>OU015690.1:14342825-15592825 GCA_907165295.1 Nomada fabriciana
TTCAAATATAGGTACTGTATTTATTTTAAGATTTTAATGATTTTAATGATATTATATTGTATTGTATTATATTCTATTATATTATAGATATTCTGATTTTTCACGTCCGATTTTCTGTCGTCTATGATTAAAAACATTAACCTTCCTTTTGCAGATTTATTGTATACATGGTGGTCCTATACTATTAATTTTCCTCTTAATATTTTTCTAATTTGTGTATGTTACTGGCAATATTTACCTTGTATCACACAGATATTTACAATATTATAATTTCTACCTGATTCAATATTGCCATTAGACAACAATTATTCCTAGATTTTCCGATAACAAATACAGTGCATCTATTTTTATTCACCAGTTATAATTTAAATGCCAATCACTTAACGAATGGTTATCACACTGAAAAATGTGAATTCCACGTAAATTAGATGATGCAATGAATATTTCCAATAGCCTGTACTTTCCTTTTCTAATATACTTCTTGCATATTTGCGATTCATTGGATAAAAGTGTGCTGAAAGTGTGACGCGGTTCACATTGTGTCGGTGCAAGAGCGTTGAGCGTTTGATAATGGGTTTACAGATGTAAAAGGTCCACGGCGTATCTCAAAAAACGTGGAAATAAAAAAGGAATCGACCTCTCGCGCGACCTTTGAAGAAATCGATAAACGAGCTTACGCGTTAACACTTTACGAGTAATTGGTTTACAATTTCAAGCGCGTAGCTGAAGCGTTTCTCATTCTATCTTATACGACGTGCGTTAAATTGAAATTATCAGACAGTGCTGGTAATTAATTTTATTTGCCACTCGTCTAGTACCGTAAGCAAATAAAATTGTTAAAACAATTAAGAAAATAACAAAATACAGGAGGGCTCCCGTTTTCCTGTACAAGTAATCCAGCGGCTCTATCTGTTTGTGTGAACGATCCGATATTCGTTCCATTTGCACTTGCGCGGTGGTAATGCCGGAACGAAGGATGGCCAGCCAAACGAATACTCTTCGTCCCTTGTACTCGAGATTTTTTTCACCGATGGCTGATTCGTAAACAGCACAGCCAGGTCCGCCCGCGGAGCGTTGAATCCATTAACGTTCGCGAGTAACTCGAAACGATGGTACTGTTTGAAATTCTGATTTATTTCCCTGTAGTTCTGAAACGGGGGTTGATATCGCCCTTCTTGCCTTTTTAATTTCAGTTTTTTTATGGCATTAGTACGTTGGTACGTATGAATGTACATTAACTTATTCAATTTCTTGCCAGATTGAGTTTTTTCACGTTCAGTGACAATATTGTCGAAACTGAAATATTAATTACAATATAGCCTGGAGCTTTTGTCGGTCGTCAGATTTTGATGTAAGTAAATAAATCATGTAGACGTAGGCATTCGTAGACTTCAAAGTGCAATTGTAATAGATGCGAATTGATTTATTCAACGTGATAAAATATTTATTAATTGTGCCACTATTTTATCAATAATTAATCCATATTGTCATACTCCACGAAATGCGTAGTACATAGTATTTAGAATTTAATAGTAATATAATAATGGAAAATAATTAATTTTCGTTGCATCAAGGTAACTGCAAAAGAAAAATAAACGAATAATATTGAAAAATGTAACTAGATTTAATCAATTTGAACTGTTGACAAAATTATTCCATACAATTGTAACAGACGCAGATTTTGTAATGTTAAATATACATTTTGAAGGAGATTAAATCATTTGGCTGTGTGCTATGTAAAATGAAGCACTGATGACTGTGTTGAACACAGTCGTGTACGAAACTCAGATTAAACGTGCCCATGTGAAATATGGCCATACGAATTAAAGGCTTACCTCCGACTAAGATACATGCTCTCCTTGGCTTATAAACAAACGAATATATGCGTTGAATTAATGGGGTTTACTTTTCATCGTAATTTTTGTAAGTACTCTACGCAGCACCTTCTTTCTTTATTTTTTCCCGACCTTGATCGTTCCAGGAAGTCAAAACTGACAGATAAGTATCATCAGATTTTTTAAAGTAACTGTTTCATCGTGTTCTAAGCATGCTTTTAATTTAAATTCCACTGACAAAGAAAACATCCTGCTTGGCAATTTATTTTTACAAGAATAAAAGTTGTTGATTTTGTAAGTTAATCGATTATTTCAGGCTGAATTCTTATAAATATTCAATAATTCAAAGGCTAAAAATTGAACATTCAATACAGAAGATGGTTTAGTATCTTGGTGAAATTATAAATAAGATGTTAAATAAAGTAAAATAAAGAATTTTAAACAGTCTTATAAGACGAGTTAATATTTGACGACAATTTAGTCACGCGAAATCTGTAATATCTGAAATTGCAATAACGTTCAACTTCCAGAATTGGCAGACAAATTCAGTGAAGTGAAGTAGATTATCATAAAACCAATAATCTTTCGGGGGGGTGATAACTTAGGACGAAAAAGCGATAAAACTGTCATACACTTTTCCTATGAACAGTGTGACAGTACATTATTCTTCGCTTATGGTTATAAATTGTGATTTTATCGTAAGATTGTTCTACTTAAAATCAGTGTGAAATAAATATTTGCCGGGAATGCAAAGTGCCACTACATGTGATCAAGTTTGCCAGTTTGTAAAAATTAAATACAAATCACTCGATCCAAAATTAAATTTCAATTAAACTATTTACATAGTATTTTAAGTTTCTCCATAATTGATTAATAGATATTCGAAAATCTTTTGCAAATTCTTATCGCTGCGTTGCGTGTATAACATGTGCAATGGCTCATTAGTACATAACGATACATGTTTCAATTCTGAGCTACAACATCTTGTCACCATTACAAGACATAACAGTATTATAAAATATTGATAATGGCGTAAAATATAGTTTAATTTAATTAGATAACATTCATTAATCACCTTATACTTTTAAATAGGATGTTTGAAACTTGGGAACTTCATGAAACAATGAAACAAAACCCCACAGATTATTATTAGAGTATAGCAAATTTATGTATAATAATATTCATAAGAAATTACCTAAGCCAAAGATTTAATATATTTAATAACTATTGCCCTAAATATTACGAAAACGTCAAACTCCCTTATTTTTTATAATTACAATTTGACGCAATCTTTAAAGATGTAATTAGAAAAATACGAAGCTATGATTTTTATAAATTGATTACTTGGGTATAGAATTCCAGTATTTCTCCCCCCATAACTTTAATATAATTAAGGACACTGTGATATCTTCAAATTCAAACTTCACATACCTCCAAAAAGTCCACAATTTACATTATTAATTTACAATAAATGCACACACAAAGCTGCCAATTTATTTATTCCCATAAACCCACGAATAATTTACCAATTACAATGTACGAATTCTCGATTTCCACAGAGTTTAACATAAGCTTCCATGTCCCTGGGGCAATCAAACTGTCGAAAAAGTCAAATTAATGTCAAAAGTTCCTTCAACTCGCCCAGGGTTAAAATTAACCGGTCAACACGTTGTAAACCGCCCTTTGAAGAATTTAACCAAACTTTCCGCAACCCCCGGGAATTAATCGTATAGTGGTCGTTGAGTGGGTTGCCAAATATATATATATATATATATATACATATACACACACACACACATACGAGTACACATTTGCAAGTAAGTTTGACGTTATATGGTAGCTAAAAGCTATGCATGTACACTCACCTGCTTATCCTGCTCTTTGCCTTTGGCGGTTATGAGACGATCGCAGTAGCAACCCTCTAATAAAACAACGCCGCTGGGTCTCGAACAGGTTTCGCTTTCGTAGTAGAATAGCAAGTTCTGGAACAACCATCGCTGCCGTCACTCATTTAGAACAAACTGCATTAGCTTGAACGTTCAAGCAACTTAACGTGACGCGTGCAACGTGGGATTTATGATTCGAATACAGAGAAGGACCTCGATCAACCGAAGTAATAACGAAGATAGACAATCTGGATGAAATGAGATCTAAGAGCAAATTGTTAAAAATAAATTGTAATATTCTCGAGTATAATGGAACTTGGTTTAAGAGCAGTGCCGTTGTTTCGTAAGTAATTTCGTAGCGTGAAGATACGATTATCAATATATTAATAATAAAGTTTAGACAGTGGATAATCACGATGAACCGGGTTAATAGGAAGACAGACTGAATGAATCGAAATCTCGGAAGAGATGATTGAAAAGCAATGCCTTCCAAATATTGAAACACATGATTGAAAGTAGTATCATTTATCATTATCATTAATGTTGAAGTGTTAAAATTGCGGTAATAAATGTATTATTGATAAATTCGAAACACCGGGTAATCATGCTTCACTTAATGGAGGCTCTACTGTATAATCGTTTTTTGAGAGATGAAAGTTGAAATTATAATGTTTAATGTTGGTCAAATGTTGAATATATCAGAGGAAGTTTCGTACCATCGACGATATCATAAATTATTCCAGAATTTTTGTATAGCGCTAAAACTATCCCCACGTTTCAACTATTATTAATTTTTACGACCACCCTAATACTACTCTGATACCCTTCTAATGCTACCCCAGATGTTCAACTGTTTAATGATAAATATGGATGAGCACAGTTAAATACTGTTCGAAAATTGTTCACTAAATTCTAGAAAATACGTATGTGTGCATACGTGTAAACAAATGTTGACAATAGTGGTCAATATAAAATGTGATCACTTATTATCAATGAAGATCTCTTACACTTGCCTCGTACAGTAATAGCAATTATATTTTTCAAAGGATAACTATAGCAGTTTTATGTCAACAAATTTGTGAATTACTGTACATAGTACTCTTGAAGAACTCATGTCTCGAAAAATGAACGAAAGACTGACAAAATCAATCAACCACAATACTTCCATGCATTTTGGGGAGATCCTTCAACCACATGAAACAGAACTTTTACAGGTACAGAGCGTTTTCAAAATCGTGGTACAACCGGGGAGGGTGGGGGGGGAGGTGATTCCTCACATAAAACTGAATCGAAAATATGCAATAATGTTTTATCTTATGAGGCTGCATTTTCGAGAAAATTAAAGGCTCTTATTTACTATCGATGAAAATTTTGTTCAATATTTTTTTTAACAACCCTGTGTATACATACTTTTCCAAAGAATAAATGTTGCAGTCTCTCACGAAAGCTAGCACTACATAACAAAAGTCAATAAATAATGGCAAAAAATAATAGGCAAACAATTTTAGAATAACACCATTGAAAAAGTAGGTCGTTTAAATAACAAATAAACACACCGTCCATTGCCCATAGCCATATCACTAAAACCAAAACTAAGGAATGAAGAACAACGATCTATATTATCCATAAAATCGATGACACATCCAGCCGCTTGAATATCACATGAAATATCGGTCACATTTCAGTTTTACATCACCCTTTCGTCCCATTTTTAACCCTAACCGTCACACGACCTGTGACGCGTGCACCGATCCAGATTCTCAAACAGCCCCAATGAAACATTGCGCAATCGAATGCAGTTCCTCGAACTGTCTACGATAGAGCTTAACGAAATAACAAGCACGTCGATAATGATCGTCAGGCCGTTGATCAACCGTAGTGCAATCAGTGTTTAACGCGGCGGTTCGTTCTACGTTTGCGGGGAATGGTCGCCAGACGTTGAAACAACGGCGAACGAAACGTCAGGAGGCAAGGGCTTGAACACTGACACGAGAAGATGCAACGAAAGCGTCGCCTCGAGTCTTTCGACGGCAGCTCGTGAAAAGTTTGCGAGTTAATCACTGCGTCGGGCTTGCTTCCAATGAACTTTTCACGACTGCGAGAAACTTTGGAGAAAGTCGCGGGAAGATCCTTTGCTCGTCGAGTCCGCCTGGGATAATTCGACGATTGGAGAATTCGATTTCTAGAATAGAGCTACTTAATTCCAGAACACATTGTCCAACTCAAGCATTTGAACAGTTGGGACGTCTATTAAGAAAACACCCACCCCTAAGATCAGAATGAAACAAGGAGGGTTATATAAACATGAATTCCTATCACTGAGAACCAACGATAAAACGTTCATGCATAGTTGAAACCTCTTTGATTGCGCAAAACCGCTAATTAAAAGTCCTTCGATAATGAACAAGGGTGCAAAGAATTCAACGGGTAATTCCTCCGAACTGTTCGAGGGGCCAAGGTAATTACGGAGAAGAAGGAGAACAGAAGAGAAGAAAAGAAGAGAAAACATAAAACGCGCGGTGTTCGTTCGTTGAAATTGAACGAGAAATCGAGGATAGATTGACACGATTGCGAAGGTATCGCCGCTCACCTGATATAAAACGAACCATCGTAATTGCCACTTGCCCGAGTCGGCGGTCCGTTTGTGCAAATATCCAGTCATCGAGTGATCGTAATGGGCCTTCTCCGAGAGCATGACGAGCTGCGAGTCGTTCACCCTCACTGCAACATGTAATATGAATATCGAGAGTGAAATGTTATGCTCCTCGTAATTGAAACACCAACGTTCTGAAACGTGTTGCACGTGACTTGATAATTGACTTGTTACGGGGCCATTGTTATTCTTATTCGCGGAGAGTGATTGTCGATTTAATGGCAACGAATATTGTTACACTGAGGTGCTCTGTTTCGTTGTTGAGAGGATATTTATTAATATTATTTATTAACCTCGATGGTTAGAAATGAAGACGCAGAGTTGTATAGAGTTGTTGTAATATGTATTCGTATGATTTAATTAGTCTATTATATTACTGCTATGCAGCAGATGATTATTCAGATATTGTGAAAAGTTTGGCAAGAAACATTTATTAAATATCTTATTTTAATTTGGCAGGCAAGTGTCATTTAAACGTCATACTCGGATTACATCAAATTTAATACGATCAACAATCATTTTCCATGGTAAATTAATATACATATTACATGTGTATTACAGTCAGCCATTTCTCGAAATGATGTTACATCGTATTTGTAATTGCAAATAATTTAGTTATAATATTTTAGTGATGAAACATCAGACATCTCCTCCTTTTCTCACACATGTCTTCCTTTAAACAATCTGTATCAGGATTTATTCTTGCGTACAAATGTTATTAACATCCTTGAAATGAGCATTATTCAACAGAGAATATGCAAGTGCGTTCATTATGCAAATTGTGACACGACCACATACATTATTGTCGAATATTGCATTACAAGCATTCTGATGAAGTTCCCGAAATTATCCAACCCCAAGTGCTAAATGCTTTTCCCGTTAGTAATGCAATTTCGATTAGTGATTATATTACAATAATGTCCGGAAATATTTTCCATTTAATATAATAATTTTTCAAATCATTATTTTTAATTTATTAAAGATTCCAAGGATTACAGGATTACAAGTGAGTATCGCTACCTCTAAATATTCTGAAAGAAACTATAGACTCGCTAAAAAGAATAGAGTGTTATATATTATTACTTTGAGTCTTTGACAGAAAATAAAATTGCGAAGGCGCTGAAAAACACAATAAAATTTACAGATTCCACAGCGATGGAATAAATTACTGGACAAGTGGAAGACAGTCGCAGGTAACAATAAATATTACTGTCAAGATTAAGAATTGACCTTCCAAAAGAATTGACAGACTTCCGAATCCACCTAACAATATCACAGTACTAATCTCCAGGATATTAATAACCACAAAAAACAATAAATATGCACCAAAACAATAGTCCTATCACTTATTCGAACGCCAGGAACTTTACGATATCTTGTGTGATACAAATTCACTGTTGATCCCAGTTTAAAGAAGCTCGAAAAGGGTAGAGGCAATTGGCATGAAAGATTTCAAAGCGATCGCTACACCACGATCTATCAACGAGCTGTAATGTTGATGAAGTTTAGACAACTTCCGACTCGTACACGTTCTCGATCCACTCGAATCTGAAAAGCTTCGAGGTTTGTTGAAGCCTGGGCTCAACTTGCGGTATTACGGAATAAGTTAAATGAAAGTTTTCCCGCGTGACTCGGCTAGCAAGCGTGATTTCTACAGAACCTATCCATCACCGCGAGCAACTTTTGATTATTCTTCCAGTGAATTCCCTCGTTTGCCAGTGGGTTACTTCCACATCACTGTAAACTGATTCGTCAGATTTTGGTAATGATTTTCTTGCCAACGCCTGTAATAGTACTTTAATTTAATCGTATTTGGTTGTTCAATCTGGACGGTTTTTAATGTTGAACGAAATATTTTTCGGTGAAACACATTTTACCATTGATTAGCTTCTATTTTGTAATGAATTATAGTTTGATACTAATTGTAGTAGGAAAATGGTTTACAAATCTGTTATATGGCAGTATTTTGTGTGATTAGTAATTGGGAATTGTAAAAATTTTCTGTTCCACTGGATTCCATTTGAACGTGTATAAGAATTCGTTATTTAATTAATAAAGTATTTGAATTTCTTGTGAAAGATGCTTTTCTTAAAGGTCTCTTTATTTATTCAATCTAAGATTATTTATTACCTTTAAATTATTTATTTAGGATGAAAGTATGTATGAAGCTATGTTCACTTGATTTAAATTAGGATTTATACATTTATGCATTTGTTAAATACACATTGGAATACTTAATTCCAAAACACTACTTAAATAAAATAGTCGTTTCGAACAATTCACTCGTTTTCAAGATTGACGAGACACTAAGGATTCTTATATTTTTGTACTTATTCAAATACAAATTCACTGTAATACAAAATACAGTTCGACAAAATTAAACATACGACTTTTTACTGAAATTTCATTTCTTTTCTCCTCGTATTCATAAACTAAGTTTTCCTCGCATTTATATTCCAGCACAAAGCAATAAAAGAAAGACCGGCCTGAACTGTTGCCGAAGTTATATTGCACTCCGTGCTCAACAAAAGTTTTTATAACGTTAATTTTATTTCCTTAACAAAGAAACGCCAGAACCCTTCTGTTTCGATACACGCCTCGAATATTTAATCGTACTGGGGATTAATATCTGTTTGGCAGAAACGACGTGGGAGTGGAGCGAGATAAAGGCATTCCACGAAATCAGAAAAAACACGAACGTGTCGAAAGTAAAAATCGCCGTTCTCGATCCATACAATTCTCTCGTCGTACTTCCAGTTAGTGAAATGCAATTGTTTGACAGATTTTCGAATAAAGCTGGACGCAATTCCAGGAAACTATCGCACAGCTTGCTCTGTAGCACTGTTCGCCAAGCCAATGGAATATTTCCTCCGAAAAAAGGAAACGGTAAATAAAGCCCCGTGAAACAGAGTTCTATTTTGCCGTCAGCTTTTATTTTCGGTGAACTAACTTGGAACGTGAGTCAAACACGATGCACACTTTCTGCTTTAAAAAGTCAGTTCCGTTAAAAGTTTCGTATGTAATCCTGGGAGTTTCATCGATGTGCTTGTAAAAATACACAACAGCGAAGGTAAAGGGTGTGTATATAGGCGACAGTTAATTTGCACTAGGTAATGTAATATTTTATAGTGTCTATAACATTATGAATTTCGAAGGAAATTCATAATCCGATAAATAAAGAAATTTAAACTTATCAACTTCGAATTATACAATACAATTTGCGTTAACAAGTTCAATTTGCTAAATTATTAATCGTTTTTAAGATACTTGGCCATCCTGCCCACAGAATATTTAAATTCAAATGATTATATTCTACTCCGACCCAGCAATTATTATTAATTATTACACATACCGGAATTATTTTTGTTATAATTATAATCGATTATGTTTGAACCCGATGGTACAAATTCTTTCATGTTTTCTATCAACTAATAACTGAGACGACCTCTAGTCCTTCCACTAGATTAATTACTATTTGTCTGCGATAAAATTCTACATTTTCCAAAGTCTACAATTACACAGGCACTTTCGAAAAAACGTAATTAGGAAATAATTTCACTCGTAGCTCACCTGTCCTTTGCATCTTTGGGCTGAGCATGATCACAGGTTGTTGGCTAAGGACGCTTCCCTTTGACGATCCTCGCAATAAATATTGATTGTCCAGAATACCTTGTATAGGATGCGATGGCGTAGAAAATAGCACCGTGCTGTCGTGATGTTCCGCACGGACGTTTATCGCGGCGTAAGTACCTTAGGAACTCCAATATCTTGAGTCTCTTCAGCAACGTTCGTCTACGGGTCTAAACGAGACAGAGAAAAACAGATCTGTACAGCACTCTGATCTATGAACCATTTGCAGGTAGCTCTGCTTAGGCTACCACTATTTTTTCGTGCAATTTTGACAATTATACCGAATATGTTACATATTATTATTATTACTAATTGAATAAATATATATGTATCTAATGTAGATGAACTGCATCCTTGAAGAATGTAAATTTCCCCTTTCTGACTGTAAAGCCTTACGATTATAGAAAATTGAATTTGTACGTTGGTTCCATATTCACTATTTTCATCGCATATTAATTAATTCCATCGAATTTCCACTTACTAGATCCCCGGCAAAATAATTGAAAACCCTCGAATTGATTTTTATAATAAAGCTTTCCAAATCTTACAAAAAGGATGGAGGAAAAGATGAATCGTATTTATGTGTTTGTATAGCGATATTTTCTAACAAATTCAAAGAAATAAATTCGTAACTCGTTTCCTTCGCGCGTGGTACCATTTGAACGAGTCTCTTCAGTTTTCACTTTATTTTCAGACTTCAAATTAAACCTCACAACACATATTCAGACCATTTGGTCCAAAACCCACCCGACAATACTCTTGTCTCATTTTTAACAGATATTTTTTGAGATTGCAAAACGTTCTTATTTGTGGTCCGTTTCGAAATTCCATGCAAGGGTTCCATGCAGCTCAGAAATCGCAAAGAATTGACTGCGGACATTCAGCTGGTCCGAACGAGGAATTGCAAATAAGACAGCCTGATCGAGAGTTTGTTTCCATAGAAAATTGAAGGCAATCCGAAGAGCGGGAAACGAAATTTTCAGCGAGTCAGCCGTTCGAAATAATTGCTTCGCAACGAGACGCTCCGTTCGAATATCAGTCGATCCGTGTCATTCGAATATGAGAATATTTATTTTCAAGCTCGCAGCCGCTGTTTGCTGGACCCAATTAAATGTCCTGAATCGATGTCTCGCTCATTCCTCCGCTCTGCCCTCGTTACTCTTTCGCGCCGTTTTACGTTCAAAACGAATGAAACAACCCCATCCCCCTGGGCTAATACTTTGCACGACCCCTTGGGATTAACGGAATATTGTTCGTCAGAATATTCATACGTTTTCTGGAACATCCATAGCGCCATGCTTGGCGATTCAGAGAATTTTACTGCCAATTAATTATTTTATTTCTCGCTGTCCACGCAGTAAGTGGAGTTCTATTTTTACGTTGGCATTTCTGCGTAATGGCGGTAGCAACATTTTAAAAGTCTCTATATTGTATATATTCCGTGATAAACGGAAGTAATGAATATTTGTCTGGTAGGTTGAAGAAGTAATGTCGTCGTAAAATTATATTTTCCTGTATTTCTCTAATAGCTGTTATGTGATTGTTTATTGCGATGTGATAATTCTGGTACTTTGTTTATGTTAATACAATAAATTGTTAAACTTGGATATTCGAAAGCGTATTTTGTAATTAAATGGAGAAATCCATTCATTCTCATGTGTTCCACAATTCTGAACAATTAACTATCAGATTTCTAAACGCAGCCAAATTCTATCAGCAGCATAATCATTTAATTCCCTGCATTGATTACCTTACAGTAAAAACAACATAACATCCATTTTACGTCCGAAAAAATTGCTTTATCTAAACCTTTCTCCGTTAACAGAATCTTCTATTTTTTTTTTAAACGTGGGTTATGTCCCACAAAACGATTTTATTAAATCCAGACGAGCCACTTTGTGGAAACAATTTTTGTCCAGACACGTATCATACTTTAGCTTCGTTTCCAGTGAAAATATCGCTGTTTAAGGAGCCCGTCAGCCAAGCGCTCTACTACTGAAAAGTGGTGTCAGAGCGTCTGTACGTAAATTACCATAGCGACGTGTTTATTTAAATGTAGAGTTTGTCGAGAGCCGCATGAGTGACGATACAAAGTCTTATAAAACCTTTAACACGTGTGCCTGCCACTGAAAAAATAGAGTACAGTGAAATAAAAGAAAGCCAAGTGGCGACGCAGTGCCTCTACGTAAATTATCACGTGCATTTATTTCAATGTAGACAGTTTAATGGGTAGACAATGGTATTTATGCAGTTGTAACTGTAAACTATTTTACAGGAAGCAGATAAAGAAAGGACACCTTGGCAAACGCTTGCTTTGCCACCGAATAATTACAAAAATTTAATTTTCATTTTATATAATGCATATATATACGTATATACTTTTGTATATATCTCACACACGCAAATTCTGAAATATATCAAAGATACGTTTCTTCAATTTATACGCGACGAAACTGAAAGAAGTATTAACTGCATAAACAATCGACCTCGACTCGCGAGGCAAAACTTTCAACGGGAAATGTCTCGTGTAAAACGTATCTCATGTAACATTTCACCTGTCTGTGTGTCGCTGAAAAGTTGTATACAGTGCCTGCACGTGAATTATTACAGCCAAGCATTCAGTTAAACGTGGATTTTCTCGCGGGACACAGAAATGGCGACAAGAAAGTGTCTCCCCTGAAGCAGGTGTTAACTTTGAAAATACGACTGCCCTCTTTAGATCGCAATAAATACGAACGATAAACTGGTGCAATATCGGGTTTCAGTTTACGTTGCAGGTAGATGGAAAAAGCAGCTCAAATAAAGCACAGGTGATCGGTGGCGTTTGTCGCGAAAGATCACCCACGTCAAAAGAAAAGCGCGTCGTCGTCTCGGATGGCAGTAAAAGGGCCAAAGTTCGGGGACAGTGGAACAATGAGAATCTGATCACCGAAAACAACCATGCGCTTTATCGTGGCAACCGGTGGACAATGGCCAATCAACGACCGATTCTAAGGGAGTATCAGTCTCGATTTTCAACGAGAAATAGGCGTAAGAAGTGGCTGAAAACGTTGAACAAGGCAAATGACTGACGCAAAGACTGGTAATATTATTTCGTGGTTAATGAATCGAAATATTGGAAATGTCTGAGAATGTTTAAGTACAATTGCAATTAATTTAATTAACGCCGTTCACCTGGAATAATATTGAACTTTGACCAAGTTATCATATTGTAGAGTGACAAATATTCAGAGCAGAGAATGTTTGGAGTATTGTTGTGTAGAATAATTAATTAATAATGTATGGAAATGTTTATTTTGAAGGCAATGTGGATGAAATGTTTATATTTTTATTATTATATCGTATTTCATCTACTTGGATACTTGATGAAATGTGAACTATATATAAGAGCATAATTTATCACTGGTATTTGTATTTGAATTATTTTCTTATATTAGATTCTTGTATTTGACTATAATATTTGACCTGCTGAGTATTTGCAATTACTAAATTGTTGATTGTATAAAATATATAATCTGCTAGTAACGCATCTGAGTTGAGCTAACATATATTATTCCTTTTTGAAAAATATTAACAACAACGATGCACACTATTTAGCAGACTCAGATTGAAATGACATGACAGATCATTTTTCGACATGTTGTGCAGTGGACATTAACTTGATAAAGGAAATCTAAGTAACGCACGTCCACAGATAACGTTGTATTATAGATTTCTTCTCTGAAATATTGGCATCCTGTCATCCTCATTCTGGACTTTTATACAAGTGGCTAATATGCGTGGATAATGTATGCAACGACTTGAGAAAATTATATTTCAGAATACTAAGTACTTATTTTACACGAATTTTAAACTGTACATGTATCTGTTCATACTGAAGAATGGTAAAAAAGTTGAGAGCAATGGGACCGGAATTAATATGAAATATTTAAACTCGAAACTTGCAAGAACTAAACTACAAAAGTCAGAGAATGGGAATTGAAGGTAATATCGTACAGACTACTGACAAATAAAAATCTGCAAATTCGTAGCTATGAAAGACAATAACAGGAATAGTATCCACATTAAAGATTCTACTAGCTGTTCTGAACGATTAAAGTTATAACAATTCAAACTATAACCTGCAGTTATGAAATTAACTAACATTTACCAAGTTAATTTCTGGTTCCATTGCTCACAATATTAACAATAAAATTGAACTACCCCTACAAAAACCAAGAATCTAATTTAGTCTTTAAAAATAACGTTTCACCTTCGCAATATCCTTTAAACAGTTTATAATAAACTACTTAAGCACCAGGTATCTAACATCCTCTTGGCTTTACAATATTATATAAAGTCTGACAAAATGGAATATAAAATAATTCAATTAAACTTGATACCAGAAGAAGCAACAACCTAGGCAATTATCTAATATTAAAATTCATAACAATTCCTGTTGATCTTTCTCCAACCCCACAAAATTTGCATAATAATTCGAACGAAGCGTTACGTGAAACGAGAGAACAACTAATATCAGGTACTTGAAAAACCGAAAGATAATCCACCACCGGCATCATATGAATCGCCGAATCTGTAGTAAACAGCATATCGAACAAATTTACAGAAGAGCAGTTTCACAAAAGAGAAGATACAACATGTCGATCTGTGGAACAAATACGCAGCACCGAATGGCAATGAAGAAGAAAATTGAGCGGTAGACGATAAAAGCACGGACACGAGGCTCCATAAAAGCGAGGAGTGAAATACGAAGCGAAACGACGGAAGAGTAAGTCGTGGCGGTGAACATTCCACGCCGTGGAACCTTGCAAATTACTTTCAATTACTGCTGGAACTAAGTGCATCGCGCGAGTACTAAGGAAATCTGGTAGAAAATTGTCTGGAAACGTGGTCTGTATATACAGCGAGCGACGAAACTATTCGAACACCTCGGTGTTTAACGTTTCGAATCGAAAGTTTCGATACGTAAAATATGCGCGAAACATTCCTTTTCCATTAAAAACAATTGTATAAATATTGAATGATATCCGGTAAAAATTTTCAGACATCGAACACTCTTCCTTTCTCGTAACCTTCTTTATAGGATGGAACGAAAGAAATCGAGCATAGACTGTACATCATATTTAGGTCAATAACTACCCTAATAATAGGGGAACGGGGCCAAAACTTTGTCGAAATGGATTTTCTGGCAAGCTCCTTCGATTGACGTATCGCTAGATTAATTTTGGTTAATGGAACTTTTATCATGCTCCTTTGACTACATCTTTTTCTAGACATTCTATCATAAACTTTTATCGTAAATAATTTGCCTACATGAATCAGACGAACGCGACAGGATTTCGAAGAAGAGTATTAATACAATGCGCTTGTTAATTTTTGAATGCTTTGGGTTGTGAATTATATTACAGCCACTATAATCCTTTGGTACAGCCTCAACAAATTGCAGTTGTTTCAAGCTTTACAGGATTCACTAATTATAAGTAAAAGAATATGAAATTTCATTTGACATTTCGTTTCTGTACTAAATTTTTAGGATACTCTTCCCCCACTTGGATTTGTAATCACGTACTTGCGTAAAACAATAATTCATACAAATACTTTCGCGGTATTAAAAAGTAGTGAATCTTATTCAAAGTATGCACATATTCGCCAACTTCAAAAAACTCGGTTGTAAAATCAGATTCAATTTGTTGTCTTCGAGTTGCAACGAAGTGGAACGCGACATTGTGGCAAAATATTCTCAGCAATTAATTATCTCGACACTGAAACGCAAATAGCAAAGTATTTCTTCAAAGGAACTAGCAAAGGATATTTTCCGGCCATTTATCTGACATTCGTCCATCAAATAATTCAACAAATTAATTATGCCAGAATTACCCAGCAACGTAATCAAATGTACTATAAATAATAATGAAATTAAATGTATTACAAGTAACAATGAAATGAAATTGACTATAAGCAATGAAATAAAATGTATGATAAGTAACAATGAAACCTAAATGAATATCCAGAAATTCTACAATTTTAATTTGCCACCTGGCAAACTATTTTTCCATCCACACGTTCCCAAAATAATATCGTAGATACTTTGACGAAACAACAAGCCACCGCGAAACTCCATTACAAAAACAAAATCTGTTTCATCGCCGCTGGGAACAAAAATGCAGAACCTTTCACCGCGAAATCTTATCTTCACACCCGTCCCTAATACCAACGATAAAAAACACCAGCATCCCAAAATCGTCGACTTGCACGACGTATTCAATCGCGCCAGGTAATCCCACACCTTCCAACCATCGCCCCTTAAACTCAGCTCATAAACTCATAAATTAACCACAGAAAATCTCACAGACAACGAAGGTATCCCGCGACGCAGCGTCGGCCGCAGTGAAAATAGCCGCTTCTTTTTCCGATTACCGTTCATCCAGACTAATAATCATGCAACAACAGCCACCCCGCGTCACCGTAACGCAACCGCATGAAACAGGACAGGTGAGACGGTCGCCTCTGCGAAAGCCACTCTACGTCGTACTAATTCGCTTGTGGCATCGTCAATCAGACTAGACCGAGCGTCAACGAAAATGAAAAACAATGGAAACAAAAGAACTAAACAGACCGTAACAGAAACTAGAATAGAACGTACGACGAAATCGTTCAACAGAAACAGAAGGGAACAGCAAGGGGAATAAATAAAGCAAGAAATAGTAGGAGGAGCAATTTTTGGGCACACAGTACCTGTTACTTCCCCGGCGATATATCTGTCCACCCCGGTGCTCGACTGCAACCGCACCACCTGTTCGTGCTCCAGATTCTCGATCCTCCCCCTCCCCAACAATTTCCCTTGCCTGTCTAAATATATGTATATATACATATATGTGTATGTCGATACATATATATATCCCCTCGACCGCACAGATGTCCAAGGATGCTGCCGGCCGTTCCAGGCGGTTCCCGCACGACCGAAGTCGAGGAATCGAACGTCTCGAGGACGCGCGATGGGTCGGTTTAAACGGCGATCGACGATCGTGCCGCCCTGGCGTGCAACGTGGACGGGCCAGGTGTACAGCAGGAGGACGGCCGTTTTACGAACGAGAACGTCGAGACTGGTGGCCCGTTACCGGCACCCGACGGTCTCATGGTCGAGGATGTCGAGGCGTCGGGGGTCGCGACGTGTCTGACGGTCGCGTCGCCACGGGTTCACAGGGGCTGCCGCTTCCTACGCTGCCTTTTCTCCGACCCCCCTCGATGGCCACCGCTCACCTGTCACTGCGCACGCTCCTGCTGAAAACCACCCCGCGCGTTACGCGCCATGGGCGGATCTATATATGTGGGCTAATTGGGCTGCCAGGAATTGGATCAAGTTCAATAGGAGGGACGCTGGAATCGGTTGGAATCGATGCACGCTCGCTTACGGTGTTACCCCGGTGTTCGGCATTCTTTGGGCCGTTTTATTCGTGGGTCGTTCGACAGGTGAGACGGTCAAACTTTGTCGGGAATTTGTCCGTTCTCGTTGTCGCGGGTGGATAATACACTTCGCCGTGAAATCGAGGGATGACTTTTTCTACTACTGTAACTTTAGGGGAAATAATTGTACGGCAATCTACCTGTGCGCTTTTTAACCCTCCGACAGAGGTGACTCGGGCAGCGAAAACGGAGTCAGTTGGACTCACGCCGATATTTCACTACCACATATTCGCGAGCCCCCAAACCCTTACGAATAGTGTGAGTTACCGATAGTTGTGACGAGTGGAGCTTCTGTTTTGACTTCTGGGAGCTCATTTTATTTCTGGACTTTTTGTATCGCGTGGAGGTGGCAAAGTGGGTTTTGTCGAAACTTGTGCAAACTCAAACTTATGTATGGACATTGAGACATTTTTTTTCGCTATTGAAATCATTATGGATTCGATGATTTGAGACTCCTTTACAACAATTTGTAATGGAAAAATTTGTTGGGCAATTTGTTTTAGGGCGTTTTGATCGCACTTTGAGCCCACTTTTCTTCAAAGTGGTACAACGTGGTAAGAACAATCGTACATTAATTTTTCTGTGGGCGTTGTAAAGGTGGGAGTTCAATCTTCGAGTTCATGGAATAACTGTTTCTTTATATTATTACTATTGTTGGACTTTTTCAGTGTCTAATTATATTAGTCTTCAGCTTATTTCGCTTCTGTATTAATGTATATTCAGACAATTCTGCGAAAAATATTCATGGCTGCTACTGTTTGTGCCAAGAATCGTATTCGTAAATCTTTTAAGGAGTTGAGGCATGTACTTTGAAGATTACCATTGGGAACTGAAAGTGTGCCAGGATTACCTAAACACCATAATAGCTGTTATTAAATAGAGCACGTTATTGTCGTCGTACTATACTAACATAGAGGATATTATTTTATTTCCTGCGCCAGAAGAAACAAGCTTTGGCATACAGCTTTGGCATACAGCAAAATAAAAATAATTTATTTAATTAACTTTTGCGTTTGAAACACGTGTACGTATGGGAAAACTGTTCAGTGTTTGAATTGTCAAATTTTTAATTGTTTGTTTGACACTGATAGAAAATATGATTAGGTTTTGATGTTGGATTCCGGGGTTAAACGAAATCGTGTTCAACAATTAATTTTGCAGAGAATTTTCATATAGGAATACCGTAACGAGTGTGCGCGACAAAGTAAGTATATCGCGTCCAAAACTATTCTTGTTCAATTGCTATTCCGCTACTACATATATTATGATATTTAGGGGGAAATGCTGACCTTAGCCCTTGTTGTGTCGCCTGAGCTAACGCGGAGTCTGGCCCTTGCCAGTAGTCATATCGCTGACTACTGCCTTAGTGCATAATATTGACTCTGACTAGACCAGGATCCGCGAGCCTTGCAACTTATCGGTGACTCAACATCTAACGGCATCGCGAATTGGCGTAAAAAGATCTTGCATATTTAAGCTGTAACATTTTCTAGATAGCAATGATACTATCTCATAATAATTCATTTTATTTCGTATATCGAATAGTTTGTGAGTAAATTAGTATTGCTGCTCAGTTTTTATTTATCGCAGACCTAAATTAATTGGGAATCAACTTAAGATTGCGCAGCTTTCAGTTCATAAAATTATGCAACAAACGAAATAATGAATTACAACCAAAACGAGTCGGACAAAAATTACTTACATACTTCAAAATTTGTAAAAGTACTATAAAACCAAAGCAGAAGCGAGTAAGAAATATAAATATAAATGTAAACGTAAATGTATATGTAAGTGTAAAAATACAAACGAACAATTATTGTATGTGCAATTTTGACGTTAATATCAATTTTTCAAAATATATTATTTATTGTTAGAACACGTTTCTTCTTATAACACTTTCTCACGTTCGTTCATTCAATTAATGGTAATTTAATTTTTATTGCGCGAGCAATATTGTTTTACTTTGCAGTAGTGCTTTTCCGAATCAAAGTAATTGCTTAAAAAAAGAATATCCTGTACAGGGAAAAGAGATGGATAAAATATTTTTCCAAACGGTTGATTTTTCCAATACAGAGGCGAATGCAAAAGGCAGCACTATCAATCGAATACCTTTTACGTAATTAAACAGACGTAGAAATAACAAGTTTTGGAACTGCAAACTATAATTGCAGCCCGCATAACCATCGGGTATTCATAGCTTTGTTATCGCAAACAGTGGATACAATTATTAATTGATTATTTTTATTGGAAATGGCATATTGTCGTTAATAAATTTCGTTTTTACTTAGTACTTGCAAGAAACAATGGCCTGCAAGTACTTTGGGATTAAAAAGCTTGACAAATTTATGTAGGAATATGATAACTTACAAAACGAATCGCATACAATGACATATACAATATACATTACACGAGATAAAATATATATTCTCACAACATTTTAAAAACAAAATGAAATTTCTATCTAAATTCCTCTTTACTCACTTTCAACGAAATTTCTATTAATAAGAATTTCATGTACCTATTTGAACTTACTTAAATCTTACTCATCTCGATAGTATTTACTACATTTCTTCAGTAAATCATTTTTTCCCAGTTCAATAATCTAATGCAATTACCCCATGAAAGAACGTTAATAACCAATTTTATGAACGAGTGAAATATCAATTAAAATTACTAAAATATCATTTCCAATTTTAACATACAAATAATTTCGTTTTACTACTTCTTAGACTAGAAAAAGTACGCTGCTGTTTTTCTAGCTGTGCTAAACACAGATTCTGTATTATGTACATTGTTTTTCGGGAACTTCGAGGAATTTCTTCGGTACTGACAAATTCTATTTAATCTGTCTTAGATTATATTAAAACCTTGTGGCATCTACCAAATAATTAGCTAACTTTTGCGAACCCTCTGATATTTATTAAATCGATACAAATGCCAGGAAGCCTGTGCGGCACTAAACCCGCGAATCGGATATTTATCCTAAACGCGATGGCCGGTGAGCTCTACGGCAAACTAATGTCGTGAGGGCTATTTTAATAAGATGTTGCAAGGTGGTGAGAAATGCTTTCACTTGATAATTCAACGTATATCTGTAATACCACTGTACAGATGATGAATGTAAGGGATGTTAATGTGAACTATTTGGTCGTTAAATAAGGTATGACTTCTATATTTTCCGCAATGTTCAAAGTAAGCAGTGGTGCTGTGCTACGAAAAGGAGTGGGTGTTAGTGATGATTCACTATGGTTCAGTGGATGCCCTATTTTCTAATGTAAAATTAGGAAGTGGTAAGAAAAAAGTGGGAAAGTCCGACAAGGAAGGGGTAGCAAATGTGAAGATCAGTGATTTATGATTTGCCTTGCAGTTCGACGTTTTATGGTGGTGACAGTTGTCGGCGTGGTTAATTTTTTAAAAACTGTCGATGGAATTTACCATACATTGGTCATTAGCCCTTATGTCAGCAACCAAAATGGAGTAGAAATTCGAAGCTGAGTTATCCAAATTATTTTGCATAAATTTGTTTTCACAAAATGTGAGTTTTTCTAGAGCGGTTTTGCGATATTTTATCAAGAGCATACAACAATTATTCAAGCAAATATAGAAATAGGTACCCGGTTGCTAACATAAGTGTTAAACATTTGGCAAGCAGCTTCGGTTCGTCTGGACGGTTTATAGGACCGTACAAACCCCTCGTCCCTCTTTAATAAAGACTGAATTTTTAAGGGTACAGTAAAGTGAATGAAAGTGTTAATATTAACCCTGTGTTCATATTTTATCACAGTCGACTGACAGAGATAAGGTTCGTCAACAAAATTTCTATTCAGAGAGTAGAAAGTTCATTCTAAAATTTCTTCTATAATCGCCAAAATGAATTGTCCTAAAAACAACAAAGCAACTGTTCTGCTTTAATATTTACTTGAAATATAAATAAATATAAATAAGTGAAGCAAAAGAAACAGTGTTACGCGGTGAATTTTCAAGCAGCAAACAACAAGTTGCTTTTAGTATAAAATACAGTACGTAAGAGGAACTAATGTTTGTTGTTTTCCTTTGCCTTCGATACTTCCTCTGCACGTCGAACCTCCGTTACATTTCCTCGACTGTTGCCTCCTTTCACGGTGGCCTATTTTGATTTACTGGGTGTCTCTAAAGTCAGGATAATAATTAGAAAATCGTAGCAACACATTTCGATGAAAACGTACGAGCACTAAATGTAACGAAATATGACTTACACTTAATCGTGCATAACGAGACTAATATTTTATCCATAATTTTTATCGTGAAAAAGTGGCAATAAAATATTTGCATTTACATCAATGCATTTAATCAGAGGAAATCGACGCGTGTTAATCGAAATAGTTTGCAATGAAATTGAAACAGAGTCGCGAAACCGTGGCGACATATTACTACCGTCATAATTTTAACGACAAAATTACAAATTGATCTTTCTCATACAATTATTCCAGCATTACATATTACATCCGCTAATTTATAATACATTCTTCTATAAATCTCGTTGCAACCATAATCGTGTCCCCGTCCCCTCCCATACAAATTCAAACTCACGGACCCGTTTAAATCCCGAACAAACATCGACTCACGGCTTCCAGTCATAAAAAATTCGCCACGAGCTGCACAGAGCAATAAAACAACGCGACGGCGATCTAATGTCTCGCTTCGTAAACAGAACCCCGTCGAATTGAAAGGAAGGAGGCAGCCCCATCGATCTGCTCACCAGCTTCCAGGATATCCCCGTAATCCTTTCAAGCTCTCCGGGAACCCCTGCGCAAACTTCTGCGTTCAATTTTTTTCGCCGACGAACGTGCCCTCGATCGATCGAGTAAATTGAGCCCACGCGTTAAGATTATTCCGGAAGGGAAATTAGCTTGGGTCTTCGTGAACCACGGTATCTAACTCTGGGTAACTACCCTCCGACCCGGTCCGTCCAACTAATATTCAGTTCCCGCCACACAGTGTGCCGATACTGTAAAATATTGGGCATATTTAAAAAAATTAATTTTTCTTCTGAATGTTTGTGTATGTTATGTTAATTTTTTCATTCTTCTATTATTATACTGGAAATATGTACATAGTCAAATTTTTAGGGATTTGTTCCATATTTTTCTCGTAATCAGCCGAAAATTGTCTCAAACACTCGAAAGTGTTCTACGATATTTGGTATATTTACGTTTTCAGGAAGTATTTGGTGGTTCGGTTTTTATTGGAATGGTTTTGGGATACTTGTCTTCTTATAATGAAGATGATAAACATTTACATGGTCACCCCAGGTAACCCTCGTATAACGCGGTAGATAGGTTTCTAGAAAATGCCGTGTTATGTGAAACCGTGTTATACGAGACGCATTCGTGGACGCCACGAAACGCAAACAAAGTCTAATATGTGTATACTACCACGATTTTGTGTATACCTATTTCGACCAAAAGGTCTCCTTTGACACCTTTGCGGTTGTATGCAAATAATTGATAAAACTGTCGGTTTTTCAAATTATCAGTTAAACATAGATCATTTGAGCCATATATTTATTGGTACATTGATGCATGTTTATTAGAGATTATTTGATTAGGTTGTAAATTGTAGAATTAGTCACTGCAATGATATACACAAACATACAACATGGCAACACCTGTATTTTCCGTTACAACAGAAATCGAGATTCTCTAAACTGATTATAATTGATATGATGCAGTAAAATGGCGTTGATATTTATATGTAAAATGGCATAAAATTAGAATTTGTTGTGAAATCCTTAAGGTGTCAAAGAACACCTCATGGTAAAAATAAGTATACCATGTACATATTTTTAGATCCACGATGACCTGGAAGAAAATAATATCGCTGAATTAACTTAACAGCTATTGTACTAAAAGTCATCAAATTAGTTGTGGACAAATGATCATACTTAAAGAATAATTTCAAGACAAAATTGCAAAAAGTGTCTTTCGACACCTCTTGGTAGAAATAGGTTTAATGGTCAATCTGGCCCACTGTGCGCCAACCCCTGTGCCTCAGGGTAACCAAAGCTCGTCCCTCGATCGTTGGCAACGACCCCGGCATCGAACGGCCGAGCCAAGAGATTCGCCGGGACGTCCTTCGATCAGTTCAGCCGAGGAATTCACGAACGCGTTTGACCGATCGGAATGAGGAGGATTTCCGGCCCCGGTTGGAACTAGGGTGGCCCTCGAGACGATCCGGGTTTCCTTCGCGATTTCGGCTCGTTGGAAACGCGGACAATGTATCCGGCGCGTGATGGAAATTAATTCCTCGTTTCGTCGGGAATCTGACGGTAATTATGTATCGTGTTCCTTGGAAACCTCGTTGCTGTTCGCGTGAGTAGGAGTCGTTTCTTTCGAGACGAGGATCGCCTTTTGTGCTGGGGAATCGACGCGAGGGAGAAGGTGGACTTTCCTGGAACGGGAGAATGGTGGATGTTCTCGATACGGTTGAATTTTCGTTGAGGGAGATTTGTTTGGAAGTGTGGAGGATAGGTGGAAATTGTTTGAAATTGTTAGTTAATCGACGATGTCCGGAAATATGGAAAATGATATTATTATGGTGATAATTAGTGTTCATATTGACCAATTTAACTTGCGTATATTTTCTTTTATGTTGGAATAAAGGGAGAGTCAATTTTTACAGCGCAGGTAGAATGATTTGTGTAATAAAAGTTCAGGTTTCGTACTGAGAAGGCGGGTTTGATACACTTACTGTCCGGATTATTTGGAATATTGATTTAGTTGAAAGCAATTCAGTGCTGTTTTAGAATGGCAAGTATTATTTCGGGGTTAATGATATCTTTTCATTGGACAGGATGCGAGACATTAAACGTCTTCGTGGAGTTGTATGAGTTTTTGAAAATTGGAAGTGAATTTTTATATTTGCAGGTTTCAAGTGATCTAAATTTGTATAATTAAATACGTATTGTATTGTTCTGAAAATTGGGGAATCCTGCTTTAATGCAACATCTTTTAGCATCTTACATAGATTTGTTACATTTTGCATAATATACATATATATATAATATTATCAATGTAATATTTTTAAATTTAAAGTTATTAATAAAAAGATAATGTATCTTCTTTCATTATTAACTCCTGCCCTTAATATCTACGGATTAGAAATTTTAAATGCAGGCAAAAAGTATTTCAAAGTCTGTAACGTATCCTTTCATCTTTGGTATTTGAATAATTCTAACGAACTACCCATGGGATAATATTCTAGGTACTTGAAAGGTATCTACGCAAAAATAGCTGTTTACATTTAATTAAAACTGAGCGGTTTGAGGTTGAGGTTTTTGAAATGTTCATTATTTCTACATTGTAGAAGAAGCAAAACCTTTTACGTAGAAGCTGAAATACTATTTCAAAGAATAACTCTTCCACATAAGAGAATCTTTACATTTTTAGATGAAGTAGTAATATTTGCTAATGTAAAATCTATTAAATTCTGGAAACTCTGGTTCAGTCTAAACAATGATTTACTTTGCATTCCAAGCTACTGCACGGTTATTTCATTTCTCTCGACTTTGCATAATTCTTGAAACGTTCGGGAGTAAAATTTTCATTTTTTAGATATGTAATTGACAATTTAACTAAATAATTTAATTAAACAACTTACATATCGAAGAAACAATATTTACTCCCACTCTATGACACCTTTATTACAATATATTTTACCTGCATTTCACGTAATTAATTATTAAATTAAATTAAACTGTAAATATTTTCCACAGAAGTTCGATTTTGACAGTGCCCAACAATATATTCCCGAAAAATTTGTTCTTTCCCCTAAAAAAAGCACTTTAAACGTTTAACAACGAAAACAGTGCCAAATGGAGCTGTAATTCTCTGGCATTGAAGCAAGTGATAGTGTTACGCTAATTACACCATCAACGGTGATAAGTATTTCAAGTTTCAATTACCGTAATCAAAGTAATTGCAGCGCAGTTTACTGCTACATTACTGACTCTGATATTCGAATTGGGAATAAATGCGCTATAATTTTCTAGTCTGGGAACCGATGCTAATGGTCCCCTTAATTGCACCCGCAATCAGAATGATACCATTGCCCTTTTTTAATTTGTAGGTGCTGTTTGTAGTAGAATTTTCTTAAGTCTGTTTTTAGTACACGATGTTGAGATTTTAAAGATTCTCTTTTTGAATGGAAATGAAATATATCTCGCATTGTTATAGTAAATTCTGACACGTTTAATTTTGTTAACATTTCTTAATGTCATAATAAATAAATTCTGTGCTGTGCAACGAACGCAGTTTTACATTGTTATTCAGAATTCGTTATTAATTATAACATATAAAATTAGTCAATATTCGTATAGTACCTACTAGTATAATTCTACGTGCACATAATAACTCTGAATTTAACTAGAATTAAATTACAAAGAACGCAAAATTCACTACGACTGAAAATTCGAATTTTAAAGGCAAATGAAAGATTTGTATTCACTGAAAATTAATGCTACACCTCCCTATTCGTACCTTAATAAAACCATTTACAATATTATAAACCATAGATTTAATATGTTATATTAAAATTGCAAAACACTATTAGCATATCATTGAAAGTTATGAACAATACCCGTACGAGGCATATAAATTCAAAGTATCATGTTTCAATAAATGTGGAAAAGAGCATAAGAGAAAAATGATGAACAAGTGCACGTAGCCATGTTTAAAAGTACAATAACAAGGGAACATGATATTTAGTAAGAGTAAAAACAAACATGTAAAAGCGAGCAAAAATAATCCAGATATAAATAACAAAAAATGGTTCGCGAAAGAAAATCCGACCATGAAGCACCGAATAAAAATATCAACGGTTTACTCATAGAAGTAAACAATATTGCAAGTACGCGTTGAAGACACCAAGAATCGCAGTTGCACTTTGCAAGCGTAAAATACCAAAGTACACACGAAGAGTTACGTAAAATTGTAACAAATATTGAACCAACTATAGAAGTTCGTTCTACCAGTTGGGTGAAACTGTCGTAAAGCAAGTGGTCGGCATTAGAAGCCACAAGGAACACTTCGGGGTCTCTAGTTTCCAACTAGAATTTTGAAACTAATTTTGAAATATAATCCAACGTCAATACATACACAGTATCTCTGCACAGAAACAGACGGACATACGTCACACAGATTGTTACGCGTAAATGACAAGGTGAGCAAAAAATTAAAATGCCCGCGTGAACTCACAGGTTGATAGAGAAATTTTTCAGTTCTACGCGGAGGGTTTGTACTCTCGGTCGATTTCAGTCGCGTACCAAATTTCAATTGACGTTCTATGTATAAACAGAGAGCGGTACCTAACATCGGATATCAATACCGAAACGTTGATACCGCTTTGAACAAATTACGTCACAAGATACCATCATTTAGGTCAATTACAGTTAATTTGTATTAATAGATGTCTCTTTCGTGGACAGATATCTCAACACACGCGATGTTAAAATATGAAACTTTCAGCTTTTAGTTTACTTTCTAGATTAAAGATAAGCATCGCGGAAATGAGCGTGTATCATATATTATGACAGCAAGAAATGTTGAACCGGTGTTTTCTGTGCTCTTTTAAACTTACGAGTTCCTCGTAACGCGAAAACTGGAAATTCAGAGATCATATCATGTACAAGATTATTTCGTTCGTCGTTTATATTTTCGATTGATAAAATAATGGGATCTACGAGGGTACGTATGATAACGAAGGCGAAATTAACTGAAACACACAGTGATGCATACAAATTTGAATTAAAATATTGCAACGAGGGAGATCTGTAAGTTGCAATAGCAGTAAAGGTGCGTTCAATTTATAATGCGACAACAGTGATATTGCAGAGAAGGGTGTTATTATCGCGATGATATTAAAAGCTGATTTGTAAGTTCCACTTTTAATGGAAAATGTGAAAAAGATTTTAACTTTTTATCGTCCACTGTTACGTCACAATTTCGTTCCTTATTAACGTAGTTTTGTGCTGCAAAAACAAACCATCGATATTCGCTTTAAGCGGCTACAATAAAACGAAAGTAGAACATACTCTCCTTTTTCTGATAGTTCTGAAAATAAATGCTTCTTTCAAAGAGGATGATGCAAACAAATTAAACAAAAATGTGCAAATGTCAAAGATAAAATTAGGCTCTCTATAAACAATATTTTATATTTTAAACAATCTTTTCTGACTACAACCATATGTAGCGAACAAATAAATTATTATCGAGTACCATACAAAATATTTCTTTTTCTTCTCGATGAAGGGTAATATTTCATCCCCTCAAAACGTGATGCATTTGTATTGTATTCTTTTGAATTGAAATCGATTTTTTACGGAATCTTTCTTCATTTTCTTTAGTAGCCTTATGGAGTGCGGGGTTTACAATTAATTAACCTAGTTTTGCAGCACTAATTATTATTATTTGTCGCAATTAAATCAAGCAACACACTATTTCTTAAATTGTACGACGGTTATTGTACGGCGGTTGACCGATCGGAATGAGGAGGATTTCCGGCCCCGGTTGGAACTAGGGTGGCCCTCGAGACGATCCTTTCGATACGCGATAAATAAAGCAGTATATTGTTTAAGTACCAGTCGTGGGTTGTCGAAAAAAAGGAAACACAGAGCATTCTGATCTTAGGACACCTCACTTGGAAGATTGTAACGGCTATTTTATTACGGAGCATAAAGAATTAACTGGGTCTATTGAATAACGCACGACCTCCGGAAGTAATCGCACCCCACGATATCCTGTGCTGACCGCCACATGTTCTACCGCTGATCAAAAGGGACCCTTCAACAGCCCCTCGACTCTTTGGCGCGCTTTCTCTGACTTTCGCGCGTTTTCTAGGGTTTTTCCGCATTTCCCCTTAGCGAAGCGTTGCCACCTGTATGCGCTCAAGGATGAATACAACACGACGAAACCCAGCCTCAATGGGCGAAGACAATTCAGAAGGAGGATCAAGGAACTCAGGAAGAGGAACCAGAGCTGAAATGGAAAGAAGAAGACTAGCAAAACAGATAAATATAAACTCTCAGCAGAGAACAACTTTGGTAGAGCACTTGTACAGATCAACACTATTTCTTGAAATATGAGTATCTTTCAATTCGAGCAGTGAATAAACAGTAAATCTTTATAAAAGTATTATTTGTATTCCGCGCGTCTCCGCAAGCAGAGCGGTTTACAAGGGGCAACCGAACCCACACAAAGTCCCCATATACCACCACTGGATACGCAACAGTAGTGAAGGCTGATAAAATTAAAATTCAAAAAAAAATACAAGTATGTATGTACAGTATATTTTGTTAATAATTGTCTATATCGTAATTAGATTACGGATATTTATGCATTTGGCATAAAAACAGATATATAAAAACGAGCAAAGTGTTCTAAAAATGTACGAAACGAAAGAACAACGAATTTTACAAACATATCACTCTGTATACATATATATCAGCAGTCTAAAAACTCTTCATAAATAGTATCTTATTTATGTGTCATGTAGAAATACTCAATAATAATAACGCATGAAAAGTTTGTAGACTTTTGTCGAGTTTTTAGACTGCCGATATTTATACAAAGTGATATGTTTGTAAAATCCGCTGTTCTTTCGTTTCTTACATTTTTAGAACACTTTGTTCGTTTTTATATATCTGTATTTATGACAAATGCATAAATATCCGCCATATTCACACATATACATACATGTTTCTGTACAGGAAAACAATTATTTTCTTAAATTCTGCAAGCTGAAATTGATTTTCCCTCGCTTCTCCACGGGCACCTGAACCTGCCCAAAGTCCCCATATCCCACCAATAGATACGCAACAGTTGTGAAATCGTTCTTGGGGAATTTCCAAGGCAGGCTTTGAGCGCCCTTCGAGCGGTAAAGCACTTTGCACGTAGAAGAAAAAACTAATGATTACCCAAATAAATCAATTTTAACTAAACCTTCAATAACTCAACAATGAAAGGTTGAACAAACTTATTGACAATTATTGATTAATTGAACAATTTCTATCCGCATTGCTTCGACTTCACAACGTTATAATTTGAATCCTGCGCGCGTTAATTCACACAACGTCCAATAGAGGGAAAACACAGCAAATTGCGGGGAGACACAACACTATCGAATAAAGCAGCACTGTCAGTAGTGGAGAAAGTAAACGTGATGTGAAAGGTTTCGATATTTCTTTGCAGCTTCGTAGATTTTTAGGCTGGCTAGGAATCATGGAAGAAGTGTTTCAGAACGGGAATTATCAGAGGGAGGCGAACGCCAACATGACCGTCAACAAAACAGAGAAAGAGGTGAGAAACGCTACGATTACCTGCCCGTTTCAATTCGTCCGCCAAATCAATACGTCCCTTGACGCTATACTTTAAACCTCTGTCTATTTAAACAACTTTTCCAACATCTGAATCGTCGAACGACGTCTACGAGTACTGCAATTAAGTCTGCTTAAGTTTCAAGATGAGACAAATGACGATACTGAAATCGTGCGTATATTGCGAAAGAATCAGAATGACGTACAGTGGTTCTCATGTTTTGTTATTGTTGCCATAAATCATGTTTTCTATTCGATCTTCATAATTCCGTTTTCGATATCCAATAACATTGTTGGTTTTTGTTTCATTTTCTTTTATTTATTGCACCGAATCTATCAGATATATTCAGTTTCACCTCATATCGTATACATTTGGTTTCAGTGAAAGTATCTTTAGAGATCGATTTTCTTAATAGGGATATACTAAATCCTTACGCACAGGATGATATCGTATTGTTTAATAAATATTATTTGCGTCTGCACGAAAAACTTCGGCCTCCTGTCTTATTGACGAAATTGTAAATGTAGGTCATGAATTACTTGGTTGAGAATCACTGATACGTTGGCGGTATCTATGATGTACAGCAGGGACAGCGAACTGGCGGCTCGAGAGCCAGGCGTCAATAACTATCAATGAGTCGTGTCTGTCATTATTTTGCATTTGTATATTGTATTGTATTGGTTTAATTTAGTTGTTCGGTGTTTACCATCACCTATTAATATTAGTTTCATTGTGTTAGTATTGTAATATTTTGTTGTTATTTTTTAGTGTTTTTCATTTTTATCGAATCATCCAAGTATGGCAAAGAGAAAAATCGATACTGCGAATCGAATGTTCCAACAAAATTGGGAAACGGAATTCCTCTTTACCGAATTTAACGGCCAACCTAAGTGTTTGATATGTAAGAAAATAATTACACATATGAAAAAGAGTAATGTCTCCCGGCATTACAAGAGTTGCCACGAAGAAATATTTAGCACATATACTGGGCAAAGTCGAATAGAATTAATAGAAAGCTTAAAACAGGAACATTGCATTGAACCAGCAAATAATGCATCAACGCCTGAGTCTAAGCTGCAAGAACAGAGCGCCGCAGCTTCTTACGCTGTGGCACTAGAAATTGCTCGTGCTAAGGGATGCCATTCCGATGGAGAATTAATAAAAACGTGTGCCATTGAAATGGCCAAAGCTTTCAAAAATGAAATTGCAGTTGAAGCCTTCAAAACAGTCCCACTATCACCGGACGTCATCTCAAAACGCATTACTGAAATAAATAAGCACATTGATAATAAGTTAAGAATACTATTCGAGAAGTGTCGTTATTTCTCTTTGTGCATCAATGAAAGCACGGACGTTACAGACACAAGTCAACTATCAATTTTCGTTAGAACAATAGACAATAAGTTTTCTGTCAATGAAGAATTGCTTGCACTGGTTCCATTACATCCAGCTGCAAATGGCGTGGATATCTTTAACGCTGTGTGCGAAGAACTAGAAAAATATGGTGGATTTTCGAAATGTTCCGCCATTCTCACAGATGGTGGAAGATCCCTGGTAGGTGAGAAAGCAGGATTTCGCAGCCTCTTAAAAAAGAGCGGGATCAACTGCCCCATATTGCACTGCGTTATACACCAGGAGGCTTTGTGTGGGAAAACCTTAATGCTGGAGTCTACAATGAAGATTGTCGGCAAAGTTGTGAAGTTAATCAAGGGAGGAAAACGCACACTTTCGCAGCGCAAGTTTCAGCATTTTTTGAAAGATGTAAAGGCAGCATACAGCGATCTATGTTTACACAACGACATACGCTGGATGAATGCTGGGGACACCTTGAAAAGATTTTTTAATTTAAGAAACGAGATATTGGACTTTTTGAAAAATGCAGCAAAAACAAATACCGATGATATACAGAAAAAGTTAAAGGAAATTAAATTTTTGAGCGAGCTGGCATTTCTGGCTGATATAACGTGCCACCTTAACAGTTTGAATACAAAATTACAACAGAATCAGAGTATTTCTGATTTTGTCGGTCACGTCCATGGATTCAGAAATCAATTGAAATTGTATATCGGCGAATTGGAGGCAAGTGAATTACACCACTTTCCATCCTGCCAAGAAATCGTGCAACAACAGGATTCAAATGATGAAATAAATTTTTCGGAATTTCGGTTACCGCTTTTGGAAATGCAAAAACAATTTGAGAGACGTTTCGAGGATGTTAACTTATTACAGTCTGATCTTCACGTTTTAAATAATCCGAAAAGGTGTACAATAATAGATCAAAAAATAGAATATCGACTTGAACTTTGTAATTTTCAAGCGGATCCATTTGTACTTAGTCGTCACGAACGTGGACTGGATCTTTTTAAATTGTTATCACCAGATAAATATCCGAAACTTATTAATTTAAGTTTGAAGTTGGGCTCAATGTTTGGAACGACGTACAAATGCGATTCCAGCTTTTCGCATATGAAATACAAGTAACCGTCCTATAACACGGTATCCAACAACACGGTTTTATACATATACATATACATATACATATATACTTTCTTTTATTTTTTGATATATTGAAGGAAGACAATAGACTATCGAATCTCCACGCTAAACCACTGGTTCTTTGCCTGCGTTTCGTGGTGTCCACGGAGGCGTCCCATATAACACGATTTCTCATAACACTGCATTTTCTAGGCACTTATCTGAAGTGTTATAGGAGGTTTACGTGTATATAAATTAAAAATTTCGAAATAATTTAACACACGAATCGTTACGTTCTCTATTATGAATACCAACCGGAATATCTGTTGACCTACCATCACCCGTGAAGGAAATGATTATTACATTAACTGTAAGAAATATTTTACTCGGATTACTTCCTTTAATTAAGGAAAAATGTATATATGTATCATAAATGTAAATAAAAATTCATATTTATAAATAAAAATGTATATACAGTCCAGTCTCTTTTTATGTGGTACGTAGATACGTTCCACAGAAAAAACCAAGTCAATGAGTTAAGATAAACCTAAAATCACATACAAAAAGGATGATGAAAATCCAGAAAAATAAGAATGGCTGAAAAATTCTCTCGAAAATCTGAAACAATTTGACATAAAACTTAAAAGAAGTTTGTTTTAAAACTTTGTTCATTCAATTTTACTGAAAAGACCTATCGTCGCGACCTATTCCCGCGTCTTTATATTCGTGGAACCCCGCCATATACGAATTGGGAAGTCCCGAATTTTCATGAAACATGCACCACGTTAAAGCAATCCGCATAAAAAAAGGCTCGACTGTAGTTATTCATCAATTTTTTCGACAATTCGATATCTTTGGACGCGTGCAATGATTTGACGCATGTGCAGTTTACAATTGTTTACATCGGGACAATGGGTGGGTGTCACACCGATTCCCGTCTTTCCTCTGTGCCCTGGCCCAACTTTGGTTTTGGAAAGGTAAATTGGTAGTGGGGACTTAATGGGACTTGGCGGAGAAAAAGTTCGCTGTCCCTGATGTACATATAGTGTATGCACGCAGCTGTGGAGGGTATTTAAACTTACCTGTGATGTCTTGAATAGGCACGTAGACGCATTAAAATGTGATATCATTGAGGAATATTATTCTTGGACGAATTATTGAACTTTGGCCCAGTTACGAAGTATTTTACTTTCATTTATAAAAATTAAGAAATATTATATTATATGATTTGTGTAATATAATAATCAAAATAAATTTATTATTTATTGTCTTATAAATTTCATATGGTCTTTTGCTTATGATTTATTGTTTTCCTTAATTGTTACATATCAGGATTCGCTGCTTCATCACATGGAGATCTCGATAGTTGAGTCTGAAAAGAGAGCAAACGGAGCACTGAATTTAAGAGAATTTTATACAGTCTACCTCATTGAGACTAAGTAAGTCAATGCTATGTATTTTTGTTCATTACAGCAGGAAATTAGAAATATACTTTAGCGTTATTGAAGAATAGTTTGGAAAAGTTCTTAATGCATTCATATTAAACATGTTTTGTAGAGTTACTGATCCAGTTTTCAAAGGGGCACTCACCAAAGTAAGTTCTCTGTGGCGTCGATACACAGAATTTGAACTGCTTCGAGCTTATTTAGAAATTTCTTATCCGTATATTGTACTGCCTCCTTTGCCAGAGAAGAAAGTTTTGTACGCGTGGCAAAAGGTTACCACTGATACATTTGATCCAGACTTTGTCGATAGACGCAGGGCTGGTCTTGAGGTATATAATTTCTAAACGATCTGTGATTCGTTGTTTTTAAAATATTTGTCTAAATTAGTGACAAATTTCACTTCCAGAACTTCTTATTGAGGGTGGCCTCTCATCCTATATTGTCCCGTGATGAACACTTCATGGGATTTCTGCAGCAAAAAGACGGCTGGAGGGAAAGTATTAAAGAGACTGGTAAGTTGTACGTTTCCCTGTCCCTGATGCGACACATATCTTCTCCTATATATGTATTATACTATTTAATCTTCTGTTTTAGGATATCTGCAGTTAGCAGAATCGAAACTCAAAGCATTGAGCGTAGCGGTTCGATTAAGGAAACCAGACAAACGATTTGAAACAATAAAGAACTATGGAATTGAACTTCAGGTACGTCCGCGAATCGGAAATAATTGAGATCTATCGATCTAATCCTGTGATATTTCAGAACAATTTATGTAATCTCCTTCGAGTACGCGCACGACTCGTAGAAAAACAATATAGTTTGTACAAATTGCATGCAAATTATGGTCGTGTGTTCAGCGAATGGAGTGCCATAGAGAGGGAAATGGGCGATGGATTACAGGTATTTAGAATTCAATATATCATAAGAAGTTTGTAACATTTTGAGCTTCATAAAAATTGCAATCATCTATCATAGAAAGACTTAACATATAATTAAGACGCACCATAGGTATATCTATTGCAAAGCACACTGCATTACAGCCTGTTTTCTTAGAAATCGGGTCACTACATGGATTCGTTAGCAGCAACGATAGACACAACTCTCGAGGAAGAGGAATTAATAGCGGATCAGTTAAAAGAATGGCTGTTCGGTGCATCTGCGCTGCAAGCTGTTGTAAAACGTAGAGAGGCTTTACAGTTGTCCAAAGACGAGGCGCACGATGCTTTAACTGTTGCATTCGAACAGAAGGAGAAAGTTATGCAAGGTTCTGATCTATCGAAAACATTTATTACCATTGAAACGCAATTTATGCCACGTATTAATATTCCACGATCTTTTGTCGCAGGCAAATCGAGCTTGATGTCACGATTATTCGGCTCGGTGGACACAGAGGAAGTACGCGAACTAAAGATAATACAACTGGAACAGAGAATCGCACAGCACGATGAAAGTGTTAAACGAGTGGACGAGGATTTAAAGTAACGTATTTTAATCAAATACTTCGTACACGTTTATATTTGAAGAAATATTCTTTCTATATCGAATAAAATTATGCATCGCACATCCAGGTCGTTCTCTATTAAAGCGACGATGGACATAGAGAGATTTCAGCATCAGAAAGTGGTCGATTTGAAAGAAATCTTGGCAGCTTATTGTATATTACAGTTTAAGCTTTCACGAAAGGTAAAATTATTATAGATCGTCGTTTACTTAATCCGATATCTTCGTTCGTATAAACGAATTCTTATAATGAATTGCAGGGATTACAAGCTTGGCAGCATATCAAGGGTTGTCTGGAAAGTATGCCATAAAACATCGTTTACTTATTTAAGCTGACACAGAACAATAATTGTTCCCACATTTCTTGTGCGATATACATTCCTATATATTTGTAAGCTCACTCATACTGTACGCTTATTCTTACATCAATGTACAAGATTATTTCTATTATTTAATGTTAGACTAGATAATATTATATATATGTATATATACAGGGTGCCCCCGGATTAAACGATCAAATTGCGCCAGTATGTTCTGTGAGTATATCTGAGAGAAAAAAAGTTATTTAAACGTAGGTCTGGAAACGCTTTATTATTACGCTTTAGTATTTTGAAATGAAGATTGTTTCCATATTAATGTGCCATCCCCTCGAATTTTCTCTTTATCTTATTTTAGTTCAGTGAATGCAACATTAATCCTTTCTAGTTAGTTCTTGCCACGGATTGACGCTTGAACGATATACAATCGCTTTCACTGCACGAGTAGAATTCATAAATACCTTGAACCATGTAACTTTTTTATGAAGCATTTGCGTTCATATAATATTTTGTTCTTATTTTTACTCATAGAACATACTGGTGCAGTTTGATCGTTTAATCCGGGAACACTCTGCATACACACACGATTCATGTTGGATATATAGATATGTGAGACATTATTTATTATTTATATGTATTTAGTATGTTCTTGTTGTACGTGTAAGGTATAATTAACCAACTACGCGAATTAAAAGACAGTACTTAACGATCGCCCACCAAATCGCACCACCATGGAAAGTGTCTAGTTTATTGAATCGTGAAAGTTGGAAATATCGTTGCTGTAACTTTTTATACATTGTCGTCTATCTGCTCAATAGGCTTCTCAAATTTCCTCGTCGTCGGTGAAATCCTCCCGATTGTATCTCATTTATCGATACGATTGTTGCATTTATTTTTCGTAATAATAGGAACGTATTTAGCGTTATCGATAAATGATAAAATTTAAGATTCGAGATACTATTTTCTACCTGTGAATAACTATGTTTTTCTACGTATATACCTATTTTAATATAATTCGGTACAGTAGCTTGTAATGATGTACGAGTATTTCCGTTCTTTCGTTTCAAAAGCACTTTCTTTATGATCGCGAATTATAGCGATGTATTGTTTCGTCTAAGCTCGATGTCTATTGTATGAAAACGTTAAAATCTCACGATAATTCTTGCATAACAATAACAAACTTCAATTAATTTTCAAACCACTTTTACCCGCCTTTCGAAACGACTAATTCTGTTTCGGTTATTAGTAAAGACAAATTTAGCATACTCTTTATTATCAGATACACGTTTTACTTGCTAATATTCAATGAAATAACGTAAACAACACCAGGTACGAGAGAATGCATTTTTTGTTTGTTCAATAAATATCCGATATGTGCAATATTTATAAGGAATAACCAGGCTCATTTCTAAGAAATAATCTGTTCGAAGGAGCTTTATTGTAATACTTTTGGCAACAGTTCATTGTAAAATATATTCCGAATTATTTCAATAAAATGTTCTGAAACTATATTGCAATTATTACCATTGCAATCGTGTACATACACGAAAAGGATGCCCAATGGGGATTTCGTATCCTTATACATATATTCACACATTACTCTAAACGAATATTGGAAAAGGCATTAAATTACGGAAACCCTCACAAGGAAACAAGTTGCAATAAAATCCGAATGAACGAGAAGAGTTATTTTGGAGTTATTTTGGAAAGAATAATATAAAAGGGATATAAAGGAGCTATGGGAAGAAAGGTAAAGGAAGTTTAATTACGAATTAATTGTCAGACCAGCCGTTTAATTGGACAGTTTATTACGTGTGCGCCGGTATAGAAATATCATACAAATCCGAAGACGATTCGAGTAGATTACGAAAACGTTAGGTCTACGGTGTTCTCCATTTCCCAAACATGTACATTACAAGAGGAGCGATGGTGGAACGATTCTATACAAACACCTAAACGAATCACCACTAAAACGAACCACTAATTAGCGACAACGAGGATGGAAATTGAAGGAATCGTGGGTAGTTAAGGTAGGGATACAGGTGATATTTATTTACAAATTCAGTGCGTTCCCGTGTTCACAATGAAGCCTCCGCACACTTTGGTATCAATCGAATGTACAATACCTGCGTTTAGAACGCGATCAGAAGGTAACGTGCTATCGTTGATATTATTTGCGTTTCTTCCTTTTCCTTTTGTTCGTGCCTTTTAAGTTCTTTGTAGATGATTCAGGTTATTCGTGTATTCGGTATTATGAATTTGGCCGCGCCTGTCGGTGATTTTGCGACTCGAATCTCCGGTGGACATTGTTTCATTTAGGGCACAAGGTGAGTGCTTTTTTGTTTGGAACGACGCAGTAAAGCGTTCAGAGTTGGAAACAGTTGTCACCCTTTTTTGAATCGTCTGATGGAAATACTATTTGCGTTAAACAGATTGTCTATTTTGACGAATTTTTACCCTGGGTTTATTTTCAATAATGTTCGTTTAATTTAAATACAAATTGGTGGGCTCAATTTGGGAATTGTTGATGTTTGGGGTGGTTTGTGGTATATAGAATTGATATTTTCATTTTTAAGTTAGGAACGTTCATTTTTGATACAGGCTTTCAATTTCCTTCTGTAGCTTTGTAAATAATATTGCTTAATAATAATTCGAAATAAATTAGCGTGGATTGTTCGTAGATATCAATGCACTGAACTTATTCAGTCTTCATTTCCACAAATGTAACATTTGAAATTAAACAATTGTTTCGCAGCTATCATTAACACGATATTAAACATTAAAAAGTGAATTACTTTTCAGAGAAACCGTTCAAAGTATATTATTAAAAAGAGACGACTCATTTTTCACGAACCAATATTTATTATCCTCAATTTCTATCACTTATTTCGATTAATTTACAAATTTATCCAACTCTGCCGCTGCTTCTGCGTCGCCGTTCTATTTTCCCCCGTCTCTTCTTTCGTCACGACAGTAATAATAATCAAAAGAAAAAGCACTGGTCGTTCGAACTCGTTGAAACAAACGTCGAAGGACTATGACCGTCGATTACGCAGAGGTACAAAAAACATTGAACTAATACATTTTTCTCCATACAATCACTTCATCTCGGCGCAGAACCAATTGATCGCAAACGATTCATTCAATCTCAAACACACTCGTCATTCCCCGACATTTTTTACAAAGTCAACGCAACGCAACGTCGACGCAAACAGTATCGAGCACTCAATTGTACAACATAAATCCTCTCCCATCGTCGAATCCGATCGCAAGAAAAAATTTCTCCACGCTTATTGCACCCCGTTCCAACCCACGAACATATATACACTGAAATTGCACAAGCAACGAACAAACGAACGGATCGCCTTCCTAATTCATTAAATAGTTAAATAAGCAATATTCTATTCACCTGACGACAATTAACAGCTAAACGTTTCCCAGTAACGATCAATTCTGCTCGGTGTACAATTTCAGTGTACAAGTGTGAGCTTCGCTTAAAAGTATCGTCACAATGGCAAAAGAGAAAAAGGGAACGCCGGTAAATAAAGAGCAGAATGGAAACAACCAATCATCCTTTACGCATCCCTGGCAAACACTTTGCAAATTATAATAATCCTGCTACGCCATGTTTCTTTCATTCGCGATCCATTACCTGCGAGGATCTCGCTTCGCTTCTGTTGCAATCTTCTTATTCGAAAATATCGGCGCGCCTATTCTTCCTTCGTTTTCACCGTCAGTTTCGTTCGAAATGTTATTACCGTTTCGCAAATAAACGATCGATTTCGTGGATCGACGAGGTCGATTGTCCACCGTGAAACCCATTTCGATACACGTTCTACCTGAGATTTCTCGCGAACGGACACGTTTCGTCGTCGAACTCCTCTCGTTCGCGATAACGGAAAAAAGTAAGGAAGAAGGAAAACGTTTAATTGCGAAACGTTCGGGCACTAGGCTCGCGATCTAGGCAACGTAACACGCTGAATGATCATCGTTTTTATTTATTCATCCGCTCTGAAACATATCACTCACAGATACATACAGGGTGGCCGCTAACTCAGGGAACATCGGGAAACGGGGCGTAGCTAGGGTGATTCTGAACAACTTTTTCCTTAACTAAAATGTGGTTTGCAGCTTCGTTTTGGAGTTATTAACAAAAAACACTGACCAATCAGAGCGCCAGTAGAGCGCCCGCACTAACACGCGGTTCTCAATTGCGCTCTGCGTGGTAGCGAACCAACGCATTGACACAGCGACCGAGCGCAATTGAGAACCGCGTGTTAGTGCGGGCGCTCTACTGGCGCTCTGATTGGTCAGTGTTTTTTGTTAATAATTCAAAAACGAAGCTGCAAACCACATTTTAGTTAAGGAAAAAGTTGTTTAGAATCACCCTAGCTACGCCCCGTTTCCCGATGTTCCCTAAGTTAGCGGCCACCCTGTATATTGTTTCTTGTTTTTCATTGATCGCATTACACCGAACTGTTCTATCGCCGTGTAAGCTCGTGTTTCTTTTTCATTTATATAGTTTACCTGTTTCTACGGAAAACAATTATATCATTTAACCCTTTCGCGCGGATATTTCGATTCGCGTTCGATTTACAATAACTGGGTCTGGCGGGTTTGTGGGGAGTTTTCTTTTCAACTAGATGGAAATAAACATTGTGCATTCGTTAACAGAAAAAGGGTTGATTGAGTTTTAACAGGAGGTATCCCAAACTTTGTACCTGTTAATAACTAATGAAAATACTTTTTTTTCATTTGCAGGTGTAGGTACTGCTGCCAAATGATTCCTTTTCAAATAATCTAAACAGACGTATTTTAACATCAACCCTTTCGTTTATCATATTCCAATGTTTAAAATTCCATAATTTAGTCCCCTCTTAAATCACGCGCATTACTTTCACTAAACACACCAATTAAATATCATCCCCAGTATTATATTCAATTACTTGCAAAGAGCCAAGACAATGATTGATTCATTTAATCCGTAAATTAATTTCCCTGTCACAATGTCAAAACGGAGCCGACATTCTTCGCAAGCCTGATACAGAGAATTCTAATAAAAGGAAAACCGAGAACAGTTCTTTCATTCGAAAAATTAATTCAAAGAAAATTTCTTTTATCGAACAGATTAATTCGAAGAAATTTTCTTCGACGAGAGAAACGATTTCAGAGAAAGGTTCTTTCGTCGGATAAAATACGAATGCAACGAAGGGAGAAGAAAAAGTGCAAAAGTCGCCGGGTTAAAAACGCGAGTTAAAAATTAAACTAGGCGCGAAAGGGTTAACGCGAGTCCGAGAAAAGATGCTACAACTTATCAAACGATTTTCGTCCCGTTCCCAGCTGCTCAGGCTCTCCCTATTTGTTCTCGCAAACTACGATTCTCCTCAAGCACTTATTGAAAGAAGACCACGAAGAAAGCGGGCACTTTCGTTCTGGCCACATTGCACAACACTATGGACTTCCTGTATCGTGGTGAAGGGAGTCACTGTCACTTTCGAGGTAAGTTACATAGCTATCTGTGCTGTCGGGGTGTTGTCCCATGTCGGGGCCGCCGCTGTTAGGGTGGTGTGGACCAGGGGGTGGCAATGGACCGCCACCCCCGCCGCCTCCACCGTCGTTCATGGGGCCACCGAGCATTCCGGGCGGTGGTAAGTGTGGTGGTCCACCGTGGAGGTCGTATCCGTGCATCTGAAGTCAGGTAATAACGTTTTTCTAGAATTATTTACGCTTTTATATTATTCTTATATTATTTATATTATATTATATTATTTTATATTATTTTCCATCGAATTTTTAATTTCACGCAAGTATTGAGATAGAGAACGATTTTTTAAAGATAATAGAAGTATTTTAATTATGAACATTGTACGGCGCCAGGTGACACGTGAGATAGTGGCAACCCGATTTCTCCTTTAGTGGCAAGATGTATTGTTTTGTAATTTCAGTGCAGACTATTTCAATGTCATGTGGTACAAGATAATTTAACACTCTGTAATATTAAAAGGTGAAAGATTCTGTGATTTGAATTAGTGCATTAAAGTCGTCCTTAATTTTTCAGTAAAAAGAAATTGTTTAGTTTCATATTTGTTGTTTGAAGTACCCTTACAATAGACACCCTGTACATCTTTGTTTGTTAACACTAGAATTACCGATAGGCTTTTATATTATTTAGACAGTATACGTTAGACAGATTATGAACACGAGAATGGTTGAATGGACATTAAATAAAGATATGTAATTGTCATTTTGCCTTATTGAAAGTCATCATAAATTGCTGCAGCAATACCTATATGTTAATAACTTTAAAGCAAGAAATCTGAAACCAGTCATTTTGACTGGCTTGGTAGTTCTAGTGTTAATCATGTTAATTATATATGTATTCACTTTTGTTAAACAAAGAAGGATTTGCGTCAAAAAGAATATACTTTGACAATCTGTAATTATGAATATTTATGAGTAAAATTATAAATTACTTTTCTGCGTGTAGAAATTGTGTTGTTCAAATTTATACCGTGCTCCGCACTTATTGCAATTAATGTAATAATATTTTTCTTTCGGTAAGGATTTATAGATTCTTATTTCACAGGTAGCCTTCGAGTCAAGCTCCTTTCGTGTTATTGCTTCTACGGCTTCTCGTCACGAAAGTATTATTAAACTTCCGATATTCAGTGGCATGAATAATTCAAATTACTCATTTACAAAGTGAGCCGAAATAATTCTTTGAAATCCGTTCCTTCAGCGAACGCCGAATTGATAACGCACATAATTAAACTAGACTACCTAATTTAACGTGCGAATTAAGTTTATGGAAAAAATGGAATAATAGATATTATTATCAGTAATTATTACCTATCCATTTATATGTAACCTATGTAAACATTCAATTGCAATATGAATATATAAAGTGTTGTAAACAAAAGATCAAACACAAATACATATACATATAACTGTTATCATTAAGCTCGAACAATTTGTGTGAAAGGAAATCCAGAATGGCACAATTATCTTGAATCAAAATTATTAATTCAAACCGTAATACCTCATGTGTCGCGGTAGAAATTTCAAAATATAATTAATTACCTGTGACACCAGGTGATGAAAAGATGGGGTGTTCGGATCTAGCCTATCTAAATCAGTATGCAGGGCAAAATCCGAGAGAGCTTTCCATGGTGGTTGATAAGCTTGCACCTCGAGTGGCGTCATTCCTATCGAGCTCTCGTGTCTCACGGGACTGCTGGCAACCATTGGAATCCCATGCATTCCGCCGAAGCCCAATTTACGACCATCCTGTAACAGAAAGTACCGCCATTTGTTATGTTGCTACTTCGTGCGTAAAGAAAGCTATTAATATATTTCCCTTCTAACGCTACAAGTGTTGCGCGATATTAAAATTGAAGGTACAATTCTCATTCTACTTGTTAGAATTCTTCAGTTTGTATAATTAATTGTTGCAATGCATTACTATATCACAATTGTGATAGTCTTTGGACTTTGAACAAAACCAGAAAGTCCTAATGAATGCATAATTCTATTATTAACCGATTATATTTTATTATGTAAAAAACAGGATTTATAATAACGAACACTATTTGCGTTACAAAATTATGATAGTGATAAACGTTTGAACTTTTTACATAATGTCTAATGGTTTCGTATTACTGTCAATTTGATTCTTTACAATAATTAATCAGAATAAAGATTCTTTATAGTATTTGACAAATTGCAATCGGTTAAACAAAGTAATATGCTCTGTACTGTCCCGATTCAATCAAATAAATGAACCAGGGTTAATTCCATTTCAAACAAGTATAAATATCTGAAAGATTAATCGATGAAAAAATCAACAAATACCTTTTCAATTTCTCTCTTACCACATCCAAACCGAATCCACTGATTGTGAATTAAACAAAGACAAACGTGATCCCACTTCCTTGCTTCGATAAAATTAACGAAATACAGAGTGACACTTGTGCACGTCTTACGTCAATCCCTCTTCGAAGAATGTCGAAATAAATTCTATCGAAATATCGAAGTAAAACTCCTCACCTTCTCCTGCATCTGTTGTTTCATGGCGATCGTCTTCTTCTTATCTTTGCACCGTTTGTTCTGGAACCAAACCCTGATCACACGGGGACTCAGGCCCGTCATCTCGACCAATTGCTCCTTCATCAGGGCGTCCGGTCGTGGATTCGCCGCGTAGCAAGTTCTCAAAGTATGGAGCTGCTTCTCGTTCAGAACCGTACGAACCCTGGTTGGTTTCCCGTCAGAACCGCCGCCGCTTTTATGGCCGCCCGATCCTCGAGTACCACCCACGCCAGCTTTGTGCGATCCACTTTCAGAACCGGAGTCTGCGAACAAATCAACGTCCACGATATACTCCCGTCAATCTTTTAAAGTCGTCACCTGCTCACGACACTTTTGGATTCGTTTCATTTTTGAAACATTAAACGATACATTTGTTATGTTTGCATTTATTGTTATTATATTATAGAGAATTGTAAGAAATATATCAGGAATAGGGAGGGCAAGAGTGGGGATAGATGTCATTGAATGCGATAAGAGACAAATTAGGGTGTAGTGTATAGTATAAGGTTATAGATAATAAGTAAACAGGAATAAAGACATGTAGCGTAAGGCAGGTGAAGGAGAATGTAATGTAAGGTAAATTCCTTTTCATGGATGTGAGGCGGAAAAGCAAATAAAAATTCTATTCTATTCTATTTGAAATATATCGTTTAACGTTAATAAAGTATATGTATATGTATATATATTTATTTTTATATATAGAAAGTTATAATTAATGCATCGTTTGACATTAAATAATAATTTCTTTCTAGTGTGATTTGTGTAAAGTGTGCGAATAAGTAGTTATGTTGATAATGTGTATTATAGTGATAAGTCGAATTTATGAAGATAATATACTTTACTTATGTAACAATAAGCTTGAATTATATGATTTTCTAATAAATTCTTTCTCAAAAAAATTGCAAAAAGTACAGTTTATGATGAGATTGAGATTCTTAAAATTAATTTTCCATCGAGCGTCGTAATTTGCCTTCTCATTATCCAAATGTTAATAAAGCTCGGTGTAGTTTTAGCGAAGGAAGCATTTCTCAGTGGTAAAATTTCTCTTATAAATATCTCTGCTTCTTCTCTCTATTTTTAAGAGGTTCAACTATTCTTGCCAGAAATAAATGACATTTTACAAGTCCTCGGTAAAAAGGTATTTCGCTCTAAGATGTTTAGTTTTTAATACAATAACATTTTCAAGGTTTTCGCAACTTTGATTGATTCTCCTCTAAAGTTTGGAAAGCGTGACTTAATAAACACCAGCTCTGGGGTCCAAACGTATGTGTATTCATATCAGACAAAAACATTCTAACACTTTACCTTCGTCAATTCGTAACAAATTTCTAAAAAAGTCCCCGATCGCTTCATTAAACGTGAAATGAAACCAACCCAAATCCAACAAAACGATGTTAAAAGTTCAAACGCCGTCGCTATCAATTAAAAGGAACTTCCGAATAATTTTCAATGTCTTCGCGAGCCAAATGAAACTAATTCAAACTTAAGGAAAAACGTTCAACTGCTTCACCTCTATCAACCAAAAATGAGCAATAGATTCATTAATCAAATAATATGAAAGGCAACCGAGCTACTTTAATAATCGAAGAAATAACAGCAGAAGAAATCTGAAGAATCGTCGAACGAATAGCAATTCGGTTGTTTGCATTCAGCGGCTATTGCCCGAACACATTTGCCGTCTGTTTGGAGAGAAAAAAAGCCAACTTCTCGAGGAAGAGCAGCGCGACTAAATCAGGAGAATGCAGAGTAGAGTGTCCGGCCGCGACTATCGTCCCAACCGGTCCTGCAAAACGTTCTTTGCCAGCTAATGGGAGATCCGGATAGTGATTCAACATGGCGGAAGGTGAACGCGAAGACGAACGCCCGCTGGCTATCGGGGCTAGCGACAATATTGTCGACGAGCAAACTTCGACCACGACTCTTAGATCCATTCTGGATCGTGCAAGGATCGAGAATCCCTTTAGAAGCATTTCTACCAGACCCACGGCGATCCAGGCACCTTCGGGCTACCCTGGAATCATCGACAACTCATTTCGTCGACACTGCTTTCATCGACAACGATTTGACCGGCATTAACTGTCGTTGACAAAATGTTTTCACCAGTTCGCATTTAGCGAGAGGTTTGAGTTCCAACCTAGCCCAAAACTAACTTAAACCTTTGAATATTTGAAATAATTAAAATACAGATAACTTATATTATTGGGTTTGCTTTGGATCAGGTTTGGAACTCTTTGGAACTCTGAATACGGACTGCCGGTGTCGGCGAATTGAGTTGTCGACGATCCCAGGGTAACCCAACGAATTTCAAGCACTGACTACGAAGCAGGCCGAGTGGGTACTTAATGGTCATTAATTCGTACAATGGCTCGGATGAAATATCTCCCATAAAGTTGCCACATCGTACAAACCGGCCATCGGGCGCAAAACGAAAGCAAGACTTCGACGTTTCAGTCTCGGCTCCCCCGTTCGTCACTCGACCTCTGCTCGACTCGGGGTAGAAGGATGAAAGAAAGGAACGAAAAGCGTCGCGAAGGAAGAACCCCCAAAAAGGCGAAAGAAAAGAGGAGGAGAGAGATGAAGGCGCGGGACCATCCGAACACTTTTCAGCCGGGCCAAACAGCGAAACCCATATGTAAAACGGCCGAGGACGAGGGACGAGCGTCGAATTTCATTAACTCCCAATTAACGAGTAATAAGTAACTCGTGCCGCGATAAGGATCCAGTTTCCTTGGGCGGCGTCCTTCGAAACGGATCCTGGTAGCCGCGCGGAGTCGAGTGTTTGCGAACGGCGAAGAAGCCGAACGAAATCCTGCGGCTATTTTTCCTTTTTCGTCTGTCCTCCCCGCGCGTCCTATCCAAATAGGAACGCCGGCAAAGGTGGAGCCGCCCCGGGACGAGGACAGAGAAACGGCGAGACTCCGGGATCGTCGTTGCGACTTTTAGAAGAAATCGCTTGGCGAGAGCGAAATCGATTATTATTAATGAGCGGCCGCGTCCAGGCGTCTATTGCTGTTTGCTAATCAAGCGAGGCGCACGATGGCTGATGGCGGCGGTGCTACTTGTTTGATGTCTGGGTTCGCTGTACACCGGGTATATGACACGGAGGAGATGTTCTTCAGCTGGTAACGGGATAGAGATTGAGAGATTGGCCAATTTCGTTGGGAGGGAATAAGCGAAATTGATGGGATTCCAGGATTTCAGAGACCGACGGTTGCGAAATGTTGATTTATGGTTAAATTGCTGGCGAAGGATTCTGGTTTTATTGTTCGGACTTTTGCCTGGCGATTCGGAACTCGGAGGATGGAAAGAATCTAGGCATCATCGATACTGTACACGAGGTTCTAGTACTTTGGTAATATTTGTACAGCGCGTAACAGACAGACAGATCCACTTGGACCTTTGGTCATAACTCTGGAGCCAGTTAACCGATTCCGCTGAAACTTAAGCGACATTTGGCCTGACCACTGGGGCGAGTTTGGGTAAAATTTCGTGTTAATGCTGTGCTTCATTCTGGTACAGTAAACGTTTGCCTGATTTTGGTAAATCTTTCAGCGTTAGAAAGTGATAGATCCATTTGCAGAAAAACAAAAATTGAAATCAACTAAAACATCATAACTTAGAGAAACGAATGCTTTCAATAATTCATTGACCTTGCACCACTTTCTATTGACAAATTCATTCTCGTGGTCATTGATTCTGCTAAATTTTGCAGCTGTTTCGGTGCAACGCGAGTCCAGCTCTCGAATATCGCAGTTTCCAATCCGGCGACGGTATTAAATTGCCACAATTGACATACACGTCACGTACAAGTTGACCCCAAAGATTTTCTATGGGGTTTATGTCAGGATATTTCGCTGGCCAGGTGAGAGTGCTGATTTTGTTCCCTTGCAACCACTGCCTAGTGCTGTGCACAAATTGTAATTTAGCCGATGGAAAACGACACAAGTATCGTACAAGATGAACCGCAAGTACTTTTTGGAAGTTCTACATAAATACTCCCTTGTGCCTAGGCTAAATGTCGAAGAGTCCAAGTGGAACTACCTTTCTGTTACGCACTGCATCTTTGCAGTTTCTTGTAAAGCTATGAAGCCGAGAAAACGGTCAGACCTACTGTAAATAGTTTGCATATAACAAAATATAACATAGACAATACTCTTGGCTTTGCTTGTTTAAGTGATTACACATTTCTCGTAATCCATGCTGCAATTGAATCGTAATAAACAACAAATGTATATTACTCTTAAAGCGCGATACATTCTACTGAAAGCTTATCCTGAACATAGAAAACTGAGTTAAAATCCAACGGAACAGAACACTAATGAATCTGAATTCTCCAACCAAAAGAATGCAATCAGTTCATCACTCTGAAACCACAACACGTATCGCGGTTAATATAAATTCGAAGCATCGCTAAAACGCGTACCTCATTGCCCAATAAAATGGAACAGATCAAACGCCACGGAAATAATAGGATTAATAATTTCCGAACAGATCGTTCCGCGTATCTCTTGCACCACGGCGTACGCACGTGGACTCGCAGACCGTACAGGTAAGGCCGTTGGAATCAAGGGAAAAGGAAGCGACTCCCGGGCAGAGGCGAAAGAAAAAGTTGAATAAGCCGTCCATAAATGAAAAAGGATGAAACGAAGGTGATCGTGCGTAGTTATGTGCCACGGTAGTTGGCATTGAGGTGTTACATTTCGCACCTCGGTGCCTCTGTAAAGAATTGTCGGACCGCTGTCCGTCGACCACTACGCCGCGGCCCGTGGGGCTCTCGCACATTCGGGAAACGTACGGTTTAGGCAGCACGATTTCCATGGGGTAGAGCCAAGTGACAAGGATAATGGAAAAGTATGCGGCTCGCGCCGCTCGCAACGACGAAATTGTTTACGGGAGAATTAGGAGCGGACGTACCGAGCTAGCCTCTGTGTCACGTACCATACGATTCTCAATTATCACCGATTAACCGGCGTCGTGCGACGTCGTTAGAACCCTCGTACAAATATAATTTATCGTCGCCGTGTGTAAATAATGAATTAGTGATAGTGGACACGGCCGTGCATAAATAATAAATCCTCGCCCACCCTTGGGCCGGGTTTTACGGAATTCCCCGTGTCCGTCGCGGCCAAGCATGGATAAAGGGACGATTGAAATATAATATTAGAACGTGGCGTGCGAAATTTTCGCACGGCCGCCTGTCGGCTTTATTCGTTTACGTGCGCCATTTAAGCGGGAAATGATTTTAGAAGCAAGTGATAAGGGAGAAGCATTGTTTCGTACAGAATGCGATAGTAGCGGTTGCTGTGTGTATATTTGGAAAAGGTGTTTCCTTCAAATAATTGCCAAGAGATTAATGAAAAGGGTAATGTGTTTTCATTTGGAGCACAAAGTCAGGAATAAACAGTCGAACGAAGTTGCAAATGGAACCTTGATATGAATTTTCCATCGGCGAACTGGCCCCTCACTTTCCACAGCACGTTGCAACGTGGTGCTATTTCTGAAAAAGCTGGTCAAAATTCGTAATTTCACACGATTTTCATAAAAATGGATATGCTTATGTTTTTGGGATTGCTAGTCGTCTATAATCTTGGGCCCATCATTATTATTATTTATTTACTTATTTATTATTATTGTATTAATGTTTTCGGTTGATTTTTTTATCAATAACACAATTTTCCATATGCAAACCTTTGCACGAGATATCGCCATTATGCTCTAGAGGGACAGACCCTAAATACCCCTACTTGATACTTTAAATTCAAATATCTTAAAAAGGCGCAAAAGGGCGCAAAGTTTCTCAAGTGGATATCATAGTTGACATGCAACTTTATATCAAGGAACTTGTCCCAAGTTATGGTTAAGATTTATAATATATTGAGAACGGAATTACAATGACAAATTCAAAGATATGTTACTTTATTTCTGTGGAAAATTTATGTTTATAAAATTTACTTTACTGGTAAAATGTTTCACATATCAATTTTTTTAAGATAAATTTTCCCTGGCGCATTAAACAAGCCCCAATTTTCAAGATACGAACGAGCATGAAATTTCGACAACTTTGACGATTTATATCTCAGTATCCAATCAATATATTTAAAAAATTCAAGCGGCATTTGCTGCATTGATACATAGACAACAAATCTGTATACTAAAAAAAAGCTGCTATATACTTAAAAAATTGAATTTTGGCCAGCTTTTCGAAAAATGTCACCGCTGTGCGTTGCATCGTTAAATTGCGCTAAACAATGTTTGCCCGGTTGGTAACGTAACACGGCGTAATAAACTCTGCGACGTAATTAAATTACCATTCGCCGGCGTGCCTTATTAGATATTTAATCCAGCCGATCCGAACGGCGTGTGTTCACATATTTAGGACGGCCAACTTGAGGAACACTAATCCTGTGTAATCCTGGCGTGCAGGAGGGAAATGGTCAAGCCTTTCGGGCCTTAACGGCTTCAATTATCAACACCTAATTGCGACCAGTGATCCTAACACAACCCCCGTGATATCAGAAGGACCCTTTGAGCTTTCACCCTCGTGCGGGGTCCCTTTCGCAAATTTACCCTTTGTTGCTCTGATAGCCCATGTCCAGACAGTGTAATCCGCAAATATAATGGGTTGCGCTCGGTAATCACGGCGTGATAAAAGTCATAACGTAGTACCGTTCTAAATTAATACTGTCAATTATTAATTATACGTGCTTCCTTCGATAAATTACCTCGCGACGATATTTTTCAATTTGCGTCACACATATAGGGTGATCGTATTTGTGGTCGATCGCGTTTATTGGAGTTATCATTTCGAATTTGTTTTTTATGTGTACTTTACGATGCTCGAGTAATTGGAGAGTTTGTTAAAGCAGAGACAATTGCAGGATGGAACGTTGCATTGTATAAGCTTCGATAAGTAAGAATCGTTTTTATATTATTGCATGTTTCGTGAAATACGCTTTGTAGCTTGTTTTGCGAGTAATTTTAGTTTATTCGTGATCGATTCTCGGTGGAATATTCGATCACTAATATTGTGAACGTTTTCTTTAGGTTTTGATACTATTTAGTATAGGTACGTTAGACAGATTATGAACACGAAAATGGTTGAATGGACATTAAATAAAGATATGTAATTGTCATTTTGTCTTATTGAAAGTCATCATAAATTGCTGCAGCAATACCTATATGTTAATTAATAACTTTAAAGCAAGAAATCTAAAACCAGTGATTTTGACTGGCTTGGTAGTTCTAGTGTTAAATCTTTATTCACTAAATGTATCAATAATAAATGATCCACGTCTCTATTAATTTTATTATTTACCAGCAACACCTCTCGTATGTACTAACTCTTCGCTCACACATAATAATGATAATACTTCACGACACTTGCATTTCCCCGTGAAACTCCATTCAAGCGTTGCTCCTTTCGCGGAAACACAAAATCGATCAAATGTTTTCGTTCCTTTACCTGATATCGAGCCGTCGTTCGGGTGCAGATGATGATTATTATTCATAAGGGATGCGTTGTTGTTGTTCTCGCTTCCAGGAACACCGCCGGGCCCCGAGCAATGTTTCCCACCCTCTAGAACGTCGTGGTCGTGCCTGCAGAAGAGGCCGTCCTGTCTCAGGGCGAATTCATCGCCAGGCACCAGCTGCCTCATACAGGCCGAACATCGGAAGCACTTTATGTGATAAATCTTGCTCTTTGCCCTCATTACGTAGTCGTCCTTGCTGAAGCACTCGCTGCATTTGTCGCACTTTGTCCCGAACAACCTGAAAAGAATTTCTCATGCTAATGATACCTTCGCAGATTGCCTCCCGAGTGTGCTTTCTGCACAGTTGCAATGGAAATTGAAATTACTGGGAAGTTTTCGTGAAAACTGTCGCGGTAAAATCGATTATCGTCACGAGGATGATTGATAATTCAAAGTTGTGTTTACTTTGATACAATGGAGGATATTGTATGTTCCAGAGGGGGTAATGTTGAAGATTTTGTGATTGATTAGATGCTAAATGACGATTCCTAAAATTGTGTTTTTATCATTTCGTTGAAATTACTCGGGTTCGTGAAGTTTAATATTAATAATGGTGGATAAATTGTTTAATGGATAAGCAGATCTATGTAAGATTAATTTTGTGGTCCATTACTATTTATGTTGTTTGAGTATTTTGCGGACAAACCTCGTTCGAATTTTGTAATATTCTTACTGCTAATTCGTAGGAAGTGTAATAAAATTTGTCGGCTCAACTTTGCTGTTCCATTTAATTATTCTTACGTCGTATATTTTACATGACCAGTAAAATTAGTATTTCTTATTCTCTTTAACAACACCAAAATTCCTTTAGAAATTAATACCACATTTCTGCCTGCGAATGTAACTTTTGTAACATTTAAATTCCATTGTAATATAATTCCGACTTATAATTTCGGAATAATTACGTACTTGCGTTCATATTACAAATATCTACACGAGTATAATATGAAAAACAATCTTCGATGAATTAGAAAATATACACGACCTAATATTTCTACATTCGAATACAAAATAGGTTCGAAAGAAAATATCTAACACTATTGAATCAGCAGAAATTCTAAAAAAATCAGATTAACTTCCAGTAACAATAGACATTTAAATTCATCTTAACTCTGCTAATCAGAGTAAAAACGTCCGAAGTTTTACCAATTCTGTTAAACATGAAAATTCGAATTGCCACTCTTTTCCTCTGTATTTGCTGGCAAAATTTATTTATTGTCCACGTTTAACATGGACGTGTGGGTACAGGTTTCCGCCAAATTACCCTCGCACGACGGATCGAGCATCTAATTATCGGTTATCGAGCTAATTGTGCCAACCTGCAGCACTTCGTTCGGTTCCTCCGGGCGAAATAAATTGCATTCATTAGCGGTGCCTCCTAAATTGTCGAGTTTTATTAATAAAAATTTTCGTACGACACATAATTCTGTTCCGGCCCGGTGGTCAGTTAATTCTCCGTTGCTCGTATTAATTACATCACGGAGTTTTCTCGATAATTAACTGAAATAACTAACAGAGTGATGCCTTTCAGGTATACAACGTAATGCGAGGCACCTGTTCACAGATTCTTTTTCAAGGAATTAAGTGAAAATGGTTATTCGCTAAAATTGAAACAGCATATAAGGAATAAAGTTTAAAAAAATAATATTTGATATATGTATTATCGTTGGAAAATTATTATTATTGCTTTAATTTAATATTGAGTACTGCTGACAGAGTAACCCTTCTCTTATTTTCATCGCTCGACTCTTATTCATTGTACGATTGAATTTATCTTTATGTATTAACAATTTTAATTTGAAAGAGTCAATGTCGTTTTTCCTCTGGCGCTAAATGCGAGGTAATTCGTCGAGATCTATGATAAAATATATTGAAGTGATATTTAAAACGGTTTGGTAATATAGGAATTTTAAATTGACATCATTTTTCTGAATTTAAATACTTTAATGTATGTTATTTATGTAATGTTATTCTGTAAGAACTGCTACTTTGGTACAGTAGATATTTATACCACCTAGATGTAATTAACTTGGTATAATTTTATAATATAACAATTCCTGGGGAATATTACATTGCGTCACATTATTATATTCTACCATACTTCAATATAGAATTGCCTAATTCTACTCAAATTACATGATTTATCGCTCAGAACCGAAACCCAACATCAAATGCAAAATGACATGATTCCCATAACATTCAAATTTATAACGCTCATTATCATACGTTCTATTCTACAAAGGATCAATTTTTTTAAACTAAAAAACAACAACATAGTAATAATAAATAGATAACGAATCATCTATCTATTCTTGTATCTCACTAAAATTTGTACTGTCCGCATAAATACTCATCCACAAGAATTGAACGTTCTAAATAAAACAATTCGCCATTAACCCAATTCAATTCTCCCCATTTCGTCGACCCATTCCGAATTGTTACACGTTCGAACCGCCCCGCACTGTTACGTCTTTTTATTTATCCCCCGGGCGACCCTGTTACTTTCCATTCGACAATGTGAAACAATCGGCGAACCAAATTTACTCGAGTACACCGCGTCGAGGAACACCCAGAAGTGAACGTTTTACCCCACGGTTGTTTCGACATTTTCGAACGAGGCGACAGAAACAACAAACAGACGTCATCGGTGCCTCTCCGGCCCGGCAAATCCATGTCGACCGGATATGCCAGTCTTCTTCTTCTTTTCGGACGCGTTTCGACGTTCGATGGATCAATGCAAATAAACCGCCTGTCCCCGTGGCAGAAAAATATTTGCCGCAGCTTCACGAGGGGGAGGCCGTGTCGATTAGGGTTACGTGCTTTAAAAAAAGGTTTCGTCGTGCTCCTCGGAGACGCCACTCTTTTCGAATTACGATCGAAACGGCGCACAGTGGCCCGAAACCGTAAAAACGCGAAGTAAATTCGTGGCACTGTTGTTTATACTTGTATTCATTGGGAATAGAACGGTTTTAGTAGTTCTTGAGTCATGGAATATAATTGCGATAAATGATTCTCTTTTATAATTATTTGAACAATAATGTTTGATAATATTTGAAACGGTTCTGATATTTTCTGTGGTCTGTAGCCATGGCGTTACGAAAACGCGTTATAACACCTTTATTGCGCTCAATTTTTTATTCATATAATTATATAGTTTAATTGCTGATAGCAGGTGACAATCGTGACGCGAGGAAAGAGGTTTTCTTTGCGGAGATAAAAATTCGGTTGATTGAAACAAGACAAAAGGTCATGGATGGTATTTGTGATTTCGATGGCGACGTTTAGTTTGTTATAATAATTTGGATATTGTTCTCGATAGGAGATATTTGCCACGTTTACTGGCTTTCGCGTCGTCAGTGTGTAATTAGAATAATTGCACGGGTAGAACAGTTGTCTTGGCGATTGCATTTTAATTACCTTGTATTTATTTTATGCTTGTTATGTCATGCTGAAATTTATCGGTACTGCCGCATATGTACACGGAAAGTGAATGGCCGCGACTGATATCATTCGCCAGTTGTAATTTCTAAGTAGCCGGAAGAAAATTGATGAGCATTTTTAATTATTGGTAACGATACGGTGAGGGGCAAAAGTATTCGTGGAAGAAGAATGTGGAAACAATGAATTCGAATCATCAATTGTTCATCCATAAATAATAAAAATACAGACAAATAAAGACACTGTACACATATGAAACGATCAACAGTTTAAAAGAAAGAAAAAGAACATTTTGCAATCTACTAATATTTGTCGCAAATATTATCGTAGACCGTTTCTGAAGAAAGTAGATAAAGAAGGAGAATCTAAACAGAGTTTTGTTTTTATTATACAGTCACAGACGAATATTTTTATCGACCTGTAAAAATTATTACACCAATATTATTAAAATTGCGAAAATGTACACTTGTTATATTTCCTTCATATAAAACTGAATATATTTTATACAAATTTCGAATATTTCGATATATCATACGTGCGTAAATATTTGCAAATGAATTATATTTCCAAATTTTCCTTCGAAATTCTACTCCAAAATGATATACCGATCCAATTCATTTTTCTAAGCACTTTACGCATGTATTGGAATTCTCGTTCAATATTTACCAAATTAATTAACCGCCCTCGAACTTTTGTCCCTCAGTGTACCTTAGACACAATTCACTTTGTATCCCGTCGAAGATATCGCCTATGGTCATTCACTTTTTAACTATGTAGGTAGTACCACCGATAACATTCAGTCTGACGTATGTAACTTGCATAAAATAAATACGAAGTAACGAGAATAATGCAATCGTTGTGAAGAATGAAGGAGATACGAATTCTGCTACGTTCAATTCCGATGCAACCACGTGCGAATCGTACTTTTTTGTGTTACGGGCGCAGTCTGTAGCTTCTTCCTCGTGTATCATTGATAAAAATACTTGGAAGAAACGCTCTGTCAGCTGTTACTTTCTCGTTTCCTTCTTCCCCACAAAACCATCGTTGTGCACCACTGCCTTTTCTTTTCTCTTGAACGATTTTGCATTTACAAACACGTTGCGTGTATTGTTCGATTCGGTATTACAATTGAAACGAACGGTTTGAAACCTGGACAACACGAATTATTCTATTTCGATTGAGACGAGCGATTCCCCCGTTATGGATTTTAATTCGTTCTCTGTTCGTCGTTATTAAAAGCAATTTTTGTTAGTAAATGCTAGAGTTTATTTTATAATATTACGTTAGTACGAATTTACTTTTCTTTCGTGATAGTGCCGTGGTTATTGTTAGAGTTTTCTTTTAAAAATTATTTTGTTTACAGGTGTCATTTCATTTTGGAAATACACGTTCAATAAAGTACAATATATTAACCATTTCATTATAAGCAAGAATACAATAATAATAATACTCTGATCAGGGAATAAGCAGTACAGTAATTTGTCATTTTAATTGATTTCAAACTTATCTAATTTTGCAATGGTGTTTCGAATGTAAATATTGCTTTCTTCTCTTTCATGTATAAAACTGCAAATATTCTACAATTTAATAAACTGTCCGATATATTTATCAATGTTCCTCAACTTTTCGTCTCATTCTAAATCGGTTTATATAATCCAATATATGTACATATATGCAATACCTTAAACCATGTATCTTCCAATATTATGTATTAGTTTCACTTGAAAAATAATTAATCGTTTCGTACCGCAATATCTTTCCGAACTTCACCCTGTTCATTTCGCAACAGTGACTCGAATGATACACTACCTGACGTAATCTCGTTTGCAGTAAGTCTTTCCATCTCGTACGAAACAGGTGCAGTGCTCGTCCAAAAATTGCTGGCACTCAGCGCATTTTAAACAAGCCGCGTGCCATTCCAGATTTGGTGCAACACGCAAAATCCACTGGTCGTGAATTCGTCCACCGCAGCCCACGCAATGGGAGCTTGTGCTTTCTGCAAAGGAAAAAGAGAAACTTTACTGTTAATACATTCACTTCACTCTCCGATACGCAATTTAAATAGTAGGAATTATGGTACGCGTGTTTTTCGTTTAATCGTAACAATTGAAAAGGTAGATAAATTAATAACGATGCCAGGTCCGTTAATTAAAGATGTTTCACTGGATATTAATAAATGGTAGCGATGGTAGTAAATTGTTTCTTTCTGTGACAATACGCAATTATTCCATAGTATTTAGTTGACGTGGATTTTAGGACGGTGAGGTTTATTTTTATGGCTGTGAAGTGATTTCAGGAATAACAATTTTTGGTTGCCTAATTATTGTTATAAATATTTAACCCTGAGCTAGTTGTGTATTAATTCGAAACTAAATTAAATATAGCGAAATTCGAAACGTGAAACATTGCACAATTGAATTTTTGAAAAGAAAATAATAGCATTCAATTAGATTTTTCAGTATAATACTGAAAGAAATTCAATTTTACATCTTCGGTCTTTCCTATTAGAAACATGATTACAGTGTGCTCGTAAGTAACAATAAATAACTCTGTTAAATCACGTTAATTGTAAAAGGCAGTCAAACGTCAATTAAATCGAATGTAACAAGCTGTCCATTAGTAGTGCACTGGTTTTACATCGCCGGTGAGATCGTTGACCACGCTGGCAGTAAATAATCGCCGATAAATTATGAATGGATATCGATTTGTCAATCAATAGATAATCTGTTTATTCCGTCAATCAACTGTCACAACTTGCATTCCCTGCTTTCGAGATTTATTAGCTATGCTTCGTTCTATGCTGAAACTACTTTAATATTCCCACTGATTTTCATTCATTTCATTTGCCTCCATCTACGAATACACAGTCAGTCAAATGCTTTTTTGTCATTAGAAATATACAAAATTTATTTCATTATTTAACTGATGTAGTTTAAAGAAATTAGATTGCATTAACTGAGTGAAGCAATTAATCTAGCAAGGTGCAACAGTAATTTCTTCCACGTTGATAAGGTGGAGTTCTGAAACTGTTTTGGAACATTTAATTTAACATTCCAAATTTCTTAATCAAATTCTGCTATTAACAAGATACGTGCAATAAGTACAAAATAATTAATATGTGTATCAGAATATTTTTATTATTTTATACAAAACATATGTATATCGATAAATCACGAAGTGCTTCACAAAGTGCAATCTACTACAAAATCTGTTAAATCGACTATTTCACAAAACCACCAACATTCCAATTAATCATTGAAGAAAATCTAGTAAAATTCACCGGAGGATCTTAATAGGTGCCTTTAAAACGCTTGACAATAAGCACCTGAAAAATTCTGCACACCCGAAACTGTATGCTTCGTCTATTGAAAACAATGCATACACAATATAAAAAAAATAAAGCCAAATCTTCAGATAATGTATATTCAGACGCGTCCTACGCCACGGTTAACTTAAAATGTTTCCAAACGTGTAAATATATAAACGATTCCATGAATGAACGTCCCCCGTTCAATGAACATCCTTTCAAGCGAGGAGTCTACGCGAAGAGCAGTCTTTCGCCACTTTTCTTCCATTATCGCGGCATAGAGAACGCGTAGGTTTGCCGCCAATGCGGACACTTCTCTGCGAAAATTACAGTCATCATCTTTTGTTTCGTCGAGTGGGATGCGTTTAAAAGGCGGGCCGTGCAGGGATATTCAGTCGACGGGCTATTGATAAGTTTTAACGCGCGGATAAAAGGGAACAGAAGGGTTCGAAGTGCTGTAAAATTGCTCGACAGATATCTGATTTACACCCTTGCGGCTTCGTCTGCGCGAAGGGTGCGGCGAGGAGGAGAAATTTTTGTTTGCTGAGAATCGTGAAGCATTCGAAGAAATGCGTGTTGTGTACAAAGTCGTGTTTTATTGAAGCAACTTCGCCCGATTTCCATTGGACAATGTTTGTGCGAATAAATAAGAAGCGCGCGTTAACAGATTCGAATATTTTGGACTTTCGTACTTGTTGAACGTTTCAATTGAAATTGTTCCATTACGTGGAACAAATTGTTGCGTTAATTACGCTCGATAACCAGAGAACGACAAAACTTTCTTTGATCAGCAATCGACCGATGGATTACTCTAAAATTCTAAACACAAAAGCTGTGATTACATCTGCGACGAATAGAAATTGTATTGTCCACGGTTGAAGGGACTCAGCGTGCATTTACAACTGCAGCATTGTCCGTAAAATGTACTAACAATAAGTATGGCAAAGTATTAATTAATTAAACTATTAAAGCCGACAGGTGTACGAAAACTTTGATGCTCAGTGTTCTTTCCTTTTATCAAAATGTGGGCAAACTAATTGCAGGAGAACAATTTCATTGAATCCAACGTGTACCACCGACAACTATTAGTATTAAGCGTAATGGAAGTGAAATAAATTGATTACGCACACAGGTGTGTCACTAACCTGCGTTATTAACATAGGTACTAAAATTTGGTTGCAATGATTGAAAGAGTTAGAGTTAAATCGAACTAAAATGATAACTATGAAAATGAATCACAGTCGCAAAACCCTTCTTAACTTCTTCGGTGCGAATTCATCAACTATTTTTGATAAATCGAAATTCCCGCAAATATCTTGTTCTATTAAATAATAATGCAAGAACAGTTAACTTTTCCCTAAGATAATTTTTTACCAATTTTAATTTAGCAAACCTCGTTTCTCCCGACGCCACAGTTCCAGGCAGAGTTGAAACGATTCTTAATGCTAGATAAAATTTAGGAAATGAAGGTATCAATTCATTATTTATTATGTAATTTGAAGTACTTAAGGGTTTTGACGAAGTAGGAAATATTTCCCTGAAATTTAATATTTCAAACAATAAAGTCCACTCAGATCTTTTTCGACAAATTCATCTACACCTATCTGTAAAAAAGATTGTTATCCCTGATAAATATCGATCATTAATTACCCGCACTAATTTAATCCAGCAAATACAGCTAAATAAGCTACCCTAAAAATTTCTTAGGTTGAAATATTGTTTAAAAGAGTAAGCAGTACAATAAAGGCGCAGATTGGTGTGAACTCATACAGCAATATCCAATGTTATAATATCTTAACTTTGTTTCAGACTTGAATATCTTTTAAATATCTACTTTATGTTCTATAAATATTTAGCTCATGTTTTCCAAATATCTATTTTACATTTCTCGTACACATGTATATAAAATATCAGAACCAATATTTCTTCAATCTCAAAAAGTGTGGCTTCAAAAATATCTTTTCAACATTAAAAAAAATATTTATCCAATGTTTTCGTGCTACCAGGGTACCTTGAGCTGTTCATAAAGATTAACCCGATTAAATCCCGCCTGTCCAAAAGGTTACTATTCCCCAAAAAAGTTCCGTTTACCATTTCTATCATTCCAAATTGTACATATATTAAACAAACTCCATCCGCACCTGGGTTCAGCCGTCCAGGTGCGGGTGCACCTTCCGCACCCCAGTGAAGAAAAGCTCTGTACCGCGTCGATACTATCGAAACCATCGCGACAAATTGCGACGTGCAAAATATCGCAACACCCGCCCGTCGTTTCCCGCGCCGCTAATCCGAGCGGAACCAAGCGGATTGGGGAGGAATGCCCGGCGGTCTCCGCGAGGAAGAGGCAGCGGCGAAAAGGACAGAAACGAAGGGGAAGGGACAAAAGGGCGAAGACCATCGCGATGGTCCCGCGTCTGTACATGAGAACGCAGACGGATGAAACGGTGGCGGTGTGCTGCCTGTATGAGATCGTCGGACGCGGCTGGGGCGCGTTTGCGCGATAGAAACACGGCGAAAAAGAAATCCCGAACGAAGCGGCGAGGGTGGGAAAGCATCGTGGAGGGGAATGGCGAACAGCAGAAGGACGAACAGGGGACAAAGCTGGGCGGTGCGTGTCTCACCTCGGTAGCTGATAACTCCGCCCAGATCGCCGTGTTCGAAAGCGTCGACGTGACGCGTCGCGACGCCGACGATTTTTCGCCGGTGATACGCGCCCCCTTCGACGGTCGGGACGGTCGAGCGCCGGTTTGAAGATGAGTGCCGACGATAAACTTCCACCGCGTCGCGCAGCGGGTCGATATTGTGAAATACGGTCGAACCTCGATAACTCGAATCCCAAGGGAAGAGAAACAACGTTCGAGTTGTAGTAGTAGAGAGGTTTAACACGCGAAAATTCGACTTGTAGAGGCTTTGTATGACGGTTGACTTTGCGACGACTTGAAAGGAAGGCGAATTCAATTTTTATCGCGTGAATTACTTTTTTATTGTACACATATGTGAACGTAATCGGAAGACGAAAGTTGGGTCGCTGTACATACATATATGTAGCAACTTCTTATTATTCAAAAAGTCAGTAATTTTGCTATTAGGTAATGTATTAACACATTGTTCATCAATGAAAATTGACGAAAAACGATTAGCTTCCGTGGATATGCACGTGGCCATTTTACGTTTTGAGACAATCCTAACGATTGAAAGGAAGGAAACAATTGAATGATTTTTCATACAAAGTTGTGAACTTCGACCTGCAGAGGCAGCATCGATAGAAGTTCGACTTGTAGAGGTAAACTTCGAGTAGTAGAGGTTTGACTATCCTAAATTCGAGTTACAGAGGTAAAATGATGCATCTGGACACGTCGCAAATAATTCGAGCTAAAGTAAGTTGTATTTCGACTTGTAGAAGTTTTTGAAGCGAAGCGGAAGGTAATTAAGAAAATTGTCGCCTTATAGAGGTTCGAGTTATCGAGGTTCTACATGTCTCAGAGAACATTTGTTTGTTACTGCATTCTTATGTTAATTTTGACAATTCTTCTATATATTATTATACAGCAAATATGTAGTCAAATTTGATGAATTTAATCCATGCTTTTCTCGTAATCAGCCAGACATTGTTTTAAACTGTCGAGACTGTTGTACAATAGTTTTTATATTTACGTTTCCAGAAAGTAGTCAGCTGTTCAATTTTTATTGAAACGATTTTAGTCACCTTTCTTCTTATAATGAAAATTATAAACTTTTACATGGTCGATATTTTTCTACAATATTATCATTTTTGTCATCAATTTTACATTTTTCTACATAACGAATATTATTTGTTTGTGGGTAAATTCAAGCATGTGTCATAATTCTAAATAGATTCAAGTTCGCAAAACTTAATTATTTACATCCGTCCGCATCCGACGCTATGAGAAATTGTTTTCCTTGCAACAAAAGTAGGTGCGAGATAGTAAAATGACCAGGGCCCTAATAGTTATGATCATAACAAAACTTTCGTGATCGATAATGAATATCGACAACCAAAAGCAATTAGATCGTTTATGATAGTTATTTGTAGCCAAAGTTATTTAAAGTAATCTATTAATTCTTATATTGCAACTTTCCTCCTTTTAGTTGTCAGGTTTATGACATTTTCAAAAGTAACGCTGCTTTTGAGCAATAGTTTTTAACGCTATAATTGTCGTACATTTTCACATCACATTACTCTTTCACTACGAACTCGATAAGATCTTTGTAGGAATAAACAAAATGAATAAATACAAGAAATACAAAAATTAATTTGTTTATCTCAAGCTTAGATGAGTATCGTGTAGTAATATTACCTATAACCTTGAAGTAGAATCGATAAATGATGAAATGTGTAAAAAATGAAGCCAGTGCTTACTGTGCGTCACCCCGTTTCAGCCCCTGACGTGGCGACGCAAATCTGACGGCTGTCCCAATATTGTGCCCTGTCGCACAGTGGCCGAGAAATTCAGTGACATTTTTCTCAAAATTCAACTTTTTCATCTCAAGATGCAGTAAATTCGTATTGGTTTCTAAATCTCCACGTACTTCGAGAGACTAATAAATTTTAATAAAAATAGCGACTGGTACGAATCCTTCAAGTTGAACATTTTAGAACTGCTATATTTCGTCTGAAAAACGGCTCATCTTCTATGAGATGTCTTAACGAATCCATTTGACATTTTAAACCTCTTAATCATTCTTTTGTAATAAGAAGCCATTTCTCAGATTCAATATTTTCTTCTTTGTTATTGAGATATTACTTATTTAACGAAAATGGAGGCCTATCGTAAAAATCGAGGTTCGTCCCCCACTTTAAGAAATTCGTCCAAAGATATGGGGGATCAGACTTTTCTAAACGAAATGATATTTGACACTATCGCAATACTTTTACAAAATTCAAAGACTCTAAGAACTTGAAAAAGATACTGGAAAAACAGTTTTTAAGGTATTTAAATTTTTAAATTTTGAACACCTCGGGACTAGAGAATGTTTCGAGTTTTTCCCCCTAAACTTTAGTAGGGAGAAGTGTTGGAGCGTTTTTATATTTTTCGGTTGTTTGGGGCGAATATATACGGTGGGCGATAGTTACGAATTGACGGTCGTTTGAAGTGCGAGCAAGAGTGGAATTAAAGATGTATTTATAATGACAGCTTTCTTGTTACAGTGTTTTTGCTACTTGGGCACTTTGCCAGTTTTGTTATTCTTCGGATCGTCGGGGTGGAGATATACAGTGGCTTATCAAGTTATTGTGAACGCTCCGAAATTTGCTCAGTCGAAGTTTGATCAAGGGTGGAATTGAAAATGTATTTATCATAATTGCTTCTTTCTTATAAAACGTATTGTTATGGTTTTAATAACGCGTGGCAACTGTTTTAAATATTGAATTATGTGTAAATTGAAATTCGTACTTCCATGTATTACTATCTAGTGTACTGCAAATTAGTATGTTTCATTTTTGGAAAATAATAAACTACACTTAATGCAAGTTTACGTAGGCACTTGTTTTGTGAAATCACGTATTTTGTATAAAAGTATTCTAGTATTCTATTCTGTGGAAAATGTTGCGAATACCTTTCACTTTTGATTTCGTTTTACGGAGTTGCCGTAGATATGAAAATATTTTGTTTATGGTAAATTAGATCTTCGAAATATGAAAAAATTAGACGCAGAATTAATTCGTGTTCACCAGTTAAAGGGTTAAAGCTTTGATCCCTACCTTTCATTATTTACGTAAAATAAATTCTTAATTATCTACTCTATTACTCTACAGTCTATTGCCAAATTAAGTCGATTAATCGTAATCCAACTCCTAATCGTATACAGTGCTCACAGCGAAAGGGTTAATACGTTATTTGTAGTGTACAGAGGAAACTTAAAACCACAACCGAGAGAAATTATTCCCTCGATACATACAACGACAACTTACGAGTAAAAATACTTATTGTATGCTTACATAAGCAATAATTACTGTCAGGGGAGAGATATCATAGTAATCGTTTGCCAAACTATACTATGCACGTGTTTGTGCAACAAGTCGCCCAGTGTTTTATTTTACAATGCAGTTGGTGAAATATATTACGACCTCTCGTAGTTACGTCAAAGTGAGACAGAAATGTTACAATGAAATGTAGACGGCAATAAATAGCATACAGGACCGCATTTAATTGTCTATATATCAGGTGTCATATATCAGGTGATAAACTGTAACGCACGTGCACGTGGACAATTACAGCAGGCAGGTATTCGAAAGTACGACACGCAGAATTGAAAAGAAAGTGATTTAAGGTGTACGTATATTAAGGATGCGGGTATTTGTGACATTTTTCGCCAATAATAATTGCGAATAATTTTAGAATGTTTCAATAAATTTTTCACGCTACTCGATTGCGCTTCTAAAATATTGTGATATGGAGAATAAAGGTATGTTAGAAAAATTATCAACGATGCAAATCTTTACTCCACGCAGATATTTTACGTCCAGAAATAAAGCTCTCGACATTTCCTCTTTTCCAGCAAATACTCGATTTACTCGCATTAAACAGAAGAAGCAGCATTATTCTTTCACGAAACGAGTCCAAACGTTGACACACTAGTTTCTATCAATCGTCTTGCCTTCGTCAAATATGTCGTGCACACGAACTTAACCATAAACTGTAATTTACATTATCGTTTGATAAGTGCGGGTAACTACAGGTACAATCTCCTATCCGTCATGCGCAGGTATACACGATAAAAACTGTATTCGCTGCGCACGATATGACCCATTTCTTTTAATTACTGGCTGAAACAGTGACTAAAACCAGGCACTTCGACAACAGAACATTTGACCTGCGGAGAATTTGAAATAAATAAGATCTTCCTTCTGCACTGAGTACTTGTTCAGCGTTGAACAAAATTACTAACGAAATTCAGTCACGAGCTAAATATAAACCTCGCCAAAGCACGATACAGCAAAAGTAGTGCCTCGAAAAGCAGTAAACTGCTCAAGAAACCAATGGCATATTTCCGTCACTCCAGGGCCCCAAAGAAATTACAAAATACTGCGAACCAAATGAACACCGTCGAGCCATCCGTCCCCCAGTCGCGATTAAAAAAAGAATCAGAGCCCGTAGAAACTTCGTTCAGATAAAGCAACACGTACAAACAGCCCTCGGAGCGGGCGCGACGAAAACGGGCACGATCGAGCAAACGGGGATCGCCGTTAAAATCGTGTACGCGATTAGAACGGGGAGAAAAATATGGAGAACAAGCGTGATACCGTACGTTTTACGACGGGAACGAGGCGTCCCTCGCGGCTTCCGACTTCGCGAAACTTTAACCACGGAAACCGGTAAAAACACGTGCCCCCTCGACGCGTTTCCCAACCGGTTGGGAAATAAGAAGAAGAAACCGCGGCGTACACGATAGCGCGGATAAGCTTACAGATGAGCTTTCCTTCGTTTTGCTCTTGTCCCCGTGCGCGCCGGATGTAAATGCGCATGGAAAAGGGTTGAGATTTACGGCCACCCTGGACGGGGTCTCAACAGTATGTGGATAAGAGTTAAGAAGGGAGGGCGGTGGGGGAGGGGATGTAGGAATGAAAGGGGAGGATAGAAAATGTACGCGTTGAAACGGTAGAAAGGTTTATTTTATTAATCGTATGAAATAGGATTTATCGAATGTGAGTTTGTACAGTTTCGTTGATAATGGGAGGAAGGGTATGTGGGGTAAATGTTCGTTTTATATTTTTCAATTACCGTGGTGTATATGTGCGGTCGTCTGTTGTAGAAAGTTTGTCTGCAGAGATTTAATATTTTGGGAGTACAGCTGGGTCTCGATTAACCCGATTAACTCGATTAAGTGAGGAGAAGAGATTGAACACGACAACATTTTACGCTTGGTAAAATGTTTAAAGGTTTGAGTAATATGGGTAGTTCTTTTTTTTGTATTATTACTGATTTCAATGTTGGACGATAAGAAGATTGATTAGATAAGAAGACAGGATTGATAACCCTGGCTCGGTTAAATAGAGGTTCTACTCCAAATGCTTGGTTTTTGGCGAACTCTTCTGTGATTCAGAGTGTCGGTAAGCGTTGATTTTCTATTTTCATTTAATTAATCTAAATAGTAAAAACGTGAGACACAGGAAGCGACTCAACTCCAAAGGTAAATCACGCTAACTAACAACGGTTTGAATGCAAAGAGTTAAGATCAAAGCAGGTCTCGCACACATAGTCGGTTGCAATAAAATCAATATACGTTCAAAGAAAATATCTTCAAATCACGCTCGATGCAACACAACGCAATCGAAAATATCGCTCGCAAATCGCGAAAGGTGAATCATGACCTACTAAAAAAAATACTCATCCCACCGCCGTCCCACGAGTACAACCTCGAACGAAAAACAAAAAACCAAAATCAAGCAGAATCTCGTCTCTTCCAAGACCACGATCCGCCACACGAACGAGCGGAGCGTGTACACGCGTGTATAATAACGATCCCGACGGACAGTGAGCCACGATAATGACACGAATTACAAACTATAACTTGACAAACGATCGAGCTTCCAGGCGGCGCGAAAATCGATCATTTCTACCGGATCTCGCTTCTACAACGCCGTATATATATATACACGCCCGTGAGGCTCGCGACCACCATGAAGATCCCAAGGAGGCTGCGGATAAGGTCAGTACATGTAGCGAAGAACAAGGAGCGGGCGAGGGGCGAAGGAAAAAGGACAGGAGGCAAGTTCGGCCGGGATCAAAGGGATTCGAAAGAGAGGAGAGTGTCGGCGGCGTCCCATTAGCGCCCAGAGAGGACAACCAGCTCGTATCTTCGAGAACTGGCCGTGCACCGGTACACCGGGGCAACGAATGCGCAACGAGTTTGCCTCTACGACGTCCACCACCTCTGGACGACGAATTTGGGCCTCGTGCAGGGGGCACACCCTCGTCGACTTGTTCGAGGAAGGGGCGAAAGTGATACGGCGCACGGTGGCGAAAGACGTCGAAAGGGGTGGGCAAAATTGGAGAAAAAATTTTGGTTCGTTTTTTGAAATTTGGGATCTGTTGTTCATTTAGGCATTCCACATATAACATATATCCCACATATAATATATGTGGGATATGATAATAATGGGAATGACTGTAACACTGTGTATACGATGGTTTGCATGAGTGACCTGAATGAGTGCGTTTGCTGTTTGTGGAAACGTGTGAAGAGAGTTGAGTTTTGAGCTTGATTGTATGATACGAGAGCAACAGTTTAAGCGAAGCGATAACGGAACATTTTGTTAAACATTTAGTGTGGTGTAATAAGTAATAAATCAATTCTGTTCTTAATTCTCACTTTCCCTGCATAGAATAGTTCCTGGGGTGGTCGCACAGTGAGACGACTCTACATATAATAACGTTTCGCATTTGGGCAATATATGAGTCTAGACTTGAAAATTGATCTGTATTGATAAGAAACTATTAGTTTTTAAGTATCAGGTTTAATCGCATTTTTCAGTTTGTTGGACTAGATAATCCAGGTAACCAATAATACATACCTGTGTAATATATGTATATTTCTTCTTTTTTTTGCTTAGTACCTCGATTTCACGAATGTGTGCAGTATATAATCTGGCAGGTATAGTAATTCGAAAATTAACAAAAGGAACTTGAAATTAAAAACCAAGCTTCGTTTCACATCGTAATAAATGTCACATAAAAATTATTTAACATTACATTTTACAGTGCTCACTTTCTGAAGTCATTTTATTATAATATATAACAATTATCTACCATTTTTTGCTAATTTTAATTTTGTCCACGTTTTTGGACGCTTTCGCCACCGTGCGTCGCGACGGTTTCATTTTGTAATCTGAAGAGTCTCGGGATGACTATAAATAAAGGAAAGTCTGTCGTGTGTATCTCACTTTCGCTGTGACTAATCTCGATTTCGTTACCTTATTGGAGGAATGGGTACGAATATGGTTGTATGTACTCGTGCTCGTTTCAACCGGTCTCAGGGTGGGTATGAATAAGAAAGAAGCTAACGATGAACTTGTGGGGAATTTTGTGATGGAATGTGATGTGGGAAAATAAATATTATTATTGTTGGTAAACTGTTGATTGGTTTTTGCTTTCTGCAAATTTTGACGAGATGGGATGAACAGAAATTTTGGGGTGCGATACTTTCACTTGTCACTACATTATTTTGGTGTCAAGATAAGTATTTCTTAAACAATATACATGGATATGAGGCACATCTGTAAAAGTGCAATTGATGCGCTTCATATCAATGTACAGGTAACCGCTCTGTAACACGGTAAATTAAAATAACGAAAAAGAAATTCGAACGACTAATCAATAGAAACATAGAAATAATCAACCCTTTCATACGTACGTGTAATAATAAGTTTTAACTAAGTTGAAATATCACTAACTTAATAATCAATGAATAAATACAACCTTGACCCAGTAAACCATTAACGTTCAAAGTATTATCATTATTTTTTCATTTCAATTACGTACTTCGTTCAATGTGAAACCTTCGTACGATGCATTGCAAAGCATTGGAACCAAATGGATAAATATAAAAGAAGAACGAAAAATAATGATAATAATGAATGGTTAATTAAACCGTGCGTTACATCAGCTGTGTTGTACGATTTCTGGTAACAATGAATAATGCATCAAATTCGCGCAATTCCAGTTCAACCCTGGCTCTAATATATGTATTGCTTTCTGTGACTTATCATTTAAATGTTGAAACAACTCGAGAGATCGAGGCTGATCGAGCGACGCTGAAAATGTCGTAACGTGCATAATGCGTATCAATTGCTATCGAACGAGCTGTTATTGATTGGTAATGAGTACAGAGAAATTTATATCATTCTATAACGGATAAAACCGTCGTCTTTGGATAGTCTTATTATACTATCGAAGAGAAGGAAAGGTTAAATGTTAACAATCTGTTTGAATTGTTTCATAAAACTTTCACCAAAGCTGTTTCTAAAAATTAAATCGCATTTCTTACACAATTAAATACCTTCAGTTAATAATTCAGTGGAATTTGCAATTTTTCATTATCTCATTCGAGATACATACGTCATGGTTATAAAAAAGTTAGAAACGTTTGAGGACCGCGTCGAACATTAATTGACAACATCCTTCAACTAATTTCTAAGCACGTAATTCTGTGACGATGATATATATAACTCTTATGTTAGCAACCGAAATTTCAACGTCTGTCTGGCAACCGGGGTACCCGGGTACCCCATACTGTTTTCATCGGCACATTAGCCAAATTGATTAACTCCACCTATGGAATTTATTAAAATTTTATCGTTAAAGCGTTTGATTGACGTTTAACTTCTTATATTTGCAAAAAATTGACTTATTTTTGTTTTGTAGAGATAACCAATTTGGTCAATGAGTGGCTGAAGTACGGAATCATATTTTTTCGAGACTGTTCGCTTTCATTTCTATAACTCGACAACTGCAGATTTAAACATTTTATGCAAATCTATTATATATATGTATATTTTTATACTGAAATCAAGTATCATTCTTTTTTTTAAATATTTGAAGTACCTTCATGCTCTTCTATAAAGTCTCCCAGTTTCTCAAGTGTCTACTTTTCGACTTTTGATTCTTCGAATCGTTCCTAGTTCTAGAACTAGAGAAGGGATGCTTATCTTGTTTATATAAACAAGTTTAATTTGGAATCAAAAACCATCTCAATATGCATATAAGATCAATATGCAATATGCATCAGTTTGTATTCAGTGTTTGACTCGAGACACACGATTCTTTGCAGTTAGGTGAAACGTACAGTGCTTTTGTGAAATATAATTTGTAAGTTTTAGAAGTTTATAGTGTCAAAATATTTGATCAGAACACGTCAATTAGGGTAAAACTTTTGTCGTCCAACAATTCGAACCCGATTGGAAACTGCTCAAATAATGAGACATCCTTCCACAAAATTAGCAATACAAGGCATGATAAATAGTCAAGTAGAAATAAATGAAATTCCTTTTACTTCTACACAAGAACACCACGACAGTGAAAGGAAAACAGTCGTGGGATCCTGTTATATGTGTTAGGCTGATCCCGAAAAGAAGCGACGAAAAACACGAAAGGCTTGCCACAAGTGCCGCCGTCCTATTTGTGATGAACACGTAAATACTATAGCAATATGCAGAAATTGTCCCCAAAATTCTTAATTATTGTAATTTAATAAATAAATAAGTCATTTTAGTTAAAAATTGGTCCATGTTTATGTGCACAGAACATCTAACACTCACGTCTCGTATATGGGTACCCGGGTACCCCGGTTACCAAACAAGCGTGTAAATATGTTTGAAGCTTTATAACTTAAAAAATTGCGAACCAATTTTATTCAAAATTGGTATATGGATGTAAAAACATCCAAATAATGGGGATCCAGAGCGGTTTTGCGATATTGTTGCCAGAACGTAAAAAATTTTTGTAGGAAACATGAAATGGGTACCCGGGTACCCGGTTGCTAACATAAGGGTTAACAGAGTTTCGTACATTGTACTTTTTCTTTTCGTTTGACTGGAATAAATAATCAAGTAACCCGACGTCCGAGCGATTTTGTAATAATATATTCTCAACTTTTGCGATTGCTCGGCCGTATTTCAAACGATACATTCTGCATAGCTGCGAGATGAGCGCATAGATATTATGAATCAGAAAGGATTGATTGGCGGCAAATGGATTTCGTGAGACGAGAAGAAAAAAAATAACGATAAGCGGACATAGGATCGTGAAGGAAAAAAAAAAGATAAGAGTAGGGATTTTAGAGGAGCTGGCTACTGGTAGAATGCGGGTGGCGAATCATCGTCAGTCTTTTAGGAGATCACTAAGTTCGCCATTATTTTTTCAATGACTTATTTAGAAGATTCATATGTTTTTATCGGCACACTATATAGTATTGCGATCGAAAATTCATATAAGTCATATCATTCAATTTAATAACATTTAAAGTCAGTCAAACCGGGTGAATCGAATTTTTAATGTATTCAAGAATTGGAAAATTTGAAATGAAACTGTGCATAACGATTTCTGTAATTGTTATTTATAGATAAATCCGTGATTATAGATAGTCCAAAATTCCATTCCAAAATAGATTCTTCAATGATATTGAACAATACTTAAATAAACAAACGAGTAATAAAACTATGGAACAAAGGAACGAAAGTTATGCATTCGTACAGAATATACGTTACCAAAACTGTATTATAAATAGCCAATAACTCTATTCTCCAACAAATTCTTCAACAAAGCATCTCCAATAACAAAAATATATAACAAGGGAGCGAAATTGCAATTAAATTAAACGAAATTAAACTAAAACGATATCCCAAGCTATAATTAATCCCAAATCCAAATAAACGAATAAATTAATAACATCAAAGAATTTCCAGCCGCTCCATCCACGAACAATAAACGTTCGTCCTCCTTGTACACCGAAACATCAAAAGCATGCGGCCTGATTCTGTCCCTCTTCTAATGGACACATTAACGTGTAAACCAAGTCTTATTGCCCGTCGACGCCGCGACCACAGCGGTATTTCATTAGTGAAAGTCGATGAGCCCTCACTTTCTATCCTGTATTTTAGTTTCCGGAGGCAGGGTCGTCGTCGACGAATCGGTGCATCTTCTCCGTTTCCACGGATTCGTCTCCCCATCCAAGGTATAATACATAAGCGCGTACACGTTCGTCAATTTTAAAACGACGCATCGGATGCACTGGACACGATTGAGGGTCTACTTTTCTCCGCTTTTTTTTTTTCGCCTGCCTTATAATCCGCACTTCCGAGAATCGCACGCGTGCAAAACGACGGATAGCACTTGACGGTAGGACGATGGGAGCAGTATAAAAGAGTCCTGAATTTAGAACAGGTAGATAAGACGGTGAAGAGGGGTACAAAAATAAGAAGGCACATAAATAGAGCAAGAGGACCAGACAAGAGTGACGCCAGAGAAGATAGAGGGAAAAGAAGAAGGGGAAAAGGAGAAAAAGGGGGGAAGCATCTTAGGGTAGCGTGTTGTGGTAAAGGAAGGACAAAAAAGGGAGACGATTAAGAATGTTCGATTGGCGGCTGGAAATTCGAATATCGAGTATCGCAGTTCACCTGATTCCACTCGGGACTCTTGGAATATTTGTAGTTAATTGAACAAATGGTTGAAGGCAGGTGCTTTCATTGGAAGGCGAGGTCATAAGAAAAATCTTCGTTCAAGGGGTCATAAGAATCTTTGCAATTAATCGAATGAACAATTGCGTTGGGTTGAACAAATATCAATGTTTCCGTTGATCTAAAATTTGCAATATTCTATGAACAACAAAAGAAGTAGAAAAGGATTTGAAAAATGAACAGTTACTTTTACGAAACTTATTGCCGTTCAATGGATGGTAAGTCTTGAAACTGGCCAAAAAATAGTGTATTACTCATACGTCTAATATTTGCAATTAGTGAGACTATAGAGGAGTCGTATATTAATTTTGCCTCATTTCGTACATTTACTATGTTTAACAGATGTTTCTGTATTGTAGCAATTTGTCACTCCTTCAAGTGAACCTCAGTTCACTTAATTCGGTACAATTCGCCACGAAAATTGATAGACCGATCACGATAATTCGTTCCGAATTAAAGTGCTCCCACAACGAATTCCTATTGCTGCGCTTTATCATTAACAAATAATATTGCTCGATAATTGTCACAGACTTTTTCTAGGCACGGTCATCCTTAGAGAAGAGATCTCCGTAAAGGAAACGAGTTTTGGAGTATTCGACGTCCTTACAGCCAGTCGGAATATTTGCGATACGTTTGAAACAGTTAGAAAGTCCAGAATAAATTCAATGATCGGCAGGGAGCATTGGGTAATTCAGTTTGCATAATCACGTGTGCAGGATATATTTACAGTTCGCCCGGCTCAATTAATTTCAACTTCGAGATGTTCCTTTCGTGTCCTCTCGCAATTATTTTGCATATCAAATGTTAATTTCCATTCCAAACACCGCTGACACACACGCCGCGACGTCTATTTTTAATAATACATCGTAATTATTTGTATGGCGAGCAACGTACTACAAACGCCTAATTCCACGATCAAAATTCCGTTTTGCAATCCCGTGGCCGTGTAATGATTTCCTTAATATCATATGTTAGGGACAAACTTGACGATTAGAGGTTCCTTCTTATCTCAATACTATTTCGCAAAGACCCGAGTGGAACCGTAGTGCCAGCGACTAGGAATAAATGTAACTGTGTTGAATACGAAAATTACGAAACGAATAGTAACAATGCAATTGTTAACAATTGGAAAATGTTCGCAATTTCCTAATTCGACAAGGAGCAAGAAACTTTGCAGACCGAACTGTATATTCCCATGTAAAAAAAAACCCACCCTCGAACTCAACAATATAATACGTCAAAAATACGAAAAGGAAAAAACAGACCAACCCACCGAATAAAATCTGCATAACACACCGAAACAGTACAGGCTGCCCCAAAAGTTACAATGAAACATCTAAACGGGAATTTCCTTGAAGAGTGAAACGAAAATTTCGAAACGCCCGCAGGAAATTTGAATAATCGCGAGCCGAACATCGAACGTTCCCAATTCCAATCGTTCGCGGAGCAGATCTATGGTAATCAGTTTCCAGTCTCGCAGCCGTGCGAACAAGAGACGATTTCCGACCGGTTCGAGCGAGTTCCCCGTCGAAAGTTCGAAAAATCGCCGAAGGGTTGAGCGTTGTCGTGTACATATGAGGGACGTGCATCGCCGCCAGGAACGTGGACGAGGCGGAAACGCGTGGAAAGGGAGCGAAAGAGAGCGAAAGCCAGTGAAAGGGAGGCAGAAGATCGAAGGCGGAGGGCAGAGCGGTCAGGAACAAGGGGATATGTTAAAGAGTAGCGGTCGCAGCGTTACAGAAAGACGAGGAAAGGAAAACGGCGCCGTGGACTGTGTCGTGGATGTCTGGTTGGCAGTTCAGAGGCGCCGACCCGGTGTCCCACGGCGTTCGTTTGGTATTTCATTAACACCTCCGCTAATTATTTCCCTTTTTTTGTGTGCGCCCCGGCCGGTTTCGTAGCTGGATCGGGAATGCACCTTACAAGTCGCGGGTCCAGGCCCCGGATACCTCCGGCCTTGCCTCCGGATGTCGTATACAATTGCGTCCGTGTGCGAGTGAAATGTGTTCGTCGGATATCATTTATAAGACGCTGTGGGAATAGCTTTCCGAGGATGTTGGACGTGTCCGCGGTTCGAATGGTATTGAAACGGACAGGTTATCTCGGAGGGGATTGTCGAGTGGAAGGGTTAAGTTTAGATTTGGGTCAAGTGTCGGGGTGGGTTGGGGGTGGTCGAGTGTAAGGTGCGCGTTCGGAGCTACTTTTGAATTCGTCGGGTTCGTTCTTTTGGGGTGGATCGGGGATTGTTGATGGATATCTCCGTGAAATTTGTTTATTTAATTCTTCTTGGTTTAAGCACTTTTTAATTGGATGGCGGTTTCGATTAACGGGCGTTGGTAGAGGGTTGGTAATTAACGGTTGTAGGTTATTTTGGAGAGCGAGGATTGTAGTGTGCAAGTTGGTGAGCGTTTTTGGTTATTCTAGTTGACAATCATGCGTTACTGGATGCTTGGCATCGTATGTTGTTTTTTTATAATATTATTGAACTCTGCTGTTGCTATTTATAAGGCAGGGATTCTATTATTTTATGTAATGGTTCAGTAGAGTTTAGAAATATAGTTAATTGTGAAATTGAAGAGTTTCCCTCTCTATATACCCACAATATAAGGATATTCTGTCTATTGGTATTATTATAATTATTGTTTTGCAATCCGAGACAACTCTGACGGTCAAAGGCGGTTGGTTATTTTAAAAAGTACACTCCAGCAGTTAAATTAGTTTATAGATAAAAATACATAGTCCACAACAAGCTTACGATGTGAAGAAAGAAATACAGTGAAGTAAGAAGCGATTTAAAATGTCTGCATGTATGTACAAATGTTATATATTATACGTGTTAGAGCGAGTCTATCGACCATGTGACAAATAATGATAGTTAATTGAAATTACATAAAACCGTAATAGAAAGCTGCCAGTTCTATCCACTTTGGACTGTACTTATACGTTTACGTGTTACAATACGTACTTCATGAATTTTTATTATCATTAAGATATGCCATGTGCTGTTTCTTAAGCTAATTTATTATACATTCAAATTTACAGCGATCGTGCAGGAGAACATTTTGTATCAAGCTTTATTTTTATCCAATATTGATTTGTTCATTGATGGATTCTGTATTAAATGCGTCGATGAACGAAAAATGTATTTTTAATTTTGCAAGATGTAAGAAAGTTTAAATTAGAAAAAAGTAGTACCTGGAAACTGAAACCAGAGACTGAAACAATGATAGTAACAGTGCTTGTTACTGTTATTATATTTTTCTCTCGAAACCGAGATCCGTTTTCAAATACAATCGTGGAGCAAATAATATATTAATTAAAAATAATAAGCAATAATAAATACGTTTTCTTGAAATGTTTGAATATTTTCTAGAACAGAAGGTCTCTATTTCACCTGCACTTAAATATACCTGCACGTGTCTATCAGCTTACCCTCATTTTAATTCGTCTAATTGTTAACAGGTAATTATCGACACCGGTCGAAATTTGCTATTATTACCTAACTATTTATTTAAACTACAATAAATTTGTATGCAAATTACGCGAGTAAATGTAACCGAATAGTCAACTATCCATGGATGGAAAATAAGTAAGTGACACGAATTAATATACGCATGTGAAATAAAAGATTCTGAAATGTCCGCGTCGATATTAAGACACGTAATTACGGACATTACTATTAACATAAACGAATACTATAATATAATACTATAAATACTAATAAATACTAATACTATAAACATTAACCCATTAACACTGTCCAATCAAAAAATTTCAGTGGCACCTTCCTTTTAATTTCTCTGCGTGAAGCTGCCCTGTGTCATATACAGTAGGACCTCGATTAACCTGTTTAATTATGGGACAGGTAGGCTGAAGAAACAGAGATTGTTATCTGAAGGTAAATTTCCCTTCCAAATAAATAAAACTTGTTTCATGACTCCCGCAAAATTTCGCTGCAAGCCATTTCAAATTGTTCATGTACAAGAGATGAAGATATAAAAGACAAGTTTGTACAGAATTGGTACAATAGAAAAATTTCACTTTCCTAGATAGGACGGTGTGACATGATTGGAAAATTTTCCTCAGCTCTCTAAATTATTAGCAAATATATAGACGATCATGTGTACTAAGCAACTGATTTATTACTACTGAAGTCTCGTAATGTGAATTGTTTAGAGTCTACACATCACTGGTAACCGCAGTGTTCCATCGAAATCTAAAAATTGTAAATATTGTGAATATTGACAATATTTGCGAAAATAATAAAGCGATAAAGCTAAATGAAAGGATAGGGGCTGTAATCAAAGCAATGAAGGAAGCCCGAAATAGTAAGATTAGTAAAGCATTTAAATGTTATTAAACCTTATTATTAAAAATGTCCTCTCGTAATCGATAATGTACATCGATGGCCAAAAGCAATTAGATCGTTTATGACGGTTATAATTAGCCAAAATTATTTAAATTAATCAAAAGTAACGCTGTTTCGGAGGAATAGTCTTCAACGCTACATTGTCATACGTTCTTACATCCCATTATGTTCTCATTACTAACCCAATAAGATTTTAATAAAAATAAATCAAAAAATTAATTCCTTTATCTGAAGTTCAGGCGAGTATCGAGTAGTAATATTACCTATAACCTTGAATTCGAATCGACAAACGATGAAACCTGTAAAAAAATGACGCGACCGCCTACCGAATTGTCCGTCAGGCCGTCTAACCAACGCACAGTGGTCTATTTCGCCCGAAAAACGGACAAAAGTATTGCAGCGTTGTTTACAGGCTCAAGATTATAATGTAATAGGTCGTTAAAATCATCTTGACGTCAGCTACAATGTTATGAAATTAAAAATACATTGTAACCTTATTTTATAACAACGCCCAACAACGTCAGCCCGTTCCATTGTTCGACACAGCGAGCAGAACGGAAAATACGCTCACAAACATCGTCCGAATCAACGCGCGGGACGCTCCGATCCCAGCAACGGGGGCAGAACCGGCCACCGTCGACGCATGTTCGCCGAACGTCAGCGCCGACGTCGCGACGCGTCGGATCGACGAGTCGCGGCACGCAAAGCAGGCGCCTCCCGCTATCCGCCAGCTCAGATACCAGAACAACGTGGCCGGCAGTAAATTTAGGATGTATGCTTAAATGAACGAAAGGTCGTCCTTAGATATCCCCGGGGCCCGAAATTTATGTAGGTGTTGCTGGCTCGCCTTTATCAGTCCGGCTGGCATTCCTTTGGGTCCACCCGGCGCCCCGGTGTCGGCTGCGAGCAGGTTCTAATTCGTGTGACCGCGACTCGCTTCCCCGAAATCGTCTCCGTTCTTCGCCGGCCACGAATCCGTCGGCCCTCGCCCCGTCGCGGAAAGGTCGCGACGGGGGAGACCTTGTATTCATACTTTCACGCGACTCGGCCAAATTATACGCCGTTATCTCGACCCGGGGCCTGTACTTCGATTTGTCCGCGAGACCGCAACGATGGCCCGTTGATCGTCGCGGGTCTGAGGATTTACGCGACGGTTCCTCCGTCTTATATCGCTGGCGGGTCCTCTTGTTTTTTTGGGGTGGTTTTTTTTGTGCCCGACGCGCCGTCCTTTCGGGGATATTTAACGGGGGAAATTTCGCGGAATCGAAGAGGAGGAGGTTGTATAAGCGGAGGTGTTGGGCTGTTGTGGACCCGTCTGTTGGGACCGTTGAGGAACGCTTTTGGGGACAGTCGGGCCCCACTATTGACGAGTGGTGTCAGGCTGGAATACGCATGCGTTTAATATGGAAATGTAAGTATTTTATTTTTGTTTAGCTTATTTTATTTGGCAACTTTGCTCGGGGATATTTTGATGTTAACGGGAGACGAATGACCATGTGTTGCATCGTTGGTTAGTGATTGTATAAGTTATGGTACGAAAGTTCCAAAGGACGTGGACCAACGTATGGAGAACAGTGTGAGGATTTTTTTGGGAGTGCAAGGTGGAATTGTCGAAGTGCTTTGGTTCGACATTCTACGTACCGGGTGGTTGTAGTCTGTGGGGTAATGAAAGGTTTCTGCAATCGTGATATTATAAAAAGAATTCAGGTGATTTCTTGTAAAGAAGTGAAGATGGAACTGTGGAATAAATTTCTTCCGTGTGAGAACACTGGGGTTGAAAACATAGAATTTTACTAGCTTTTAGTGTTTTCTGTGTGCCAATATTTCTGTGTGAATTTGGAAATGATTTTATGGTTGGCTCGGATTAACCCTTTCCTCTTAACTGCCACTGACACAGCTAAACGCATAAAATGTTTGAAACACGTGCAATTGAAAACTGAAGCTTTACCTGCATCAAAATAAAGCAAATTACGGAAAAGGACAATAGTGTAAATAAATTCATAAAGGTTTGCAATTGTTTCCTGTTAATGAAAAGGATTTTGTGTTTTCGAAAGCGTCATTATAAAAGTGCGAGTAATGCTGAAATTATTAGTCGATCGTCGATTGTAAAGGGTTAATTTATTTCACAAACAGTATTAAATCTTTTGGTCAACAATTCCAATTGTTCAAATACGTGCTTGTTCTGGTATCGAAATTAAATTTTCTCTAAAAGAAAATGCTTAATAAATGCCTATAGAATACAGCATCATTTGATATTTTCGAATTGCGTTTTCACGAAGAACTAGATGTCTAAATTTCAGTAACACCAGAAGTACATACTCGTGGAACGTACATAGGTCAAGAATATCTACAAATTAACTTATAATTTTGGTTGGTATTTGAATTTAAATGGAATTTGCGATACCACGCGTGCCGTGAATTAGTTTTGACGGTATAAATTTAGTTCAGCGAGCAATATTAAAATTCATTTAAAGTTCCTATCTATTGAAACTCAGGTGAACGTTTATCTGGAACATGAATGAGCTACCTTTGTAATTCCATCGATTTTTCAACATTTATATTCATTCAGTCTTGCACAGCAAGAAATAATAATAATTAATAATTACCTATTTTTCCTTCATTAAACAACATAATGTATCTCTTACTTCAATTATCACAAACTGACATATATTTCTAACTAGATTATACTTTCTTTGCTTACTGATTGACCTATTTTTTCATTATTCAATAACGATGACGAATCTTTCACTTTAAATATTACAAACTAACATTCACTTTCCACCAATTTATTACACAAACATTTCATTAAATTCTTTTCCTCACCTATCTATCTATTTATCTTTCATTCACCAACGCAGCAACCTCTTACCCTTAATTATTACAAACTGACATTCATTTTCCACCGACTGACACTTAAAAATTTCACTAAATCCATTCGCATTTTTGCAATCCTTCCACGCGACTACGTCGAAATATTTCCAGAGCAATCTGTACCAACGCAGAAACAAAAAGAAAATATCCAGAAGGTATCCGCATCGATGACAAAAATCTCTATAGTTGACAAACATCGATTCGAGCGTCTTCGAACAAGTCAATCCAGAACGGCATACATTACGTCAAAGTGAAAGCACTCGACATGTATTTCTCTGATTTTATACGCGGCCGTACGCATAAAATAAGACCGCGTGGAGCAAAGAGGCCGGCTACAAATTTTCTTTGCAATATTTATAAGCACGACGTGGGTGGACCGAGGCGATTCCTTCCCCCGTACGAACCGATCCTAATCGTTTCGTGTTCCGACTGCACTTTATCCCCGCCAGTTCCACCTATGCCGTGGCTTTAACAGTGCATAATGGTGCACCTGACTTGTTCACCGTAGGAACAAGAAATCGCCAGTCTTTTCGATCTGGAATTTCGCGCAGTTAGACGACGAACGACGGTGCGAGGAATGAACTGTTGCTCGGGTGAAATCAGTAGGTACATGTTTATCTTGTTTCGAATGCCTTCATTTGAATTTCGGAATCGAATATTTTGAAAAGTAGAAGCGAAGTGACGGAAGATTATATTTATTCGTTGAGCAAATCTTCGGTTTGTATCGTGATCGGGCAAACAGAATTTTAAACAAAATTCTACTATTTTTATTCATTATATTAGTATATAAACGGGACTTTTCTTAAACAAATGAGTGAGCTTGATAATGGTATATTCGTTTTTATTTGTAAATCCGTGATTAACAAGTGATTTCAAATATATTTATTTCGTATAAATGTGATCATTTTACACGGTGAAGAATAAATTTTGCTGTTCAGGTTATTGGGTATTATTTCAAACGAAATTAAAGAAAACAGTGTTTAGAAGATTATCAATGTTTCCCGGCTCTTATTTCACGGGATTAAGATGTCTGCCTCCGGAGTTTCTGAATTATCCCCATAATATTGAAATCTTACTTTAAATTGGTGAAATTCTGCCTGCGAATATTTATAATATATTCGGAGAATTTCCTTGAATATTTTAGCCCGGGGAGAAAAATACAAGTAGCTGGAAATTGTCAGTTATTTCGTCGAAAACCGTCGGGGGAAAGTCATAAAGTGTATGTATTTACTTTTCATCGTTTGTCGCGTTTATAAAATCATTCTTGCGTTCTATTCCCGAATGAGCGTAGATTGCAAGATATTCCTCAAATACGAGATTTTTTTCTTCACTTTAATGCAACATAGCAGTCCTTCATAGCGTTATGATGTTTTAATGACGTGAGTTTCCAACTAGTTTATAGCGCATAAAATAAAGTGGCCAAAGTCGTTGTGTGTCTGTTCCAGTGTTCGGTTAAAATACTTTTGCAATAATAAAATTACGGCTCTTCGAAAGTTGCTTTAAGTTACGAGTCGGCACCGCTGGTAATTAAATGCAAGGAAGAAAGTGGTTGAAAAAACTTGGATACCAGCGAGCAATTTCGTTCGCAGAATACATAGTATGTAATAGTTGAATATTTTCATTTGTATCAATTGAACATTTCTCTGAAATTGTTCCAGTGTAAGAATTCAGTGTGGAAATCTGTTGATTTTACTCTTGTGGACGATTTGAAAATGAGCGAAATGATTGGCACGGGTAAAACGATTCTCTGCTCGGGGTGCTATCGTTGCAATTTCTTTTCGTTCGAATGGATTGCAAAGGCAAGTGTGTCTAATGTATTTCGAACCCCAGGACACTTTTTTTAATAACAAGCAAGCCTTTTTTTAATCAAAATAAATCAACAACGAAAATTAATATCTGTTTTCAGAAAGCAGTCCCTGTAAAGCATTCGTTCAAACATTTTCCAAACGCTTCTCTTCCTGTCACCATGAAATCTTCACTGCTTCACAGAATAATAGCCACGCAATCACAAAGCGAGCATAATACAACCACCAGGCTGCCAAAAACACCTGACAAAGTTCACAAAATAATTCGTTCGCGCAACCCCTTACCCCACCTTACCCCACCTTTAAATCACCAATAACCCCGTAACCACCCGTGAACCTCGACTTAATCCGCCACTTTCACCGACCACTTTCAAGAGGGAACAACGTACACCCAATAAAACAGAACGTCCAATCGCCGCACGAATACCCCGGGCCGAAATAATTCTGTTACACATTACAAACTTGAATCGTCGAAAGAACAGTAATCGACCGTCGATGGCGGACAGCGGTTAGAACACGCGAAGAAATTTATTCGAACGTTCTTCGGGGCGAGAATTTCCCGAATCTTGTCCGATCGGTCGAAAGCACCCAACAAATTACCGAGGTACACGCACGGCAGCGACATTAAACGACGCTCACGCCAGAAGTGTCCATCCCGTCCGGCGCGATTACACATTAATATCCCCGGTTTAAGGGCGGCTTCCTAATTCTGAATTAGCATCGGTGACAAGAAGCAGACCTTGGTCGACGGCCCGTCGACATCGTTGCTCCGACACGGTTTTACGGCTTACGGTCATCGACGGTGGGCCATTTGGACGTTCCCGACCGAACGATGTCCAGAAGGCCCCACGGGACTCACCCGTCAGCAGACGACCCTCTTTGCGGCCATTGTAAACCGAGCTTTCCGGGGACCGGCGCCAGACCTCGGGTTTACGACACGAAATGGATACGGCCCTTGTCGTTAGTTGGCTCTAACGAGTGCGGGTCACTAGTCCTTCTGTTTCGTTGCGTCGAGAGATTGTTCCAATGTACATTGGGCATTGTGTGTACATTATGTACGAGCCCTTGGATATTGAATTAGGACCGTGGAGGAAAAATGTCACTTTCTGGCAGGAACGGCAAACTTTCTTTTCTTTCAAACTTTGCTTGCTCGAATTTTGAATGAATGTGCGCTTAACTCTTATGTTAGGAACCGGTCTTGCAACCAGGGCACCCCATACTGTTTTCATCGGCACATTAGCCAAATTGAATAATTCCACCTATTGAATTTTTTAAAATTTTATTGTTAAAGCGCTTGATTGACGCTGAACTTCTTATATTTACAATAAATTGACTTATTTTGTTTTGTAGAGTTAACCAATTTGGTCAATGAGTGGCTGAAGTAGGAAATTATATTTTTTCGAGACTGTTAGCTTTCATTTCTATAACTCAACAAGTGCAGCTTTAAACATTTTATGCAAATCTATTATACATATGTATATTTTTATAGTGAAATCGAGTATCATTTTTCTTTTTAAATATTTGAAGTACATACCTACATGCTCTTCTATAAAGTCTCCCAGTTTATCAAGTGTCTACTTTTCGACTTTTATTTAATTTATTTAATTTATAGTAGATCGATATATACAATGTTTATCATGTTATGTATAATTTGGATAATTTATGTTAATTTAGGAGTTTCAATTGATTTTGTCGTTTGAACTAATTTTTTGGTACCGTGGAGTACTCTATTCTGAGTGTGCAAAGTAATTGGAGTGATCAAATTAATTGAAGCATTTGATTTGGGTAGAGAAATTAATCGAGGTATACAAATCGATTTGGTCGGCTCGACTAATTTTGGAGTGGGTATAGTTAAGGCATGTGTCAAAGCCAATTTCAGGCATTCAAATGACTTCTGACACTTAAATTTGCCTGGAAATAGGAATTACCTTACGTTGGACATTCGATATTGATTCAGGTATTGCAATTCATTGACGTATCTAAATGAATTCTTGCGTTTGTATTAATTCACGTATCGAAATTACTTTCAACGTTCACGTTACTGTTAACCCTTATGTTAGCAACCATAATGGAGTAGAAGTTCGAAGCTTAGTTACTCAAATGACTTTGCAAAAATTTGTTTTCACAAAACGTGAGTCGACGTGAAATTGTTCAAAGAATCGAGATCTAGAGCGGTTGTGCGATATTTTATCCAGAACATACAAAAATTATTCAAGCAAATATAGAAATGGGTACCCGGTTGCTAACATAAGTGTTTGCGGAACGATTAATAGAAATCTGACAATTCCATGGGGTCACTTCGTAACGCCGCCTCAAATTGTATGAACGTAATAACAGACGTATTGGCGGAAGTGTGAATTCGGTGATTACCGGGATACTAGAACGATGATATCGCTGCCCCGATCGCATTATGCCAGATATGGAAAAAAACGACATTCCCCGATTTGTACCGTCTAATCGTTCGGTACACAGAACTTGTCGATAATCGAATACATCCTTCGCGTATTACTAATACCGTGGAGAAATCGGTGCTTTCGACAGATCAAAGCCGCGCCGCTTCGAAGGAAAAAGTATTCCCAGTATCAGGTGCTCGATAACATCGCTTATTATCAGGTCGACGAATTGACTGACCGTCCGATAAGTGACAAGAATCTCGTCATCGACGACACTTGACTGACGTCACGATTAATTTCCGTTTATTATTTTTTCTCATTTTCTTTACGTGTCAAGTACGTACTTGGGAGGAGGCAATTTTTTGTTTCGGCACGTTTTCGATTTGCGCCGTTCGCACGTTGGTCGTATGTATGTATGTACATGTGTATGTACGTTTCGTCAGGCATCGTGACGACAAGCGACACAGCATTCATCAATTGTTGTTTCGAACGCATGATCAATTTTACAAAATTGGGGGACGCGATTTGTTTGATTTTTTCTTTTATTGGAAATTACTACATTGTTAGTTAGTTTTACGCAAATCTTATGCACCTTGCACGCGGAATGAAAGAACTGTGTACAAACGAAATTTTAATAGAAATTATTCACTGCGGTCATTTTGTGCAAAATCAAATTTTGCACGATCACGAATTGCGGTAAATTGGAATTTTTAACCGATTGCATGTACGATCGTAAATGTATAAGTTTGTGATTTTATTATTTGTAATGAGTTTCATTATTGTGTGTTGCTCTAAAGAACGTTGCTCTCCTAACTCCAAATCTTATCGTTAGTTCTTCTAACCGATAGCTGGGAGATTATTCTTAATCGAAAGGAACACTGCAAATCAACTACTCTGTACTCAGACGGTATTAAAATCAGTATTAATTATAGGTATTTCCTATTGGAAATTTTACAATGCGTCAGGCCACTTATTTGATCGATTGGAGTAATTGATTCGTGGATAAATATCGTAACATTGCACTGACAATATTGCAATGTCATTATGTTGCTCATGCTTCTGTACCGAATAACAAAAATAATAAGAAGAGGAAGAAGAACAATAAACGGAAGAAAAACAGTGACAGTAAAAGTAATATACTTATTTTTCTCCATTGAAAAGAAACAATTGGACAATGTAATTCACGTTAGTAAAACTATCAGAACGATACGCAAATAATGTACCTTGGTGAAAAGATACGCGTACAAGGAAATATGTTTATAATTCCTACCTGTGGAAAATACATCGAACAAATCGCATAAATCTAAGGAAAATTCGATGTTCATCGTTGCTAATGGCTTTCTAAATTGCTCGACTAATACAGAATATCGCATCATTGCTCTGGCACAGATAATTCAATTCGATATAGACGTAATGGCGACTGAAAAAAGATCTGATTAGACGGAAGAATTATCGTCACTCCGACAAAACAATCAACTTGACGAGAATATTCCGCAGAATCATTTCTAAGACCGAATGAAACATGAATTACAAATTACAAACAGGGCCAGTAAAAAAATTTGCAATTCATTTGCAAATTTTTACCATGTGGAAAATATATTTAATTGCTAATTATATAGAAGACATAATAAATATTGAAATTCATTGGCAGAATAAAATCTGTCATGTTTATTATTAATCGGTGGAAAAATCGTCAATTAAAAGGAATATTTTATCACCAGAATTACAACTCGCAACGAATATATTCCAATAAATGTTCGAAAGCTATCAGTGCATTTGTCCGATGAAATATAAAATATGCTGTTAATATAGTTTTCAAATACACGCATGAAATATGATATATGATAAAGATATACGTATACAAAAATTTCAACAAGCATTGGCAGATATTTTCCGTAACGAAAGATCGAATATGGCGTTAATATATTTGTTCTAAACGAACGCTGAAGTATGATTAATGAAAACCGACATCGGGGCGTAAAATTCAAAAGCTATTAGTATACATTCGCCAAGGTATTTCTTCGTTACACGGTTTCATTAGTTATCAGATGGATAATTGATTGGAAAGCTTTGCATTCCTTCGGAGAATATTTCCATCACAGCTTTGCGAATCTACGTACGCGTTCCTGTCTTCTAACACACCTGCCCGCTCGACGCCCTTTCTCTTTCCTTGTTGCGATTAATTTCTCTGATACGAGGTAACGAGCCAAGCAAATTTCGAAAATGTTCCAATACATCACGACGGGTCCACGATTACCGTCATACGCGTGCTTCATTTCTCGTCTACGACGATTCTTTTCTTTCTCGTTGTCGACGGTCCCGAACGAATCGTGCAATTTGTTCCTGTTTAACTTAAGCGCAATGGACTTTTGGCATCGAAGGTATGCCAAAATGATTAACAAATTCCCTGGTCGAAACTTTCCGCCAAGATAAGAAAGATTCTTGGATTTACCGAGATTATTGTTATACTTTTGTCTCTTGCAGCGTGAGTTAATAATAAATCGATGAGTTAAAATCTTGCGTGACGTCAGGGTACCAGATACGGAAATTTTCGATGTTCTTCTGAAAGCTTGCACTGTTTACCGTTCGAACCGCACAATTAGTATCTTAGTTACCATATAATTATTATTAAAGTTCTGTGATTATTGTGTTTAAAAAATATTACCAATATTCAAATGCAATAACAATAAGAAGAAACGAATAAGATTAATAACAAGAAAATAAAAAAAATTCCGTATAATACCATAGACCAATAATTCATTAAACACAGCATAGAAAGGAATATAATTTACATTCGCTTTCGTTTACAGTAACAACAGCCACCTTCAAAATTTATATTTCGCTTTCCATCAGGATTACTCTCCCAGACGGCGCAGCATAAAAAGAAAGTACGTAACTCGATTACAAATTTGCCCATCCTCGACAGTGAAGGGCCGGTCGAAAAGAAAAAAAGGGAGGAAAAAAGAAAACAGTGTAACCATAAAGGGACGGAGGCGACTCGTCGGGCCATCAATTCCTATTTACAACGCGGCTCCAAGTTGCAGCGAGCTCCGTTGTTTCGCGAGACGAGGCGAAGGCATTGATTAACAGTAAAAGCAAGGGGCACCCGCCGCGACACTGATAGATGTCTACGTGCGCCGATAGAAAAAGGACCGAGGCCTAATTCAATTGCAGGCCGCCGTTCCGCAAACACTCATGATAATTCAATCAAGCCCACCCCATCGGGTTATACCCATTCCTCCCTCTCGTGCCGACCCCATTCGGCCAGGAACCCCGGGCACAAACGGCGCACGAGGAGGGTGGAAACGGCTTATAATCTCCGTACGCGAACATCTGCACTCTAATCGGCTGATGATTTCCACCTAAACCTTCGTCTATCCTTCTCTGATCGCCGCTCGACCACCCTTGCACTGCTCGCGTTAAATCGTGCGGCTGTCTATGAAAATTTCCATCGGGCAATTCGTCATTTCAAGCCGATTTTATCGCTGACCAGACATTTCAGGGTTGTTGGGTTCTTTTTTTTGAAGAAGAAGAAGAAAGTCTGGAGGATACTTTGAAGTTTTGAGGATTGTTGCTCTGTGTTTGTTTTGTAGATTTTGATAATATCTTGTTGAGTTGATAAATTATTAGGGAATTAATTAGAAATTGAAGGAAAAAGCATTGTCGAGAAATTCGTGGTATCAACAATTTGTTATAAGCCAGTGGGTTTAAAAAAGAAAATCCTGATTGAATGTTTACGATGGTGTGCATGTATATCATTTATAAAACTGCCCCTCACAGATTTAAGGGGGGCAATTCATTTAGCACGTTTAAAATCAGAAATATTGTTTAGTACTTCATTTAACACTTAAAATTAAAAAAAAAATTCCATGTCCCTCAGGTCCCAATTTAAATGTTATAATTGTATTGGAATATGACATGCTGAGAATAAAATATTTATATTTATTGATAGAACAAACTTGTTAATTTTTCGAGATCCGTTTATCTTACTAAATAATCTTCCTTCTTTTTCAAACCTTCGTTTTTTAATTCGTGGACTATAATTTCTTTGTTCGCCGTAGAAGGATGTTTCCTTGTATCAATCAATTTTAAAGGCCAAAGTCAATTTCGCACATCCAATGCTACTCGTTTATTTTTACTCTCGCGAGAATAATGACGCTCGAAAAGTAACCTTGGGAAATTACATTCAGAATTAATTATATAGCTCCATCACAAGTCTATCGCAATTATATGAAGCCACTCGGAGCTTATAATAAACTTTTTTATGTTCACCAAAAATACTGCCCCCTTACCCTACTCTACTACCGTGGACCTGTGCATCGAAAAGTAACTTGACTTTCTTATTCCCCCGCATTTCAATGAGAAAACTAAAGGAAATTACTAATAAGCAGAAAATGTTGTTTGTTTATTTGCTTGTGATTGTAGTAACAGCTGTAGCCATCGATATTGCACAATGCATTAGCTCCACGTGGCTCTATTTTAATTTTATCGTAATATAAATATACATTACATGTATATAAACATTTTACTTACGCTCGTATGCAACAACGGTACCCTTAGGGTTGTAAAAATAGTTTTCAACGCTATGATTTAATAGAATGACGGTCTCCGTGTTTTCTAAAATAATTCCAGAATATTTTATTCAATACTGTAATATTATTGTCTTCAGTGTAGCAACATGTACCTTCTTGTTGCAATGTTTCTTCTTTTCTGAACTACTTTTGCATTCGTTACTGGTAATAATGATGTCGACGGACTTATCTTAATTGCAGCTAATTACGTAAACTTGCATACCTGAGTAACCACTTTTTTTCCAACGGAAAAATTGGTACAAAGTATTTTTGCCACGTTATTCAGCGCTGGAAACTATATTTACAATAATGCCAGATAATGTAAGAATTCTGCAATTTGCATTGAAAAATGCGTTTGAACTTTTGTTAAGACAGTAGACAGAGTAAAATATATATAGCGTTTCTACCAATGAAAATTTCGTGTCGACGTCATAAATTATTCTGACAATGTCACGCTTGGGTTACGTCACTGTTCATTTATCGAACACGGTATTTAGTGAAACTGTGGCACAGTATAGTTTTCAGGCGAAATGAATAATTATTGTTTCCAATTTTTACCCATCAATCGTAAAAGAAGAAAGATATTGCTCTCCGTCTGTGTGAAAGTTTTTTTATTCAGTTCAATAAAAAGATTGGTGTATATTTTTCTCCACTTCGTGCTACAAAATTTCTTTAGTGAATTACGTGGAACGTCTAAAATTATATGGTTGACAATTCTGGATGGTGAATAATTCATGAAACATATTAACAATAGAGATAAGGTCGAGTACTCTTCTTGTAAGTAATAATCTGCAGGTGTTGTAACAAAAAGGTATGAACTTGAATTATTCAAAACGGAGCGATTCAGAGTTTAAAGAAATGTCCACCCCTTCAAAAATCCCAATCTCCTAAAATAAAGATGTACCTAAATGGCTTCGTGCTGCAGTGATCAGACTGTAAATTTTGTTTCCATTAATAAATTGTTCTTTTTCCACCAGACAATAAACGTGAATACTTTCATTAAATATTGTACAATGTCATCTGCAATAATCAACATAATTTACGACAATGTAGTACCTACTCGTATTGCAGGCAAAGCAATAATCCAGCACTCGTACTTAATCGCGACCGATAGTATGAAGTATTTCGATACAACGTAATGCTCGTATCAAGCACAAGACACTACGCTATTTATATTCCACGTCACGCAATGAGGTATTATTGCGTAGTACAGCGCTATCGATATTATGCATTGTACTATATGTATATCGATTCATTATGCACGCTAGATAATACATATACAACTTAATATTCGCCGTTCTAGAGTAATAGATTGCTCGTGCCAGTGATACGCATACTTTTCGACATTTCTGGAATCACGATTACTGTCATGCTCAATAAATTATTTACATCTACATATAGATACATATTTATGTATGCAATACCATTCAAAGGTATTCAGGCAGTAGATAGATACTTGCATATATTCGTAATATTAATAAATAAATTATTTGAATGTGTTAGTTGGAATAAAAAGAAATATTGATTAGTTTGGTCGTGGAATAGAGAAGTTATGAAATAAAAATTACTGCCTTAGGGAGTAATCAATGTTACATTCAATTTTAGTACACGATTCATTGATGGGCTCTTCGTTGTCCTCCCTTAATCGCGATAGTCTGTCTATTTACTTTATTAATTGTTCCTAAATTGATTTCTCTCAGAATCATTTTTTAAAACTGATTCCAAAATTTGACAAGGACTATGTCCTATTACTATTCCTTTTTAACAATATCTTACAATAACATAATTGTCTCCCTGACTTTAATAAACAATTTATCTCTAGTTTAATTGCATCATGCGTAATACAATAGAAGTTCAACAGTTCGTTTACTGAGAAATAGAAATCAAATGTATCTCTCTATGTTCCCTATTGGTTCCTAAATATTTGTTTCTTTCAAAAAGGAGAAGTTCAACATAATTGTTCTCTCGCGTCCAGTGAAAAGCCTTAACCCTTTGTGCTAATCTATGATACCCAGCACCAGTTAGAAAATTATATATAAAAAAATACTCTCACGTTCTAGATATAAGAAGCCCAACAATCTTCCCCCAATATTATTCCCCAGGTACTTTGTAATAATTTCACGATCACGTCGCATGAACTTGTCAATTATATATATTACCGTTTGATTTTCGCATTCCCACGAACGCTGACGTTCCACGGACACAATTTGAAAGATAAGAAATCCGAGGAACGTTGAACGACACGAGGCGAGTAATCGTGTAATTTCGTTTCGTTTCCTTCGCTTATCAAAGTTCGTATTGTACTCGACGCGTATCGAACGAACCGCGGCTGGGACGGCGGGGCGGGAAAGGTAGATAATTTAAATATTTAACGTCCACGTCAGGCGAAGTTATACGCGCCGGTGAACGGCAGAAGGAGAGGAATCCCGCCATTAATGTCGTGGTCGTTCCCGATGCACGGAATGCTGATACCGCGTAACTTTCAGGGCCTAATCATGCAAATGTATGAGCCGTTAATTAAAACCGATGCTAGTTGCGTTTTGAGAAAGACCTGGTTGCCGTAATTGGAGGGTACGTTCTTTTTCATTCTTGCGTCGTTGCCGCGGATCCACGAGATCCAACAATTTACAAGACCTCCTTCTGTTCTTTTTCGTTTAATTTCAATGGAACTTAAGAGATTTGGACAGTTCATGGGAGATAATGTTTCTGTGCTTGTCTGATTATTGTTGAGACATTTGGATGTTCAAAAATAGCGATCATGTCTAATCTTTACTGTTTTTATATAAAGGCTGTATGCCGTTAATAAATAAATAAATAAATAAATGTTTATTAGTGATATTTTGCTTTTTAATATTATCCCCTTTGCCTTATTTTTCATATTAAACAATTTTAACAGATTTTCGTATTATTGGGTACGTCAAAGTGGACTGTTCAATTGATTTTAACGATATTTGTTTTGATGAAATTTAATTTATACCGCACTGCACTACAGTCGAATTGCAGTTCGTAAATCTATTACGACTCGTACAGGTGTTTATTATATTTATTAGCTGTTCATTTGCTCAAGTGATTATCGCCACGAAACAAAATGTAGAGAATATTAATATACATTTATAAACACTGTCTCTGAATGTTTCTAATGAAATATATTATTTACAGACATATTGTAGAATGTCTTATTGCGAATACAGCTTTCGTGTTACGACTTGAGTTTTCTAATTTAATTTAGTGCGCTCTGTAAATTAATTAATTAATCTCATCGACCTCTGCAGTAAATTATTCATTAATCAACTGCTGCCATACAAAGCTTTGTCATTCTGCGGCGTCGAACGTAATTACCATGGAAATTTATTTTAAATGTGTAAAGTTAAACGTCAATCAAATGCTTTGATAGTAAAATTTTAATAAGTTCAAAAAATAGAGTTAGTCGCTTTGTTTCGCGAACGGTCCACATTTTTCTCATATTTTTGGCGTACATGTAACTCGTAATCAAGTATCACTCGTTATCACTTGTTAAAGGGTTAAATTAGTATGTGGGGAATAATGATCCTATTTCCTACTAACATTCGCATCTTATTTCGACACGTGGTACCTCGAATGGCGATGAATGAATGGACGACAAATAAAAGTGACATTAATAATTAGTATCAACTTTGCTCGACGAGAATGAACGTCCTCGAAATTCAGTGTACTCTTCGTTTTCGATACGCGTTTTGTTTGTGCGTAGTGGATGTACACGCGTTTGTAACTTACGTTTGTTCAATAAATTCGTATGCTTGTGATATATTGTTCAAATACGCTTCTGCATTATTGTTTGTTCAGACTGGTCAGATCTTGTGAATGTATTAACGTCATCGTTTTAACGTCAACATTTTGGAACGTATCACAGAAATCATTTAATAGACAATGGAAAATTGAGGAAATAATAGTCGAGTCGACTTGGAGTCGAAAAATCAGAAATGTCGAAACCCACAATGTGAGCTGTATAATTATAAAACCTCATTGAACATTTTACAATTAAATAAGTATTATATAAATGGAAATGATTTCGAACGATTTCACAGCGACATTAAATTTTCGCCATAAAAATATATTTTATTACGGTTGTACACGACTGGAAAGTCCAGCATTTTCAACTTTTTTTTATTTAAGATTCGTTTCCTCTCTTTGTTCCACGTTTTTGCTCGGCACGATTGCTCAATTAAAAACCAAGGTTGCCAGCTATATAAGCGTTTTTTGAACTTACGTATGCGTGTACATCTAAACGTCGAAAGAAGCGAGGCATAGCAAAAAGGTATAGTATCACTGTCTGTACCACTTCACTCTTAGTTTTCCAGTTTATCTTTCCGCTTGAAGAAATGAAATGTCTCTGAACATTTTCGCTTCACATGTTCGTAATTATTGTGATCATTTATTCGTAGAAAATTATTTTGCACACTTTGAAGCGCAGTACAATTTTACGATCGTCAAACGTTTTTCGCAGGGTGAAAATAATTTGAAGAAAACTTTCATCGCAGCTGCAGGGTTTAGATTTTTGTTGCTCTTTTAAATTTCGTATTGAAGCGAAGGAACGAAAATAATTAAAAGGATTTGAACTAATTGTTTCCATAAATCGAATGAAAGTCAAGGCACAGCAAACGAAATAGCCATTGGTATTTTATAATTATCACATTAATTCACCTAAGATAATATTCATTATATTAATTAATATTTACAGTTCACGAAATTGCATATGTTTTTCTTCGAAACCAAACAAAATTACTAAAATTACAAAACAGTTAATACAATTTGTATACACATTCTTTAAATTCTAGTAATAGGCTATATTATATGCAGAAATGAATTTCATTTTTTATTTATAAACCCTGTATTTTATCTTTGTGTATGTACTTCGACAAGGGTCCTGCTCGAATATTCATTCAACGCAAAAGATAAATGAATAATATTATAAATCAGATCGCTGCTTTTCCCCCAGCATTCCACAACAAGCGTTTTAAAGTTCCAGCAATAGAAAACAGCTCTAATAGCCGGCAGTCAACAGTCCTCGCTGTCAGAAAACCATTTTCCAAGATTTATTGAGGCTGTCGAGAAATAAATTGCGGCTTTCAGTAGCGTAACATTTAAACCATTGTATACTACAAATTTTTCGTCCGTATTTATTATACGATGTACGATTATCAAACTTAAAAATCGTATTATCATTTGTTTACTTTGTTCATGTTTAGTTTTCTACGTTCATTTGTTATTAATTTAGCCTGTCGACGTAGCAATGACTATAAATAATAAAAATATGTATTGTTCGTGTAATTGATTATTTAACGTGTTATGAATACTCTATCACCGCCACTATTAATACTAGAACAATGTTATTAACTGCTATTTTCACTATAAATTCAATGCTTGTTACGTAGCAGCGTCACAAATACACATTAGTCAAATTAATAATTGAACGTTGATACGTTGATACGGGGGAATTGTAAAATATTAATATTATTGCTTGTCAATAATTTCTAAATATGTACAAACAAATAAAGAGAATTGGAAACTCTGCGTGGCAGCACACATTCGTAATCGATGCAATATTTATTTCTTCCAAATACTTTGCGCGCATTTCGATAAGAGACAAATTAGGGTATAGTGTATAGTACTAGTGTACATTATATTAGTGTATAGTATAAGTTTATAGATAATAAGTAAATAGGAATAAAGAAATATAGCGTAAGGCAGATGAAGGAGAATGTAATGTAAGGTAAATTAAGAATGTACAGCAAATTCCTTTTCATGGCTGTGAGGCCGAAAAGCAAATAAAAATTCCATTCTATCCTACTTTTCCCGCATTATACAGAAAATGAACGAAAAATACTAAACAAAAAATCCTCGTATTGTTATTGCCAAAAGAAATCGACCACACCTTCGCACTCGTGCAACCAAGTCGACTGTTTTCCAGCGTTTCGAAAAACCTCGCTATTGGAGTTCGATCACGGTGACGGAACGAATTCGCTTGAGTTTATTTCTGATTGCAGCCGAGCGGACCGATTCGGCGGCCGACTATTCGGCAGTTAAGTAGAAACAAATGAAGCGAATTCGAGGAATTCGAACTAAGACCGCGGTCCTCGGGGCAGCTCTAAATAGTTTTTCGAAATCGAACGATCCACAAGATCTCCTTTTTCTTCCCCTTCGTCTAGCGGGGACGCGAAATAATTCGATGTGCCTTTGGATTGTACATGGTGTTCCATTATCTACACGCGACAGCTTCCTCGTTTCAATGTACATAATTGTACACTTTGCTGCAACGTGCTTACGCCAGCGCACAGTGCGGCCTCCAATGGACAAAAATCCACAAAGTCATGTTTGAATTTTGAACTTTTTATTCAGAATAATCATTAATCGGTAGGTAAGGAATACGAATGTAACAATTATTACTGGAAAAAATCAATAGGGGCCCGGCACTAGTCATCGGTTTATAATAACTGAAATCTTAAAATTTAGATAACTCGAGCATCACTCGTTCCTTTTTGTTCGTATTTTGTAACATCGTTTGTTGTACCTTAAATATGGAGAATTTCATAAGCGGTATGCAAAATGTTTTCTTAGAATTCAATTTGCAAAGAAGCGGCTCAAAACGTCCTGTAATTTTTGTTGTTTTATATCGACCAGGTGTTGTAATACATTGCTATACAATTTTTATCTGCAACTACCTGCGACACTCCAAGTTATTTAATTTTTTGGAACGACGGAATACAACAGTATGTTAACTATGTGTCCTTCATTCCACTATATATTTTTTTATTACAATATTTATGTTTTGCTTATATTTCGTTATGTAATAATTATTTCTTATTATTTGTTACTGTTTGTTATAAACTGTTATTATTTATAGTTATTGTTATGATGATGTTATGTCATACAACTAGTTTGACCTTTCTCACTATAAAAATGCTGATTATTTCTACATTATATGCATTTTTTGATTTTTGTCCCCCACGCACATTGAAAGGCCGCACTGTGCAGCGCAGTAAATTTGTTTTCAAGGGTTAAAGGAGCCGAGATTAAATTACGGCCACAATTTTTTGATTCTCTGCAGTATTTGCAGTGATAAGATATTGGTAGTAATGTTAATACAATTCTTTCTTCCGAATGTTTTGCAGAACATCTTCAGTTTAATTAATGAATGGTTAAAATTCTGTGCTGGAGGAGGAAAAACTGTCTTATTTAAGAAAGGAACAGGCCGTATCAGGGATTTTATAGAATAACTCAAAGTTTTTCACAGGTCCACTGATATTGCTCACGCCACGACTTAATCCAAGTGAAAAGTCCTTGCCCCTTTGTTTCCTTCGATAAAATATTTCTCGGCCTACCGGTTTCGACTTCAAGACTGTCAATCACGAATTATCTGACGCTTCTTATCGGCTCGCATTTAAAAGTAAAACTACGAGGATAAATATTCGAGAAATCAACCGTGCCGGAGTTGCGGTAGTACAAGAAAATCTGCGTACACATCAGGGTGTAATTATTTAATGTAAAGAAAGATTTAGTTTCTATTTTCTCACGGGGCACACCGTCAATGTATTCACCCTCATGAGTAAGTACAGTATTTTGAATACTTTTTTCAGTTATTTGTTAGGGGTTGCTACTAGCCATTTCTCTTCCTCTCTTTAGAAAGAGAACGCAACTTTTTCTCGATATATTTTGACCTCCAAAGAGCTGTCACCTGATTAATGCCGAATTTCTCACATTTCCAATAAACCTTGATTATTACATTCGACGCCGCCAAACGACGAAACGTTTTATTGCAACTGATTAATAAATCATTTACTTCAAAAGCCAAGGCGATTCACTCCATACGTTAAGTTAAATTCGACAAAAATCCAGTTGCTGCATAAAAGCTACATCTGCAATAACGCAATCTACAATCCGTCTATAAGTAACATATCTTATAAGAAATTTGGAAAAACAATGTAGGTACCTACAATTTTCTCTGCCTTTCGTTTCGTGGAGTTAATCACTCCGGCAAACGAATAGTTTCTACGACAGTCTCACAATTTTGAAGCAACGACTGCGAGTTTCCAATTGCGTTAAAGGGTTAAGCGCCACCCTAATACCCATCGTAACACCGCAAGAATAATCACCGTACAGTTGACACACAACGATCGATCGATTTCCATGAAAGTTCCAAAGAAATTTCCCCGAGAACTTGCGCAAACCTTTCGAAGGAACTTGAATGATTTTCGTTTAGTTCCAACGTTTTCAGCCGTGTCGCGTACAAACGGCGCGAACAAATTGCCGCAGGATTCGCGTCGTTGCGTTATTCATGGACGATGTACGCGCCATAATTGCGCGAGATAAACGGCTGGATGTTAATGCTGGGTCGGCATAATTGCGATCGACGTACGGGATCCGTAATCGTTGGCGAAACACGGGAAATACATGTTCAACGAGCCGTCGTAACACCGCGGTACGTTCGAGCGATAGAAAGTTTATCGTCGAATCGTTCAACGCTACTGAATATTCGATGGTTATAAGGGATCGTGTTGGCGAATTATCTGATCGAAAGATGCACGCCGTGTGTACACGAGACTGATTTCCATCGATGAACCCTGTCGGTCGTCTTTGTCTGTTTGAACCCTTGAACGCTGGGACTCTTAAATCGTTATTACCACATTGCAAGATATAGTGATGCACAATGTGATGTACACGTTGCGTCTTGTTACTTTGCTTTGCTCATTTTATTTATCGCAAGCGAAACTACGTTACGGATGCTTGTTGACAAATGTTAGATGCCCACAGAACTAAAGTTGAATTAACAACGCTGAATGATGAAGGGTTGACGGGATGATTTCATTGATTTTTAGGAGTTTTTAATGTACTGTAAAGTTGACGAAAACGTATTATCTGTAGAGTGAGGGGACGCTGAAGAATAGGTGAGTGTTATCTACATGATATACAGTTTTTAGATCATTTTTTCATTCTTTTCTTTCTATGACACTGTATACATATAATATAATGATTTGAATCATTCAGTTCTCTTTCAAATCTGATAATCATAGTATGCGAATGGAATTTGTAGTGGGAATAAGTGATTCAATGTAATGTACCTGTGATATATTTATAACTACAATCAATCCTTTCATAATTACACAAGCCAAGTTTAATTTCTTTGCACACTTTTAACGGACAGTTGTTACTTAAACATTATCCGATAATGTAACAGCATTGACGTGGTTATTTTATTTCTACTTTTCAATGGGGTATTAAATTTAATTAAATTTTGTACGATCATGCTTTGATGTGAGCAAAAATTCTCAACAATTAATTATTCTTCCATTTCCATTTCTTAATTCTTGGTGAACGTATTTCCAACCCCTCCGAGCCTACAGAAATATGAAATGAGAAGAAGCTATCTTTCGAAGGTTCAAATCAGAAGAGGTAGTAAAACAAAAATGATTGAATTTTCGAAAAGCAAGTGCTAGTTGCAGGAAGAAAACGCTTGAGAAATCAGTGGAATCCTGAAACAATACTAAGCTAGAGCAGTGGGACGTTCGCATAATAGAGCAAGCACTGTTACCAAAATTAGCAATCGAAGCTCTTTCAAAGCCACGCTGATACGTATTCTATCCACCAAGAAATCTTGCATTATTTTCCGTCTCGATGTCGATCACGTTCTGCTCGAAAATAACGAGAGAATAAAATCCTGGTTGCAATTTATCTATCTATTATTCTCCACAGCAGTATATCTTTCAAGTCACACGCTCGAGTATCATTTGCAAGTCTGCTTTCGTGTTTGTTTTTTTACAATTTACCAAAGTAACTACATGATATACAGTTTTTAGATAATTTCTTAAATTCTTTTCTTTCTCTGACATTCTATACAATACAATGATTTGAATCATTAATTTACAATTGCAAGCGTTATGGATAGTTCTCTTTCAAATCTGATAATCATTCAATGTACCTGTAATATATTTATAAGTACAATTAATCCTTTTAATCCAATTGATCCTATATATTATTTTCCGCACCAGTATAATTTTCAAGTCACATGCTCGAGTGTCATTTGCAAGTTTCCTTACGTGTTTCTTTTTTTACTAATTACCAATGTATTATATCCTGCAACGGTATTATTATTCTATTTCGATTAACGTATTAAATGGCGAAATACCGAGTTGCAATGAATTATGTACGATCTTTTGGAAATGACAGACAACGAAATTCGCATCGTTTCGATAACTGCGTGGCGCAGGTCAATTGAAAATTCGCAAACACCTCTGCATTATTAATACAATATTTTTGTCATTACTTAGTGAATTATTCACGAGGATCCCCATTTTATTTCCCCGCCCATTGCGTTGTCCATGTCGATAATTATAGAGCTATTACACGGATATGATATCGTGGAATTGTAGAAAACACGGGCCAAGCAAATTTTGCGTAGTTGCATATTTTATGCAGGGTAAAGTGGACACCTGGTAATCGGATTGGCCAATTACCTGGGCTCGTAATTTTCCGAAAATATTCTAATTGATGGATCACGGTCGATCGTGTGTCACGATATTACAGGTAAAATACCATCGTTGGTAATGAGCAATAGTAATTGTTTGAAATTATTCTCCCATGTACATTTGCTGACAAAAATGAAGAAATTGAAAGGCAGTTGAAGATACAAATAAACAAGTAATATACTGCATGGTATATTTGAAATAATTGTAATCGCAGTCATATCTTTCTCATAGTGTAAGTAATATTAATTAATTTTCGTTACTTGATGACGAATCTTTAACTGAATTTAACTGAACGATGTGAAATTCATTTGCTTCGTGTATTTATGTATATCTCTCCACTGTCTTTCTTTCTCATATTTCTGTAGTTTTTATTCTAATGAATTAGTATTTCGACAGTTATTTCTTACTTTCTGAAAAACCTTATCAATGAAAGTTCGAGGATTTTCTATTTCAATTCCGATTTGGAGTTTCTTTTCGCGGAACAAATGCAGAAATCACAGAAACGAAGCTCGTTTCTTATACATGCATCCTATTCGAACGTTTTTAATTGCAAGAACATTAGACCATTCTACAAAACTCGAAAATTCCTCGAGATAGAAAACAATGATAAAACAAATTTGATTGTTCCTTCAGCGCCCCGTTCGAATTTCTATCACGACCGTCGGTTGTGACCCTGCTGTTCTATTTTTACAGGTCCTGATTTGTAACCCTTTTTTACCCAGAGCACGGAGAAAAAGCGTCGAACTTGCGGCTCGCAAGGCGACCACTGACGCTGCTATTTAAAGTCCAACCACCGACAACTCGAACTTTGCCCATTTTTTCCACCCAAATACTGAAGCGTTCCCCGGCGTCAGTATCTTCTCAGAAGCGTCGAGAATTCCTTTGAAAGAGCGAACATATTGCTGACCAATGTCGCGGATTATCGAAAACAACGCTGACGAGATGACGGGTTCTGACGTTCGATCGAACGTTCATTATTCGCGGGGGAAATTATCGGCGGTTGAAAATGATTATCCAGATTCGGGAAATAGACATGGAGGAGCGTGAACTGAAAGGACTATCGAAGTCGAATGAATTGGAGAACGATAGACCCTGCGGCGGTGATCGCGAATATCTCAGCCGACGGCCGCTCAAGTTGCACCTGAATCGCTCTGGAAAATGAACCAACGTGCACGGACGCGGGAATTTTACGATTTTGGGGAAACTACGGACTCGTTTCGGTGCGGTTCGTCAGGAAATTCGACGGAGGTTTGGCGAATTTAATCGGCGAATGCGGTGGAAAGGGTTGGGAATGGTTGAATGTTAGTCGAATTTGGTACTTTTCTTGTTGCTTCAGAGGACAGAGGTTTCCTGATATTAAGCAAGCAATTTTGAATAGCCACGAATTATTATTGATTGTATTCGTTGAAGAGTGAGAGTGTTCGACTGGCATTGATATTCCTTTGTTGTGTTGTATTATAATAAAATTATAGCAGCATGTAATTTCGATTACGTTGAACGTTTCATAGAGCTTCTGTCAGAATTGAACTGCGATTCTTAAATTGAATTCCAACCCTTTGAAGTTGTTTCCATTATTCGGTATTCGAGTATTCTTTTGAATTAAAACACTTGGACGTTTATTTAATTTCCAGCATCCCCGGTAGTAGCCTAAGTATAGGTATTATTCTAAATACCTTCTTTCTTAAATACATTTCAAGAGGTCAAGTCGAAGACAGAGAAACGTTAACGAGGCATATATTTTGTTGTGCAAAGTTATTGCACAAGATGTCGAATATTAATCTCCTACTGATTTCAAATATTACTTGGATTACTTCAATAATTTCAACACCCTTAAATGTATTTTGAAATTGGATGTTCTATAAGACAAATGTTTTCGAATAAAATGCTTTCCAAAGGATTGATTGAGATATTAGATTATTTCATTTTCACGTCAACTAGGAAGACGTAATATTTTCACGAGAATTTCCCATAGTTTATACTGTCAATTGTATAAAATGTGCTACCCTTTTCATAGTAGTAATAATAATAATAATAAATTTAAGCCGCTTCTAGATTCTCGCGAATTGTTACGCACTATTTGAGCACATTGACTCATCGCGAACAATTATTCATATCTATTACGTGGCCAGAATCATCATTTGACAAGACAGAAAATTGCACAGCGTACTCATGTATGTGCCTATCTCTCGATTTATGTATTAACATTGTAAAATATTTCCAAGTTAGCGTGACTTCACAGAACACGTAATATATTACACGTCCTTAGTACAAGTTCAATTGATTATGATTCTTAATATGGCCAGTGTAATATACGCTTATTCCAAGATAAGTAGAATAAATTAAAAGTACGGAAGTATAGAAATATTGAAATTAATATTCGTACATTTGCCTTGCCAGATTTTAATGTTTCGATTGCGCAAATTTATAAATATGAGTGCCAATACAAGTGTCATTTTCGAAAGCAATTGTTCATTCGCTCACTAATTTGTGCAATTAAAAGACACCAATTGCTTTACTATGGAGTAAAATTCCACTAGGTGTCCACTATTTCTTTACAAATTGTATTATTCAATGGCAATATATTTTGGTACGATTCTCTTGCTATAGTAATCGCAGTTATTTCTCCGTACATTCCCCTGCTTCTTTATCAAACTGAGCACTGTAAAGTAATTTTCTCGTGACTGGCACGGTCAAAATTCAACGACGACACCATATTACAATTAACTTGTGTCAATGAAACGTGTTTCGTTCTACAAATGCGTCAATAATATCTTCAGAACAATATTAATATTCAGTTTCCATCGAACTGAAACCCCTTAACCGGTGAAAAGGGCAGACGAAGATCGAAAAATACAATAGTCACTTTGACAAACAAATTCTTCCCCCCGAAACAACCCCCTAATAACTGCAAGAGACACAAAACAACTCCTCAAGAGGGAAACACCTTCAGAAACCTTGCAAAATTTTTAATTCGCATACATTGTCAGTACACCAGCTCAAGAATATACCCCAAAAGTTTTAAACGAAATTAATACACCTAATAATGTATGAAACAACGTTGCAAGAATCCAATATAAGTCACATACAAGTAACGAAACGTCCGTATCGAAATCCCAAGTTTCACAAAGTATCCGCACACGAGTGTCCATTACGTGAAACAGATTGTCCACAAGGGATTCGCAAGCATCCTCTCAAAACAACGAGACTGAAATACAGGAGATACGTGGGTGGTATACGTACTTTGGGAAGTGAGGTCACCGGGCTCGTCCTGTATGTTAACGGGTGAGATTTTCACTGACCTTGGAGGGCCCTGAAGGCTGAGGGGCCCGGGCCCTCCGGCAGTGGCCATCCTCTGCATCGCTGCACCCCCGATTTCCATCGCTCTTCCTGCCCTGCGCACCTCTCTCGACGATTTTCGTGCAATCTTGAGGCCTTCGTGCCAAGTACGACCGTCGGCCGTACTTACGTCGCTTCCTTTTATTCAATAACGTCCACGCTCGAGCCAGAAACGTACGGAGGAAAACGGAAGGCGAGCACTGTCTCTCTTCTCGTTTTCCCAGGGAAACGGAACGAGGACGACGTTCACTATAATTCGTACAGAGTGCAAGCACGAGTTCGATCTGCAGTTCCGCAATCGGTCCCCCCTCACGCAGTCACTTGTCCTTTAACGAACTCACTCGTCCCCACAGAATGTTCACAGCTTCACACCTGTCAGCTTGAACAAAGTTCGAGGACTGGTCTAAAGATTCCACGAGATTCACCGCGGCTCCACGGGAACGTTCGTTAGTGTAGCAAACACTCTGTTCGTCCCGCGAACACCATGCCAAACTTGTTCATCGCGGAGTTCCAGGGCTGTTACACACTCAGCGACGAGTTTCGCGCTTCCAAGCTGCGGTTCGCCGGAACCCACGCCATTTTGCTGTCCTCCGTAGCGACGTCCTTCGAACGATTCCACCCTTTTCCCTCTTGACGAAGCTCGGGGTGCACCAGGTCACGACGAACTGCGCCAACGAGCCTCCTCTCGACGCTCGACTACGAAAATCCTTCGGACACTTTGTCCCCCCGGTACCCAACCTTCTGTCACCCACGCGAACAACGTCACACAGAATACAACAGCGAACTCCTGTCACGATCACGGAGTAGCCTCGAAGTCAGACCTGCCGGACACCCGAGCCGAATTTGTTGCGCCTCAAACACTGTTCCATCGATCACCAGCGACCACACAAGAACACGGTCGAACGTGCTCGGCGAAGTTAGCTCGTGCCGTGACTCTGGTACCGTTCACCTGGACGCGCAGCATCCACGGGCACTGTGCAGCGTCGAGAAGGTGTCGCGGGCCGCGTAGAACAATTATTATCCTTATCGTCGCCAGCGAGCGGAATCGACGGCGAGTCGATGTTGGCGACGATCGAGAAGCAGAGAAAACTCAAAAATGTGTGCACATACGTGTGGGTATATATATTATACATATATATATACGTGCAAGAGAAAAGGGGGTTGGAAAAGGGGGAAGGGAGAGGGGCTGGAGGCGAGAGAGAGAGATAGAGAGAGAAGGAAAGAGAGAAAAAAGAGAGAAAGAGAGGACACACGTTACACGACACAACACCAACGAGACTGACGACGCGGGGCCCTGGGAGGCACTGACTGCCGGTTAGGCTCCTATAGAACCCAACCTAACTCACCCGACGCCCCCACCTTCTAGGTCGACCTTTTCGACCCCACTCCGAGGTCGTTCCCACCACCGCTATCAGACACGGACGCGGCCCTATCCGATGGCGAGGATTCGTCGCTCGTTTCCACGCCGACGTCGGGCCATTCGTTCCCCCCCGATGGAGTCGACTCCGTCGCATCCACGCCTCCTGGGGGCAGCTGCGGGACACTTGGACGGCTCGAGCAGCCAACAAAATGGCCGACGCCACCTAATCGATTCGTAACCTACCCTCTCTCCTCCCTCGTTCTCTCCCTCCTGCCCTCCACGGTAGGGGTTTCTTCTTTCTTTTTCCCTGTTTTCCCTGCCCCCTTCCTCTCTGTCCGTTCCTTCATTCGCCCCGCGACCGTCCTCTCCGTCTGGCCCAACGTCGACACTAGCGTGTCGGTTGTTTCGCACAGCTTTTGCCCGCGAGTCGCGACTCCTTCGATTCTGCACGGAGCACGCACCGTGCATGGACAATGCGTTTCAGGGAACGGACTTTTCAATGATGCCGGTTTTCGATTTTTCCCGAGGTGATCGATATTGGGACGGGGGTTGGTTTCGAGAAGCGACGGCGTCGGGTTTTCGTTTGTGGAGATTGGGAGCTGCTTGTTAGGCTGTTGTAGATGTAGGTGTTGGGAGAATTGTTTCTTCTGTTCTTCTTTTTCATTCAATGCTCAAGGTCACATGCATTTTCTCGGGTTATCAGTGGCCACGGTTTATTTGGAACGGTATCGCGCAGAGGTAAGTTTTATGCTTGATGGCAAAGTTCAATATCTTTGAGGAACATTGGGATCCTTGTAGATGTACTCCAGTTCTTGTAGCATACTTGCTGATATATTATATTCTGTTCGTTTGGCAAGGTTTTTGGAGTACAGGTCTGGAATATGGTCCTTTGGATTTGATTTAGTGATGAGGAGAGAGTGCGACAACTTGGCGTGGCCAATTCTTAATCTGGTTAGTGTTACTTGGTCTTTTCGGCTTATAAAAAGTGCTAGGCTGGTGTCATTTGTGTTATCACGAATTTTAAGTAGAGCTGTAGGTGTTGAACTTTTCTAATCTTCATTTCATAGTTCCCTTATGGCTTTGGTGAGGTATTTTTCGGAGGTCTTTGCGGAACACCGGTGTGGAGTGTGTTTCGGGTGTACCAGTACCCAGCAGTTTGCTTTGCTGCGGTATCTGCTACTTGGTTTCCTTTAATCTGTACACGCGATGGGATCCAGGAATACAGGAGGTCTTTAACAGCGCTGTTGAGCATAGCATTCTTTTCGATTATATTCTGGACAAACGTGTTGTCCGGGTTCAAACTTTGTGGAAATATTATTAAGTGGTATTGCCTTTGTTAAGAATAGTAAGTTTATTGCGATTATATTGATGTTTCTCTTACAACGTTTACCATTTGAATGAATATTGAATGGCGACCGCTTTTCAATTTACAATCTTGTTACCGGGTAAATGAATAAACAATAACAAAATGCGATGCTCACTGAAGATTGTTCGTTCTCTTTGCCTTTAATGATCTCATTCACACGGGTACATTCAATCATAGATTCACATATGTATTCACACACCAAGTATTTTTCTCACGTCCTACACATATAACAAATTTCTTGCACGACGATTTCTCTATCAATGCTGAGGATTGAAGAATAGCATACGCTTCATTGGTGAAAATTGTAAGTACATCTGGCAGGTTTTATAGGAATTTGCCTTCAGGTGTACATACTGCACATCGTGTCCCCTCTTTTCACTTGGAACCATCGGTGTGCAGTAGTTTGTGATTTGGGTAGTCATTAGTTAATTCCATAAATACGGTTTGGAGTCTGTCTCGGTCGGTGTATTTATTGGAAATGGGTTTTATTAAATAACTCTTGACTCGTTTGTGATTTAATAGTATACTTTATTGACCACGCACTGGGAGTGACTTCTTTATTATTGCAATGGTCTGAAGGAACTAACAGCATCCGAATTAACGGACAGACCCGATGCCCTAACTAAAGCATCGACGACTACTCTTGGTTGTGTGCGGGGCCCTATCGCCTTTATATAAACCATAGAAAAAACCTTATAGCCAGAGATGAGATACAACAGTATAAGATATCCCCTTGCACACGATTATGAAAGATTAATTTTTGTATCGATTTTTAATAAGAAAATATAACAATATTTACTTACTTTTGAAAATTTATCGATCACGGAAGAGGTTGCTATTATCCATGGTGGAAGCATGAGTTGTGTTCTTGGGAGAACCGGAGAAATTTTGATTTGCGTGTCTTGTTGGAATTTTTTTAGTCGGTAGTTCAACGGTTTTGGAAGCTTAGATTTTTTGGAGAAGTTTTTGAAGTAGTCTTCTGCTGTTATTGAGTCGTGTACGGGGTTCCTTGGCGTTGAAATTTTAGTTATGACGTAGGTTAGGCTTAGGTGTTTTCTTTCGAGTGAATAAGGCTGTTAGACTCCGATTGCTATTCTAGCTCCAGCATTATCAATAGGTGACAGTGTTTTTAGTACATGCGATTCTGCGGGAGTAAGGCAATTTTTGTTTTGCGTCGGATTTGGAAAATCGAGCCCCGTTCTTATTTAATATGGCAATTTTGTTTAACTTGATTTGTTTTAGTAGTGACTTGTAATCACTGGGTGTCTACCGTTAAATTTTATTTGAATTCGATTGCTACCGCCTTTTTAGTTTTGTCCGAATAAGTGGATGGAGGTTTGAGAAACAGCTCAGAAACACTTGCCTCCATATTTCAATCAATAATCCTTTCTAGCCATTGAATAAGCTATAACGGTTTGTATTGCAGACAGCGGAACGTGTTTCAAACAAAAATAGCAAAACGTGTATACAAATTACTAATAAACATCCAGCGTAATTTCACTTTCGAATATCATTGCGCATTTACCTCATTCCATATTGATATGTTAACTCAATGAAATTCTTGGCAATAATTTGCCTCTAATTCCTTACATATCTGTGCGAAGTAAAATTGTACAAATCGATGCGTCTAGGTACGTATGTGTTGAAGCATTCAATTTAAATAGCCCCACGAAAATATAAATAAATATCGGGGAAAGGTCCCTATATTGGACCTGCTCCTAAATTTGACCATAGTCTTTTTTTCATATATAAAACGATTAACTCGACATTTTACAGTATGGAACTGTAGCTTATATCTTGTCTGGTAACAGTCAGGTAACAAAACACTGTCTACCGACGCATAACTGTGCGGTGATGGTAGTTGATGTAATTTTGTTTTAACCATATTTAAGCTCTAAGTTCTGACTGGTAAGTAAATTTTGAATTCATGTGGGTGATATTTGTTAAGAAGGGGCATATCTTTAATTTTTTTATAACATTGGTTCGATACTTTCACTTGTTTTCGTTTATAACATCTAAGCGTAATTAAACATTAGTTTCTTAAATTGAACATCTTAATGGTTCTTAAATTGGACCGACTTCTGCTCAAACTGCTACAACCTCTTCAAAGTCAGTACCTGCAGGAAAGAAAGAAATATCCCGAAGAAAGTGAATTTAACGACGAAGATTATCTTTGTATCGTTTGTTTCGCAGTATTTTCGGAATCGGTAATGGGAGAACAGTGGATTCCGTGTATTTCTTGCAAAAAATGGGTCCATTTGAGATTGCACAAACGGCCTTAATATCGATTATTACGAATGCATAAACTGTCAGTCTGACAGGGACTGATTATTTTGTAAACGCATACATATTTCGTTTTCTTTAGTACGTACGCTGTTAATTATTTCCCAGAGTTATTTTTTATTTTCTTGTAGAATGTACCTAGATTTTTTAATAAAAGTTCCTGCTTGAAATAATGAAAAATAAGCATGGTCCAATTTAAAATATCTCTGGTCCAACTTAGGAAACCAGTTAGTAACTAGATTGGACTAATAGTACTATTTTGAAAATATTTCTTTACATCCAGCCACATAACACTTTAGCCCATTTTATTACATTTATGTATCAAGTGGATTCTTAAAACTGTTCTCAAATTTTCCGGCTGAAAAATATGATCAAGTTTCCGATTTATGGAGGTATTTGTACTTTCCCCTAACTAGTAAAAACAGGCATGAGTCTCACCAATTGCTTCGCAACAGATTGTTTCCACCTTACACCGATAACAGATCGCGAAAATATGGTTAAGAAATCGTGGATTACTCATTGGTACACGCCTAAAATTTTGCAATGCTTACTCTTTCGTGGAGTAACTCGATATCGAAGTGGTATTCCGCTTTCGAACAGCTTTTTCGTCGCGCGATCTGAGATATCTTGTCGCTTTATTGATTCGCAGCGGGCCGGGTTGCTTTGAATTCTTTGCCTCTCGACCTGTTCCAATGCTTTGACTGCCCGTTCACGCGTTTCGTCCTGCCATACGTTTAATTCATTTTTCTGCGTCGCCCCGTGACACTTTTGGCGAACGAACGAATTTTACGTCGTTTCTTCGTTGCGTTGAGAGGTTTGGTAAACACTGGGCCACGTTACGTTTGTTTCTAGTTAGAGTTGTGGACTATCCTGGCCACTGTGTACGTAGTAGCAACAGTTTGATCGGTTAAACACTTTAATAATTAATATTAAAACACCGCGTACGTCTTGTGTTAAAATACTGATTAAAGTGTTGTTCGGTGGATTTGACAGCCACCGGTGCAATATTCTTATCTTATATTTATTTTCGTACGATTCTTGCGTCTTCCGGATCATGTTTAAGCAAACGACGAGAATTATTAAACAGTGTATACATAAAGTTGTTCTGTCGAAAATTTAATGTTCAACTTTTTGGCTTTTATTTTAGACACTCCGTGTTTTCTGGATTAATTACTTTGTTCTCCTTACGTGTACATGTATAAATTTTGATCGACGACGATTTCTATCTCGTCCGCGAAATTTCGATTATCAATTTGTGTGTTTCGGCGTTTATATTCGAGCTGTTGAATTGAATACTGATCGCCGCGCAATTATTTACGGATCGACTGATTAAAGGGGATGCGCCGATGATATCACGTTAGACATCTGGAAATGGTGCGGAGTGAAATCCATTTTCCTTCATTTTCAAATACGTCGTCATTTCAACGGAAAGTGCTCGGCAAATTGAACGAGTTGCAGCTTCCTGAAATTTCAACGATCTGTCTGGCAGAATTATATTCACCTTTCTTTGCGTACATTTTTACCTTTATCGCTACGACGGACAAGCTGAATAGGAACCGTCAGAATAATTTTATTCCTCGCAGCTTGAACACTGCCCCATCTACACTGTGTGCGATAATTTTTAATTATTCCACTTCTGTAACTATTTTTGGAAACATTGAATGAGCGATTTAGAAGATTCATACGCATCTCTTTGATTTCTGAGATATTATTTCATACCTACTGAAATGTATTTCGTTAAATTGTCAGTGACTCTGTGCTCTAGATAAATTGATAAAATTATTATAAGAAATCCATCGTATACACGTGATGCATAAACTATTGTCATTATTATTATAGCATTATTGCCAACAAATGATTCAACCTTTTCGCTAAGAAGCACGTTAATACATATACATATAGATGCGTCGGCAATCAGCAACTGTTTGCTAACAATTTATGTAAATATTCTATGCCATAGTGCCTATATCATTAATTCAACTATTTATATAAGTTAAACCTTGGGTATCTAAGCTGAGTATCTAAGTGCTTCTACACGTAGCCTTTCGATATTAATAAAATTCCTTCTGTTTTATATTATACATCCAGGACACTGTCGTACTTTATGCTACCGTAGCGAAACGGTTAAATATCATTGTTATTTCCAGATACAGATAAGCAACTATTCATATAAATCATTGTTATTGTTTTATTACACATATTTCCTTCAAGTATCATTATCAGATATTTCTTGTTCCAGGCAGGTAAAATTGATGCAGGTTTATAAGTTATTACAAGATCGACTGTTTTATAGAATTAAAGTCAGAGACACATTAATGATGTCTGCAATTATTTATTTGATTGCAATTACTTATTCTAAGAAGGCAAACTAATTTTCCTTGATTGAACAACGTTCTTTAAAAAGTGCTCACTTCACGCGAGACCATAATTGCCAGGTTAACTGTAGTCGTTTCAATTAATTTTGCTGCCATTAATCAGTCAACCAATTAAACATTGACATGTCGAGAATAATCTGGATAACAAAAAACAGAATAGTTGCGCTACAGCGTGGAAATATCCGTGGTTTCTCTATCGTGCACCTGAAATCGGAGACCTTGCGTTCGAAATAGCAGCTCACTTTACAATTATAAATTGTAAATAATGAACGCTGCCTTATAAATAATGTCGCTTCTATATTAGGGAAATTGTAAAAGAAGGGCAACGGTCTAATTGTAAAGAAACTTGGATTCTGGTCTGATACCATATCAGAAACGAAACTTTATTTTTGGGATACGAATGTGCTTTCTATCATTCATGCGAGAATTACGATTACGCCATTACGCCGATTAATTCCCATAAACTTTCCATGAAAATTGTAGATACCTGCTGCAAATCTCGATTGTCAGTTACATACCTGCGCATATAAAAATCGATGGTGCATACAGTAAACTCTTTCCACGAGACACGCATCCAAAAAAAACTCGCCCAGCACACCATCCCCATTATTTGAATACAAAATTGCTATCTTCCAATAAATAAACGCAAATTTAACCACCATTAAACTGCTTCCTTATTATTCAAATTCGATACCTCACCTATTAATGCCCACTGATACAGTTAAACACACAGATACCTGTATTTGCAAATAACAGTATTATATTTACAAACATCGCATCCATTCCACATTGCACCCTCACTTACCAAATAAATCGCACGATTGTCCGCTAAATTTGCCATTCCAGCACCGCCATAACTGTTCCACCACATCAATATCCATCTTCCAGATAAATCCGCTCGAAACTGTAACATTATGGATCGATAATAACCGTTCAATTTCACGCCACGTAATCACGGTCCTCCGCGTGCCCATTCGAGCAGAGGCACCTCAGGCTTGGCACAGAGAAGATTGTCGCAGAAGAAAAAAAGAAAAAAAGAAAAGAGCAGCCTCAAAGTGGCCAAGCGTGATTCGCCCTCCGAAAAAGGACAATCTTTCGCGGTTCACCGATCGCGTGCATTACCTAATCCACGTTGCACCGACACGTTCAACCGTGAACAGATCTCTGTGCGTTCAGTGTGTTCATTGTCGCAGACCTCTCTCACTCTTTCTTTATTTTTCCTCTTCCCTTCGCCACGTTCGAGCGTATTTTCCCCCGATTCTGTTCGGTACGGTGAACGAGCATTCATCCCGCGGCGCGGGCTAAATATTTTCCATTCACGAGTGCTGCGAACGTGCGGAGACATTGTGGGGCTCGTGTCGAAATTGAAGAACGAAATTCGCGAAATTCGGCATTGCTCAGCAAACAGGTGATGCGGAGGCACGAATAGGAGACTCGTATGAATTTGCGAGATTTTGAACGTTTTGAAACATCGCTTTTGCGGAGGTATGGGAGAGAAATAGGTAAAAGCGTGGATCGTAAAGGTTTTGATAGAAGGAGAAGTGGATCGGAATCGAAAAAAACGCTTCTGCCATTTTGTACGCTGGCTTACACGGAATTATATCTTTATTTATTCAGCGATCGTCGGAAAATTCGCAATAACAACGCTTCTCAGCAAAATCACCGCGCAACCCATCCGCTTGTTTAAATCAATAAAAATAAGAAACGGCCACCGCACGCTCTCTCACACTCACAGCCATCAACCATCCATCCAGTCATCCATACGGTGATACACACAACAAACATCCTCACAATTTTGATCCCACCTCGATAGTGGTTGTAAGATGGCTGACACGGAAATACGTCTATATTCAATCATAGCTCTTCGGAAAATCGCAATAACAACACTTCTAAAGAAAATCACCACGCAACCCTTACATTTGCTTAAATCAATAAAAATAAGAAACGACCACCGCGTGCTCTCTCACACTCAGCCATCCATACAGTGATACAATCACAAATATCCTTACAATAGTGAACGTCGCAACTACGAAGTCGAAAAGCGTGCCCTGCACGCGGCGATGTGTCGTCGGACTTCTTTTCAAACGAAATTTCGCGGGAGAAGCGTGACGTTCCTCGGGTGTACGGCGTGACATTGGCCGGGATTAGCATTTTGCACACGGTTGGAACGTGTTTTGTGTTCACGGTTAATCTGCGATCACCGTCGCAGGAGCGTGTTTTCTTCATGTTTGTCGTGACACGGACTGTTTTATCTTATTTTTCATGCGTGTAACAGCCTGGCTCCGTAGGAAGGGATCGTCGACCCGTTTCGAGCGTACGAAAGTTCCGTTTCGATAAATCCTTCGACGGAGAAATTATTTATTTAGCGCGAGACGCGTCGAGATTATATTCGCCCAGTAGCTTTGGAAAAATGGTTTGCCGGTAATTAAATAAATTGTGTAATCATTTGTATAGTATGTATGTGTATAGTAGATGTTGTATTAAAGTTTCATGTGTTTTTGTAGGGTGACTATAATTGTTGTTCCAGCAGACTTAGGTTCGTGTCTGTGCATTGAACTTTCGCGGGATGGAGAAGGTATTGCAATGTTGGGAAGGATAGTTGAATGTTACTTGAATTTAGATTTGCGTGAAAAGAAATTCGTGATAGCCTTGTACTACACAGTTGGATGGGGCGAAACCGAAATAAGTTTCTTGCTTGGACTTGTGTCGAACTGCGTTACACGTTCAAAAAATATCGTTATTATTATTATTATTATTATTAGTAGTAGTAGTAGTAGTAGTAGTATACGGGTTTTAACCCTTTGGTAAACAAAGTAATACAAATGCAATAAAATACAACAGATAGATTATACAGATTATACAGAAAAGTCGTAAGAGGCCAGAAGTCGCATAATAATATTTCTAAAAGTAATAAGTGAGGAAGAAAAATTGGAAAAACAGTAAAATCTATTGACATTGATAAAGATTCTATTTGGACAACTAATAATAAAATGTAGTCCATATTTCTGTTGTACAATTTGGAAAAAGTTCTGCTTCAACCTGTTTTTATCTGTTAAGAAACGAATTTAGTTCCTATGTTTCTAAAACCCTTTTCGATTTGTTTTCTTTTAATCCTTGTACCGCTCCTGTGTTCGCCCACAATTTACACAATAAAGTATTCCGTTTTGGGGACCAAAACTTCGAAATGTAAAATATTTCCTCTTTATTTCAATAAACTACTCGTTACAGCCAAGGCCACCAATTATTTCTTATTTCACGTTCGTTCTGTACCGTATCAGTAGTTGACTATTTTTATACGTTAACTTGGAAAATAAGGTTTTGAATAAGGTATGTCCGTTTTGCATATAATTTCGTTGGAAGTAAAGAACAGGGCGCTCGATTTAGAAATATGTATAATACATTTCAGTAGATAACCGCACAGTAAACTATTGACTGAATCTACGGGCAATTATTGCCTCAATCTACTGCCAAATTTGTTAAATAAATACGTAATACTATTAAAATCAAGAAAATATTAAAGTGCATTTAGTTAGGCATTTGTTCTATAGATTACTAAATTACTGACTGAGCTGGTGATGCCCCCTATCAAGGACTCCTTCAGAAATTATTCTAAAGAAATAATAACAATAATAATAATAATTCTGGCGATTGTGGAAATGACCAGAGACTCGTGATGTACTAGATTACGATTGGGAAAATATAGTTTCTTATATTAATGAGGGTACTAAAGCGAGAAAAGCTCGAAAGGTTTTCTCCTAAATTAGATTTTCTATGGAATTAATTTCGTTTCATTTGTAATTTGCCCTAATCGTCGCAAATAAACTATACATATAAAAGTAACCGCCTTTACTGATTTTGGTTCTACTAGGCCAAAGTGGCCAACTACTAACTAAGGTAAGGTCAATTACTAGTCTTCTCGTTTTCAACAGTGCTCACCTTCTGAAGCAATTATTGAATTTTCATAAATATTTATAAAATTTGAACAATATAACTATGTATTTTAAAGAAGTTCGTGCTGTTACATAATCTAGGAGGTTCAGTTAAATATAGATAATTTGAGCAATATTTATATATATTTATTGATACATTGATGCACATTTATTAGAAATTATTTAACTAGGTTGTAAATTGTAGAATTAGTAACTGCAATGATCTATACTAAAATGCAAAATGGCGGAAACCAAGCTAAAATATCCAAGTTATGCAGCAACACCTGTATTTTCCGTTACAACAAAAATCGGGATTCCCTGAACTGATTATAATTGATATGATGCAGTGAAATCGTGTTGATATTTATATGAAAATCGTAAAAATTAGAATTTGCTATGAAATCCTTAAGGTGTCAAAGGTAGAAAGTCATGGGTAGATGTCATGGTAGAAACAGGTGTACCATGCGCATATTTTTAAATCCACGATGACCTGAAGGAGAATTATATCTCTGAATTAATTGAACACCTATCGCACTAAAATTCATCAAATTAGTTGTGGACAAACGATTACACTTAGAGAATAATTTAAACACAAAATTGGAAAAGTGTCCTCTGACACCTCTCCATAGAAATAGTCTCAATACATTCGCGCAGACATTTTTTCTCAACCGCTCAACTATCGTTGCCCTCGCCTTAATTCAATCCAATCAAATAACCCGATCTATTATTTCCCATGCAGCAAAACGATCTGAAAGTTTCGCGGTACCCAGCCGATACCCCACAATGCTCCATTGTGAAGTGTTAGCAGCCTCGACGAAGAAGGAAGAGGGCGAAGAGGATGCCTCTTAAGCGGCTCAGCGCGTACGAGCGTGTACGAGCGAGAAGCCGACAAAGCTATCTCAGCGTCGAATGCATCCCGAGCAGATGCTCCCTTTGCTCTGCGCCACTCACGCTCTCTTTCTCTCTCTCCCCCCCATCCTCTGCCTGTCTGTCCGTCCCTTTCGGCCCGGTTCGAGTGTCGAAGCCACGTGAACCCTGCGCAATAATTCACCGGCCCCCCCGTTCGTACAAACTCCGAAACGTTCGAGGAGCCAGAAGCCAACGTGCTCGGTCGTTCCCCGCTCGATGGAGTAATTTTCGCCGCGATGAAAAACGCGACGAGCTTGTTGCCACGCCACTTCGGGCCTGGGGCTGTTTCCAGCTGAACTTTCGCGCCGGAAATGGACGCTTGAACCGTGCCGGAACTGTGCGTCGCGCGGCCCTCGATTCGAGGCCCGGCGATAGCGGCGGAAATTTTTTCGAATTCTTAACTCGGGCCTCCGTGAAAGGGACGGACTATCGATTTCGTCGTTACATATATGCATATGTACATAGTTTCCATTTCGCGGCAGCTTTGGATGTTGATACACGTATACGTGAAATATCGTCGCTATTTTGAGGGTGGCTTTGTATTTTGTTCACGGCATTCAAGTGTAGTTTGTATTGACGAGGTTGTAGAAAGTATGTTAGTCTGATACTTTTAAGTTATTTATGAGGGTTCGTCTTTTTTCGATTTCAGGGTAGTTTGGGCGATTTTTATGTGTGCGAATGGGTTGGCTATTATGAATGTTGGGGTTTCTTTTCTTTACGGTGTCGACGTCCAGTTTGTATTGATGAAATGAAGGAAAGGGGGGACAGAATTTATGGGGGTTTGTCTTGGGTTTTCTTCGATTGCCTCGTTTCGATAGCAAGGGAATTATATAAATTGTGCATAATTTCAAGTCGAATAAATTGTTGAGTAGAATAATAAGAAAGTTGAAAATGAGTTAAGTACCTATTAAGTTGCTTAATTGAGCAGGAAACTTAGGAAAATGAAAATATCCTTTTTACCTAAAATGTCTGTCCGAACCTCTGATTAGTTAATTAGAAGAATAATAAATATTTACTGTACGTACATTTACAATATTTTAAATTCGTGCAATATTCGTCATTTCTTTCCCTAAAACTATTACCACGAACATCTGCAAAATACAGCGGTATTATTCACGTAGAAAATCGAAACTCCACGCACTCTAAACGTGAGCAAGAAAGAAAAAGAACGAAACAAAAAGTGTTCTGGCACATTTATACGAAACAACGGTCTGTCAAGTTCAAAGAGAAGAATACACGCGCGTGTCTACACGTGTAACATTTGCCATCCCGATGTTTCTCGAGAGTCGACTCCAGATTCCTTCTTTAATATGCAGGCGAACTGATTAGCGAATTGCCTGTTCGTCGTTCATAATTCATTTGGAAATGGCGGGGGCCCGCGAATGATTTTCATTCCCGTGTTAAAAGGTATCCGGATGATCGATACGAGTCTCGAGAATCCCCCGAGACCGTCGAATTAACATATTTTTGCCTTTAGAGTTTTGCGGGGAACGCGATTCCATGTCCGCGACCGTTTCGAAATGGCCGGGGTGGAGATAAAGAACGGTGAAATTACGAGGACGCGTTCAATCCGTGGTGTCACGATTTTCTTGCGTGACTGCGAAATTACGACGCGATTTAGCGAAATTTATTGGCATTGCCGCTCGAATAATTGAGTTTCCAGGGGGTCGAACGTTAGATTACACTGGCAATTAAATTCGTTTGCTCGAACTTTTAGTATTTCATTTAAATTCACGAAATCAAGAGGCTCAATCTAATACAATATCGTATCTGTAATGCTCTTAGCTTGGAAATAGACAGTAAATTCTACTTTTTACTTCATTGCGAACTTGTGTGTACCAGATTAATCGTGAGCGTGGAGACTCGTTTTGAAACGAAAGATTCTGTACAGGGTGTTTCAACGACGGGGACATTCGTACCTGTTTAGGTTAATAAGTTCATGCAGCATGAGGGGCGCAAGTTCGTGTAGCACGGAAATTTAAGCAACAGATAAGAAACTTTGATTGGGAGATTGAGGAGAAACGAATTGGAATTCCCTACCTACGCAACACGCTTTCTAACGAGTATTATTTTATATTCGAATGAACGGATTACGTATTCAAATGAGCAGCGAGCAATTCGAATATATGCAGTCGAGAAGTATAACTTTTTTTGTTCGATTAAACGGAACCTTCTACGACTTTCTAAACGCATATTTATTAAGCGTCAGCGTTTCTAGGGCTTCTTCTATCTACGTTAAAACAACGCAACGGGAAGAGGAAATTGGAATAATTGATTGAAATTCAATTGGTCATTTATTACAGTAATAATACCATAATATAAAATTAGTGCATGCAAGTACATGCAATACTTACTTTTATAATGATGCACTGAATCTGATTAACCCGATGTGCCAAGGGGTTGAAATCAGAGGTGGTGGTATGTCTAGATTTCACGTGGGGTCTCAGAAAGTAATTCCGCAAATATTTTATTCAATATTCCATACTGGCCAGAAGGTTCAATTATTAATTGATAACTCCACACTCTGTAGGTTTCAGAATTTCAGTATAATTGAAGCTTAATTTCGCACGAATAAAATTCATTAATTTCGTGGTATCCACTATTTATCAGCATGGCGATAATTCTATTCTATATCGCTGCTGTCTAACGAACAATCTGTTTGTGCCCCAAATACATTGCCAAAAAATAAAGAATATAATATATCAAATCCAGCAAGTATGCTACAAGAAGTGGATCCATGTATAAGAGTCTCAATGTTCCTCAAAGATATTGGACTTTATCGTCAAGTATAAAACTTACCTGTGCTGGACACCGTTTCAAATAAACCGTGGTCACTAATAACCTAAGAAGGTGCATGTGATATTAACACTAGAACTTCCAAGCAAATCAAAATGATTGGTCTCAGATTTCTTGCTTTAGAATTATTAATATATAGGTGTCGTTGTGGCAATTTATGATGAGTTTTAATAAGACAGAATGGCAATTATATATCTCTATTTAGTATCCATTCGACGACTTTCGTGTTCATAATTTGTCTAACGTACTCTATCTGAATAATACCAAAATCTATCGGTAGTTCGTGATACCTGACGATACCTATATGTACATTAATAATTCTAAAGCAAGACACCTGAAGCAAGTCACTTGTATTTATTTAATTAAATTACTTTAAACCAAATATGGTTTGTATAGCAAATACAATGCAGTACATATAGTGTGCTACTTAAATATATATCCAGTCATACATACAGACTTTTAAGATCTAATAAACAGTTTTACAAAAAGGCATTCGAAACAATTGATGTTCAACCAAGTCTTTTCACCCCCTTGGTAGTTCTACTGTTAAACCATTCAAAACCGTGCGAATTATTAAAAACACCATCGTGCCACCATTTACAAATTAAAACCATTATCCGCTCTCGTTCGTCAAATTTCTCGACCTTTCGAACCTGAAACATTCCCCCATTATTATTTTCACCAGAGAAAGAGAGATTATTAAGAAAGATATCTCTGCGTATCCCACGGCCACGACCACTTTGGACCCCGCCATTCTTTAAACCCGTCGTACGTGCAAGATGCACGTGTAAATCAGGGCAGCGAAGGGCCCGGGTCGCAGGCGATTATTTCGCGCGAGAAAACAGGAAAAAACATCGGGTGGCGCCTTGTGCCCGCGTGAAAGAGCTCGCCGTGGCGCTCGTCGCTGCAGGAAACCAAATCCTGCCTACTTAAGCGGCTCAGAACGGCTCCTGGTTCAGGCAGTCGGGGATATGGAGGTCAATCGGTTGCCCCGGGCGCCTCAGCGCGGAAGGAAGCCTTAATCCGTCGTAGGTTTCGTGTCTTCTTCGGCACTCCCCTTTGCACCCCAGAGTCTTTGGCTCCGAGACGTCCTGCTCTTTTTTTTTCTCACCCTTGACGCTTTTCTATTGCTCGCGAGGCTTTCCTTGCGTCGCGTATGTATTGGAGGGGATGAGGGTAATATGGGACGTTTGTTTATTTCACACTGGTACGGTTCTATGTTATTGGAAACAAAAGGAAGTACTCAAATCGTGTATCGATGTTTGCTACCAACAGGTTCTTAGGCGTTGTAGACAGTAACAGTTAAATAACTAAACTAACTATGTATCTATATTCTTTTCTTAATTTCTTAAGCTCTCCATTTATCTGCTTGCAAATATATGTAAATCTTGAACAAATAACGATATCATCGTGGGGCCATTTCTGTTACCTGATACACACTTTAAAACAGAATAACTTTTGTAGAATTCGACCCAACGGCTTGAATTTTTTTTAATTTAGAAGGATTTGTTTATTGTGTGACGTGCAAGAAAAATGATTGCAATTAGTGGGAATCGCAAACAATAATAGTGAAGGTGCTTTTTACAAGTTTTTGGTCTGAGCCCGTCATGGGAATTTGAGAAATACAGTTTGTAGATTAATGTCAATTGTCTACATGCAGAATGTTTATAACGCACGGGTGACAAAACTGTTACACGTGTGTAAACAGATGCGTCTCATATTTTCCCGTGTACACTGCAAGTCATGACATTGTCACTATTTTTCAAAATTATTTTTTTCACTTTTCCCGTTATGTCTTGTTAACCTATTTTCATATATTTCGATAAACAGATGTTAACAGTATACGTAATGTTTCGTACAGATGCAAAATCAATAAACACAAAGTTATACAGCAATTTTCCCTTACATATATTCTAACATTTACTCATTTTCTAAAAAATCGTAAGACCCTTGCTGGTTTTCGCAAATTCTGGCCGAATAATAGAAATGTTTGAAATTATAAATAAACTATTTCTGTGTGTAAAAATACGCATAGATATTCCTCTGCTTTCTTTATTAAGTCTTGTCAACAGGTGTAGGTACCTGCAATATACGGTGTGACACTTTTAAAGGTATCACCCGTACATAGATTGAGATTCTTTCGAGTACTTGAAATTCTCACAATCGTTACAATCGTTTTTGTTCGATGTTCGTAAAATTGTGCAACCCGTGACTCATTGCGCCGGAGTGCAACTCGAAATTTGACTTTTCTTTTTCCGTGTCTGTCGAGCGTGACATGGGTTGACACGATTATTATTAACCAGGTTGCGCCAGGTAGAATAGTGAATGTGGTAATGAAGAGACGATTTGGAGTGTTTCAGGAAGTACATTCTTTGCTCATTCGGAGATAATCGGCTTTGGAAGTTACGAAGTCCTGCTTGCCTTTCGAGATTACCGTTGATATATTTGGAAGGGTGGATTTAGTGATAGTAAAGGGACGGCGGTGTTACTGCGTATGTATGTTCGGGATATTTAGAATTTCGTGGGTTTCTATCTTCTTGGGTACAGCCCTGGAAGTTGTGAATATGGCAGTATGTAGTGTATTTTAAAGGTTCTTTAATATTATTGTGCAAGTATTTTTTACTACATATGTTTGTTTAAAGGGAGCGTAATTAAATTGTACGTGCACAATTTATTATGTCGATTAATTCAAATTCGTATTTAATTTTACACTCCAAATGTTTGTTTCAAATTTACAAAGTAGCTTTAAATCTGTTGCAATAGCAATTGCAAATTTTTAAGGAGAACCTGAATATCCCACTATATTCCCACTATATCACACTATCCCACCATTTGACTATCCCACTGATATTCCTATTTAAAGGGGTGAAAACCGTCACCACGTTCATCGTGCAAATACAGGTAGGTGACACGAATCGTTCAAAATTATGGAAAGTTTGGAGTTCGCAAGAAACGTGCAGCTTAATATGAAATGGAGTTATTAAATATTGCGAGTATCTTCAGAACCATTTTTCGCATAATAATATTTTAATTCGTTCCCAACTTAAATTACGTTCCATTAGTAACGTGAAATTGGAATCTCCGCGGGTCAAGGCAGTATGTACCAGTTCTAGATTCTCGTGAAAAGATTGGATTGGAGTTTTTTAAAATTGAATTACTTTTTGAGGGCTAGACCTGCAACTTTATTCAATAAAGGGAATAATATTCAAATATAACTTTAACAATTGGACCGCTTATTTTATTCAAAAAATGAGATATCACATAAATTGTGATTAATTTAGTGCAATCTTTTTATTTATAACTAGTAAAAGAAGCAACAAAAAGTGGACTTGCACCGCTTTCAAAATAAACGGTCCAATCGTCGGCTGAGCACACGATTTCTTCAAGTTTCTTATCAACAAGATTGTAACCAAGAAAAAGTGGTAACACTACTATCGTGGTCTTATTATCTCCAGTTGATCTCGGACTACAATTCATTTATCTACGTTTTTGCAAAATTTCATTCCCCTTCTCTCACATTTCAATAATAACGAATGTTAATTATCACTAACTCTATCTGAAAAGAATCATAACTATCAGTTCCACTATTTCTACTATTAATTCGTGTCCCAATATCCACGTTTATTAATTACACATCGCAAACCAAACTTCCCTCCCATTAAATTAGCTCAAAAAAAAAAAGAAAGCACATTCCTCCCTTAAAACCATAACCGTGTCCTCGCTTAATAGTAACATAGAAGTGTATACGGATGTTCACGGTGTCTCGATACCGGAAGTGGACCCGAGGCTTCCAGAATCAGCTGATCCAAGAGGAACTCGACGGGACAACAGGAAGTGGAAGGGACCAGAGGGTTGTACCGCGCAAAAATCATCGATAAATCCGTACTAATGAGGGTGACCGTAGGAGGGCCACGGCCAGGTAGCCCTGTAAATTCCAAAGTGGCCCAGACTGTACCCGCAATGTTTTGATCTCGAAAATCTATTCGGGCCGAGGCAATCGTCGCGAGGGATCTCCTTCGAGAAAGGAACGGTGTCGCGACTGTAACCGTTTGGGCGACAACCGTTCGACGCCCCGTTCGCAAAAATCGAATATAACGGCTCGCGGTTGTTAACAATATCGCGGCAAGTAACATTAATCGTTGGACAAATCGAATAATTGTTGACACGCGGTATTTATTTTCGCTGCGGCGGCCGGCTGACGGTGTTCATTCCGTTTTGTTTGAACGGCGGATCGGCCACGGCCGTTTGAACGTTCGATGCCTCCACGTATAATTGCCAATATTTGCTCGCGATAATGAAACATTCGCGATGTATTAATGCTGCTCCTCGATGGCATTAAACGATCTGAATTTTCGCAAGGGAGTTCTTTAGTCGTCGCGTGGAACGCGTTGTTCGATATAGTTTTGATTTGGCGGAATAATTTGGATTTGCAGAGTATGTACATAGTTCTTCTTTTATTTGTTTGACGATTCTTTTATGGCGTTTATGTAGTAAAGGCAGACAGGTGATATGTTGTTATTGTGACGGACAGGTGAAAGTTTCAGACACATTTAATTTGTTTTTGTTCAACCACGGCTATTTCGTAGTTTTCCTTTTAATCAATCTGGGTTTTAGTCTGGGCTCTCGGCAATTTTATAAACGGAGTAGTTTCATGACGATCAGAGTTTGAAAATATTGTAACTTCACGATTACTTACAAATCGGGCAGAAGAAGCTTTAAATCAGAATCTAAAGCAGAATGTCTTTCAACCTGTTCACCAGCCTGGTTCTTCTTTAAAAAAGGAAGGCAAAATCTTGATACCACTAAATTGTTATATGTATTGCATCTTGGCAGATACAAAATTTAATAATAACTAAAACGTTTAATAAACGACAACTTCTCGTCAGGCCAAATTTCGTCATTTCTAAATTACAACTTGTGCAATTTTTAAACAAAGGCTTCTTAACTCTTCCACCAATAAAGAAGCTAGACAGTCTAACCATGGCAACAATACCCCCGTAAAATGACTCACAAATCAACTGTGTCTTAAGCGCCCCTAATCCCTATAACTATCATAAAACCCCTGATCCCGCAATGGTGTCCGAGCTTTTGTCTTCCTTAAAACACCACGCCTCCTGGGCCACTATCATCAGAGGGAAACTTTTTCTCCTTCACTTCCTGTTTCCACGTGGCCAGGGTGAAAAGTGCTATGGATGGCCCAGGACTGGAAGACGAGATCAAGTTCAATATGTGCACTCAGAAATTTGATTGCAAGGCAAATTCGAGACCTGCGTCCTAAATCGAAAGATTATTATTTATAAAAGAAATTGTTCTACTCCGCTGACAAGAAGAAGGCACGACTTTCAGGTCACCGATTGCATTTACAGTTTGCGCGTTGATAGATTTCGTTACACCGTTTATTTTAAGGTGTGGCACTCAATATTCTGCAAGATATTTATAATTAACCCTTGCATAGGTAACCGGGTGCCCACTTCTGTATTCCCATTAATAATTTTTGTATGTTCTGAACAAGATATCGCCAAAACATTCCGGGCCTCCATTCTTCCGACATTTTTAATTCAACTCACAATTTGTGAACAAAATGTACGGAAAATATTTTAAGTAACTGAGCTTAGAACTTGTTAACCATGTTGGTTGCCCACACAAGGGTTAAAGTTCCACTGTTGGATCATCGAGTCAAGTCAAGTGTGAAACCGGAAGACCAAATGAAATTGTAAATCGAAATTAGTTGAGAGATTAAAAGAATTCTCCATATTCCTGGCGATTCTGCAACGCCCACACGATGGAATAATAGGAAGGGAAAAGAAACATGTTATTCACCGAAATTAACGCTGGGACAAGTTTCTTGATACAAAGTTGCATGTGAACTATGATATCCAGTTGAGAAACTTTGCAAGTTTTTACTCCTTTTTAAGATATTTAAATTTAAAGTATCAAGTAGGGGTACATATTTACGGTCTGTCCCACTAGAGCATAGAGGCGATATCTCGTGCAAAAGTTAATATTTGTGAAGAATCGAATATCAGATAAAAAACCTACCGAAAACACTAATATAATAATAATACATAAATAAATAATAACGAATAATAATAACGATCGGTCCAAGATTACAGACGACCAGCAACCCCAAAAGCATAAGTATACCAATTTCCATGAAAATCGTTGTGAAATTACAAATTTTTCCCAGCTTCTTCAGAAATGGCATTACATACTGTACAGCGCTTGGCTGTCTCTAATCGCCTTGCACGAATGCCTCATCTAACTCCCAGGTCCCAGATGAATCGGGCCCAAGCCTGTCAATCGAGGTCCCACTGTACTCGCTACATTCTCGATCCCATCTCTCCGTCGAAGGCCCGTGACCTTGTTCACGATTGATACACGCAGCGATTAAGATCCTTACCGTGCAGCGTCGAAAGGATCGAACCGGTCTACCTGGGCCTCGAGGACTTAGAACAGGATACGCGTCATAAAGCGTGGCGCCAGGCGCAACGGCGCGCAGTTAAACGTTTACCGTGGCAGTAGCAGGCGTCAGCACTTATTGCCGGAGGACACTTTTTCACTGACAGAACTGTACGCCGCAGTTCTCATCGGCCGGAACAATTGCTATCGGGCGACGGGACGAACGGGGCGAAGCAGTCGATCGTATATGGCGTTCCTTCTTTTCCTCCTTCTTTCCTTTCTTCTCCTTTTTTTTCCGCCGTCGAAACACTGGTCGGAAAGCGTACGTCGTCGTATCGTCGTAAATCTGAAAAATACACCGTCGGACGTCGTAAAATGCGGCTAATGAGATAGACTTCGGGGGAGGGATTCCATCAGTCGTGCAAACAAGACGAACAGCTCGGTCACGATGGAGAAAAGCTGGCGCCGTTTTGGCTGGCTGGCCGGGAATAATCTGGGGCTGACGTTCGGGGATAGCTCGGGATCCGTGGGTATTTTCAGGGATTGATAGGGCGAAGGGTGTGCGCCGTGGTGTCTTTGGTACGAACGCCGAGAATTATCGTCTGTTTGCACTACGGATGGACGTTTCTATGCTAAATAGGGTAATTCCGGATGGACTGTGCTGTTCTGTTGTTTTCGTCAATGTGAACGTTCGTTTGTGTTTTAGCTCGATGGCCGCTGTAAAGGTGGTAATTACGGCGACACCGCGATGAAACGGTTTTTAGGTACGCGATGGGTATTGAAATAAGTGGATGAGCTTTTATTGCGTTGTGTTTGCGCTGAGACTTATCTGTTGGATTGGCAATATGCGCGAGTTTTTGGATAGTTTTGTTATAGGTGGGAATCGTTAGACCGATGAAAATGCATTCGTTCGGTTCGAATGGTTCGTCAATGTTTTAAATATTCTAATTGCTGAAATGTTGACTGAATTATCATTTTTAGATATTTGTCGTTGGTCTTTACGCCACCTTTCATTATTATCCAATGGAATAATAGATCTGGAAGTAATTTTCTCTCTATTCTGGCGACAGCATTGGGATCTATGAAATTGAAATATCTGCATTAGGTATTCAATTTGACCAGTTACAAATATAGTACCAGTTCATATAAGTTTTTGCACTATCTGTCAGGCTCTTGTCGAAATGATTGATTGGATAATTGGACAGATTTTCATGTAATTCAAATGAGAAATGGTTTTCAATAAATGATGAAAGTTAATAGCTGTTGAATATTTTACAATGAAGATCTTTAATTAGTACCATCGATAACTCTTTATCTCCACTTAGAACATGTCAAATATTAGACGAAATTTAATGAAAGTAATATACAGATTTGATTGGAACTTTCTATCTCCTATTTTTGTTGTACTAATATTGGACTATTTTTGCCATCTATGATACAATTTATAAAATATGAACGTGTTGCAAGCAAATTCCATATAGCATTAAAGATACCATGCAATTTCAAAAAACAAACTAAACACGCACGCAATGGATTACAGAAATGGAAAAGAAGAATTTTATATGAACGCTGTAAATATTAGTCAAATGGGTCAATTTTCATGAAATCCAGAAGACAAGTGAATGGCAAAGTTTCATCGAAAATTCATAATCTTGTGCCACAGGACAAACAATTTTCGCAAAAATTCCAGAAAGAACGAAGAAAGATGAAGAGATAATACGCTCATTAGTATTGATCCAAAGATAAAGGAATAGTGGAATCTTCGAACTCGTTATACAATATCCTGGCAAACGGTTCCAAGAATGTAATTAGAGCAGAACAGTTGCGAAGGAGCAGCTTAGAATAGCAACATGCATAAGAAGCTTAACTGGGTCGGTAAATCGTCGAAACGACAGTCCAGGTAAAAGTTGCACGTGTTAAATACTGTCTTAGGGATGCACAAGTTGAAGATTGTTTTCTCTGAGTGTAGAAACAAGATACGAGATTAAAAAAGAAATGGGAGCAGTTGAAGGGGTATGGAAAATGGGCTTCTGAAGAATTTTGTTTAATCCTGAACTTGTTTAATCCTTAGGCCTTAGACAAAATTAGAACAAATTAATAATAAATTAATATATGCTTAGTTCGATCTTGGAAAACTATTGAGAATAACACGATTGTTTTTAGTAGGCAGAGTATTGAATATTGAAAACTGATGGAAGAAGTAAAGGGGGAGATTTTATAATGATCGAATTATTTAGGTCCAGTATTTATTAAATGTTCGACTTACTCATTCGAAAACTTGGAAAACGTTCGGATGGTTTGCAAATATTTGATAAATATTTATGCAAGACATTTACTGCAATAAATTTCTATCGCTCGAATATTGAGTTTGATACAAAATCGTCGATAATTCATGTACCATTCTCCAGCATCAAATATATACGTATGTATTTTTAAAACAACCACAACACATAATTTTAAACATTATACTTGTATAAATCACTTTTCCTTTCGCAGAAACAATTATCCCAATAATTTTGATTATATATAAGGGACACATGGAACCATAGTAAACGCTGTAAGAAACTTTTAATCAGCCGTTCGATTGTCTGAAATGATGATAGCAACTACCATTCAACGGTCACATGGTCGTTTTTACAATTTGCAATGTGCAATCGAGAAACCTGTAATCTGCCAAGAATGCGTTGAAGAAGAATAAAATATACATTATTTATTCCTAAATCGACTATTATCTGTACTCTACATTATAAAACATATGAAATAGTCACGGTAGAAATAGGCGTATATGTACACTATGAAGTGTCAGTAGGTTTAGTGTTAAGGCCACAGCTTCAGCTACATTACATCATTTTATTTTCACCAAAATAATATCATATTTGGACTTTATTTTTACCGAAATAATTATCGTCGTACATTTTTATATCAACAAGAAACGATAATCAATGTAATCGTAACTATACGGGACACAAGGAGCCGTAGTAAAACGCTGAAAGAAACTCTTAATCAGCCCGTTCTATTGTCTGATATCTACTGGTTCACGCCATAGTTACAACTACTTACATTATATCATTTCATTTTGGCAAAAATAATGTCGAACGTCAGTGTCATTTTCCCAAAGATAATTCTATAAATCATTTTTCCTTTCGCAGAAGCTATAATCCCAATAATTATGATTATGTATAAGAGGCACATGGAAGCATAGTAAAGACTTTAAGAAACTTTTAATCAGCCCGTTGTGTAGTCTGAAATCATACCATCTACTGTTTCACGCCATAGTTACAACTACATTATACCATTTCATTTTGATCAAAATAATATCATACTCTGACTTAATTTGGTCCAACACGATATCATATTTTGACTTTATTTTTACCAAAATAATATCATAATTTGACGTTACTTTGTCCAAAACAATATCATATTTCAACTTTATTTTGACCAAAATAATATCATACTCTGACGTTACTGTGTCCGAAACGATATCACATTGTGACTTTATTTTCTCCAAAATAATATCACACTTTGACGTTACTTTGTCCGAAACGATATCATATTGTGACTTTATTTTCACCAAAATAATAACCTCGATCATTTCTGTATCAACCAGAAACGTCAACCCCTATAGTCCCTATAAAACGCTGGAAGAAACTCTTAATCAGCCAGTTCGACCGTCCAAGGGCCTCACCATCTGTACGATTTAACACCGCGGCATCGTCCGGGCCGGCACATTATTGTCAAAATTATAACAGACGCGGTGCCGAACCGCGGCTCAAAGTGGAGCAATATAGCCCGGCGCGCGCGTCGGCTACGGAGCGCAGTGCAACGGGGATTCACCGATTCCGGCGCGGCGCACAAGTATGTTGGACGAGTGGCGGCGCACTCTGCACTTCGCCGTGCCGTTATCTCGGCACCATCTAGCCGAGCTAAAAGCTTCTACCCATCAACTGGTCCGTGCCTCCTGGCTCCCTTCCTACAAAACCCGCGGCCACCTTTCTCTCTATCTCTCTCTCTCTCTCACTCACAGGCACACACGCACTCTTGTCCTCGTCGACGACGACCGCGTGTCCCAATTTTTTCCTTTTTTTTCCTCCCTTCTTTTTTTTCTCTTCTCTCCGTTCCTTCTTACAGCCCGCCCGCCGACGAACCGCCCGAAAAACGCCACGACTGACTGCTTAACATCTTGTTATACCCGTGTCCTCCGGCATTTTATATAGATTCCTCTCACGGGCCTCACCTACTCGCTCCTCCTTCACGATCGATTCCCTCTCCTCGTGCAGCGACTCGACGTTCCTTTGTGCGCCCGACAGTCCCTCCCTCGTTCTCGCTGGTAACCGACGTTTCCGTGGGACCGACAGAGGGAAAACGCGGGAAAACTATGCATATGCGTATGTAATATGTAAGTATGTACGTGCTCGTGAGGAGTAAATGTATGGGGATGTTGGGTTTTTAAGTAGCTTTGGATTTATTGGGGGTATTTTCAGTTTTGGTTAGAGGCAGTGGATAGGGGAGAGAAAAATTGAATTGATCGGGGGGAGAACGGTGGTAATTAAGTTGCAGGAAGGTTCAGTAAAAAAAATTGTAGATATAGTTGTAGGTATGCTGAAATTATTATTATTTTTATTATCAGGATTGTTATAAAAACAGAGGACAAAATGGTAAAGCGAATGAATTAATAATTTATTTTATTTGTCGCAACCTAAGAAGAATATATTTTGATTTTCATTTCCATACACTTTATATACTACTTTACTTTTCTTGAAGGTTTCTGTGATTGGTTCTGCCTTGCGCTTTATTGTAATCTGGGATTTAAATTGAATTCTTCACCACGAACTAAAAAATTGTTATACCATGTTTACTACAGTGCAAAATAACAATGGCTGTATAACAATTTCATAAATCAAACTGTGCTAGGATAATATAAACGGAAAATGTGGTTTCTTCTCAATATAATAAGTACTGTTCATTGCCATCTATTTGTATCAACAAATGTTTCGTTTATAAACAGCAAAATAGGAAATCCCCATTCTGATACATAATTGATTAATTTACAAGAAAAAAATTGAAAAGCCTTTTGCTGTTCGTTCAATTTCCTATATGTTGTATACGTATTATGCTAGTTTATTTTTGTCCCACAGCCGTTAACGTGGAATCCGTACTTTTTGTGTAAAATACTAAAATTAAAAAGCTTTCGCAAGCCAGTTCCATTTCCCCCCGAGTATCCCGTCTAATGGGTTTCAAACATAATGCAATATGATAATACGGAAGTGTTTCACGATTCGAGTCCGAACCGCCAAGCTCCACGATTTATAAAATGGTCCCATGTTATTTTAACCCGTGAGAATGAGGTAACAATTTCAAGCGACATTTAATCTTACTGGTTCACCCAAAAAGTGGCGTCGATGATAGATTTGAGCAAACGGTTGAATATTTACGGCAGAACATAAACCTTGTTAAGTATACTTTCTATTTTTCAATTATTCAGTTTTTAAAGTTCCTGGCAGAACGAAATTTTATTACTGTTGTAATTTATATTTAACCCCGCGTGAAATGTAATTTATGCAACTAAGAGTTAAATCGAGAGGACTATAATATTTGAAAGACGAATCTGCGTAATTCTGTTTATTTAAAAGCAAGTACTTTCGCAATCCTGTAATAATAATAATAATAAAAATGAAAGCCTTCCTTTCTGATGATGAGTAAATAACATAAAGCGAAATATATATTTCAATCCCATTTAGAAATAAGCAGCTTTTAAAATGGAACTCGTGCCACAAATTGTACTTTAAATAAAAGCAATCGTTTTTGACGGTCCTTACATTCTGTGTATTTAAATAATTTTTCTAAATGCAGCTGCATTAAGAACAGCTCTCCACATTTAGGTCGAGAATACGAAAAGCAGTCGTAGCTACCCTATTAAGCTATTTAAATCCAAGGAAAATTGATTTAATCTATTAACGAAAAGTACGCTATTAAAAAGAGATCCAGAAAAACAAACTTTTTATCTTGAAATTCTTTTAATAGGTATATCAAAACGTTCTGGTTGCAACCAAGCTCCATTAAACGTAATCCACTTATTCGTAATTCATAAGTGCTGTAAGTCATAATTAATATTAGGTATCTATTTATCCACATATCGCTATTCTTCGCCAACAATTTAATAACAAAAAACATCCAACAAGAATACGTCTTTTCTGGAACGTTACCTTCTATTTTACAATACTGTTTCAGAATTATTTGAACGATATTAAGAATGGGGAAATTATTACAACAAAGGTTGAACTATGTAAAAATTTTATTAGCTAGAACTATGTAACAATGATATCTATTATTCACATGTGGATATTATAGAAAATAAAAGAAAGGATATACAAAGAGAAAATTAATATTGCATAATACAGTCACGTGTATCAATTACCTACTGTTAATGAAATCCATGAGATACAGATACAATGAAATTGTCTAATAAAGATTTTGGTAGTAATTTTTAAATCATTTTGCACAATCTTGCAAAGGGGGACCATCCTTAATAAATGAAATGCTAAAGAAACTGATCTTCAAACAATTATCACGATTATGTTGTGAGAATTCCGAAATCCAAACTCTTCAACAGAAATTTCGCCCAAAATATCTAAAAAAAAACCAACCCTCCTCAGTATATTCCAAAACAAACTATCTTTTCTCTCTTCCAAAAAAATATCACTAGCCTCCTACCTTACCTCTAACAAGAACCCATCAACCCAATTTCTCCTTCATAACAAATTCATAACAAAATCATAGACCAAAACTTCGCCGAGTAAAACAAAATCCCCTTAAAACTCCTTCCGCGAGGGCCTACAGTCTCATCTACATTTCGAACTTAATTCAAACCCTTTGATCGACCCTCCCAATCACGCGAACGTCGAACAACTAAAAATAAATAAAACGAAGAATCATCGACGACGTCCGCGCATGGTAGCAAAGTTGAAAGGCCCTCGCCGTGTTGGCCCGCGTGCAAAATGAAGGGTTGACGACGGAAGGCGGTCGCAGGGAAAGACGATCGGTCGAAGGACCCTGGCTGGATCGAATCCTGTAGCCACGGGGGATGGGCCTACCCCCGCAGTCACCGTGAACCCGGTGGTGCAGGTGTGTACCGAGGTACACGCGTGTACACGCGTGCGTACTTCGATATTCCTACGCGGGGGGATGGTCTGGTATTTACTGTAAAAGCGACAGACTTGCGCGGACTGGGTTTATCGATCGGCCGCTTCCAGGGTCGCTTAAACCCGCGACTCACGCCCGAGGATAATAATTCATGGCTCCAATGGCGATCGTCGAAAGGGAATTCCGATGGAAACGTTATGATTCCGTGGATGGAGAGGGTGGAACGTAGATGTTGCTTGTTTCGCGACGACTGGCTATGTCGGTGTGCTTCGGGTTGTTTTATTTTTTTATGGGAATTTGGATGCGGCAGGGGGTTACTCGAGATTGGAAGCAGTTCGGATTGCATTGATATCGATTTTGGAATGTTCTCGACGGGGAAGCGTGGTAATTTTTGAGGCGTTGATAACGTTAGTTTTTGGTTTGATGTATTTAGCTTCATGTGTTTTCTTTTGAATTATTTTTTGATAGGATTTTGAGACGGGTTGGTTAGATTTGCAGATGGTTCATTTATTTTTTACTTGTGGATTGTTAGTGGTTTTGCGGGGTTGTGCTGAGGCATGGAAATGAATTTTGGGATTTTAGTTTGTATGTAGTTTGTTTTACTTTCGTGCGACGTTTCGTATTTGTATTGTATTATACATCGGCGTCGGGACAAGTGAGAGTAAGATTTTCTTTAAACATTAATCACCCCTTATCTGTAATACAATTATTTTAATATAATTCTGTATGGCCTATGCATGTACTAATAAATATATTCAATAATATCCTGAACAATTATAATCAATTTGCTTTACTATTCTTATCAGTTCTTTTTTTTAATTTGTATTATTTGCTAAATCAAATGAACTGAACTATAGAAAAACAATTCAAGATTTCTCGCTTTAATTATACTTTGCATCCAGTGAGCATTGAGATTCTGCATCTTAAAATGAATACCCTGGTGCTGTAAACTAAAATGCAGAATATTACGATTACTTGTTTCAATTATTCAACTTTACCGATAATCTACTTGTCATCCACTTGTCCTCTAATAGTAATTATAATAATACCTTAAAAATTTGCTTGGAAAACTATTATACAGCTCACTATTCGCACTTCTCCTTAAACAAACAAAATCATAATAACAAATAACTGTATCGCCCCAATAATATTCCAAACTTACACACAAAACAATCTATTCAACAAATACCACTCGATACAGAACGCGTAACTATTTTTCAACGCATCAAACCCTTCATTCGTACCCTCAGTTTAGGTCGTCCCGCCCCATCTGATAATTACGCTAAAAGCATCTTTAAAATAGATTTTTTTCGGTCGTGAATTCGAAACGGCGACGGACAAACGGGAAGGGGAAAGTGACTCGGGCATGTATAGAGTGTCACCCGGTATATAACGGCTCACTCGACGACTCCGCTTTGCCAGGCAGATGAATAGAACAAGCGGCACGGATCTTTGATCTACGGTAGGATGCCACTCTTCTCGAGGATCTCTCTGGTCCTGTCTGGCGTAGGTAACACCTGCATTCTGCGGAAATAATAGCTCGAGTGCCGCACAGAATCGTTCCAAGAGACTAACGGGCGTTTCTATTTTCGATTGTGTACGCGATCGCGCCCCTGAAATTTACTTACGATGATCTACGTCCCGATCTAGACACCCCGTGCCACTGCGGGAAGAATGACACCATGGCTGGAACGTCAAAATTTGTGATAAGACGCTGAAAGGTGTAAGATTTGTAACGTTAGTGCGCAATGGGAACAATTGAACGCGCGCTTTAAATTTGTTGGTAATGCTTTTTAAATTCTCCTTGGTTTTTTTTGGGATCAAGGTTTTGTTTCTTTTAATGATCAATGCAGAGGCGTGTTAGTGTCGTAGTAATAATTTTAATTTTTATAAAATTGCTATTGTGATAAAGTAGGGTAAGCTGTTTTTATTGCAGTACTATACGTGAAGTTTCGAATTAGGTTATTAGTTTTTAGAATTATTGAAGTTGGTTGATCATTATTTTGATATGGAAGAATAGTGGTTAATTTTTTTAGTCCGCAAGAGTTCGCCAATTTTCAATGTGAAATTGTTTATCTAACTGCAACATTTATTTGCGAACAGTCTCATTGCAATTGGTATTACATTATTCTAGTTTTAATAATCGTTCCAGTACTTTTGTAAACTTACGTTAATAATACATATTTATTAACCTGAAAAAATGCATAATAACACAATATAGACAAGAATTCCCTTATTTAAGTATTGTACAAATAAAAAATGTTAACAGAGTAATGTATTTACGCATGCAATTACGCAACGTAACAGAAAATTGGAAAAGATACTAATAACTTAAGAAACTCGTAAAAATTCGAACCAAAAAGACAAATGAAATATGATGAAACTGATGTTTGTTATTTTATTGCAATTATAGCACACACGGTACAAAGATTTGCCACACACAAATTTTCCAGCTGGCAGGGATAAAGTCTTGAATATCCGTATCCAGCCAGGGGCGACAGAGGGATTTACACTTTATTAGCCAAAGGCTGTTTTACAGTCGCGAAGGGGTTAATATTTTGGCGCGCCACCCTTCGTGTGTAATGGATACCACTACGGGGGACTGATCATTTTTCACTGTACTGTGATTAGCGCAGGGCTCATCAAATTGGCCGCAGGTCGTTTTTGTGATTGATGTGAATTGTTTAAACAATGGAAAATATCGCAAGCTCGGTGCAATTGTCGAGTATTTTGACACCCCCGAACCATGAATCCTTCGACAGTGATTAAACGAATATGAAATGGATAAACGAAGAGCTCATTAATTTGTTATAATTTTGGACTTGACACGTGGATACATTCGAATAGATGTGTTTGAAAAGTATGTTCGAGCAATTGTTTAATACATATTGCATCCGGTGATGTTAAACTATAATAGAAATAACAGTTTCTACAATCGTATTATCGAAAACATAATTCGATGCATCTCGACAATTTTTACTGTCTAAACTATAATTATGACAATATATTAGGTGGTCCCATAAGATCGTGACGCGGATTCGTTTATGCTTTGGTAAGGAATTTTGTATTTTGAGTTTCTTCCAGCCAACCAAACAAGTAATTCAAACAAATACCGTGCTCAGATGGATAAATTGAAAGAATCAATAAGAGTAAAACGGCGAAAACTCGTGAATCGGTTCAATGTGGTTTTCCATCACGATAATGCAAGACAGATAATGCAAGACAGATAATGCAAAAAAAAAGATTATGCAACAAAATTTGGTTGGCAAATTTTATTACACCCACCCAGAATCTTCAGATATTGCTCCATCGTATTACCACTTATTCCAGTCAATGCAATATTTTTTAGCCGAAAAAGAATTTAATAATGTCGAGCCCCTAAAAACAAACATTGAAAAGCATTTTAACGAAACCCCACAGAAATTTTATAGTGACGGTATAATGACTTTACCAAAAAAGATGGGAAGAAGTTGTGGACCGAGAGGGTGATTACGTTTTTTCACAAACTTTAAAGGTATGTTTCATACATTAATTTAAATAGCAAAACAAGAAGCGGCAAGATCTTATGGGACAACCTAATATGTATTCGAATGCTTCACATAAAAGTTTCTCTCTCGCGTATTCTTACACCGAGCAAACAGAATGCAAGCGAAATTAATGAAATAAATTGACGTCACCTTGCATCGATTAAAGTTAGGAACAAAAAGACCCAATAAAAATTCAGCACGAATTCTACTTCACGAAAAGCAGCCCGAAAATTCATTCCGCCGATTATCCTGCCGAGTGTATCGACATAACAACATTGTGATTATGTTGTGATTAATTAATGAGATAAATTGAAACATGTCATTGCAACATCGGGGAGGGATGAAACGTCTGGCGACGGGTAAATAATAAATAATGTTAACGATACGCATTTAACTTTGACGGTGGAAAAATTTCGAGTCAGAAGAATATGGTGAATAACTAAGAAACTGCATTGACTCATTTTGGTCAAAATGCAGGGGCTTGCCGGGGAGGATAGTGCGCTTTGTAATGAACAGGTGGAAGGTTCGCGAGGGGTCGAGGGTAACAATCCAAGCTGCAATTATGCTTGCGAATGTAGTGAAAAAATATTGAAACGCCACTCTGTTCAGGGAAATGTGCTGGCAAAAATGCAACATCCAGCAACGTGCAATTTGCGCACGTAAATAAATTATCGAAGGTGGTTACATGTAACGAATCGGAAATGCAGAGGGGGGATGCTCGAGGCGCAGCAGGTTTCCGGGTTGAGAAGCTTAATGTAGCGCGCCGTAAAGAAGGGGTTTCCCGCCGTGATGTAAAACTCCATGGGGGTTAATACGTGTTTGGACGCGTGACCCCGTACGTAATGGATCCCTAATGCGAACCGACGATTATTCCTGCTCTTTCACTCTTTGCCGGCCATAATCGGTCAGTGACAAACTCTGCCAGCGATTCGAAAGCTTTCAGCGGCGAAAGTTTTGCGACGATCGGGCTCATTCCGTTATCTTCCCACTGCCCGCTCTATGGTGATTTTTATCGCCATGCAGCTTCTTCAGCTACCGGCGCACAGCACAGTGGGCCAAATGCCCAATCTAGGTGGGAAGAATTCATGTCGCGAAACAGCCGTATATTTGCTTATTCTTGTTAAGAAATGTTTACTGACGCTAATAATGGTCATAATAATTAATTTAGTGATTATTTAAGTATGGAAATCAACCTGTGACAACTGCAAACCTGATCACTGTGAATATGCACAGTGGCGAAGAAGTCCAAAAACATGGCCAAAAGTAAACAATAAATTTGTCTGATTTTTAAAATCCGTAAACTGTTATTCTTTTATCGACTATTGCTGCATCAACTTCCATCAAATTCCAAGGTTTATAATTTCTTCCCCTAAGAGATATGCAACTTCAAACACAATACTAGTATTAGAAAAGGGATTTTCTCAACTGAAACTAGAAATTATATTACGATTCACTGTCGTATCAAGATAATCTATGAATGTTGGTATTATCTTATGTGCTCTCGAATCATATTTACATTGATTTTATTACTTTTAAAAAATTGCTAAGCCTGTGGTACTTAAAAATTCAAGACCGATATATCTTTTTCTTTATTTAAACAAATGATTGTGTATGAACTTGTTAAATGTGATCACGCTCGCGAGGGAACGAATTCAGACTGTATTGATCACCGTGAACTCTGTCGATGGTGAATAAATGACCTTCTTTCTGCAAACAATGGAGGGACAGGCTAATTACGCGTGCGAATAAATTGTTATCAGATATGTAATGTACTTGGAGTTGTGAATAAATGTTTTTCTCTAAGAAATATTACGATGTAATATAAAAATAGTTGTGAGGCATGATGCTCATTAATATTGTGCTAATATATCATTATATCAATAATTGATTTATTATTATTGTCATTTGTTGCTACTGTTTCAATCTTTTACAAGATAAATAAATCTGTAGGTACATGATAAACACCTGTTACAATATTAATTATTCAAGTTTGGTTCAAAACTCTCACCCTGAACGAAGAAAATGGTTCGTACTATTTCAAGTGCAGAGTTCAAGGAAAATTTCCACACAAATGTTCCAAAAAACATAACTAATCGAATTCACCCCTTCCTTTCACATATCCTGTACTCTACATTTTTAAGACACAAGAGAAATTATAATTACAACACATTAGCCCATCGTGTTTCATTAAACAATAGAGTTTTTATAACACCGTGCCATTAATTACAAACTAAACAGAAATTATGTAAGAAATGAAAATTATACTGTTACGAATGAAAACGGAAATTCCAAAAATAATTCTACAGTAGCAGTTATGATAGATTGTGATTTGTTATATAAAATAAAGTGTATATACATGGAAAAATTAAATAGTGGGATAAACAATATAACAAAAAAGAAAGAATATTTCTTCTCATATCTTTTTCGATAGATTAGTTTATTTTTAATTGTTACTTAACTTAGCTGTTTTGTCATTGAAAACTGAGGGACATATTGTTTTACCTTTTAGTGCCCAAATTGCACTATGTTTTAACGACCTGCAGAGAGGTGTACTCGTTAAGAAGTAATTGCTGTGATTTAAACACTAATACTAAAGAAGTTATTAACATTTCAGCCCAGTGTATATACATACTTAAGAGGATCGCTGCTTATGTCATAAACTATGTAACTAACTTAAGTCGCATCTTCCACAGTTATTTTGGAGGATCTGCTGCTCGTTTGAAAAGAATCACGTTTCTTCATCCCCTTGTGACCTTATTTCCAGAAATGTCGCAAAAAGTCACAGACTTTTATTGCAATACAATGTTCGTATTTACGTTTAGTTTTATCGAAGCAAAAGAAATTTGGTGGAACTCGAAGGAGCTTCATTGTAAACAAAAAAACTAATAATTAGCGTTCAAATTTATAATAATATCCACACGATAAAACTTTGCAAAACCAAAAACAATATTTTTCTTAAATAACATTGTATATCGCAGTTGCTTTCAATGTCAGTTTCTCATTCAAAAGTTATATCATGTTCTACGATCGATGTATTTTAACACTGCCGTTAAAATTAATATTAACTTTTAAAAATAACGTTTCCATAAATAACAAAGTTTGCCACGTTTTGGGTATTTTAAACCAACGTGCGACTCGGTGAAACAAAACGGCGATCCGGAACGTAGGGAAACTATCGAAGTGAAACAACGTTCGAGCCAAAACAAGCGGGAACGAGACCTTTCTCCCCGGTGGAGGGGAAAGTCGGCAAAAGTCGAAGAATACTTTCCCAGAAAGCGGATAAAAACGCGCGCGGTGCTTCCTAAATACAGGATCCGCCGCGGACACAACGATACCTGACGGGACTCTCTCACAATATTGACTCTTGACCGTGAGTATTTATCCTTTTTTATAGTTACATATTTATCCGTGGCTGCCCTTTTGTCGGCCGGATAGAGAAAGCCACCACGGTCCCGCGTCTCGAAACACGACATATAGACATAACTGCTTTATCTATATAGATGCGGCCATTCCTACCAGCTGCATCTGCGGGTCGCATCTGCAAAGTGAACCAGTGAAGCTGGCTTCCCTTTCTGGCTTCGGAGGTACGATCGTCGTCTGTGGGCAAAAAGCTCGTGGAAGAAATCTTGAGAATGAACCTCCCTTTTCCTCTCGTCGTTTTATCTCCTCTTTCTCAGCGGTTCGAGGGATTCGAATTGAAACGAGGATCTGATCTTTGGAAACTGGTGGATAATTGTAACGATTCCTTGGGTTCTGCGAATGTACAGCGTGTAACTGAAATATAGATCCACTTGGATTCTTTGCCATAACTGTGGAGCTAGTCAACCGATTCGGCTGACAATGAGACTTGTTCAACATGCAGCCTAGGCACCAGAGAGTATATGTGAGAAATTTCGTATTAATATAGTGCCTCATTCTTGTACAGTAAACATTTATGTGACTTTCTTCGATTTTTGACTGTTAACAAAATGATAGATGCACTGGCAGAAAAACAAAAAATTGAATTAACTGAAATATAATAACTTTAAGGAATAAATGTTTTCCACCACATTTTATTAAGAAATTCATTTTCTTGGTCATTGATTCTGCTAGATTTTGCTGCTGTGGTGCAACGGTGTGGTGTATATACGTACGCAGAGTTCTGAGAATATTTTAATTAGTAATTATTAAATGGCGTTATTAATGATGCTATTAACCCTTGTGTAGGCAACCGGGTAACCATTTGTACATTTCTTTTAATCATTTTTGTACTTTGTTGACAAGATATCGAAAACCACTCAAGATCTGCATTCTGTGGACACTTTTACGTCCGTTCACGTTTTGTGTAAAAAAATGTATGAAAAATATTTTAAGTAACTAAGCTACAAACTTATTGACCATTCTGGTTGCCCACGCAAGAGTTATGGCTATTATTTATTGTACTATGTTTATCAAGTGTGATGTCACAATAATTTGGGTGGATATTATTTACTTTTGTCTGTTATGTAATTGATTGGTTCAATTGTGGTTTAAATTGCAGAGAATCATGTACTGTAATTTCGTAAAGAATTATTTTTTTTCTTTTTCAAAACCAGAAAAGCGTTCGAGCTCTTAACGGGAAGATCTACTTATTATGAAATAACAAATATTGCAACGAGAAATCTACATTGAGATATGCTATTAAACATATTTATTTTCATGGTAAATTATTACTCGTTGCACGAACCTCTGTACAAACTATAATAAAAGAAAACATCAACCTAGAAACTTGTGCCTACTTATAGAAATGAATCAAAGAACCATAAATAAACCAAACCGTCTTAATAAAATTCCAGAATACTGCCGAACGTATGACCTTAATAATAAATCAATCCCGCCACTTGTCCAAATAAAAAGAATGATTCCTCACAGAAGAATCGTCGAGGCTGGTCAAGTAAAATAGAAATAAGGAAGCGCGCCGCATGCGAGCAGCAAATAGGTGGATCGAATCGTTCGAACGGAGAATCAAATGCGTGCATCGCGTGCGAGGAACTGACTAACTGACTAGCTGACTGACCACGGGGTGGTTGAGGGGTTGAACAAACGGTTAAGGGATGCCCGGATGGTTAGGTGTGCCGGGGATGGAACGTGGACGGTCACGTAACACGCAACTTCGTATAATTGTTACATGCTTTTCCACCTTTACGCGTTGCACGACCCCATTCCAGAATGTGTGCATGCGCCGGTGTGTCGTTCATTTACGTATAATATTGTACGCGCGTCCACGGCCCAAGGTGATTTTCTTTTAATTAACCTGCACGCGTGCAGTCACGCTGGCGTCCGGTAGTAAATTACGATTTTTCTTTTTAGCTTGATACCTGTGGTGTCATCGTCAGCGTAACAATTTCGTGACGACCCCGTTGGTATTATATTTTAACGCCGCTGACGTAATATCCGTTTGGTGTGCACTGATGGATGTAACAGAAATGTCGAATGATCGAAATATACTGTACTTTAACCAGAAATTGCTTCTGGTCTTATTAACAATGCTTTCTAATTTCCCGTACAATTGAGACTGCCAGAAATTGTGTGAGGAAATATCGAAAGGTCAAGTTGGAAAGGTTAAATATGTAAAAAATATAAGAAATCTGAAACAGCTCTTTATAGTATGATCCAAGATTCATGATCAAATCGATTGTACGTATATTAGCGCACTTGAAATCTGTTGGAAATTCTCGTGTACTCTTCTCAGTTGTCAGAACACTCAAACAATAATCCCACGGATTTTCGACTGATCCACGAGTCAATAGAGTCCAACATCAAGCTATACTATAATCAGCGTGCAAAGAGACCAGAATTATCAATCTATAGACGTGCGTGGATTCGACGATACGATAACAGTGATATCTAATATCATAGAATCGTGAATTAATTTTTTTATTCACAACTTCGTCGCGTTCGACGAGAGCGACGAAAACGGGGAACGAAAATTCGTAATACGTCACGATCGTGATCGAATGGAAACTCTAAAACGCCAAGGTTCCTCGAATCACCTGTTTGCAGAGCTCCGCCACCGTACCGTGAACGGATTTGTTTGCTAACATAAAAGGGATCAAAGGATTATCTGGGCAAACAGGGCATCCGTTACATTTTATCATCGCCGTCCCTTTACTTTTCATGCACGCGATCTATTCGTTATCTATTTTATCGACTACGCGCAACTGTTAATATATTCGTGTGCTTTTGAAACCGTTTTATCTCGCCCAACCTGGACTCCTGAGAAACTAAATGATTAGACGCGTTCGCGTTTTTTACTTGCAAAATTGCTTCGGTCACTTCGACTAATCGTTTCATTTTCTTCTCTTATTTGTCCACCGTGCTTGGACAAAGTATATCCGGTCTGACATGAAGAGAAGTGCGATAATATTTAACATTATATTTAACAGAAAATCACGAACGATATAGCCTTGCTGTGAAATTTAAATCATTCGAGTTTCAATTTATGTTTACTGCATTTGTAACACCGCTGCAAATGTGCATTGCTCACGAAACTATTGAAAACTGTGCTATTGCCATTGCTGCCGTACGAATTCTTCCTAATAACCTAATCCTAATAACCGATGCAACTTATTCACCCGAAAAATTTCATGATCTCATCCCCGCATTGATTTACCTGACCCACAGACCCACCAGGAACCACCCAACAATCTTCGCCCTAATTACTTACCGAGCTCAACCACACTTCCCGCCGGGCCAATCCATTACAATAAACCTTCCAACGAATCATCCGCGGCAACGGGAGCCTGTCAATGCTTCCGAAAGTCGCGATCAATCTGCAGGATGAGTCGCGGTTTACCACGAAAATGATCTACCATCTTCTTTTCACAGCCCCGATTCATTCGTCGCTGCAGGATTTCCATCCGCGTACATGCACATATACATATTGTATATTTATATATATATGAATCGTTGCGTCATCCTCCCACGCGAAAGGTTACAGCACAAAATCGTACCATCTGCAAATGAAGTAGAAACGACGAGCATGAGCTGGCTAAGGCCAGCAGCGATGATGAGCCCACGATCCGATCAACAGCTGCCCTTCTCTGCCATATGGCACCCATCGAGCGTGTGCCACCCTCTCCTCTCCGCTCCTCTCGCAGTTACGCGCCACCCTCGCGCCGGCACATCTGATAAGAGATCGCGTCGCTGATAAGTGTGGCAAGTCGAGGCTGCGCTTAATAAATCCAGTGGACGCGAGTTCGACGCACGATTTCACGCTGCATTGTGTGCGTTGGACTGCCAATGACCGGAAGTGACAGTTGTCGCCGTGAAAGAGCAGTTCTTTCACTTTTGGTTTTTTCCTTTTTTCCTTTCTTGCCTCTTCCGGCCGTTGCTGATTACACGGCTGGAGGTGTGCAACTCGTGATTGATCATGCTGGAGATTGTTATCCTGTATGGGACCTTGTTATGGGTGTACAGCTTGATGCAATTGTTGGTTTCGGCACGGTTGATGTATTGTATGTACGCGTACTGTTGTTTTGAGAGTTGGGGAAATATTGAACGCGTTGGTAATGATTCATTGGTTTGATGTTAATGTTGTGGAGACCGATGGCAGAATACTTCAGTTTGTTTCGATATTTATTTTTGTGTGACATTGACGAAATTTATATTTATTTATTTAGATATTATACGTACATTGAACTTTGAATGTGGTATATATCCTTAAATTGTCAGGTTTTGATTATTAGTCAGTTATAAAATTTTTGTGCAGCTTGAAATGCCTGGTGTCCCCCAATTTTTCAACGTGGTTGTCTCTTTGAGTTTTTATATAAAAATAGGACTCATATATGGAGCAAGTTCTTTTCTATTCGAGTATTTGTTTTGGAGAAAATTGAGGATTAAAGTAGCTTCGAGTGAATATGAAAAATAATATATCTTTTAAGTTTAAGTTAATTATATACAACTGTAGGAGAACAGCGTATTTTATTTACGTTTCTCCAGATAATTAAACTTTGATAAGGTCTTTGATATTAGAATATGATTTCACTATATTGCTAATATAAAAGGTGTTTTTAAAATAAAAACTAATTGCAGAAGAGTGACACGTGTGCCACCTTACAATAAACCACTTACTAAATTATTTGCGAAGACAATTTCACTAACTGTCAATGAATACTAGATCTAACACTTGGCCATATATAAATGTATAAGAATTCAATTCAAACAACGTATCGTATACATCAATTTTATATTTAATACTGTTATACCTTCTCACAAAATTTGCCTTTCCATTTCTATACATTATATTCTATACATATTATGTCATAAAAATACAAGAAGCTCAACAACACTCTAACCAATTTCACCCACACATGCGTCATCGCGCTCGTATTGATGCTTCCATTTAAAGCAATATCTGTGCACGTGGCAGTAATGGTAACACATCGTCAATGTCGCAAAGAATTTATAGCGAGGCGGGGCAACGGAAACGAAAGGATTTGAAGAAATCCAGCTTTCGTGCAGTTTGTACCCTTCGACATCGGACACGATAAATATTTTCCAGGACAATGAACGTCGTGAAGGCTTTGTTCTGCTTTGAAGCTTTCTTGTGGCTTTCGATCGGAACCACGACGGGAAAGGAAGGAATCACCGCGACCGGAAGTGGGGGACCATCGACTGCGCATCCGGCCACGCGCTGCCACAAGCCAATTAATTCATTACCACCCTCCATTTTTCTCTCCCTGTTTCTTCTATGTGTGTTCATAAAATTTTCTCACCCCTTTCCCGATATATATTGATTCTGAAAAGTTTAAGGAAAATGGTTTATTATTTATTGTGTGTTATTGGTTTTATGTTAAATGTCATATTTAGTGTTTCGAAAGTGACTTCTTTGGACGGTGCATTTCTTTGTTTTAGTATTATTGGTAGGGCAGACATTGTTTTAAATATATTATTTATATAGTGCATTATGCCTTCTAGGGTAATATATTTCTTATAATATTTTTGTTTTACTTATATTTGAGTTTTTCCAATTGTATTTCATTGACATCGACTATCTTAGCTAACATTATTGAAATATTATATGTGAGTTTAACAATTTTCTATATATATGTAACAATTCTCAACAGCACTTTGTTTTTTGATTCTCTGGAAAATTGTAGTGTCACAACTGTAGTAGAGTCAGTAAATTAATCACTGCACACGCATGTTTCCCTGGAAAATTATTTTTAAATTTAATAATATAAAGCAGGGGAAAATGATGAAACAATGGCCCAAAAATTATGAAAGGTATTTATGGTAACCATTGTCTGCTGTGACGAAATAAGTTTTAACTGGCAAAATTTGTTTACTGCTTCAATAATTTTCCAACCAACTCTACCTTTCGTTTCGTTGCACGTTTGAAATTATTTAACGCAATTGACCTTGGCTAATATGAAATCATTTTTAGGGGAACAAGTCGGGCAATTTTCTTCAAAGAGCAAGCAATTGAGCAATGTTTAATTCAGCGAAAGTGTTGGCCCTTGCAATTGATTTTCCACGTATCATTCACTGATCTGGAAATTCTATTATGAACTTTCTCTAGTGTTCAGTTACCTCGAGTTATACGCCATTGAGAATCTCCAAATAACGACGATCGTAGTAAAAATAACGCATTATATAATTTTATTAAAACATAATAATTTCGACCTCGGTACTATACACGTTTTGAAACTATTTTCCACGGAATTGTTCAATTCGCAGAAGATGAGAATACGCCGAAACGTTTTATTTTTAACATCGTCTGATAAAAGGCGAAAACTAAATCAACTAATACAGGAAATGAATTCGAGCAAAAATGGTAAATATGTATCAGTGCCAAAATTTACATCGTTGGCTTACCACATAAGCCAACGATAATAAATAAACAGCATGAACTCTGATATTTCCAACTATCACCGAAAAGGTGTCCACAAACTATTCATACCGAACACCGTCCACGATCACCAAGTCGGTGGACGAAAACGTGAAAATATTACTCGGGCTGCGAGGGCAAAATAAAAACAAAAAAATGAACCTCCACTTCCCAATATTACGCTCTCCAGAAAATACCCATATAAAGAGACATACAGGAACATCAAATCAAGCGAACAGCTATCTTGGTTTGATCACGGAAACGGGCTCCTCCTCCCAGAAGCCACGCGGAATGACGATGGCCATGGGGTGTGGGTTGGCGCGTTTTAGGGTTCTGGTTTAGGGGCGACACGAGGGCCCTGACTTTTGGCTACGCCGTCCACGGAAACGCGTCTCGACACGTGACCCCAATATTCGAATTCATTGCCACCGGCACGTGACTTCCAATCAGCCAGCATTGTGCCAAAGGTTGCACTGGCCGTTGTAGAATTTGTCGGCCGTTCTGACGTACGAACGCGTTGCACCGAGAATTAATCGGTCATTTGAGAGTTACTCTACCTCTCTGTTACTGTTCCAATGTTTTTCTCCCTCCTTTTGCGCTTGACGGAGTCGCCACACCGCTGGGATAATACTGGAGAAAAATCCGGGGCGCCGATGATTATATCGATAGGGTAAAGGTGGGTGGGGGCAAATATTAATTTGTTACAGAGAATAAAGTATTTGAATTAGAGAAATTGTAGAAAGTATTGTTACGAAGTATTTATTATAGAACGTGTAATAATTTAATTAGACAAATTAGACTATAGTATTATGGTAAAATATGGTAATATAATAGCAGTAGTCAGAGGTGAATATTGTTTCAAAAAAAATACGTACGATAATTGAGTTATAGAAAATATTATAGTAAGCAAGGATAATGATTTTTATTTGAATAATGTCATTGTACGGAGGGTATCCAATGTCGTTTTTTACCTTCGCACGTTGAAAAAGGATAGAAATCTTATTTGAACAACGAAACATGAACCATACAAAAGTAGAAGAAACTAACAAGAGATGTTCGGCTACTCGAGAATTCAGAAAATATTTGAAACTTTGCAGAAATGTAGTTGGTAGTATGCTAACAACGGAACAATTTTTGTCTCCTGCTCAAAAACGGTCGTAGGGGTGAAAACATCCTTCCAAAGAAATCTTCACTTTTCATATTATCGTGAATAATTAAGAAACTGTTTAATATACAGGAAAAAAAGTTGAATTAAAAGTTGGATGGCTCTTTATGCACTATAAAGACTACGGACGTGAGAAAATTTTAAAAACAGTCTTTCTGAAATTTCCTTAAGAAAACATTGCTTTTTTCCAAATTTCTCACATCCGTATTATTTATCGTAAATTGCCATCCAACTTTCAATTCAACTTTTTCCTTTATATTAAACAGTTTCTTAATTATTCACGATAATATGAAAAGTGAAGATTTCTTTGGAAGGATGTTTTCACACCTACGACCGTTTTTGAGCAGGAAACAAAAATTGTTCCATTGTTAGCATACTACCAACTACATTTGTGCAAAGTTTCAAATATTTTCTGAATTCTCGAGTAGCCGAACATCTCTTGCTAGTTTCTTCTACTTTTGTATGGTTCATGTTGAACGTGCTTTTCAAATAAGATTTCTACCCTTTTTCAACGTGCGAAAGTAAGAAACGGCATTGGATACTGTTTCTTAATTATTCACGATAACATGAAAAGTCAAGATTTCCTTGGAGGGGTGTTTTCACCCCCGCGATCGTTTTTCAGCAGGTAAACAAAAATTGTTCCATGGTTAGCATAATATCAACTACATTTGTACAAAGTTTCAAATTTTTCTGACTTTTCGTGTTGTCGAACTGCCCTTGTAAGCCAGACTACGATGGGGGTTCCCAAAATATTTGAATCCTGCGAAGGAAATTTATATAATTTTCGAGATGCTTTCGAAAACGCATCGCGGTTTGAAATGATGACACGACATAATAAAAATTGGTCGCCGAAAGACCATTTAGCATAAAGGAGGAGGAAATTGAGAGTCAAAACTGTGCCGGATCTGTTCTCTCTCTCTCTGTTCCTATATTTCTCTTTCTTTTCTATTTCAATATAATACAGCTACTCTATACACCCATAGGAAGAGTAGATATCCCGCGTTGCGTGTTCGCAGGAACTGGTCGCGCACTTCTTTGCGGGGACGCTGATAAATGACGCGTGGCGTCGTTCGGCCACGTGACGCCTAATTGACGCTACCGTGACGTCACGTGTCGCGACTCTGCCCGTTTGCCAGCCCACGCTCACCCTAATTCTGTATAATACGCGTTCTCGCGGCCTTAACGCCCTGCTTCCTGTAAATTTCAACGAAAAGGGTCGATAACAAATTTTCAGAGCAATGTACACGGCGTCTCACCTGATATTACTGTGTTCGTTTGCGTCACTATTATTACAAGCGGCGAAAAATGTTACGGACAAAAGTGGAATGGTCTCGAGGGTAGTTTAGTTTGATATTGTTAGGGCGTGCGATGGTCAACTCTGTTTTTTATAAGCAATCGTGGGGATTTTAATGCATTAATCGTTGGGCTCGATATTATTTATAAGAAAGTATTGATCTATGCATGTTGTTAAATGATTAGTTTGCAAGATATGATAATTTGAATATTGTTGTGTTAATGGCTGATATTAGCAATCCCTGGAATATTATAAAATGGAATTAAAGTTTAATATACAGGTTTCGCAAACTAAATTCACCGCTTTGCAAGTTGAACTCACACTTATGTTTATATTTCGTTCCAACCTCAGGTCGCAATTCAAAGTATATTATAAGAATTTCTGTAAATTGTTAGAATCCCAGGGAAGCCAATGATTAGCACTGAAACACATTTCCAAAGTCCAAGTAAAGTACTCTTATTAATATGCCTTTGCGATAATTTCAGGTGATTTATTTTCACTGCATTAAGACATTCTGGTGATAAATTCCGCACACGTTAAAACCAGGATAATAATTAACCTAGAAATGCCCACACAGCTATCATACTAGAATACTCATACGTAATCCTTCCGCCCTGAAGCCCAGATCCGCCCCGGAATTACCGCCCTAAAAACCACCCCCCAATTGACCCAGAAAACGAGAGACTCTGTAAAAATGAGCCGTCCATCCGCCGTAGTGTTTCAAAAGCACATCAGCGAACCTCCAGGAGCCCGTTTCTTCCACGCTCGAGACGACGAGGACGCGTGTCCTCGGGAACCATTAATCTGTCCAGAGTCCCGGTGCTTTTTCACCCTGGCAGGATCTATTCTTCGCAAAACGGGATCCTCGAACCGCGTTGCGTGATGTCACCCCCTCCGTCACGTCCAAAGGGTATCACTTAGCCGGCACCGACCGCCCTTGGTATCCGTGGCACGCGCGAGCGGAGAAAAAACAGACGAGGAGGAAAGAAAAAAAAGGAAAAAGAGAAGAGGAGAGAGAAGGGGCGAAGGGAACCGCAGGGGTTGCGCGCTCGACCTCCTGCCCCTCTTCTTCGGCTTCACGGGGGTCGGGCAGCAATAAAAATATTGATGGTTCGGTTCCGGGCCACGGACGGGACAATCGACTAATTATTCAGTGACCACGTGGTCTCGGGTGGACATTTCGGATGCTCAAGGGTCCTTGTGGATGCAGTATGTATGTATTGTACAGCGGAGAATAATTCATTTAGATGAATTTGTACGGTCGATTTGGTAATAAATGTGTGGGTTTGTAATTATTAGGAACGTCGTGGTTTTAGGATTTATCGCGGTTTCTTTGTTTCGTTAGGAATTGGACGATTTATTATACAATAAGGAAGATAGTTGTGATGCGAATTTAATTGTTGCTTACTGTTAGTTCGTTGCGGACTGAAGTAAAGTAATTTAGAAGTAAATTGTATAATTAAGCTTGTGCAAACGAAATCGCAATTTCGACGCCTTGTATATTTTCTAAATGTCATCTCAATTTCTTAAATAAATGGCCAAAGTATTTTGCCGTTGCACTTCTTTGCGATTTCTTTTCTTCTAATGATTTTGTTTAAAGTCTTTTCAAGCGTGAAAATAAATTGCGGCTTGGAAGGTCGAGAATAAATTTTTCACAGCTGGGACAGTGTTTGTAATGAGTTCAAGTCGCACAGAAATAAATGGCGAATCAAATTCATATACCAATCGCAAATACAGTGAAGGTTTAACAATTGTAAAACGCCAATGCATAAATGATAAGGTCTGCTATCAGCTGCAACGTATTATACTTTTTGTTCACGCTAAATACGGAATAAAATGAAAGGGCGTTCCGCAGAGTAATTCATTGCAACTCTCCGATTTCTTGCTGGGATTTTGCACGAGCGGAAGTGATTCTACCGGAAGGAGGAATGCCGAGGGGAAGGAGGTAGATTAATGGAAAGCGTGGCAACGATCATCACTCAAGGCGAGGTGAAAAATCGTGAAAGCTTTGTTCAACAAGCACTTAACGAATCGGCGCGTGCGTTGTAAATCGTTTCTTCTTATACGAGATTTTACGCGGTATATTTTTATTTTACGGCGCAAGGCTAATTCTTGCGGTCTGCACAAAGGATGTTGCTATTTTCAGCGAAGAAGTCCATGAAAAACTAACTTCGCTAATAAACATTGCGCGGAAATATCACTCAGCAATTGTTAAGCCCAACCTGACCAAACACCTAATTCAAGCTACCTGATTACTCTAACAAGGAAGGTCAGGCAACTCGAAGATTCAGAAACGTATGAAACTTTGCATACAAGTAAAGTATGTCATCCGTAATACAAGCCCATTTTCTGTTCGTGCCATAATTCGGTTTTAAGGGGTGAAATCAGCCCTTGACAAAAATTCGGAATGTTCTTTTCTTGAAATATCTCGAGAACACCGAGGGATATTTAAAAAAAGTTTAAATGAAACTTGTATCGCTTTGTTGCATCTGCAAAACTGCACAGAAATTTTGTTTGAAAAATCAACGGAAAAAAAAAATGGAAAAAATCAAGGCCTCTTCATAAAATCTGTTTACGCAGTTTTGTAAGCATAATAAATCGAGGCAAGTTTTCTTTATACTTTTTTTAAATATCTCTTAGCGTTCTTGAAATATCTCACGAAAAAGAACATTCTGAATTTTTTCAAGGGCTGATTTCACCCCTTAAACCCGGATTATGGCACGAACGGAAAATAGGGTTGTATTACGGATAAAGTACTTTACTTGTATGCAAAGTTTCACACGTTTCTGAGTCGATTAATAACAAAATGAAAAGGGGCAAACTAAATTAATTTAAGTGAGCAGAATTAAATTAAGATTGAAAACGAGGAATATCTCGGTGTTCCTTTACTCAATAATTATCGTTGCCGGTCGAAAAATGTGCAGAACAGTTTCGTACGCGTAATAAAACGTTCCGTCACTCGTCGTCCGTTTGGAGAATGAATTTTTAACAAAAACGATTCACGGCCATTCAGCCTGCGCTGTTTCACGCTCGTCTTTCTTAACGATGGGCGACGCCTGCAATACGATCCACATTCTACAGCATAATATCGCGTTATTACTGCACCCTTTGTACATACACCCCCGCGTGGCGTATGGCTACGATTCGACCTCGCTTTCCCACCGTATCAACCCCTGCTTGAAATCGAAACCGTCGTCGAGAACGAGTGCTCTGTTGCGGCCATCCATTATCCAGTGGAAGCAGGAAAATTCGAACGGGACTCGTATGTACGTCTGACGTCGTTTCTTCTGATAAACATGTTTTCCCGAAACGTATATTCCAGTGGTGTACGTGTCTCCATTCGGGGAGCGTTTCGTGACGTCCTTTGTGCAAGGGTCTCGCTAATTGCGTGTGAATACGTGGTCTGGGAAAGAAGAAACTTCGACGTGCAAAGTAATGGCGAAGAGGTTTCAGAGGATATCGATCAAAAAATAAAAATGAAAATAATAATTTTGGGCTTGGTAAATTCGCACCCCACTGAAACATATTATTCTATATTGCAACGAGCTTAATAAATATGCTCAGGGTGTTGAAACTTGTTCGTGGTTTTCTAGAGTAATGCCCGGTAACAATTTAATTTAATTTAGTTGAATATCATTTGCTTCGGACAATGCTTGTAAAACTGGTTGCTTGATCTTAAAAAGTCTGCACGATTGGAAATATGTTTTAGTACCATGAAGTATGCAATGCACTGTATTTGCTATATAAGCCATATTTGGTTTAAAGCAATTTAATTAAATAAATAAGAAATAATTGTGCAGTAATAATTATAACAATTATTAAAGCCTGCGGCCAAGATTTATCCAAATTCCACAACTAGATTGAACAAAACTGAAAGTCAGTCCTTCCATGAAACACCCAACGATGCAAACGAAATTAGAAACAACCCTTGCACCGTCCCTATCCGATTAAAAATATTACAACATTTTTCCACCTTCGCCGTCCAGGCCCCACCTGTACCTTTCAACCTCCACGTCCTGCGAAGCTCACATCATCGAATTTCGCTTTATCTTCCCCAGAGATACCATCCGCACCCCCGCACCCAACTCACACCCCCTCGTCGCCGAAGAACGTTCCACCGAGGTCTCGTAAAGCAACAGTATCCGACGAGGAAAAAATTCCACGCGTCTCGCGACGGCGTTGAAACGTCCAAGCAACGGAACGGGTTAAGAGCCAGGTGATGACGCAGTTGGATCAATGTGGTACCAGTGAATGACTCAACAGCTTCCGGCCGACGCCATGGATGATTCGACGGGAGCGTCTAATGGAGCAGATGATGCGTGGCACAGACTGTGGAAGACTACCGCGTGTTTGTTAAGAGATTCGCCACGGCGTGGTTCCCGTGGCGAAACGCTAAGTGCATCCCTCTATTATGCAAGACGCATCTTCCACGAAACTTGCGCGATGGGAGAGCACGGCCGCGGTGTTCTAATGAAATCGTGATGCGCGCCAGCCCAGCAAATTGATTTAGGCCCCTCTCGATGAATTTCACTGGCGGCCGCAGACGTGTCCTTACGTCAGGGCGAGAGGTTCCGTGGAAATTGGCCTGCAGCGAAGTTTCCAAGGCGCGGAGGTTCGGGAGACAGCGGTGGTGATGGGTCAGATTTGGGTCGGTTGGACTGCTACTTGCCACAGTGGTCCCGAATCCCGAAAACGCGGCCAAAACTGGAGAAGTTAATTTGTTGTTGAGGAGGTCGTTGACAGGTGACTGCTGGATTGAGTAGTGCAGTATTGTATCTGAAGGGGGAGGGACGGAAATACGTCAGACTTTTTACCTGAGTGGCAATTGTAGTCCGAAATTCTGTTTCGTTAGACAGCCATTTCTCGCGAGCGTAAGCGCACATTGTAAAGTGTATAACTTTTTTTAGAAGGCATCAATCTTAATTCTGTAAAATGGATATTGTTCCTGGAAGTAAGTACAAGATTTTTCCTCTCCGAATGTATTAGGAATTGTTATCCGTTCAAATTGTAAACCGGTAAGTATATTATTGGGAACAGTATGCAAGATTTAATGCATATGTTTTAAAGGTGTAGAGAAAAGGTTGTATATTCCATAATATCGCGTCAAAATTCTTGTTGGAGCTTTTAGTTCGTACTCTCATCTTACTATATTTGCTAAAATTGCCTGCAACTTTGTGCAACTTTATCCGTGTGACCATTTTGTACAAGGTATTAGTTTTTACTGTTTTTGTATATCGAGAACTGTGAATGATAGGCTCGTTATATTCACGTTTGGTCCAAAATTTTAATAACGAGTCAGATCGTCTAAATACGGTAATACCCCGAAGTCATCTTCAAAGTTTTCACATATGCAAAAATAAAACTTTTTTTCGGAAGATAGCGTTTCTTTCGAGTACGCAAACATTTATGTCTGTTGTACCTTGCAACAGAAAAATAAAAGAAGTTTTTTTAACATTGACCCCCTGACTACGAAAGACGTAAACATACGCCAACTGCATGTTTCTTAGGAAGAAGTAGAGTTTGCTAATAAAACATTCTCCTCGACGGAAGAAGAGAGTCTCATTGCACCAAAGCCAAAACGCGTTTTGCGCTCATTGAGTTCTGACTCAAAATCAGAAATTGGAGGTCAAGATGTTTCACAATCGCAAACATCTCGCCAAGAAAATTCGGGTCCGAGAATGCACGATTTTTATGCAAAAGTTGCTGGAAGCAAAGCAGTCCTGCACAACATGACCAAACACTTTAAACTATTTTCAATTATCGCTTCCAGAACCTTTAGTGAATTTCATTGTAGAAGAAACAAAGAAATATCACAATTTTTTAAAAAGAAAGCTTCGTCGGAAAATTAATTGGCGAATAAATTCACGACACAATAATAATACAGAAGAAATGTATTGTTTTTAGGCTACCGTGTTGTTAATATCACGCTTAAAAAAAGTATTAATGGTTCTCTCCGAGGGTGCGTCTCAGTCAAAGGGTTAACCCTTATGTCAGCAACTGGGTACCCGGCTACGTATTTCTATATTTCCTTTAATAATTTTTGCATTTTCTTGATAAAATATCGCGAAACCGCTTCAGATCTCGATACTTTAAATAACTCTACGGCAACTCACGTTTCGTGCAGACAACTTTATACAAAATATTTTAAATAACTAAGCTTCGAACTTTCTGACCATTTTGGTTACTAACATAAGTGTTAAGCGACACGTCAATCAGTTACTCCCTTTCGTGCGCACGGTCATCGTAAGGTTTTCTGCGAACTGTTTAAAACGTTTAAAACGTTCGTTGTATCATCGAAAATGAAACGGATATATGTAAGCGAGCTACCCTTAGACGGAGCAGTCTACCTACAGTGTACCTTACCTATATTGCACAATCTCCAACCCCTTTCATTTTCCACGGGCTACACATTTATAGCCCCAATTTCCTCACCGTGTATAACATTCAACATTGTTCCCGTGGGACGGGCCGATGTCGAGGACGAGGTGGCCCCATGAAAAAGGAATCCCTCGATCGGCCATCGGCAACCGTGGCGCGCGTTTAAGGTCTTACTTTCACTAAATCCTCGAATTAGTAGCCATCGAGCCGCGATGCAAGATAACGTGGATGTAGATGGCCAGGTAGATTAAGGAACGACGAGAGAAGCAGAGGAGGGTCGTCGAGGCAGCTAAGGAGGGAGCCGCGTGAAGAAGTGCGGCAAATGAATGCGAGAAAAAGAGCGGGGCCAGGGTCAGTGACGTGGCAGATGTAACTGCGCGATACGGGGGCCTACCCTCTTCTTCATTCTTCTTGGAAGTGCCACTAAAGGCCTGTCCGTCTTGTGCACGTCAATGATGTCATACGGTTATATTTGGACGAAAGCGGGCGGATTCTGAAAACAAAGGATTCCACGGGGATGGGGGTGCGAAAGATGAAGTTGTTCGTCGCGTAAGCTGTCCACCTGTTTCGGCTTGTACGCGCGTGCTTTTGAGGCCGGGTTCCCGACGTTCTTTATTTACAACGGGCGGCGAGATTGTTGGGAACGCGCCGGAATTGTGGCGCGTTTGATATTTTCGAGTGGAATTCAAGATACCACCAAATGTATTTTGTGCTCTCAATGGCGCGTGACTGTGGTTTGAACACTAGGACTATCAAGCAAGCCGGACAGACCAGTTTCAGATTTTTCGCTCTTAAATTATTAATGTACAGGTATCGTTGTAGCAATTTATGATGACTTTTAATATCTAAAATGGTAAATGGTACAGAAATCCGTCGGCAGTTCTAGTGTTAAATGCACTCGTTGAATCGTGTTATGTGGAAACTCGTTTGAATGTGCACAGAGCGGTATTTAATTGTGCAGAAGTAAATAGTAGCGAAGCGGTCACGTTAGACATTCGGTAAACTTTGTATAAAATTATGGTTATAATTGTAAATTATAATTATACAAAATTATGTACCTGATAATAAGATGTAAATAACGTTTAATGTATTTTTAACTGTTTTGATTATTTGTCAATATTTATTAGAAACGAGTGGACTTTGAATAAACATTCGTCAATGGGAATAATCAACTGTAGCACAAATTGATAGCCTGTAAGATATATACGTCTTGCTGTGCAAGTACTGATTAAACAAAATATTATGCTTACGCTTTATTATTAATGCAGTCATGATAATATCAGATATTTAATTTTTCCATCTGTTTATAAAAATTCGATCATCCAAATCTCCTATAGAATTTTTAAATTACAACGATTATTACGTGGTTGAAATTATCTCAGGTGTATCGTCGATTTTATATATGTTCACAGGAAATGAATGTAAAACAAACAATATAATATTCCAACGCATTATTATATTTCCCACGTAATGGTTCTAATATAATTAAAACAATAGTTATAAAATAATAATTTCCTTTTGTCTGTCCAACTTCACTTTACGCTATTTGTAAATATTACTCGGCTCCAAGAAATTTAATTTATAACTAAAAATAAGACATTATATCAATGACCATTGCTGCCTTAAAGAAATAAATTATAATTTATTCAATATCCCACTACTCTCCACGAGAAAATTCATGCTGCTAATGAAATTCGAGGGCCCCTGTCATCGAGCATAACCGTGTCCCTAGATTTTGTGTAAATTACACGGCGGATTCGTGGGTCGCTACGAATTCTTTGCCCAGTGACGCATTTTAATACCAACGACACGTCCCACAGAAGGTCTCCGGTAAAAGTAAGTAGTCCAGTTCGATTATTGTCCAGCCGAATTCGATTAAGACCCTACAAACACGTTTCCCACCCTTCGAGCACCCCTCGAGCTGGATAATAAATTCGATTTCGTCGTCTCGCAAAAGCGCAACCAGCCTCGACGTAAAATCGTCACGTAGGCTGCACGCACCGACGAATCGGCGTTTCTTCTAAAAACTCGTCGAAAGTCTGAAGAATGAGTCACGAAACTAGAATATTCAACAATATTTTGATATAATTTAAATATTATTCATTACTTACCTTTAAATGTGAGTTTACAAAGTATCTTTGTTTGGATAAATTTTGTTACCGGCAGCCTTTTCTTTTAGAACGGAAAATTAATTTTATATACTGAAGCACAATCAATAAAGAGGTTTTTAAGAGAGTTTGAATGGGATGTTCAGAAACTGATAGAGAAATGCCAGATAAAAATACATAGTTCCATAATTTTCCACACATACTAGAAAAAAGAATTTTTAAATAATCGACAATTATTTGAACGCTAAAATAATAAAAGACTTCAAAAGACAGAATCGTGATTCAATTAATTAATTATAACGAGAATGAAATGTATTTTATAAATTGTACGCATAAGGATCAATTTCATTGAACTATAAGTGAAAATTAAATTGCTATCTAAAACATAAATTGTAAATATATTCATCCAGTTTCGAAGTATTAGAAAAGTGTTCACCAACGCATTCCCAAAAAAATAGCCACGCTGTGATACTTCACAGAATTACTATTCTTATCAGATAAAGTAAATGCACAGACACGTTTGTTTCCCCATAAGGTTGCCAGATAGTTGCTAAATTGAATGCAGATTTTCCAATTAATATATCAATTGTAGGTTGCACGTCGTACCGTTGACAATTGGTAGTCACCCCAGTGTCCCTTTTGATTATTATTCTTCAACCTATATGGGTAATGCAATAATCGGCGTGTATACATGCCATATGGGCACGATGCACCCCATGCACGCGCGTGCATCCCGTAAACTCACGGATTAGTGTGTTTGGGAAGGTAGCCCTATGTACTCGAATTTGGGGAAGCCGAAGATTCATTTTAATGTCAGTGTACACTGGAGGTGAATATTGAATTTTCCAAAAATTTGCATTGCTCCCTGTTGACATAAAAATCTAAACAACACAGTAGTAACAATACTGTAAATATTTAAGTAATATTGATCACATAAGATAGGTAATATTGTAATATATAAACCTTGAATAATATAGTAAAATAATAAGTACTCAAAAATAATAAAAAAGTAACATTGTATTGTTCATTTTTCAAATTAATATTTATGTGAGCTCATGATATAGTGTGTCGCGTTTTTATTAACTGGAAATGGGCATTCGCCGATAAAACAAGTTGCATGTGTTTGGACAATAAACGGTAATGAAATTAAACAATTTTTTAGACTTCGATAAAAAATATGAACAGTCTCTATTAGAACTGTTTAGTCTCGTTCGGTAGGGAATAATAAAACCGTTGGCTCAGTTCGATTAATATAATCGTAACTTTTATTTCAATATTTTTATTCAAAATAGGAGAAGTGATGCAGGAAAAACAAGATACATAATGAAACACCGAATACAACCCTATCTTCGAAACGAACAAACTTTTCCCTTCAAACACCAAGAGAAGAACAAACATGAAAAACAGAATCACTGAAACTACCACGGCAATCGATAAAATCCTCAAACAAAAGACCAATCCCATCCAAAAGTGCCGAAATCCAAAAACCACATAAAAAGCAAGCTTTACTGCTTCCTCCGCGAGCGGCAAGAAATAAAGTTAAACAAAAAATCACACCCCCCGTGAAATCCATAAACCATTAAACATACAAGTAGAAAAAGGAAGAAAAAAAAACAGAGAAGGGGAAAGGTCAAAGGAAGAAACACACGCGATTACAAGAATGGGCCCACGAAAATCCTAGCCAGGGCTGAACGAGGCGGATGGGGAAGGGGGGTTAGGTTTCTGATTAAATCAGCATTAGAGCAGTTGCACCAGGCAGCACCCTCGCGTCGTCTCGCGACAATCACACCAAATGTCGAGTCGAAGTCTGGACCCCATGATACTCTGCGACGGGACGACGAGTACAGGAGGGGCGGTCGGGGGGACAAGGGGACAGAGAGGTTTAATCACGGTCCTGTAGGAGCACCGCGACCCCTGCGAGTGTTCCACGCGGAAACAGGTGCCCCACAATGCAACCCTCGATCTCGATTTCCATCTGGAACATGTTGCACTTTGCGCTCGATTGCAGCGCGATCGGCCTCCCCCCTCTCTGTGTCAAGGATCCTGATCGTGTGTTCGATAGAACCTGAGTTATGAACCATCTTGGGGCTCGAGAGCTCGGCTCGGTACTTTTTGGAAAAGTGCGATCGAGTTTAGGGTACTTGCACCAATGTATTTATCATTGTCGGAAGCATTTTCATAAGAGATAATTAATGATTTTTGCTGCTTTATTCCTTTTTGTTAGATGGTTTGATAATTATGGAAAGATACCAGGTTTCGAGGAAATTTTGAAAGCGAGGCGACGAGGAATTGTTGGAACGGTGTTCAGGTGACAGAATTGAGAAATGTAGTAGGGGGATAGGAAAGTTTATTGCAATGGGAAGTGGGAAGTTAGCAGGCAGGTGAGAATCTGATTGTAACAATTGAGTATTACAAAGCAAAATGTATTATATATTTGAATGTAAAGGTTGTTTTTTTTTAACATTTTTTGAAACGGAATAGATTGTATTTATATTTTGCATTTGGTTTTGATAATGTGCTTGTTAAAGGAGGTACATTTTGTTACTTGCATTAATGGAAACAGCATTCTAAAGTTTATGAGGACACAGTATTTAAAATTCTATTTCTCAAACGATTTAAAACGAAAAGTTATTAATATGAAATATTGCGATTTCATAAATCTTTGTTAGCTGGTTTTTTTTTTTACTAATGGTACTCTCGCATTCATTAATCCAGCATATATTTTTCATAATAACTTCGCAGTAAACCACGTTCTATAAAATGTTGGAACGAAAGCAATGTGTTCCATTCATTTCACCCCATCCATTGTTTTTTTTATAATACACCATAACGCTTTTATTATACGCCGAGCATTATTTTGTACAACCTGTAAATTTGTCCAAAATGTCAGGCTCCAATTTTCGCAAGAGATATAGACATAATGCACATAGTTTGTGAACGAAGAATTGAAAACGAGTACCTTTATTGAAGACAAAATACTTTTATAGTATAATGGAGAAAACTCAAAAAGTATCCTTATCTTTATTTTAATTTATATGAGCAAAAGGAAAAGAGAATAGTGGTTAACTTGTTATACATGATTAAAAAGGTATAGGAATTCTATAATAACAATAATAATTTTGGGAAAGGGAAAATATCTCTCATTCAGTAAAAGTATTTTCATTATAGGCCGTTTTAAAACCACCCCTCCTCCCCCATTTTATAAATACGCTGAAAGTGCGCGAGTTAACATAAATTTTTATTCCAATTCTGTGAAAATTCTGTGCCTGTATCACACAAAATAAAAAGATTCGAAAGTGCAGCAGAATGTTTCGCTAATATTAAGAATTAAGAATTACCTACTTCCTATCCATTAATCGCTAAACCATCCAGTTAAAAAAAAACGCAGACAAAATACGAATGAAACTAGAATGTAATCAGTAAACGTCGTTTCTCTAACAATAATAAATAAATGCAAGGAAACCAAAGTAGCCAAAGTAGCTCGTCATATCATCGCTGCCCATGAAGCAACCCTTCAGTCTCTTCCACATTCAAAGGAACAGAAGAAGAGCTGAAGAGAAAAAAGAAAGAAGAGCTAAGTGCCCGACTCGCGTCACGATTAGAACGCACGAGCCAAACAAAACTAAACCGCTCGAATCTCTGCGAAGAACAAACCTTCGTCCAACAGCACCGAGGACGACCAAGGCCAGCAAGCAAAGCGGTAACTCTCGGCCTTCGTGAAATCGCCGATCGCCGTGCAGTTTTTCAGGTGTGTCCAAGTATCCGGCGCAAGTAGACCAGCAACCCCCTATATGGCATCGGCGACACGGGGCTTTCCCTTCTTGCCGGTGCTCTCCCTCGTCGTGGCAGGAGCCGGTTGCGTTGTCGCCTTAATGCGACGTCGATCTCTGTGTGCGTCGACGCGTGTGTACGCACATAGCCGACCGGAAGACGCGTGCGCTCGGAAACGCAACGTTCCACCCCCCGGCTCCCGCTAAAAGCATATCTGTGTCGTCTTGCGAGTACATACAGAGGGGTACAAGGGTTCGAGACGGGGAGCGTGGCATGGGGACGGTATATAAAACATTTACTAGTTTAGCAACAAAAGGGTATCGAAAGCGAACGCGTTAAAGAAGATGTATGAGCGCGGCGTGGGTGGATCGAAATAGAAAAAAGAAAGAGGGGAAACGCTGGAGTGTCGCAGTGGCGACTGTCGAGTGTGCGGCGGATTGTTATGGTGGCGCTTGTGTATTTTGTGATGGGTGGTGATTTCTCGATTGGTAGTGATTTTTGGGGTGGGGCTTTTTTTGTTGCTCATTTTTGGAGGAAACATGGGATGTTGGAGGATTTGGAGGAGGTGATCTAGTTGATTCGCGATTGGGGAATGTTGGCGTAATTTTGTGGGTGTTTCGTGGGTTAATTAATTGCGTTTTCAGGGCTGTTTGTTTTAGGATTACTTTAGACCTTCGTATGTCGCGATATACATATTGTATGAATGATGTTATAATATATTGTTTCTGTCAGGCTGCGTTTATTTGAATAATAGGGGATACATAAATAATTGTACCCCTGGTATGTTATTAGCATTGTAAGTGGGTTGAATCTACTGTGTATGTAAAAGATTGTTCGTATGGTGAAAGTAAGAAAGGTTATACCATGTTTTTAATCGCTGCGATATTTGACTTTGTATTTAGTCATTTACTAATCGGGGTTCCTGTTATAATTTTTTTAAGGAAAAAGAGTAATGGTTATTTTATTCGTAGCCATCAGCTGATTTATTAATTTCAATATTGAGAATGAATTTATCAGTTTCTCAAATTCTATAGAGTATAGAGAATAAATATATGAGTGATATGAATTTGCATCAGTCACGAAACTACTCCTTTCAAAGAGTTCAATTAATATTCGGAATAATTATTGATACCAACCAGAATGCTTTAAGCTTTCGCAAATTTAGGATAGCATAAATTCAATTACCACCCCCTTTTTATCTTCTTTTATTTCCTCCAATTTAAGCAAGAACATTTTTTTCTCTCGCGATCGCACAAAAGAAGATAATTGATATTCATAGAAAGCAATCTGTATTCATATTCTGCCGCAGAGTGCGTGCAGCTTCCCTACCTTTTGACCAGAGCACCACCGACATGTTTTCTCAGTAAATATACAAAAATTACCATATATTAAAACGTGAAATTTTATATTTTCACAACTGGCATACAGTTCCACAATTTTTCGCTCGCTAAAATCATAACGTTCCTTTTCGTCGCACAAACATTCGTTTCATTTCAATGTCACCCAGTATGAATTACACATTAACCAATACGCAGCTCCAAACCAAATATCAATCAATTTTACTATATTTTCTAAGGTCCAATAAGAAACCTAAACAACCTCATCCAGCAATGAGAATCTCCTTTCACCACTTAATTCATCCCCTTCGCCATTCTTCATCATCCCCCTCCACCAGACTAATTCAGATCCTAACATGTGCATTGAACTATCCTCTTAACTCATCGAGTGGCAAGGGTTTTTTGAAAGTTGTTTCGGTGGCTGAATCAATATTTATTTCAATTTTTAATTCAACATTGTATGTGATGATAATGCTATTCAAAATTATCAGACTTTTAAAAAGCAATTGCTTTCTTGCTTATTAAAAATAGATTTCTGATACGAATTCTGATATGATTTTGCGTAAAATTGGCGAAATGGTCGATTAACATACATATAAGTTATTGCCAGCCTCCTGTAGCAACCGGCTAGCCATTTCTATCTTTCCTTTAGTGATGTTTGCATGTTGCCGACAAAATATCGCAAGACAGCACCAGGTCTCCATTCTTTGGACAAAATATTTTCAATAACAAATGTTCGGTATGGAGTAATAAAATTGATTTAACAAAGAAATGTTTCAGACAAAACTTAATCAGTATTCAGTCTTCTACAAATACCAATATAAATCATTGTACAATATCTTTTTTTTAATAACAAATTAAAGGTCACCTTCAATTTTTAAATGTCATTGTATATTTTTGACAATAGAATGTTATACCTGACATCAATACGAATTCAACGGCCTACTACACTATTACCTTAAGGTAAAGGTACCAGTAGTTGACCATTTTTTAAAAAAACATAAAAAGTAAGCTTTTTATAAGGTGGGCACTCTTGATGAAAGTGAACCTCCGATGTCACATCATCTGTTGGTGAAATTTTAAAACAATTACATGCGAAGTGAAATATGCATAGTAACAAAGGACGTCCGAATTCATTAAGGTTAGTAATTTAATTTAATTTAATTGTTTAAGGTCGCATACACCATTGTGGTTATTAGCGACCACTGTCCTTATAAGGTTAGTAATATACCGACATATTTCTATTTCTTTAACGTTTCTTTTAAGAACAGCTGTACGGCTCAGGTAAAAAAAACCGTCCGTTGTTCTGGACTACGGAGTGGAAGGTTTTACTTTCTCATATCAACTCTGTTCCTGAATTTAACTTTTTATGGAATTAGATTTGCTTTATCTCTTAGTTTATTCTTTAATGATAGTTAGTTGCTGGTAATTGTTGAAACTGAATGATACTAAAATGATTCCCAACATTATTGCCTTCACCCCCTTTCTAGTATATGTGGTCAACTACTAACAAACAGAAGGTCAATTACTAGATTTTTCATTTTTAAGAGTGGTCAACTTCTGAAGCAATTACCAAATTTTTAAATATGTTTTTTAAATTTGCATAAGTACACTTTTTGTAAAAAGTGGTCTTGTTTCATAATCTAGTATACTTAAAGAGTGTCTTCAGGCGTCGACTCTCGCTATTCGATGGCAGAGCAAGTGGTTGCTATTGTTCGCGTGGAAAACTTCTCTTAACTAGTCAACTACTAATACCTTTACCCTAAGTGCTACAATAATTCATGCTACAATAATTTTGTCGCGTTTCCGGGATTCGGGACCACTGTGCGGCGCAAACTCGATAGCGTTTCAGCCAGTCGAATTAATCATCGAAGAGGAATCCTGCACGAGCGTAAGCCAAACAAATCCAGCACCGAGGCTGTCGCGATACGAGTCTTCTCCGCGCTCCGCCCGGCTACTCTATCATAAATATTGACCGCGGTTCTCGTGTCCTCCGAGGCGTACGCTACGCGAACCGGGATCCACCCTTGGATTTCGGTCATAAATATTGATCAGCAGTGCCGTTTGCGCTCCTTGCGCGGCGGAACATCCTGCGTGCACGGTCAATGATGTCCCACGGGGTGTGGGGGCCCGAGCGTTGTGTGTTTGCCGTCGATGATTGCGGTTAATTACAACACCGTGCGTCTGTTTGCACGTGAACTCTGCGTTGAACGCGTGCAATCTGACGATCCCCCGTGGGAGGGGCGGGAACGGCCGTCGTGCTTTTGCAAGGAGTACGCGTCTTCGCGCTCAGCTGCCTCGGGGACGGTTAAAGTCGACGCCGACACTTTGTACGGAGTCAGTGTTTGGAATGACGACTCTCTTTCGTTTGGAGTTCGGCGGGGGCAAGCTCGGGTTGAATGGAGACCGGCCTTTGTTAAGGGTTGTTGTTCGCGGAGCGTTTTTAATTGTTACTCCACTGTGCCGTGCTGCGGCGCACAGTGGTTTAAATCGGGAAATTTGGCGACATTTTAGTATAATTTCTGAAACGATTGAAGATATCGAAGTGACTTTTGGGGGCGGGATGTTGATACGTAATCATTTTAAAGGGTGTACAGTTTTTGGTTTATTTAACACGGTCCGTGCCACGTGTAGCGTCGATGCTACACGTTAAAATTTCCTGTCGGGCCAGGTGTACCACCGGTGATACGCGCTGACATATTTATGTTAAAAACGTATTGCGCCCGAAATATATATTTTGTAATGAGTTTGGGACTTTAGGATATGTTTCCACCAAACGAATGAGACATTATAATAAATGAAGTATAGAACAAGCTAATTATTAATGGAAATATTGTGCGATGATATATCAATCTTTAGTAAAAACATCAAATGGCCTGATGAACAAGGTGTTAACGAATTGTCACTTTACAGATTGAAGTGTATAATGTAATATACCTTGTGTTTACTTAATAGCTTTTATTAACAAAAACATCGCGGTGTCCCGTCAATGAATGCAACCATCTATGTATGTACACGCACAAGCGACGCGCACGGCTTTAAACAATAACAGTTTGTGAAGTAGGACAAAGTAAGAAATAATTCTTGCAGAATTAAATAGGGGAAAGTATGTTGAAAATATTCCAGTTGGTTAGAATGTGGGACTTTTCGAGACTCAAAAGATATTGCATGTCAATTGTTAAGAATATTAAGATTTTCCTTTAATGCATTCACTCTAACATTTTTAATTGACAGGAGTAATTTTTAACTTGAAGATATACTTTCCATTTAAACAAAAATTGGAGGGAAGATGTTAAAAAAGTATTGTAAGGGCATCTTAGAAGAGAACAAACAATTCTTTACGTGAATAAGGCTATCTTTAAAATTTCCAGCTCTAGCTATCTGTTATGTGTACGGTTGTTATTAAACTTTATTCATTTCCTCATTTCCGAGGTCCATGGAAGCAAAGTTCGTCGATTAGATATAGATACGAGAAAGCTGACTTTTTGGCTAAATTTGGGATCGCGGGTTTCGAAGCTGTGCTCCAGTTTGAACGTTTGACGAAGTCAATCAGAGTTTCCGTTTTTTAGGGGAATACGATTTTGCAAAATATATCATTGAAATTAAGAAAGTTCACCGAGGACATTGAAGCAGCAAGAATGGTGCAGCTCCATTTATGACAATTGCTTAATTATAATGTGCAATATATAATAAGGTACAAAAATTCTACATCGTTTGGTACAGGTTTGATGTAATTCTAACGGCAACTGAGCGACTTGTTTCAAATTCTGCGCTTGCACCCAGATTTCAGAGCAATAATTGTGTAAACTATTTTTTCTAATTCACTCAAAGCTAGTAAAACTGGATCTGCACCGGATCGGCGGCATTAAAGGCGTCTTCCAATTAAAAAAACAAAAGCCAACTTACTTACAATTTTACCATCCCTCTTCAGAAATTCTACACTCATAAACAATGCTAATAAAACGAATTGAGAACCAACAGCTCTTCGCCTAATCGAACAAGACAACAGACCTCGCATTTCCCCCTTAAAAAAGAGCTGCACCATGAACCCCCGTCACACATGTCATCGACCGTGGCGAGCACGTCAGACGAGACTGCAGTTTCCGAAACAACATAATTTTCCAGCGACACGGTAACCTAATCGACCGGTGCGCCCCGCCTCCGTAGCGAATTCACGAACACCTCCTACCTGGAGCCGCGTCCAGCACAGCCGATCAACGACCAGGCCAGGAAAAAAGAAATTGGAGAAAAAAGTAGCGGAACGGTCCGACGACCAACGATGAACCGTCGAAAATCGCAGATGCGCCGATCCATTCATGGCTACGTGTTATTTTATTTCATAGGCTCGCGCCCCTCTAGCCGTCCATGACGTCTATTCGACGATCTGGCGTGTTACGCGCGAAGCACGGGGCAAAAGACACAGAGAAATCGAACGAGAGACAGGGCTTCACGCCCATTATTGCGATACGTGGAGGGATGGAGAGGCAGCATGGATAAGAGAAGAGTAAGGGAGATAGAGGGAGTGAAAGAGGAGCGCAGAAAGCGCAATGTGGACACAGTCAAGGTCCAGTGACCAGCTGATTGATTGTCTCCATGGGGGTTGCTATTTAGGGGTATCATCGTGAGTGGGATGACAGACGCTCTACTGGAGACGCCACCATGAGAGGATGGATTCGACGTGGGATTTGCTCGTCGAGGAGACCAGTCGAACGATTTCGTGCAGCTCCAACCCGTCCCTCGCCACGTTCTTTGTGATTAGGCAGGATAATGCGGGGCGGTGATTTTAACCCTTTAGATCGTAATTTCTCATCACGCTTGGCACAGATTTGGGAAATGATTCGTTTTACAGATTGGAAATATAATTCGTTTATTGGTAGGTAATGTTTGTTAATTGGGGGAAAAATTGTTTGAATAAATATCGTGGTAAGTTGTTTATGAAAATGGGTAAGGGCTGTGGAATATTGATGTCGATTGATGTTATTTCAAAGTGTTGTATTGGGTGTGTTAATTGAGCTGCTCATTAGCCAAATCGATTAACTCCACTTCTTGAAGCTTTTCAAATTTTATTGCCAAAGCGCTTGATTGACTCTTAACTTTCCACATTTGAAATAAATTTCCATATTTTTGTTTTGTGGAGTTCATCGATTTGGCAAGTGGAGCATTCAATTGTTAATTGTTTTGAACTTGTTTTCGAACTTGTTTCAAGTTTTATTTAATAGAAGTATTCTTATTCGCGTGTTTTGTTTTGCGCTGCAAGGTGTTTGGTTAATATTTAAGGGAGAAATAAATATGTATGTATAATATTCAATCGTGATCCAGCTTTTTATAATGATGGAACAGAATGGAAGTCAATTCTATGAGGTATACAGTGTATAAAACTCCTTGGTATATAACTCTATGAATTTATTTTTATTACATTCTTTAGGCTTGAAGTAAAAAAAAGCAGCACTTTGTCGAGTGCCTTTAAACAAGGGGAAATTATATTATCCACGGTTGCTTTTCCCTTCAATGTGTAATTATCTATATATTACTATATATATATATATATATATATATATATATTATCTACTATATTATCTGAAACATGGAGCAGTTGTTAGATCTATAATGTTGCTTATTTTAAGTGTATTGCTTTAAATTGTAACTTACTGTAAATTATTAAGAAAATCTGTTACTTCATCTTGCCCTTACTTATGATTAATTTAACATTACTGTTGAACGTAATATCTCTTTGTACTTTACTAGAAAATCAGCTTTCAGCAATGCTACCAAATGATTTTACCATTAATTAATATTTCACCAATTTCGTACCATGAGTAATACTCTTTAAAATTTCTAAAATTCATACATATTTATTTCTGTAACACTACACAGCGAACGTTACATAAAATAAAAAATGTCTTGCTTGAAAAGCTTTAAACTGTGACAAAAATGATCATTAAAATTTCCCCAAAAATACAATATTCTCCAAAAAACAAAAACAGTCCAACCACCCCTACCCCTGCTATCAAAGTACACACAGAAAAGGAACAAAACTTCCCTCCGGTATACAGCTGCACACTGCACTTCTTACTTCCCAAGAACAGTCATAAAAATCGAGCACCATAAAACAACGACCAACCACGTTCACCGCCAGTCAAAAGTCGAAAGCCACCCGAGGCTCTCAGAAAATAGATCCCGGGTTATCGATTAAGCGGTTGCTCGAACGGAGGAAGTGAGGCTCTTCAGCGTTTAAATCGGGTCACCGGATATGTAGCCGAAGAAGTCCCCATAATGGAGATGGAACAGCGAAGAACGAGAAGGCGAGGGGTGGTCCCGGTCTGCAACGAGGGTGGAGGGTGGGGTAGACGAACACTCCGTTAGAAATTAACGCTGGGGTGACACGGGCTGGCTTTCCCATTGTCCCTTCGCCTACCCCCTTCGAATGGGACGTCTGGTGAAAAAAATTCAGATGTGAAATTTTCATTTCCGCTCCGGATCACCGGCTCGGAAGAAATACTTCCTGCACAGGGGGCTCACCTCTCCGAATCCGGAGACCTCGTGCTCCAGACGTTCTTTTGTTGCGGGGCTGACTCCTTCGTGCACCTGATTTCGCCTGAACGGTCATTTACTTTTAATAACACGACGGTATACGAAAGTGTCGTTAAGTTACACTACGTGTGTCGAGCGAAAAGGGTGCAAGATATATTTTTGTTGGTCGAAGACAATTGCTGGAACATTGGGAAACTTTCTCATGGTGTATGCAAATTTTTTACTGATTTATGGTAAAGGTAGTTAATAAAATTCAGTTTTTTATGATATAAAGTACGGATCAAAAGTACAATAACACGAATATGGAACATGCATGGTTTTGATTTTTAATAAAAGCTCGCGTTGGTACATTTCCAAGGGGAAGATTTAAACCAATAGATACTCAAATTATAAAACTGCATTTGAAGGAGAGGATTTAATTCGAGGTCCGCGAAAAATGCTCCAAAACATAATTCCATGTATAGTATATAAAAATATGGTAAATAATATTACATAGAACTGCGATCTAAAAATACCCCTTATCCTGGAATAATATAATACAAACTTTATTTAACCCCCTAAGCTCTCTCCGAATATAGTAAAAGTGTTACAATATTAGAACTCCTATTTTTTTCCCAAATATTCATGGTTCAGTGCTATCAACTTACGAATTGAAAGAACATACCAACCAACTAAAAAAAAGAGTCGACTTGAAAGGGTTCAATTATGTCAGCAACCAAAATCAATTATGTTAGCAATCCTTTAACACTTATGTTAGCAACCAAAATGGTCAACAAGTTCGAGGCTTAGTTGCTTAAAATATTTTGCATAAATTTGTTTTCAGAAACATCATCTGGAACATAAGGGTTAAAAAGTGTATGCATCGACTGATTGCACCGTAAAATCGAATAACCAAGCTGACCCAAACCTTTGCTGCTGGAAATCGAACACCTATCACAGTTATCAGAAACAGGCATCGTCACAATTTGCAAAAGTAAAATGTTCTATTGTTACTGAAAAGAGGAGGTCCATTCGGCAGACGAAATTACTTTAATTCGTAATAGAGCGAGCCAACGAGTCGGAAGAATAGCCCTTATCGAGCAGAAGTTCGCGGCTGTGAACCGTGGATCGTCGTGTAGAACGAGAAACGTGATAGAGGGACAAGAGTGAAAAAATTCAGATGCGACCTGTTCGTTGTCGTCGTGGCCCACTGACTCGGAAGAAATACTTCCTGGACAGGGTGAGGACGTAGAAAGTAGGGTGGACGCCCTTCTTGTTTTTTAGCATCCACCACGTTGTTCATAATGGAAACATTGCATGCGCGAATCGTTCATCGTTGATTAAAAGTTCTTTCTTCGACCTTCCCCGTTTTTCAGTTACGTTATTCGCATGAGGTGTACGGCGAAAATATTCGTTTCTGAATATTTATAAACAAAACGACCGGATGATATTTACAATGACTTCAATAACGTTTACTTCCCGGAGGAATATTTCCTAAAACATTTTCGTATGATTATCAATAAATTGTAGCGTGATGTGTAAAGTACCTATAGTTCAAAAGTTTAGTATTAGATATAAGTGTAGTTATACTTGAAAGAACAGTATACATGGAGGGCTGAGAAGCCAATCAGCGTAAGTTCAACTTTCCCAGAACATGAGTTGCGTAGTTGAAAAACTATTTTCATACGCAAGCAATATGGCACTAAAATTGTTTTCTTTTTTTCAAGTAATTTGTAAAAACTTTATTTATCTCGGTTCGAATGCTAATGGACTTACACTGACTGGCTTCTGAACCCCCCGCATATAGTTAGAATAGCGAAAACTTTGTTAAAAAGTGAATACTTAACACATATGTTAGCTGCCAGGTACCTGGATACCCATTTCTATATTTTTTTTAATAATTTTTGTATGTTCTTGATAAAATATCGCAAAATCGCTCCGAATCTCGATTCTTTGAACAATCAATTCACGTTTTATGAAAACAATTTATGCGAAATATTTTAAATAACTGAGCCTCGAATTTCGTGACCCTTTTGGTTGCTAACATAAGGGTTAATATGCTATCTAACAATAAAGACACGTCGATTCAAATATCGTACACATTGATTAAACCATAAACGAGTTACTAAGGACCTTGCGTTCCAATATAATGTGCATCACCCGACGAACAGACAAGTATGCACAACTGGAAACCCCGTGCCACCCCATAGTTACACAATTTCTCGAATTTCTCGGACCATCCCCCCGCGAATATCTATGGCACACGCGTCACCACGACGAACTGACAATTTCTGAATGGGACCAGAGAAACACGTGGGAGTTGGAAGAGAGGGACGTCCTTTCGATTCCACCTTTTCATCCCCGAAATCGGATCGGACCCGGTGACTGCGGAAGGACACCCTTTCCCTCAACGAACCGGATACAGGATCCACCGTGTAGAAGGTCTACAGGAGAAGTACGAGGTCGAAGAGGAAACCCAATCGCTGTTTACCCAGTACCGTCGTTCCCTGCGTAAGCAAAGCGTCCATCCATCCATCGGGCAGGGCAAACACAACCACCCCCACGCCCCATTACAACAGTGCCGTAAAATCTTCGCGTGGCTCCCGAACTATTTCTCCTTGTATCTTTATCCACCGCCCCAAAGAGGCATCTAGTCTGTTCTATTTATTTATTCGTTTTCTTCGAGCCGCATAGACCGCATGGGGTTATCAGCGACTACTGTATTACATCGCGTTGCAATGTGGTAATGTATAATGAACAGCGGGATGAGAAGAGGTAAGAAGAGTGGGAGGGTTTCTGAACTTTTAAAATCGCTGAGAATTATTTTTGAAGTCCTTGGGGGTGACTGGTTGGGAAATTTTGGTTTTTATCGTCCTTCTCGCCATTTTTGCTGCTTCTTGGCGAGATTTATGGTTACTGTAAATGAAATTATGTATGGTTGGATAAATAGTTAAATAAGAAAACTGTATTTACAGAATTGCCACTTCAACGTGTATCATGTTAAATATGAATATGAATATAATTTCTGTCTGAATAACAAAGTAGGTACTACTTTTCGCCGAGATAATTGCGAATTAACGTATAATACAATATTAGTAGCAATTGTTATTAGTAGCGTTTATACTAGTAGCAACATATTACTTATATTAGTACTTACATTAGCTAATTATATTAGTAGCATTTACCCCTACTTATATTAAGATAATAGAATGTATTTTAAACGTGCCACTATCTCGTTTACGTCGATTGATCTCCAATTAAAACTTAAAAATAATTAAGAACATTACACAACAATACGTTGACAATACACCTTTGCTTGGCACAAAAAGATCGCCTCTCCGAACACGATTTCGTTCCCAATACAAGAATACAATTCCACGCGGGACCAAGAACAATTCCGACGAATCGGTCGTAATACGCCGCCGGGGGAAAGGGAAACCACCCCCTCAGCCCTCGACCAAATCACCGTTCCTAGCGAATCGAGCGCGAGACGGCCGAGTGTCTCCTCGATTTCAAAATATTTCTCATCATCCATCCGCCGTCCAGCCATCTCTGCAATCTCTTATCCCGGCATTGACTCGTGAAATCACCGACTCCCGCTGCGAGCCGGGAGAAACAGAGAATCGTTCTTATCTACCCCCCTGTTTGTCCCATTGAGCAACGTGTTCCGCGAGCGCTGAATGAGAAGCAGCAGGGTGGGGAGAAAAGGGACAGAGAAATAGGAGAGAGGGGGTGAAGGTGGTCGACACACAGGCAGAGGTAGAGACAAAAAAAACAAAAAACAGGGGAAAAAGAAGGATCCACGGTGGAAAGGAGACACGAGAGATCCTGCTGACAGGGGCGCGACTCCTGATTGCTGTCGCATTGTGCGCCGCCTCGTCCCACAACGGGAACGACGCATTGTCGCGTGGAGTCGGTGAATGCACGACGGCAAGACTCCCGATGACGTGGGAGGAACCGAAACGCAGGGAGACACAGGCTTGGCCCGCAGGAAGAAGAAGGCACGCACGGGGCCAAAAAATTAAACCCCTGAGACAATAGGTCAAGCGTCCATAGAAACGGAAACACCAAACACGCCCTCTGCTTTGTACCCGTCGCGGGACACAAAACGGAGAGCGACGAACGAATCGATCTCGCCGCCTGTCTGTGGGACGCGAAACAGTGATGACGTGACGCGAACGTTCAAGCAGGCTGGCGCGTTCGAAGCCGGGGTTGAACGTTTGGAGAAGTCGCGGTGTTGTGCGTACGGGTATCCCCCGCACGACACGGTGCACCGTGGTTCGAAACTGAAAAATCCTAGACATACATGGGAAAAAATGTTTTTGCTTCTGCATTCTTGTGTCAATTTTATATTATTATGACAATATATGATGATATATTATGACATATTATGAATTTATTCCATATTTTTCTTATAATCAGCCAAACATTGTCTTATTGTTAATCCCACGAAACTGTTCTTCAATATTTTGTATTTTTATGCTTCCAGAAAGTAGTTGGCGGTTCAATTTTTGTTGGAATGGTTTTGGTTACCATTCTTCTTATAATGAAAATTATAAACATTTATATGATCACTATTTTGCTACCAAATTATCATTTTTTATATTGATTTTACATTTTTGTAAATAACAAACCTAACCATCGCGGTGGTTGGGTTGCGAGGAAAAGATGGTGTTACGCGAATTCGCGTTACACGAAACCAGGTACAGGTGAGCCTCCTATAAGAAGGTAGGCAGGTTCGTAGAAAATGCCGTGTTATGTGAGACGCCCCTGTGGACGCCACGAAACGCAGATAAAGGACCAGTGGCTTTCTCCAATAAGTTAAAAAATTGTAATGTATACATACAAATATAAAACAGCGTTATAAATAACCGTTTTGTACGGGCGTTTCCGCAAAGGGTCTATTCGGGTAAGAATTGGACAATTTTTGTTGTCATTGGATGCTAACCAATGTCCTTTGCCTGAGACAGCATTCTGTGACATTTCAGATCTCTACCCCCTTGTTTAAGGGTAATATGAGGATGACACCCCAGAACTTTGTCATTTTTTTTCTCAATTAATACTTCAGATATTTAAATGAAAGTTGGGGAAGAAATAGCTTCATGGAATTCCTACTTCAGATAATTTGATCAGAGTTGTACGTACATTACTAAGGGCAGAAAAACAATCGTTTATTTTTACGGGGTAGTTTTTGCACCGTGTTGGATTCAAAATTGAGCAAAACTATATTATTTTCTTTTTATGCCAAATGTACGGCTCGTTTCTTTCTTGGTCGCTGCTAATTTCCATTAAACGCGGACGCTTACCGTTCGACGCAATGTTATTATCTTTAAAATCATTTTTTTTGGTCAAAGCGAAGACATTCGTGTCGTATGAAAACGATTTCTTCATTTGTACCGTGCTATGCGAGTTATCCCTATTTTGTATTTAATGGAACGATTTATGTTACGGTAGTTTCTTTGAAATATTTGTTTTACCATTCTTTGAATTACACTATTACACTTTCGTGATTTTGAATCGTGGCTATCTATTTTCTGTAGCAAGTGTATATAATTTTCGACAATTACAATAGTCATTACAGTACTGGAACTCTATACTGACCCCATAAGGGTTGATTTAATCTTGTACCATATGAATACGAATATCTATTTAGCAAACAGTTTGATCCAGTCAAACTAAACGAAAACACAAATTTCTGGCGGCCATGTCTCGGACAGTTAATTTGCTTCACAAATAACTCACACTGAATTATACATATCTAACACGCAGTCTAATAAAACCATTTAAACTATTTAACAGCTTACAGCAGCTACCATTCATAATAAACAGATCAACCGAATACATAAATCCTTTCTCCTCGTTTCATCCTTACTGAAAACAAATCCTACAACAATATTCTACGTGCCACTTCGTTATCGCTACAATTTGCACCACTTCTAACCCACAACCGTTCCCCAACAACATTACGCACATTTCTTTTCAAAATTTTCCAACCGCTCATTTGGACGACGCGAAGGAGAATAAAATTTTATTCGCCGCCCATCAAACTTCATTTCAGGCGCATCGATCCCGAAACCACTTCGGTCCAACTCTTTACGAGCGTCTGATCGAACGACAAAGTGGTCATCCTTGATAACCAGGGACAACGAAGCGAAACGTCTTTAAGGAAAGTACCGTCTTCGACGATCGAATCACCGGCAGGGTCAGCCAGCCCCGCCGCTGGTAAACTTGTAAAACAATAAAAGCTTCCGGTGACCCAGCGAACCGGTACATCGAGTTAGCCAACTTGGAACTTTTCACCGGAAACCACCGCAAACCCGAGGCGTGTACCGTCCAGGATGAACAATCGCTGGTTCTTCCAGTTCTTGTCGCGTTCATCCGGGAAACTGGAAGACGTGTCCCTGATTGTAACATGTCCTGCCATTAGAATATTTTAACGTTTAGAAAAGGCGTAAAGGAGAGTAGAAGAATAGAATGTCCTCGATAATTTGGAAGAAACGATAAGATTCAAGTTTCCAAAGTTTCCAAAAGAACAGTTGTTAAAAACATCCAACCTTTTTCGATTGATCTAGTTAATTAAATTTGTTACGCTGTTACGGTGTTTCGTTTATTGTATATCAGACTAATATAGTTCTATATTGTTCTATGGGATTCGCGGGACTTAAAGTAAACTGAAGTAAATTGAATTCAAAGGAACACTCGATGTACGATATACATACAATGGTATCGATCATTCGGTGACATGAATTCTTTAATAATGTATTTATAATCGTTTCTGCGGACTGTAAAGTTATGACAAAGGTAATATATATTAATTGCAAAATTGTTTTTAGCCGTAATCAATACAAGCTTTTTCTAGGTTACTGTACAGTGTGATCAGGCCAAAGAAAATTATTTATATTTATTAAATGAATTGCGTTCACAAGATTCGAACTGGCATATATATATTCAATTTTATAGTAAGGTAGAAACTGCATTATCAAAACACCCGTGCAAATAATATCCATGTACATTCCCTGCTATAACGCTGTATGCAAATGTGCATACACACATCGTTTATTTCCTTCTACAAAACGAAATCTGTTTACAACGATTTAATACTCTGTTAAATTTAAAATCGTAACACAGCGCACCACAGCTCTATGCATATAATAAATAAAAACAATATTCATAATAAAACCGCTACGTATTACTCGCTCAGAGAATAATACATATAATAAGAATGAAAATATAAGTCAATGCTCGCGCATAAACTAATACCGAGTGTAAAAGAAAGATACAGTCGTGGAGGAAAATAAGTGGACATGTAGACAGAATAGATATCAATGAAATTGAATCGACTTTAAAATATTGTTATAAACTGAACTCTTATTTATTCTATACCCCTATGATACATAGATTATTTGGCGAAAAATTCAGACTAATATCATAAAGGAAAGTTTAGACATTGTCTCATGGACGAGACAACTACCTCAAACACCGCCAAAAAAAGTGAGAAATTTTTCAAGGATTTTGTTGAAATTATATTTTCTTTTATAATGCGCGCGTTTTGATTGTTCAATTGTTTTCTTGTTCGGTATAATCCGCTACGCAATATGCGCCACAGTTGTAATTTTCACTCCTATTATACTACCATCATTCTTATATTGTATTTCCTTTTTATAGTTAGACATAAATATAAAGTAAACAGTATATGTATATAATTGCTTGTCTTATTAAACTCTGCCAATCCCTAACAGATTTGAATCTTAAATTGCTTGGACGGCCTTCGTAGAGTCCTGACTTGAATCCGATTGAACACCTGTGGAATTTGTTGGATACAAATGTACGATTGGATAAGAGAATCAATAAAATCGAATTTTTCAGAAATTCACAGACAGAATTTGAAAATATAGGAAAAGATATTAAAGAATATAAAGAATATCGGAAAAAAACATTGAAAATCCAGTAATCAGCATTCCTAGATGGCCACGCAAAGTACAATATTAACTTTACAATGTATTTTACTTTGTGTGCACTTATTTTTGTATCTCGACAAATGCCTGGTTATTTCGTTAAATGTGGATCGCGAACACAAAAACGAAAATATTAGCTTGAATATTTCGCCAAATGATCTATGAACCATAAGAATATAGAAAAAATAAAAGTCAAGTAAATAACAATATTTTAAAATCGATGAAATTTCACTGCCATCTGTTCTCTCTATCTATCCACCTATTTTTGTCCACCACAGTACTCTCGTCCCACCAAGTACACTAACGCCAGTGTACAATAAACATTTGACTCGCAAATGCATATTCCCCAAACCCCAAAAAAAAAGAAACACATAAAAATTACAATTCATCCAGGAGCTTTTTGGCCGCCGCTGCTCTCACCACACTCTATTTAATCTTCGTTCATCCCAAACACACCTCCACCGTATACCGATCCCCAACCCTTCCGCCCCTCTTTCCACGCGAAATGTTCAACCAGAGCGCTTCTTCTTTTTTTTTACCCGCGTACGTCGTCGGATCGAAATAAAACGGGAGGCATAATGAAAATAACGCTGTCGCTGGACAGCGAAAGGAATAAACCGTAGAGGGGTGGGTGGGTTTCGGGGACGAGGGGCGAGTATAGGGGGGTGGGCGTTCTCACGATTATACGAAGCAACCCTTTGCTGCGTGAACACGCCGCCGCGCCGTTCGTCGCGAGGCGAGGGCATGCGTGCAGGCCCGCTATATCCATTACGCTTATTACAACCCCGACCGCCGCCACTATCCTTTAACCATCCGCTCCCTCGTACCACCGCCCACCCTTTTACGTGGATGAACATCGATCGACACCCGACCTGGAACAGTCCGGCCGCCAGGTAACCAAATTGCCCCCGTTCTCGGCTCGATTCTCTCTGTCTCGCTGTTCCATTCTCTGTTTTCCCCTTTTCCTTTTGTCGGAAACGAACTGTCGAGCACGTTTACCCCGTCCTCGAGCTTTCTTCGCGCACTCCGCCTCTGCCGACGAATCCTGTGGGCCAGGTTTTTGGGGGTTTCGTGGAACTTGAATTGGGGAGAAGTTTTCGTATGGAGTTGAGTGCGATTGACGAAGGATTTTGCGATATTTTATTTCGTACGGAGGGCTGTTTGTGTTGTCGAAAGGGGAGGGTCATTGGGTTTGGTCGGTTTTTTGGTAGGCGAGGAAGTTTGGTTGTTAGGGTTGTTTTTGGGATATCTTTGGGGCGGTATTTTGAGTAGCTGGTATTACGAAATTATTGTAATTTTGTGTGGGTATTGAGGTTGTTTTATTGGGGGTGTTAAATTTCTTGCAGATAGGGGATGACAGTTGTTCTTTGATTTTTTATTGTTTTTTCTTTTTCGTTCCGCGGTGGCAGATGTGAATAAACGTAGTATACACCGCTTTTATTTACTGAGAGAACTCAACTTCACAAAAGTGTTGCTTAACCCTTTCGATCACTCGAGCCTTCAATATTAAGTTCAAAGTAATTTTCCTTTTCTTCATATGTATATTGCAAAGCAACACTTTGCTTCGGCAGGAGCAAAATTAATTTTGCTCAATTTTGCAGAGTGTAGGGTAATGTTGCGAGGAGAATTGTTTAGGGATTAAAGTTTGGCGCGATACGGTATAATGGAAATATTAATTATGCAACGAAATTTTTGGGGCACCCTATGTGCCTATACATCCTATATACAGTTCGTTAAGTATATATTTCAAGAATTCGATTTTCGAGGCATATGGTTATTATTAACGGCATTAATTATTAATGGCGATCCGTCTGCGTGGATGCATTGCTTCTTTCATAAAAATTATCGAACTCGTTCGTCGACGAGACGGTTTTACGTAATAATGAAGGGTGACCATTAATAATGAATAAAATGAAATAACAGCGAGGTAAAAAGGCCACTTGTTGCTACAGTATTTGATGAATATGTAACAGTTTAACATTCTCATTTGCTAACTGAATTTACAACTTGAAACATTATTCGCACAAATAGTTCTCCATGCTTCTGTAGTAGTGCTTCACATGATCATACAGATAATTATTTTCATTCTTTCGCGTACAACGAACAGGGTGTTCCATATTTAACTGGAAATGGTGGATTATCTCGCAGCAGATTAAAGTTATCAAAAAACTGTTCTTGCAATAATTATTTAATACAAAAAGGGACATTAGGCGGTGTAAATAATTTTTCGTTAGGCGCAGGAGTGGGGAGGTATCGAAGTAAAGTTAATACTTTTCAAACGGAACTCCGTATTCTTTTATCCATATTACGGTGGCGTATGCTAAAACGAATACCATGATCCACAACATGATATTATTACACCAAACAGTATAAAAACTACTATAGTGGCACTGCAGTATATACGGTGTGTAACAAAATGATAGGTCCACTTGCAGAAAACCGAATCTTTAATGAACTAATACATAATAACTTTAAGGAATAAATGTTTTCAATAACTTATTGTTTTTTCAACACTTTTTATTAACAAATTCGGCAAATTGGGCTAAATTAGAATTAATGCATTAATTACAATTAGATTAATTTACAATTAGATGATGCGACAATTCACGTTTCTGCCAGCACTAGGCAGTGGTTTCAACCTCAGCGAGATGTCCTGATGCGATGTCCTGAAAATCTTTGGAGCCAACTTGTACGTGACGTGTACAACAATTGGCAGCAATTTCATATGGTCGCCAAAATGAAAACTGCGATATTTGAGGCCTGGAATCGCGTTACACCACAAAATGCAAAACCTAGCAGAATCAATGACCAAGAGAACGAATTTGTTAATCAAAAGTGGTGGAAAAACAATAAGTTATTGAAAACATTTATCCCTTAAAGTTATTATGTATTAGTTCATTAAAGTTTCGGTTTTCTGCAAGTGGACTTATCATTCTGTTACGGTTAAAAAATTGACAAAATCAAATAAATGTTTACTGTACACAAACGAGGCACTGAATTAATATGAAATTGCACATATACTCCATAGTGTCTAGGTTACACGTTGAATAAGTTTCAGCCGAATCGGTTGACTAGGTCCGGATTTATGGGAAAAAATCCAAGTGGACCTATCATTATGTTACACACTGTTTTAGCACGTTCGTGGACGTGAATACATTCATTGCAATTGTGATGCAAAATAAATATTTACGATCCACACGATCATGCAGTCTATTCTATATAGCGTCAATCTTTGAAATAAAAAAAAATAATAATAAATCATCTATCCATTTTCTTACTGCCCGCGAATACGTGTCAAACCGAATAAAAAACGATTATAGACAATAAGAACGAACAACAACGTTATAAAATCATACAGAAACTAATGAACTATTATTCTCCGAACTCTATGTACCAATGAAAAGCATAAACCATCTGAAACTTTGCTTGCATTCGAACTTTCTTTCTGCCCCGAGACAAGGTCTCGCATATAATAAACCGTCAACGATTTCAAATGAAAAACCAATCTATCACATCCAGCCATCCCCTTCGTACCAAGAAAGGTGCTTCTCCTCCGTCCGGCAGACAAAAGCAGCATCGCTACACGTGGTCGCTGCACGCGAAACGCGGCTCCACAATTCACAGGGTAAAAGCAACCGCGCGTGATATATTGTACGGTCCCGCTTAAGTGGAAGCTCACTCTCTCTCCATCTCTGTTTCTCCACTCTCGACACGACCACCGCATCTCACTCTCTCTACAGGCGACACAGGCGACGAAGGAAGCGCGAGGACGCCGCCAAGAGGAGGGAAAAGTGTACGGGGGAGGATCTCGGGCGAGCAGCTGTATTAAGTGCGCCTATAGATTACGGGCAGGGAAAAAAGTGGAGGCCACGGGGCGCTAAAACGCTGTGGAAAAAAGATTACCCTATGCACTCCATACGTCATTCGTGCGCGGCCCGTTCGAGTGCAAGCGCGTGTGCTCGAACGTCGCGACGCGTCGCGACGCCGCGGTGTCGCTGTGACGCGTCGACGACGATCGTTTCTCCGACGGAAAGGGAACGGACGATGCGCAGTGGTGTCATTTCTGAAGAAGCTGGGCAAACTTCGTAATTTCGCACGATTTTCATGGAAATTGGTATAGTTATGTTTCTGGGGTTGCTGGTCGTTTATAATCTTGGACCCATCGTTATTATTATTCATTATTATTTATTTATTTATTATTATTATATTGGGGTTTTCGATAGATTTTTTGTCTCGGAGTAAATTTTTTACAGATATATTAACCTTTGCACGAGATATCGCCACTATGCTCTAGTGGGACAGACCGTACATACCCATACCTGATACTTTAAATTTAAATGTCTTAAAAAGGGGTAAGAAGGTGCAAAGTTTGTCAACTGGATATCATAGTTGACATGCAACTTTGTATCAGGAAACTTGTCCCAGTGTGAATTTCGGTGAATAACATGTTTATTTTCATTCCTGTTTATTAAACAAGCTCCGGTTCTCAAGACATGAAGGAGCAAGAAATTTCGTCACCTTTTACGGCCTATATCTCAGTAACCAGTCAATATATTTAAAAAATTCAAGCGGCATTTGATGTATTGATATATATATGTATACAACAAATCTGCTATAGTAAAAAAAACCGCTATATACTTCAAAAATTGAATTTTGCCAGTTTTTCCAGAAATTACGTTACTGTGGACATAGTAACGTTGGTCAATGGGGCAAAGAAATAATACTACGAATCTGAAATTTTAACTTTATTTGCAAGAGACTATTAGCTTTTTACAATTATGTTCAACAATTTTTGTTCATTTGTCGCACTAGATAATCGAGGGCAGCCAAGAATAAATACCTTTGGAAAATATATCCGTTTCTTTATTTGTTGTTTAGTACTTCTACTTGACGGTTTTACTTAAAGGATGTGTGCAGTACATAATCTTGCAGTTATAATAAATCCAAAATTAAACAAATCAACTTTAAATTGAAAACGGAGCTTTGTTTCAATTCATAATAAATGTCATATAAACATTATTTGGACCGCTTATTTTGAAAGTAGTGCAAGTTCATTTTTTGTAGTTTTTTTACTGGTTATTACAAAAAAGTTTACACTAAATTAATCACAAATAATGTGACATCTCATTTCTTAAAAATGATGGACCTACACCTCTTTCAAATTAACCGGCCATTTAATTACGCAAATCGGCTGGGATCGCCCGGAAAAAATTCTTCGCCATTATTTTCTATAAACTATATAGATTATAGTTATTCAAGCACTTTTTTAAACAACTTGAAACATATTCATTATTGTGGAAGAGAAAAGTGATATCCAATTATTTAAAAAAAAGATACCAATTATATGTATTAGACACTAGTAGATTAAATTACCCAACAGTTTTCAATTTACAAAATACTTTTTTATTAGTATACTGATTCTTATTATAATCATTTTAGGTACAAATATAATAGAAATATAATTGTTTTAAATAATAATATGCTTTTGTGTCGTGATATTTGGAATTAATTATCGCCGAATAATCGAGAGAAGGGGGCACTCCCACAAAAATTAAAGCGAAGCAAAAACGAGGGTATGGAAATTTAAAAAAAGTTACGGAAAGTTAAGAGTCGCTCAAACGCTTTGACGACAAAGCTTAACAAAATTTTGAAGATGATCCCCTACCTTGACTCCTTTAACAATCATCCACACCGTTATGTACATAACTTCCGGAACAAAGTGGAACGAAACCTAAAATGGAGAGATGGAAAATGGGGAACAACTTTAACGATACCACAGTTCTTCCATTAAATCTCGATTTCTGTTGTAACGAAAAATACAGGTGTTGCTGCATAATTTTGATTTTCCGCCAGGGTGCATTTTGATGTAGATCATAAATAATCTCTAATAAATATGCATCAATGTATCAATAAATAAATTACTCAAATTATCTATATTTAACTGATAATTTGAAATCCCCAAAGTTTTGTCAATTGTTTGCATACAAACACAAAGATGTCAAAAGACACCTTTTGGTCGAGACAGGCATACACAAAATCGTGGTAGAAATAGTGTTAATATTCTACAACTAAATTTAATTATACTTAATGACCAAATTAAATGAACGAATCTTTTTAAAACAAAATACACGCATTGTCACCGACAACCGTTAATGCCGTGTAACGGGTGTCGGCGAAAATAGGGCACAGAAACAACAACGTCCGTAAATTTGATGCTAAAATAAAGTTTGCGAGCCCCGCGAGTGACACACCTTGCGAGCATTTTCGATCGTGTCATTCTGGCGCTATCTGTTCGTTGCGAGCACGATTTCGGGCCCCCCTTAATGGCAAAACAAGACGAGTTCCATGGACTTTTCCAACAGCGTTCTGGCCCAGTGACAGCATGGTATTAAGCTCTGGCAGGCCGATCGAAGTTGAATGATATATCATATAACGAGAGAACCGGATACGTTTTAATGACACCGCCATTTATTGTCAATCGTTCGAACGTTCGAATTCGGCGCAGACGACGTATTATTGTACGGTGTCTTTGGTGCCGCAAAATTGTAGGAAGGTTTCGTGGCTCGGCGAAACGTGGAGATTAAACCCGGAGGGAATATGTATGTAATTGTACAATTGAAATAGGTGGGCATTCTGGGAAAGGTACGAATGGCAATTTCAATTTTTTAGTGGCCCTGTTTTGTGTTGCAACATACAGTCGGTCCCATAAGGGCTGTTACGCACGGTCTGCCCACTATTTGATTGGAGGTAATACAGGGTGTCTCGCGATATGCGCCCGATTGATGTATACATATAAGTACTAGACGATAGGTGATAGGACGAAAATGTAACTAGAAATACATTTTTGCCTCCAGTTTTTCGAAGCCATAGTAAGATCGTCTCGTGTTTTTTTAAAGGCAGTGCAATACTTTTGCTCTGTCACTTTAACTGTGTCTGTTACATTTAAAGTATAGGAGCTACGTACGTTAAATTGTTGAAATTATCGTCGATATAAGAAATTGGGATTTCCAGAGAATATTTTACTATAAATGAAAGAGTATAAGTTTACTTTGAGGAAATTTTAACAGAGTTGAATAATTAATGATAAAAATATATCAAACTTACTAAAATATTGTTTTCATTGGTGTGTTATTATTTGGCTGTGGTATATCGTAGAGAAAATTGAACATGTCCTTTATTTTTGCTTATGTGCTTTATAAATTTATTATAATTATTTCCCACGATTTAATTTCGCCTCTTATTCAAAATAAATATTATATTACGAAGCTAACTTATACCATCAATCATTTGCAATACTGTTCGCATAAATAGATAGAGTAATGTAAGCATTACAACATTCGAACAAAATTCATATCCATCATACCAGACTCAAGGAAAAGTTTATTCCAAGTAAAATAGATAAGACAATTTATTACAAATAACTGTTAAATCTTATTCAGTTGATATATTGGATAAACCAATAAACCATATTCATTTCTATAATAACAGTGAGTACTCAACATGTATTATTATCAGTATAATTATTATTATAAGGAAAGGGGAATCGAGGACAGAAAAAAGAAGCAAGCGAGAAAATTGTCTAGTCGAAATTTATTAGTCTCATTTTCGTTACTACTTCTAGCGAAACGTACAAAGCGTATGCTCGACTTTCATCTGCCCCGATCGATCGATGGATCAATCGAGATTCATCGAGTTGGACGAGGCGCGGATCTGCAAAATCGCAATTGAACAGATCGCGAAACTTTCGAACGCGTGCACACCAGTTTCGATGTTCTTCTATATAATATATATTATATTACATGTATTACGCGTAACCAGGTCGAAGCTTCACTTTCCTCTTCATTTCTATCGAAGCATCCAAGCATGGATTTACAGATTGCAGATCGCTTATAGGAGAGTGTTGCGCGAAACGATCGAGCAAAATTATTTCTAAAAAATAAACGGATTGCAATTACTCTGATTAGAATAGTTTATTCTTATACGTTACGTATTTAACGATGATAAAATAATATTTATTTTATGTGTGGGTATGTTTGTGTGTGTGTGTCTGTTTTTTTGTTTTTTTTTCCGAGGAATTTTGTTTGTTAGAGCGCCGTTGCGACAGCTACGCTCGTGACGTTGATTGATACGTATGAATACGATATTTGCGAGTGAAGATAGCAAATGTTTCAATGTTTTCGAACGTTTAAAAGTATTCCTTGGTATTTTGAATTACTGAACAAAAATTTCGTGTTTATACGTTAACGCGTTTCATATCGCTTCGGTTGATTTAAAGGATTTTCATATTTTTATGAATTTCTTGCAGTGGAGAGACACGAAAGTATTTGTACAAAGTAGATTATATTTTCACAGGTGTCACCATAGACATTGATAATACTAAAAATACTATTCTGCTGCAATTCTATTGGCTTACTTTGCCATTTATAATGCCACATGGTGTTAACAAAAAATTATACCAATATTTTTGCTCGTAACTGTATGCCCCAATGAATTTAACGACGAAAATGTGACGATTTAATATTACTGTATATAGGATTGACGAAAAATATAGTTTAAGCTAGCGACGGTGTAAGCAATGCTTGAAACAGTTGGAGGATATTCACGATCAGTGAGTTCTAGTTTTTGACAGTTCTGCGTACGAAATATATAAAATTTGTAGCTCGTTTTATTCCTAATTGTAAATTTATATATATGTAGAAAACGGTTTCGTTTATAAATATTCTCGTGCAAAAAAGCTACCCTTAATACTTTTATACAGTTACTTTTATTATCACTTCGCGAGGATTCATTTTAAGTATAATTCCCCGATCTTCGATTCTCACTTCGATTCATATCACAGGCCAATGTAACGCTTTACAAGATCAATATAATGCTGAATCGTTTGTTTAAGATGTTACATATGCATTCGTTGGTGAACTATATTTTTTAAGGTCACGTTTGCGTTAAATGAACGTAATTGAAATTTCAAGAGGCAACAAACGTTCTGTATTCTAGTTAAATGAATAAATATTTATAATTTTTCGATACACTGCAAATTCTTGTGGTTTTTTTCTTATAAACATCCAATTTTATCTTTCATTTTATATAAATCCAAACCCAATTAGCATTCGCTATTTTCAGTCGCAAACAACATTTTCATTTCATTGTGGAAAAAAAGTTCGGCGACCAAAAAGTGGTCCCACCACAAACTTCTCACGCTTGTACAATTTATTGCGGTATTATTTATTTGTTATTCCTACGTCGTACTCGTGTAAAACTTTTGTCGCTCCATAGGAATCCAACACACGCTTCCTACATTACTCGAATTTAAGTAACCCCGTTCAATGGGACCACATGTATCTCCGTTTGAAATAAACAAACTGAATTATTTGTACCTATAAACATATTTAATAACATCAATCGTACCAATTTAACCTGGTAAAAACAGCAACAGAAGAAACGAAAGTTAGAACAAAGTTCATTATCTGTCAACTGTATTCAACACAATAAATCATAATAATAATAAACAACAAGAGAAAAAAGGTAAATGCAGGAAAGACTGTAGTATCATCGAAGTTCATATTTTTAACGAACGACAAAATTTTTACGGGAAATTACATTATGGAGTTAATCTATGCGAATCTTTAGCGATTTTCTTTGATACACTATTAAATATTTACTAAATATATGTATATAATATATATATATACATATATATATAAAATACTTGAATAATTAATTGCATTGGCAGGACATTGCACGAGTGCGTTCGCTGCAGCCACGAAAACCTGTACCACTCTAAGTACTCACTATCGTCCTTCTCCATTTGATAATAAATAATCTTATGTTGCACAACGATAGATCCATATCGTTGTAAAATAAATATCTCTCTGGAGAATGTATTTCCTTTTTCTTTATATAATAGTGATAAATATGTCACACCAATCCGTCCAGCGTCACAATGCTTTGGAAGTATCTAATAGGTTTCCTTAATTACTCACTGTTTACCTCAATTTATTTTCAACATTTCTGATATTCAAATGTTGCAAATTGATCTTATATATTTTACAAAATTCTTGATGCTAAAAAGTGTAATGTACCGCATTGGCAAGATTTTTAATTTTAAAATATTAAGCCCGCGAATATTTTAATGCTGCCTTTTTTTTTAAATTAATCAATGATGTGCATACAGTCCAATTTATTTTTCACACATTTTGATAACAGCGATTAGTCTACTTTGATAATTATTTTGAATAATAGAAGAACGAAGACTTTTTAGTTGAGGTTTCAGGAACGCATAAGAATCTTCAAGGTTCCCCAAATTCTACAAAGTATGCTGCAAATAAAAATATTTAACTCCAGAAAAAGGCGGCAATAATTTCTGGTGTACGAAATCGCCAGGTATTCTCCACAAAATAAATCAATGAAACATCGAGAACATGTAAAATTAATCAGAAATAAATAAATGCAGCAAATCGTGACGGTGAATGGATTGCTATTTTCCTTAAATTAAAACGTACCCCAAATTTCTTATATATAAAACTTTATTAATACATCTCGATCAGATGTTTAGACGCGTTTATACGCGTCGACGACGAAACTTTTGGTCGCCGTTCAATATTTCTAGTGGAGAACATTTTTCGCTAATATTACTTGCTAAAGGCAACCCTACGAATTCTCTGTAGCCAGCGATTCTCAGTCAGCAGTTTATTAATTCGTCTCCCTGTTCCAATAGATTAATCAGGGATCGCATGGATCACTGCTACAAGAAAATTGAGTATCACTGCCATCAATTCTCGTCGAGCACAAAACTCTTGAAGGCTCGCGCTCGACGAAACGAAAGAGGGAAAAGGACGTGCGCTTTTGAAACTGAGAAACCCTTGCGCTTTTCACGATGCAGAGTGTGTGTTACTTTGAAGAAGACGATTTTCAACGAATTGAATTTTATCTAATTGTATTTCGAAGAAAAGAGGAAGGTAAAGGGTGGCCATTAAGGAAAAGTTATGGGACATGTATAGAAATATAATAATGTGTCAATGTTAAATGTTCATATGAAAAATGGGGCCTGTTGATGATTAATCTGATTAGAAATGGGGACGAACATACTTCTCCTTATTTATTAATAACCCTCTCCAGGTGTTGTTAAAAAGTATACATTTTTATTTAAAATCATGTCGCAGGAAGAGTCGGGGGAATCCCATTACATGTATCAATTATTTTACTCTCGTTTTCTGTAAATATAGTGTAGTGACCATTAATGCATTTTTACATTCGTATTTATTTGAGCAAATGATACTCTCCGAGTAATTATCCTATTTTGAATGGTACCCATAATGGCCATTTTATTTTTACCATTTTTCCCTTTTCAACTTAGTTTTTACGACATCGTTGAAGTTCACTTTTCCAATGATTTTACCTTTCGTACAATTTCTGCACGATATTCATATACTTTTGCACACATGTGGCATACTGTACAATTCAGGAAACAAAAACGCAGGGTTTCGTATCATTTGGGCGCGGTTCGCGTGGTTCCACACACGTACGGAAATATTTATATCGATCTTATCCTAAGGAGTCGCAACTCGATCATTGCACGACTGTTAAAAATGTTTAAAAGGCCCGTTGAAAAGACACGTTTATTTGCACGTATGATTGGCACGCGTGGAAACGAGAGAAACAAGTAGTATACACACTAAACGTATAAATTGTAATTACGATCGTAAAGTATGAAGTATGCAGACCGCTGAATGAATTAGGTTCAAAAATATACCAGTCCGTTTTGGGTACTATTTTAAACTTTATAGATTTAGACCTACACTCGTACCATTCTATCAGAAGTGAATAACAATGACACTGTATTTTGCTTCGTAATATTTAGGCAGAATATTGTACGAAGTACTTGGACGAGAATTTCGTTGAAGAGAATATAATTACGAAGGTAGAAGACAAGACGAAATCGAAATTAGCACTGTTCTATATTTCTCTATTATTGCATAGTATAACTTAATATCGTATATCAGCTGTGAAAGTAAGTTCATATAACTAATATCGTATATTCATTTATATTATTAATAGGTAATAGTTATTTTTCGATTAAGAACAGGGTTTAAACATTGCAATTGAACTACATGTTTAACCATTTTACCCTGAATTTTAAATTAAAATAAATTAGTACCAATTGAAGAAAAAGTATGGTCCAGATAACAATTTAAGCTTTTCAAGAGTAAACATTATACAATGCATTTCAGTAGAATATATGCTGCATGGAAAGTTTTGACAGAAATGATTTCGACTAGATGTTAAATGGAAAATAATTTAAACTTGCCGTAGTTCTTGAGTGTAGGTAATTAAACAAAACAGACTTGTCGATTTTTGTATCTACTAAGAAACGATTACCCGATAGATTCAATCTGGACACGATAGATCTCTGTTACATTAACGCCCAGATCTCGTTCGCAATTATCGATTAATGCCAATTACATTTACCAAATAATTGGCAGTACAAACGACGATCTCTAAAGCGTGTACAAAAATTGTTTTCCTTACGTGCGTCCATCACGAGATTGAAAGAAAGAACCGAAGAGTTTTTGTACAGAAACAAATCAATTTACCACTTGCAATCATGCAATTATTTGCAGATTATTTCTCTATGTAATTATAAATCGATTCCTTCGTAAACAACTTCTGTGTACAAAATTAACGATGCAAGTATCACAGAAGGTTAAGAAACATTTTTCAAATGAAAGAATTTCTTTTTTCTCAAGTCCTAGGTATAAGTTTCTTTTGCTAATATATACTTTTGCGTGTGGCATCGCACAATAATGATTTTTCAATTTTTTTTAGAAATCACAGGAAATCGATATCTCTATTCTATTATAATCGAGGATAATCATTTTGACGCAGAGATGTGCAATATTTAAAGCGTGTTAGTTTATTACTAAATAATCATATTTCAGGAAAATGTTTCACTTTATTTGCTTTGTAAAAAATCGTATCATTTTTCCTTTTTTTTTTTTATAAAAATAGAGACATTTATGCGAATCCTCTTAACATGGACTCATATTACAGTTTTATTATTTTGCGTTTTTTTTTGTAATACTTTCCAATTTTTACTTGCCATAAAGTATAATATACGCCTAATGTCCAACTAATTAACTATATTTTACGTTTTTATATAATACAAATTTGGACGCCCGTATATTAAAGAAAAATACGTATAAATTTCGAAACATTGTTCCAATACAAAATTTGAGCAAATGAAGCGTCAAAATGTACATTAAATTTTCAACGCGCTATATTGTAATTTCCTAATATACAAGTCGAATAATAAATATTAGCTATAAGCTCATTTTTTGGGAATTATTTAAAGCCCCTACACTACTAAAATTATTTTTACTATTCGTTACCAGCATTCGCGTACAAATATTACCCAATTTTCCTAATCCTTTTCACTTTGCATCGCGAAAATAATTCTCGTTGAAAACGAATCGAAATGAAGATCCCAGGACCAATTGTTAACAATTTGCACAAAAAAAAGAACAAAATAATAAATCAAATCTCACCGTTATTCAACATAAATTCACAATAAAGAAACAAGCATAGGTTGATACAAAAAAAACTAAATAAAAATCTTCATAAAGTGAATAAAGTTAATAATTTGCTGAAAAGTGAATTAATTCACTGGATACAATATTTCTAAAAAAACAAAACACAGTATTCCTATAAGACTAGAAGTTGGCCATTCTTGAAAGACTAGAGGAATAGAATAGGTTTGAACGTGTTTGCCAGGTCTGGGAAATGAACACAGGCCTATTCATGAAATAATTTGCTACACTTTAAACATATCTAGATCATCTTGGCAAATAGTTATCGAAAAATACAGATAGATATAAACTGTAACGTGGGCAGAGAACTATTTTCAAATACTTATTTTTATAAACGTATGGGATTTTTATGAATATCAGAACTCGTCGAACTTGCGTATGAGAATTCCTGCTGAAATTGCCGATAAGAGTTCATAAATATGCATCGAGCGAAAAAAAGAAAAATAACATCTCTCTTTTCGAAATAACCACTTCACTATGTTCCACCGCGTGGGCTATAACAAAAATGATCAAATAATCGACTGAAATTGAAACTCTGAAAAAGTCACGACAATTCTAAACAAACAAATTAAACGTATAGTCAATAACAGTTTATATCGTTTATAAGAGAACAGTGATACTTCTCGGAATAACTTGAACGATATAAATATAAGAAAATTCAATTCCTCACATACAAATACATCCGCTACGTTATTTTTAAAAAAAGTAAACAAATTACATGAAAATTCTGCAGTAACGTTTCTCACACCCTCACCAATTTTTCAAACACCCGAAGTGCAACTTACAAATGTACAATTTAATCAGCAACCTGTTAGTCGTTGCCGATTAAATCGTGCGAGCTAATTTCAATTACAATTCGACCAGCAACACGCGAAATTCGGAAAATTTCACCCCAGCTAACCTCCCCTGCGACTACTGTGTTCTGCAAAAAAACCCTTCGATTGATCGACAGGTAAAAGACAAACACACGCACGGCGCGGTAAAATAAATTTCATCGTCGCGTTCATTCGCCAATCCATTTAAATTTCTCCAAGCGGACGTTCGATTCTTGCCGTGCCCGTTCGATATACGATAAATAAATGGCCGTCGAGTACCAGCCTCGAGGCACGCGAAATCAGCTTTTCAATTCACGATGGACGTACCTGGCAACAATTTTCCAACGACTGCCCCTCGACCCCATCGAACAGAATAGAAGTAACGGCCATACGGTTCGGGCTGATCGCGAATCTCGTCGCGTGTATCGAAGAAAATTCAAGGAAACCTAAAAAGGATAATTGGGATCCCGGGCTGGAACGATTATGGACTGACGGAGTCCTTCAGCAAACGAACCAACGGATTCAGCTTACCGTCGTCCGAGTTTCTGTACTCCTCCAGTAGCTGTGAAATAGAATGTAGTTTGTTTTCGTCTATTTTTCATTTCGCCTTTTCGTTATTTAGTTATTTAGTTATTTAGTGTTCGAGGTTTGTCAATTGAACATGGCAGGTGAATAGAAATTTTGCTAGGTAACCCTTTGACCTAGGATAATGAGTGGCATTTTTGTTACAGGATTTTTTTGTGCAGTATTCTGATTCGTTCGTATCATTCGAACTTTGTAATAAAGTGCGATACAGCATGTAACGATCGATGTCGTAATTAATTGTACCGGGTTTTTCCGTTAAGAGGCCCACCCAAATAGAAGCGGATCTGGGCCTCTATTTGGATTTTGTTTTCCAAATGGAAGCTCGTTGGCCTTTATTTGGGGACAATGTGAGAACCATACAAATGCAAAAGCCCATGGGTTTCGTAACGGAATAACCCGGTATAAACTAATACATTTGTAATTGTTTAAGATAATAAGAATGATTTTTAATTACATGCTGTTACATTGTTGCAATATTTAAAATAAAAGTAACCTTTCATTAATCAAACAAATATTTTTTTCAAATAAACCTGTTTCCGTTAAGGAGCCCATGGGCTTCTATTTAGGGACCATAAGAGAACCTTAAAAATGCAAACACAAATACAAGCCCATGGGCTTCCTAACGGAAAGACCCGGTACGTGAAACCGTAATGTGCTGTAAATTAACCGTAAGTGAATTAGAAAACAGTTCGCCGACTCACCTGATAAGACAATTCGCAGGATAGAATCGCTGTCGCTTCTGGATTTTGATGGGTCGCCGCCAAAAGCGCTGGGAAAATGTACGACGTTAAGACTGGCGCACCGTAAAATGGAAATGGCAATGTGCACAGTTGCTGAAGAACGCTCGGACCAGCACCAGCCGATTGCAGTACCAGCTGCAACAAATTTTAACCAAATCTTTTACCCATCTCTGATCAAAATTACACCTTCGTTACTTTGCTTTGGTGTCTGAACAGTTTTTCGCTGAGACGCCAGAATTTGATTATAAATATTCAAGAATATGATAATCAAATTTAAATAGAAGTATATGTATTTATTTATTTCTTAGCCTCGCGGGCAACAGGAGGGACTTGGTTTACAATTAAGTCTTCTATCAGTCCGCACTTCATACACATTCATCCATCCACCTTTTCCTTTAGTCTGATTCTTAACTTATACCTAACTACCCTGGATTCGTCCCCTAGACTTTTCCTTCCCTTCCCTTTCTATACATATTTCTCAACCAGTTCAGATCTCTGTTCCTTAACTTTTCTGTCCTGTCCGCGGCCTCCTCTCTTCTTTGTTGCATTCCCAGTACATAATTCCATGTCGTTCCCTCTTTTTCAGCCCTGTTCCAAAATGCAATCTTACCTCTGTTCGTAGCTAATTCGGTCTCCCTTTGCCCTTTCTCCTCTTCGCTGCATTTTTCATTCCGCGAGGCTACTTTTGAAAAAACTTACTTCCAACTATCTCTGATTTCTAACCGTTCCAATCATACCGTTTCTCCTCTATATGTACGTCTCTTTCTGAATCTAACCCTTACTTCCTTTCCCCTTTGCCCTCTCTGCTCTCGCGATTTCCCTTAGCCTCTTCTGGACAGCCCTTTCTTCTTCTGTCAAATCGTGATCTATGTAGACCTCGTCTAACCTTTCCCTGTTTTTTTCGTCATTATTTTCTGTTTCATTTCCCAGTTTATCAGCTGCACTATTGTCACGTTGCTTTCACATGGAAGTACATGTTTCACAGGCAGTTGATAATAATAATAATGTAATATTGGCTTTGAATTGATTAGTACAATAAAGAATAAGGTCCAAGCACAGCAAACACGAGTATGACTCTTGATCATCTCTGTGCAATCTGTGTGATAAACGGAAACTTATAATAATCGCGAGTTATATTAATAATATTCCGCGAAAATTCTTCAGCTGCATAATTGCTGGGACTAAATGGCAAATCCTCGGGCCAATAATTAATTAATTTCTACAATAGTACACTTAACAAGAACAAAGTTCCCATTTCACAAAAGACAAAAGCACGAACTTTCAGCGCAATATAATCGAACTGGATTCTCACGAATCGAACTGTTCGCAGCTAGATTTGTTTTCCATTGCAAAACACCCACATGTAGTAGCTGACAGGTAGCTTCACGGTCGTTACGCGGAAAAGACGGTTAATTGAGACAAGGTAGGCGCGCCGCGAGGTCATTAATTTCCTTAAACGTCGTGGGAAACGATGCACATTATAATCCAGGTGTCGGAAAGCAGGTAGCTCGTAGAACAAGAAAACGTTCCAGTACATCTGCGGTTCAACAAGTGTCTCCAGGCTTGTGCACCTGTGGAAACGGCCTCCTGCAGGAAGTACCCACATTACGAATTTTTATTTCCTCGACCATTACCCTCATTGTCGTGTCGCGTTTTCCTCAGGCTGCTTGAATGATTTACTAAGCAAAGACAACTATGCGACTGTTCTAATAAGATGAGTCTTTTTCTTATTTTTTAAATGAATAACGAGTGAACCAAGAGGATAACGAATTGTGTAAACTTTGAAAACTCATCGACTTTGGACAAATTTCGAGTATGCAACTGAGTACAGATTGAGAAATGTTATAGTACGCTGAGTTTAGTGTAGCGTAATTCCGACTTTCTTGGTGATTTAATTATAGTTTAGGTGCAGGTGACTGGTAAATTGAGAAACTATTTACGTGTATCTTTTTGTCGATGGGACACTTCGATAGTTGGGTTTATTCCATAGGTCGAGAAGATATTTCATTCGAATTAGGTAAATTTAGAAGATCGTTCGTAATTCAATTATTTATTACAGTATCAATAAATATAACGATAGAAGGAAAGTTTGTTATTTTCTGTATTGCTTCATTGAATTAAAGACCAATTGCCGTGGAGAATTTTATATTTAAAGGAGACTTAGCAGATAATATTTCTAATTCCAAAAGGAGCTAATATTGGTGTTCTAAGAAAAACGGAACAGAAGGGTTGCAAGATCAAAGGGCTGCACGTTACACTCGTACACGTAGCAAATGCAATAGCTGACTATTTTTATTCTTTAATGCGGGGAAATCAATTTTAAATTACGTTAACCTGGCGTGGTGTTGTATCTATAAATTAGATGGTACACCATAGTAAACCTTTTTTCGTATGGTATCATTTTGTGCGCTATTTTAAGACTGTTTTTACGCGGCATAAAACTGCCCGCTGGATTTACGAGGATCGTGGATCCAATGTATTTTTATCGTTTGTAAAACGCCTTTGAACTGATTAGCCACTCGAGTAACATATACACAATATTCAGCTGAGAAATTTTACTATCATTTAAAAGGGTGGTTTCGTGATTCCGACGAATCCAGAAAATAAATAACCACAGCGTCTATTGAAATTTTCTTGCAAGGAAATGAAACCTCAAAGGTGATTCATAATCAATAAATTATGAAAAATTCGTATTTGTTATATCTAGTATTGACACCAAAGTTGAATAAAATTAGAAAGAGATGTGTGATGTTTAATCAAATTTATTTTACAAGAAATTTACGAGGTGTCTCTTGGGATCTATTGCTCCAAAAAGAATGAACCCTTGTACGGACTTTACAACAATTGTATTATTTCAAGTAAAAACGAATATATAACATATCTATCTTGAAAACTTCCACCGACACGATTCTAGGATAACCACACATACGATGTTCGAATAAAATTTATCACAAGATATTAATTGCTGTTTTATCAAATTATATAACTTATAATTAAAAGAAAATTCATTGACTCAAAGATATTATTCTACACAAAATCTGTGCAAGTTTCTACTATAATATCAGTGGTTCTGCCGGACAGTGTTAAATTTGATATCAACTATTTACTTGGATTTACTGCCTTTCAATTCCAATTTTCACACTCTTTAACACTAGAACTACCAAGGGGGTCAAAATAAATTGTCTCAGATTTCTTGCTTTAGAGTTATTAATATATGTATACGTATCGTTGTAGCAATTTATGATTAGTTTTAACAAGACAGAAAGACAATTATATGTCTCTAATTAATGTCCATTCAACGACTTTCGTGTTCGTAATCTGTCTAACGAATGCTATCTGAATAATGCCAAACTGTGTCGGTAGTTCTAGTGTTAATACTTTCAAAGGGCGTGTCACAGGTAGCCAATAATACACATTACACAGTCAATACTGTACAAATAAATAAGAAAACATCGCGTTCTCTAAAAATCGGACCAGATCCATCCAATTTTCTAAAAGTTAAGATATCAGAACCCTTCTCAGCCACACCGAAGCAAAAGTTCCCTCGTTCGCTTATCCCCCCAGACACGATTCACTGACAATGAGTCACAAATCTCCAGATCGCGCCACGAGTTCCGGTCGACGACGAATTTTTACCTGATACCCCGAGACGACCAAAAGTAGAGGAATGTCTGTCGAGCAGGACAATCAGGTTCACGGTAGGCAAAGGCTGTCGCGTCTAAATGTTCAAGAAACGATTTGTACCGGGGGTCTAATCTTAGCTGGCTGTTTCTCCTCGATATCCTCCGGCATAGATCGAATGCCACGGTGATCTGTGAGGGACCGATATCTCGAAAAATGGGGCTCGATAGTCGCGCAGAAAGGAAGGACGTCGCGACGTTCCCGGAGGCGCCAGACCGTCGGATAATTTCACGTACAAGCCTGTCCCGTGACTAGAAATATCTCAGTGAACGAGAGGGAAAAACGTTTACAAGACAATCTTTCCAAGAATGCATCAGCTTTCCCATATAATTCCGGGCTTATCGAGACAGTCTCTTTTTTTCTTGTTTTTTCTCGTTTCTTGGTCCGAGTTGGATGAAATGTTCAGGCTTGGCGCCGTTGATACGAAATATGTGATTAAACACATTGTTGTCCGCCTGATTTATTCAGAAAGCATCGTTTGTTACTGGCGTTTGCAAATGGAGATAAAATTGAGATGTATGTGTGTCAGTGTCTGTAGTTCTATTGGGATATAGTTTATTTATCTCAGGCTTGGTGGACGTCTTGATGCAAATATTTTATTGGGTGCATTTTAATAACAGATTCGTTGTTACTTGAGTGATTTCGTTATTGTCAAATATTTTATATTTTATTTCCTGGAGAATTTGATTAATTTTCATAGATAGTTCCATTGACCTGAAATTTCTAACATTCCGGACAAAAAATAGAAGAAGATCCGAAAGAATGGCGGCAATGGTTTTATAATAAGTTAATAGTAAGCTACGAAGGAAATTAATATTCCCATAAGTTCGAGATTGAAAATAAATAGCAGGTAAAAGTGAATTAGAATTCTGTAGAATGCAGTTTTCTCCGAAAGAATTATACAATAATATTTTACTGCAAAGTATCTTGAATTCTATTGTATTTACATACTATGCTTTTGCAATATGAAAAATCGATCTGTATCACAAGCAAGCTAAAGTGACAGTACTGACGAATAAAATAAATAATATATTAACGTATATTAATTTATATCTCTCATTCTCCAATATACGTATTGTGCAATGTTGCATTTTCTTATGTTGCGTAAAATTAAAACTGCAACTGGCACTGTCAGGTCTATTGTTTTTAGTGCAGCAAGGAAAATGCTCTTCTTTAATATCAAGTGAAACAGAGCACGTGACCCACGTTTGCTCTTCTGAAAAAACTCATTTATATGCAAAGTTCGAACACGTCGACAGGGGTTGAGAGCGTGCAATTGAAAAACAACAATTTTTGTTTTAAAAGTACGATGGCGCAACGTAAAGTTAATAACTTCATCTATTCTACAAGGCTTCTTATATATTAAAATTAATTTCGTACAAAGTTTGATTAACTCAGCATTAAAATGGAATCTAATAATCTTTTTAGAAAGCTAGGGCATTGACAAACTGGGCATTGACAAACAGTCAATACATATAAAACAATATTGCGACTAAAAATATTTAAAAACGCATGATTGGATTACGAAGCTCAGATATTATTTTGTACAGATAGATATGAATCAATTTTATTTGACAGAAATGCAATTAATATGCTAAAACGCAGAAATTAATACAGAAACGGAAGGAACAGTTCAATGTTAAATACCAATACCTTCATTGTGAAAAAAGATACGAATTTGAGCGAGACGAATAAATTGGTCGGAGAAATATTAATGTTACACGAGTCGAGGAAAACAATTTCAACATATTACCAATTTTTTAAACAATCGAAACGGTACCTATCTCATTCTGTCGTAACAGTATTTTAATGGTATCTACGTGTTCCAAGAGAATTCTCAGAATCTAAATAGGACAGACGTATAATCCGGTTTCGTCAGATTTCAATACAATCTTGTACAATATAAAATCACGAGCTCTTGAAACAAGTTTTTCCATTAAACGTAAATTACCCTGGCTATCTTAAATACGGCACAATTTGAATAATTATAGTCCAGCGGAATTGTATCGATCACTCTGGAGAGTTACAAACGCGTGTTTACCGAGTGGCCACGAGCTTGGCAAAAAGCTGGACGAAGCAGGCAGAAATAAATCGCGCCGTACACTGCAAGAATATGCGCGTGGAATTCAGTGAGAGGACTGTCATTCGGTTGTGTCAAAGCAAACCGAATGACAGTCTGTTTACTCGGCAGAATTATGAAAGATAAATTACGATTTCGATGATCCATAAATTCTTTAAATGCCAAGACTTGGTAAGCATAAATGTAAAATTTGCATTGCTATCGTCTTCTTTTCGTAACCACATTAAGCGATATATTGGATAAAAGAAATAAACTAAACAGTTTTTCACTGTTCCAAATATTTTTTATCGGAGTTCATTAATACACCAATACCGTCACAATTTGAATATTTCAAGATGTGTCCAAACTTCCGAGCACCTGGGATTATTCAATTTTCGCCAACTAAGTCAGAGAAACTGGAAACCGTGATATACCAGAAGAACCACAACAAACATGAACCCACAAATCGTCCCCAAAGAAACAACACCTGAGAACTCAACGAGGAGACGATTTTAAGTCTTCAACGGCGCGAAAATAGTGTCAGAGATTAATCGAAATCCAAGAAAACGAGAAGCACGCTCCTAACTTAGAAACCCATTCAAGAAGCATCTCCCGTTCAAAAGGAATTAAAGGGTGTCCATTTAATTGCCTCGTGTGATCCCAGTAACACCAGCGTAACCAACTCTCGATTCCTCAAACCGATCTGCAAACTCCAGAAACACATAATACAGAACTCTGTCGAATAGCAAAGCAAACTTGCGCTTCTCGCAAAACCTTTAATCGAACGCCAAACAATCGTTCGACAAGAAAAAAACAAAAAAACGAATATAAAACAAATACAACGGATACAGATTTAATACTTCGATCCCTTCGATTTACAAACGATATCCATTTTCTACACTCGACAAATTATTTCAACATTTATTTACTGCTAGAATACCTGCGAGTAAAAGTTCACTTTACATAAAAGAAACGATCCTATGCAATTATTTCTTGCGCCACCTACCCCCAAAAAAGTCATTAATAAATAACTGACACACGATTTGCACAATACAGGACAACGTGTTCCCGCCAATATTGCACGTTATTCTTTTAAACTTGTCTCAATAAATAATCAAGGGCCTCGTTATAATTAATTCCCCGTCGATTACCGCACCTCGATAAATGTTGCTCATAAAATCGTCGCCAGATCGAAAGGGTTCTATCGGTCCCAATGAATCCTACGATCCCGATACAAATCGACAACAACGGGACTATTGAAGCCAGAACAATATCCATACATCCGAATATACATCGGTACATCGGCACAGCCCTTCGTCCACGGAACGAAGCGATCGAGCCACCCGGTAGACATCCGTGAAATGCACCGCGCAACACGCATCGAAGAAGGAAGAAGCTGTTAGACACAACACACTCAGCGGACCTCCCATCAATATAGGACCGAACGCAGTTAAGATATATTTACTCGCTTCCATTCCATACGTCAGCCGCGTGCAGCCGCGCGATGCTCCTAACGAGGAGGGTGCATCAATCCGATGGTTGCGTCGGGGATGTGTAGCGTTGAGTGCACCGTGGACGTCGCGCATTCGTCTTTCGCTGGGGCTTTTTTTTAAGAAGGCCAGAGCCGCCGGGCCGTATCGAGGAAAGCGCAGGCGGGAAAGGGGGACAAGGTGGAAAAACGCTTTTAACCTTTGAACCGCCCGAACCGATTAACTGAGCTGCGGGGGTTACGTTTTCGGGGGCGCGGGAGGTTAAGGTTGTGGGATTTATGATTTATCTATTGAGTACCACTGCTGCTAATTATTCTTGAGACAGAGATTCGATGGTTCGGTGCGTTTGAGCTTTCGAAGGCCGTTTTAGTTGGATGAGATAATGGAGCGAGTGGAGGTAAGGGAAGGGCTGAAATAATTGAAACAATTATGCGAATTAAAATGAAGGAGGAAGGGCTGCAATGTTTGAAGTTGCAGAGGTTTCGACTTGTCGACGTTCTTGAGGTTGCTGTTGCGAACGAAAATTCCAGTTGTGGAGATTCTGTTTGTGGGTTAGTGTTCGTTGAATTTAGAGAGGGTTGACGGTGGTCAATTATATGTGTTGCAAATTTTTCATCTTTGATCCTTAGTTCGAGCTTTCACGACGCACCTGTGGAAGCGGTATCTCATACACTAAATTTTGGAAAAGTCAATTGCACTGTGGAAATCGCAGGTTCCCTGAAGGATAAAGGCGAACAATGTTTTCGCGATATTATTTGCGCGAACGAGTTTTATTTTATTTAAGATAGTGTATAATACTCTTATGCTTCTTTTAAATTTTTGTTTTTGAGAAATGTGTAAATTAATGATACCACGTGCAGATCGAGTAATGAAATATTTGTTTGAAAATGTAAACCTGGGAGAGAAACTGTCTGGGACATTCGTCGGAGTTATCATACGGATGCTAGTGGACTAGAACACACAGCAAATTACATACCTTTTAAATCGAACCTTTTAATATCATCTGCCAATTTTTTCTTAATCGCAAAAATGGCACACCGAAATTTATTATACAATATTCAAAAACTACTTCCTACTATACTGCTACATATCTCATATTACTCGCCGAGAGTCATATTGGAAAGTAATTAAAAAGAGAATAATAGTGACTATTGAATTGGGAAAATTGTCAGTAATACTCATCTAATATATCCCCTATCTTTTTTCATTTAAATAGTCATTAAACTACTTTCTATTATACTACTTCATACCCCATATTGTTCGTTAAAAATCATATCGAAAAAATGCATAAAACAGAAAACAATAATGACTTGAATTGAACAATTGACTTGACGAAAGTATCAATAATACTCATCTGATATATCGTTTATTGTATTATTCAATTATATTATATAATTGAACAGTATCAAGTTGTAAGAACTTTGAAGTGTCTAGGATAAAAGATATGTCGCATAATGTCGTACTTAGCCTCTAATGAACACCTTTGAGAAGCAGGCTTACCTGATTTTCCGGGTTGTTAACTGCAAAATACCCCAGAACCTGGAACAGTTCTGACAGGATGTAAGTACCACTAGTGTTCTGCGCAGATCCAATTTCCGGCTTGTGCGATATTGGATCCCGTGATAATCGGGTTATCACATGACTAGCTATCAGTCGCCATTGCAAGCTTGTGCCCTCTGCGCCTAAGAGATTCTGAAATCAAAGGATTTCCACTTTGACAAGGCTTTGCCGCAGCATATGGTGAAATTATCGACATTTGTCGCAGCAATAACCGCGCAATTAATGGCAAGACTTAGAATAGAAATGTTACGTTTGATTATAAATAATTGCGAGAGCCTCCAATATACATAGGTTTTACCAATTCTTTTCATGGCCCTTGTAAACTTATTTGAGGCACCACAGGCTTGCCCCATTTGGAATAAATTATTATTGTAACAGTCTAATGGAAATTTTATCATAACACATTTTAAGTTTGAATAGCAAGATGCAAAAATATTGCAACAGATATTGACTAGCGTTCAATGCGACTGCTCAATTTTATTAATAGAAACACAGCATTAAATCAAGTCACTTTTATCTATACATATACCGAAAATTTGTATTCGGTATATTATATGTATAGATGTACAGTATGAGATAGATAAAGTGTTGAAAGTTTGATTTCCCGGTACTGTTAACAATCGGGATCAAAATTCTTTTATTTCGCTGTATCGAGCTGGCGGTAGATATAATTGAATACCATGTCTTTCGATATCAATTATTATATCTCTCAAAAATACTCTAGCTGCATATAATATTACATATCATACTATCGACCTGCTAATACAAAATTAACACTGGAGGGTCCAACAGTTATTAACCTGTGTAACAATACGTCAACAATTAACACCGATAACACTGCTAACTAGCCAGGAAAACGATGACCCAATTATAATAACAATACCTACATACTAATATCTGTAACTCCAGAAATAAAACACATAAGAATAATTATTCTCAAACCATCGTTCCTACTGAGCTGTCCAAATTTTTGCTTTTTTTAAGGACAACGGGAGACAGATTCCCGCGGTGATTAAAGAACAAGCCAGACCCCGTTGGCAGAAGTCAAAGAGAATAGATAATAGACGTTGGTTTTTCGGCAAACGCCGGCTGTAAGGACCGCAAGGATAATCGAAACGGTGCCCCATGAGACACAGCAGGCTCTCCTGCGGGACATGGGATACCCCTTATGGTTTCTGTGGACAGGGGCGCGAGCTTTCGATTCAATTCGTGGTTTGATCGTTGCAGACTTCACAGGAGGGCTTTCTATCTTGACAGGCGTGCCCCTATGATACACGATATATCTATATTCCATTTACTACGGTTGTGAACTTAATGAGGAGGGACAATCGATGATTTTGGGACAAGAACAATTGATATTCCTTGGAATCTTAGATTTCAGGGAGCATACGTTTCAATCGGTCAACGTTGTATCTGGGGTGAAGCATTCAATTATTCGCATTAATAGTATGACAATAAAACGTATAGTATACTTTTTATATAATTAATCCTTTCAATTTTCTCATTTCTAACGTAGGTACCGTTCAAATGGTTGCATTTAATTAAGAAACTAATTAATGTTGAAATTAAATAATATTTGCGATTATCCAACCGAAATTGTCAAGTAAATTACATTTTCAATGTCACGTTCGATTTGGTTACTTTTACTCGCAAAATTTCTTATCTGCGGTAGGTTTACAATTCTGTGCAACATTTAAATTACCTGTGAATTAAAATTTCTTTAATATATCATTGACAATTGTGCATTGTACACTCTCTGATGACAAGTAACAATATTTCGATTACCGCAAGAACGATGACAAACAATTCCAAGATATTCCAATAATGGATTGTTAAAATTCAATGCACTTTCTCAGAACCGTCTATTGTTAAATACCCTTGCAAAATGCTTCGTTCGAGGGTTGCAAATTAATCGAGACAATACTTCGAAAGGGGAGTATTACGAGCAACGACGTGATTTGAGTTTACGATACAAACGTGACCGGCGTGATGTATTTCAGATTAACAGTTTAACAACTTCTTTAATATCGTTCTTTTTAAAACTTTACATTACGAAAACTTTACGTTCCAATTAAAAGAAGGGGAACCTGACGCGCATAACATAATATTTCAATCGCGTTTAAATGGTGGGTTAATTATTAAATTTCGACCAAACAAATATTAACCGTTAACAATTGGCAACTGTACCGAGGCTTACCTGCAACTTCTGAAGATTCAATCCTGCGATCGACTTGAGTAGCCTGAGGCTTCGAACGATCAGAATCCTCGTGAACTGTGAGACGGTGGTCTGATTAGGGGTAGGCGAGGAACCCTTCTGATTTTGCGGTGTCAACGCGACTGCGGCGTAAAGTGCACCGATCGCACCTGCAGCTTCAGTTGAGGACAGCGCCGAGAGAAGGTGTGACTCGACGCTCGTCTGTTCAACATTGTTGTTGCTCTCGTGGACAGCCCCGGTGTCTTGATCAGTTGACTTCCTCAAATGGCAACAGATGCGATAGAGCAGATCGTACGAGGACAGGAACACAGGCGATTCGTGGTCCTGGTCCGCGAAGAAATCGGTCTCTATCAAAGCATGACTGTGGTGGGACACGCGGTCCACTAATCCACCTGCTACCAGATACCTGGAACCACAAATAATAACGATATAAGTCATCGTTATAATTAACTCGTAAGTAACGTCGATATTTTCTATCGAACAAATTTGAGATTAAAGGAAGCCCTCGGTTAGTGTGTTTTTAATAAATAAGCATAAATTGTTCTTTCAAGAACGGTTCTGTGTTTCTGGATAGCTTCTGGTATAATACAAGCCTTTTTCATTAAGGGTACTTTGAAGTGATTGAAAAGGTTGGTGCTTTTCGCTTGAACTGTTATGCTCTTCTTTTTCTCGATTAAATGCACACAAATGTGTTAAATATCTAGGCCTGCAGGTGGACAATGAACCAACCTGGAAACCACTCATCTTACAAAAAATATAGCACATAAGGAGAGTAAAGAAAAATTTGTACTGGTTATTCCTATATAAAACAATTATTAAACCGATGTGGACATATGTCCAGTTATGGGATATGGCTGCCAAGTCCAAGAGCTGCAAGCACTTAAGAATTGTTGAAGTTTAAGAGAAAATAAGCCGTCGTACTAAGAAACACAAAGAACGAATGGATGCTCACACCAATCCAATCATATCAACGTGTTATGAGCCAATATCGAGAAGATTGAAAAGGAAACATTTCATAGAGCTCATCAAGTGAACAGATATGAATGCTTCACTTGCCAAATCGATTAACTCCAATTCTTGAAGCTTTTTAAATTTTATTGCCAAAGCGCTTGATTGACACTTAACTTTCTACATTTAAAATAAATTTCCATGGTTTTGTTTTGTGGAGTTAATCGATTTGACAAGTGGAGCATTCATATAACGCTATAGTAAATAATAAATAATAAATACAAGTATTTACTTATTGTCATCCAGACAGATTGTAAATAATAATAAAGTGGAGTTTGAAATACTTCTTTCATGCGAAGTTTAAAATGCTACAAACGCCTATACATATATCTACACTAACCTGCTGTATATACTTTAATATTTAATAACAGTTTAATAGATTAATTGCTCACGATCGTGTCATTCAAATAATTACATAAATCAGTTGCCTCGCTCAGCAGTAACTAACAAATAAACAAGACCGCAGCATAACAATTAACCCTTCGCGAATTTAATTTCACCCATTCCTTTATCATCGCAAACGTCACAGTAGCTCCAAGACCAAAACTGTAACCGAGCCACAATCAACGCTTCAATTCGGCGACATTCAACCCCCTTCCACCCCAATGAAAAATCATCGTGAAACTTTAAAACAAAGCTCCAATTCCAATTGTCACCGTCCGATGCCGGTCCTCCTGCCTCCTCGAATTCCCACGCGAACGGCGTCGCTACGAGTGAACGCCAACGTCAATCGCTCGTCAATTCCGACCGTCTCTCGATCCCCAACAAAGACCTGTCCCTGGGTCCAGCCATGCAACGCCGGTACAACGAGCCCGCGACAGACAACGCGTCTCTCGTCGCGGCGGCGAAGTGTGCATATGGGTATTATACATCGATAGATCTGGCGTCATAAAGCGGAGCATGGGGTGGGTCGCAGCCAGAGGGGGACAGAAGGAGAGGAGAGACAGAGAAGGGAGGAGCAAATAATAAAAAAAGAAACAACAATGTATTGCTTACAGGACAACATGTGCGACGGCGTAACACGAGAGGATTATAACATCAGTGGGTAATTCTGCGCGCACAGGCCGACAGAAGAGGGTACGTACAAGCGTTGGCGCATGCGATGCTCATTCTATCGGGTTGTTGTATATGTTTTTCTTTTCTCCAAACGGCACCCTTCCGCCCTTCCTTTCACCGGTGACCCCCCAGCGACCGGCCTGTCGAGGGTGCGCGCCTGTCAGTGCGTATTATCGCCGCCCCCTTTTCCACCGAAACACCGACACGGCTGCACTCGCCACGCCACACCACGGATGAGTATTGGAATATGGAGTAGTCCGGTCGGGAGCCAACTGTCTCCTCTAATCATAACTAGCTGGAAGCTAATCCAACGCCACTGAACCCCGGCACGCACACAGACGCGGACGGGATGGTTGGTCTGGTTGTCCGTGTGCGGGGAGTTTTTTGAGACGGGAAAGAGCAACCCTTGCATTGGGCTTGATAATAGTCCCGCCGACGTGAACCCTGATTGATATGTCACAGCTACGGTCCCCGGGACCGGCTATTAATTACGAACGATTGAAGGTGTGCCTGCCGGAAGAATAATGCGGGGCTCGATGAGGCGGATGAGAGTCAGGTCTTCGTGGACCCTATGCTGGGAGGAATAGGAGAGCTTTATTTTATTTTACTTTACTTTACTTTACCTTATCTTGTTTTATTTTAATTTCATTTGATTTCATTTTTGTTTAGTTTAGTTTAGTTTAGTTTGGTTTAGTTTGGTTTAGTTTATTTTACTTTACTTTGTTTTATTTTAATATCAATTAATTTGATTTCATTTTCATTTAGTTTTGGTTTAGTTTAGTTTAGTTTAGTTTAGTTTAGTTTAGTTTAGTTTAGTTTAGTTTAGTTTAGTTTAGTTTAGTTTAGTTTAGTTTAGTTTAGTTTAGTTTAGTTTAGTTTAGTTTAGTTTAGTTTAGTTTAGTTTAGTTTAGTTTAGTTTAGTTTAGTTTAGTTTAGTTTAGTTTAGTTTAGTTTAGTTTAGTTTAGTTTAGTTTAGTTTAGTTTAGTTTAGTTTAGTTTAGTTTAGTTTAGTTTAGTTTAGTTTAGTTTAGTTTAGTTTAGTTTAGTTTAGTTTAGTTTAGTTTAGTTTAGTTTAGTTTAGTTTAGTTTAGTTTAGTTTAGTTTAGTTTAGTTTAGTTTAGTATAGTTTAGTTTAGTTTAGCTCAGTTTAGTTTAGGTTAGTTTAGTTTAGGAAGGAATTATGTAAGAGCTTTTCATGATCAAACATTCATAAATTGAGACAGAAGCAGACAGAAGACGTGATACGTCTTTTTCAAATTTATTATGTGGGGGTATCCAAATTCAGTGTCAAATCATTAACAATTTATATCATAAACTGAACTTTATATTGAAATAAGGAAACATGAAATATATCAAATAATTTGTATTTTGTTCCAATTTGGAGATGTAATCAATTTTAGTAACTATTTGGTACACACAGTTGTTTGATGTTCAAATTGAAGTTAGTTAAAGCAGGGTTTGAACTGAAAATTAAATGAACTTGCTTGCGTACTTTCAGAGTGCAGTTGAGAATAATATGTGCATGCAATTATATTTAAAAAAAAATTTCTCCTAATTCTATGTTAACGTAATCAAATTTAACCCTTTAGATACTACATGTCACTGCGCTGATTTTTGTTTGACATGTTGCGTCAAATTTACTAGATATTTTATTAATATAAGTAGTCGGCAATTTAGCCAGCTGTCCTGTATTCATTTGAATTTATTATGAACGAAGCCATTTATTGGTAATTTAAGATCGACACATTTTTAAAACAGAAAGGAAAGACATTCTATGCACGTAGTTAGAACTTTAAATAACATACTCATTATTCAAAACATTCTCGTATTTGATATTATTCAAAAATTATAATTTCAAATGCTGAACATCTTTCCAACAAAAATCCAATTCAGGTGTGGATACTTCTATTATAATTATTCTCGAGTGAAAATCCAAGCTTTCGATTTTCCAATCAACACCTGCAGCATTTAACCTACCCGAATATAATATTAATTACTAAATTGTATAAGAAAAGTCGCAATATACGTTATGATTAAATATCACCTTAACTTTTAAGTTTCACATAGTAAATCTACAAAGCACTGGTTCAATCTATTTTGTCCTGAACAACCCTGCCAAAAATAACATACTCAACCTTCACAACTGTTCCATAAAATTAACAAACGCTATGAAACACTTACAAATATATTAACATAGATCCAAGATACAGTTAGAAACAAACCTGAAACCATACCGAAAAATTAAATCCTCCTCATAACACAACGAATTAACACAAACCAGAAGAAAGGGGGCAGAGTAAACTGCACCCCCCCCCCCCCCCTTCGGTACAGCTGAATGTCCGAAGCCAACTAATCTCTGCGTAAAGTCATTAACGAAAAACGTGTACTTCGGCGGATTCGTCGAGTAAATTTCATTTGTCCCCGGGATATCGTAGCATTAATAATACATATCGAACGTGAGTACGACTCTGCGAGGAACACTGATTCACCTCGCCGTTGCATAATTCATCGATACGTATAAAAGCAAAGGCGCTTAAGCTCTGTCACTCAGATGATAGAGGCGACGAGCGCAATGGACGAACACGAACCACCGATAATACCGATACTTTGGCCAGTACTCCAAGGGATTCGGTAAATACGCTAATAAAATGCAGCGGGATGTGCGTTGCGGATTAGAATCGCTTGGATCGTACTAGAGAGCACCCCTTAAACTATAATAACATGAATGATAGCCGACGAAGGGGACGGTGTCCTTGTTGTTAGATGTAATAATTCTGCACAGACGAGAGTTGATCCGCCTACGATTCGTCTCGTCGAGAATTCCGTGGAGTTAATGAAACCAATGGGCAGGATAATCTCCCATTGCAGGCGACACGGTGGTTAATTTTTTAACAGCAGGTGGATTGTTACCAGGTTCGAACGAGTTGACACACTGCGGCCCAATTTATTGTCGTGGCAAGGTTTTGAATAGCTTGTTATAGAAGACAACTTGTGATCCTGAATATGCAATGGGCGTTGGTATTATCAACATATTGGTTGCAGTAGAGTGACGCAACTGCCAAATATTTTTGGGAGACATTAGATCGGAGTAGAACGAAATATAGATGCTGAGTACGTGGCTTCAAAGTTACACAGATGTGCATAGAGTTTATAATTAGTTTGTAATTTTATCATAGTGTTTGTAAGTCGGTTTTCGGTGCAGAATTCTTTTCTTATACACAATAAGCAGGGTATATAAGGAACACGTGGTCAGTAGTTTTATTAAATTGAGAAATGTTACATAAATTGTGTCTTGGTTGAATTTAATGTAAAGGTGCAAGGTGTTGCTCGACTATATATGTATAATAGTAAAAAGTATTTTGGTAAAACACTTTAAAAATACTCCATATAACGTCTATAAAACTCAACATAAAGAAGCTAACTAACAAAATACCAACCCTCCTAAAAATCAAAAGGAGACCTACCCCAAAAATAAAAGTCAAAGTCAAACAGAAAAACGAAGGGATCTCCACGAAAACAGAAACTCATCAACATGGCCAAACTCCCACAAACTACGTCAAACCAGAAGATACCCCGTGAACGAAGCTCACCATCTGCATACCGCAATTGCTCATCCAATCGCGCGATTATTACCCAGCAGCAATTCGTAAAAATCGCGGAAATATCCGACCTTCCGATCTTCACGCACGCCTGGCCAGACTACCAACGCCTGACCCATGCATCATCGACTCCTCTCCCCCTTCGAGATTCCGATCTATCATTGAATGTTTGCGGGGGTTCGAGCAAATACATTGAATTTATTTATTATCCACCCCGGTCGCCTTATGGAGGCCGCAGCAGCCCGAGCAATCGCTACCCCAACGTTGCCATTAGCTAACCATATGATTATTTCATAGCCAGGGCGCAGGGGTGCATATCTTTAAACGGACTGACTATCCTCGCCGTTGCAACAGCGGGTCGTACTATGTATGTTCGCGTTGCAAGTCGAACGGCTCTGGTGCAACCTGGAGGAACTGAGATCGGCTAATCGGGGAAAATTAATTTACATATTCATGGCGAAGCGTTGTGCGAAGCTGTTTCGTCGATAACTGCGAACCATCGGACGGGTACGTATCAGTTCGATGAGCTTTCATCCGAGGGGACAACGTTTTGTGTTCCGTTTATGGGTTTACGTAATTGGCAGTTTGCGTGAGCGTTTGTGCATACGTATACACGCGGACGTGTGATCATTTGCATTCGTGGTCTGGGGGTGCGGTTGTGATTTGGGTGGAATTTTATATTTTGGGGAGGCACGAGGGTCGGGTTGGGTGACGCGTTTTGGAGAAGATTGCATTTACTCGTGTTGCTGGGTTGGCGCGGAGTATGTGGATGGGATTGGGCTTGCTGGGGTAGTAATTGTGGGCCGAAGGTATTTGTGAGATGATCGCGTTTTGCGGTGTTATGTTGGTAAATAATGGTGCAGATATCTGTGCTTTAATCTGTATAATATGGCAGCGGGGGTGAGATTTCGTTTCTATTGTATTAGGTAAGTGTAATTCCGATCTGTATCTTTGTGTTTCCAATTTTATTTGTTTGTAGTTTTAAAGAACTTGTGTACGAACTTGTGTCCGTTTGTCATAAATATTTGTAAATGGTTTATTTATCAATGCCACTAGAATATTTATGAGTTATATATTTTCACATGTTCGTAGCGTATACTGTTGGAAGAGTTAATGGAAAATTTCACTTTAACATAACAGCTAGACTTCTTCTCCTTATGAAATATAAAAAACCAATGTATTATTAAAGTTTCAGGCAGAAAATCTTCTTACTCGGTCGTGGTAAACAATGAATATACCGAAAGCATTTGAATTGAACAGATTACAGTTTTAATGTGAAGCTGTACAAAATATAGTTGGTCTTTTCGTCCCTATTAAGCCTGTTTTTGTTTTCATTACTTGCTTCTACTTTGACCATCCAAAGTGATATAATATATTATTAATTTAAATCTACGTTAGCAGTTTCAAAATTGAGACTAATAACTGTTGATCGATTTGTTGCACAACTTTCATGCAGTTTGTATTAATCTGCAACCAGTTTATATTTTAAAAGGCATTATTTTGTTGTAAACATTCGGGACTGCGCCCATTTCATTTATGAGAATTTGCGGTACGATGGCCAACCACTTGAACAAAGTCCTTTTCTACGGGCGGCAAATGTGCCTGGCAGAAGTATCATTCACTGCATCCACAATGGACGATGTTTGCGCAACGAAATGGCGAGAGTGTGAAAACGACAGCCCGTGTATCGGCGAAACCGAGAAAATCAACAGAAACGATGAAGTACGGTCGCTTAACCGTATTTTTTTATTCGCATCTGTATCTCAGTTGCGTGCAAATACAATAACTGCAATAATTATATGTAAACTTGAGTACCTAACTGGCATTTTCTATTTGCATGAAGTTTCAAATAATCCTCAATACGAAACGTGTAAATAAATCACGTGCAAAGAATTTTCCAAATTTTTCACCACGCGAAAGTAAAATACTCTAATACCTGCACTCTGTGCCGTTCGAACAATACACCTGGCAGAGAAAAAATACTTCAGTGGTCATACACAGTAGCAACACCTACTAATAGCTCAGGTGATTATTACGTTTATTGGCCAGTAGACTTAATGTAACACAGCTAAAAAAATGAATAAATTAACAAGTCTCTACAGCTGTGTTATTCAAAAATATATTATGTATAAATATATATAATTGCAAAGAGCTTTGTAAGTATTCAAAATTTCTATATTCGTTTTATAAAATCGATGATTGAATTGTTTAAAAAAAGTCGCTGCTTAACGTTGCCAGTCTATGCAATATGTGATAATGTTCCATTTCAACAATTACGAAATATTTCCTCGACCGATCGATTAGCCAAGCACATCGATGCCACGCGTGGCAACGACGGCACACTTGTTACAATATTTACAGAGTCGTCGTCTGGATCAACCCCTGAAACCGACCCCCTGCCTGCCGTTGACAAGTGTCTCCGGCTACCGAATTTCAGCATCCCCTTGTCGCCCCCTTACCTTTTATTCTTTGGTATCGGCGGCGATCTATGTAATGCATACAACGTACAGATAGGTGTATATTTTACATATATTTGGAGAAATGCGAGGAACAATATTGCTCCAACGTTCAACGATGTTTGGTTAGAAGGTATTGATTTTTTAAACAAATTTATTTCCCAACTACTGATTGAATTCTGTGTATAGAATTGTTACGTAAATGTTACGTTTGTAATGAATAATTATTGAGAATGGCATTTCAAATGCCTTGAAGTCGAAGTGCAAATTGACGGTGTACTTTGTTAGAATAGAAAAGGACGATTTTAATAAAATGTGGTTTCAATCATTATTTAACACGAATTATTTGTAATGTCTAAAGTGAAAGTGTTCTACCAAGTATGCTTGAGAAATTGTCTTTTAGTACGTTTAGTTTCTGTATACTATAATACAGTTTTTATCCTATTTGTGTGTAATTTCAAACGCAGCCTTTTTTTATAAAATAATATTTACAGTCACATTATTAAGCAGACACATATTTCCAAGAACGATAACTTTTACAGAAAGCAATGAAGAAAAATGTGATACGATATTTACTTTCCATGGGAAATAGATGGAAAGAATTATTATTATTATATTAAAGCGTCACGAAAGAAACTATGCTTTTTTTCAACAACGTCTAATTGTTGTCAGCCTACTATACAATTTATTATATTTAATTTAATTATATCATTCATAATGGAGTGTCACAAAAAAAGTCTCACAGTGGAAAAAATTAATCTAGATACTCCACCCCCTTAACAGTTTCTAAAAATTCAAATTTAATCCACTACTAAATAATGCAATTAATTAAAAACTATTATACTACAAATTACAATTTAGCATTCAGCCAAGCACCAATATATCCCAAAATATTACGTATAATATTTTTGTAACAAAGAATACCAACGTGGCTCGTCGAACAACCAATCGACTGTCAGCTAATTATTATAATGTCCAACGATTTTGATGCCATCTAAAACGTACATATAAAACTAAAACAATCCAGGGACCGGCTACTAATAAATTAAGGCGGTCTTTAATGAAAATCGTATTTAGCTAGGAATTCGCGCGCCGTCGAACAATAAAACATTGAAATCCAATGAACGGGCCAGACACGAGAAATAAAGTCTGAAACAAGGTCAAATGGCCGTGGCGTTCGTCGAATTGGTAATGTATTATAATCCCCGTACTCTAACATCCAGCAACTCAGGATATTGCTACTCCGAGTTCGTTGACGCGTAATGCATTCACGCCGGGATTTCGGTAGGCCGAGGGATGAGGCGAATCCTGCTACTCTATACATACAGTCAGTCAGAAGGATACGCATCTACAGGGTGGTCCAGATGTTCTCTATCGAACGTTTCAATTTCATTCGATTCGCCCGCGCAATCGATGAATTTGTTCAGAGTGTTTGCACAGGCGTTCTGTGGACAATCGTTGCGAGGAATTTTTGTGGGAAAAGACGATGTATTTATTACAAAATTGACAAAATTATTGCTTTTTAATTCTTTTTACATGCAGACTGGTAGTGTGAACGTTGAAATTTGATTTTTCTTTTTGTTATTCGTGAAAAATGAATTTGGACATCGGATGTGAAGAAATATTTTAAGGTGTATGGAATATTCGAGTTATTTAATTAGTTGGAAACGAGATACATGAAAGGATACAGCCTTCACAGGGTTCACGTGGAATTATTTTATGAGACGTGAATCTGGATTAAAGTAACAAATGTAAAAAGTTACAGAAACCAACAAAATTAAAGTAACACAATTTCTCATCTCGGGAATAAAAACGTTCGGTAAAAAAGAATGAAAACGACTGATACGTATTATAGTTTAACATTTAACATTTACCCGAGCATGCGTTAAAAAAAGTAAATGCATTAAACAAACACCAGTTGCTCGCGTAAAACGCAACAGAACACCTGGATCAATAATAAACAACAAAATATTCCTCCTCACAAGAGTGTATTTATTTTCCCCACGTCTTTCCACCATTTTCTAATCACCAATCAGAGTCAACCGGCTTCTAAATAATCCAGCATAATTTTCCAAACCGTCTAAAATCTACGCTCTCGCATCGCCAAACGCAAACATTATTAAGCATTCTACAGAATAACCCTGCCGACAATTTTCCGCGAGCAGTAACGATAAATCAACAGATTTAACGGTGTTCATGAAACAACAAAAACACACGAACACCGCGGCCCATGCATGTATATACCCGAAGAAGGAATAAAAAAAAGAAATAAAGACGAAAAGCATCGCTCGCAGAACAGTCAACCAGCATTAACATTAACTAGCAAAACGGATTGGAGCGCACGTGGTGCAGCAACGAGAATGTTTCGCGTGCGAAGTACTGCTTTTTCTCGACCCCGTTTAAAGCCGCCTCTGTCAACAAGGAGTATTATGGAAGGATAATAGACAGCAGTGAAATTTGGCACTTAGCAGAATGGGAACAGGAGCAGCCGTGCCCGACTATTTCTACTCACGACCCTAGCCAGCTTGATCAAATACCGCTCCAATCCCGCAGTTCCCATTACTGTTGTCATTACTGTCGTTGACTATTATCGTGGAACGTCTTTGTCTCGTTCGAGATTCCCGCTCGTCAGTTATTTCAGTTGAACGATTAAGTCGTTCGTGTCGAAGCAGGAACTCGTTCGCACGTATTATCGCCAGTGGAACTTTCGTGGCGTTTTATTGATGGGGTTGTTTCGAAAGTGGAGGGGGTATAGGTATTTTATTGACAAAATAAAAGGGGCAAGTGGTGACATTTATGTGCAACGATTATTAATTATTTCTATGGTATTGTTTTATTTTATGCATGTACCTGCTTTTTTACTGCGTAACGAACAGTTGTATAATGTAAGGGTAATATCAGTGGTTCAATTTGTAATTAGTAAAATTGTGAGAAGCCCACAACTTACAGCTTGAAATTTGTCTATTTATTAATCGTAGTAGTTGTTGAATTATTGTGCAAGAGGAATCTGATGGTGGTATAGCTGATATTTTAATGAGATGTGCATAAACTTTTAAAGAGAAAAGATGTAAGATATTAATCGTGAAACAATTATATTTATTTTATTTTATACGAAATTCAATGTTCGTTATTCATACGTACAGCTTCAAATAAATCGTTTCTGTAAATTTATTTAATTTCCTTTAGTAAATGTAACAGGAGCTATTAAATATTGTAACTGTAATGTAATTTTTGCAAAATTAATTTATATAAGTGGTATTTATAATATGTGAAAACTAATTTATACTATGCACTTAATAAGCATAAGTGTGTATAACTACTTCATTTTTATGCTAATAAAACAAATATTAAATTTAGTTTGCTTTTCTTTTGCAATATATGTATAATTCAAAATTAAAATTCAGTCATCTCTTCTTGTTATACAATAATGTGAGTTGGATGCAAAACTTCGTCGTTCATTTGCACTTACTCGAAATGGAAGAAGAAAGAGAGTGCTATAATAAAACTAATTGAAACTGATATAATTTAGAACGTTTAAAACTCTTGATTGGAAGTTAATGTATTATTACGTTGAAATATTAAAAATTCACAGCTTACGACGATCATAAACTGGAAATAGAAAACTCGTAGAGAAAAATAGATTGGAATTCTTGCAATTAGGAGGGATTCAAAACGATTTGTCCATTATTTACGAACCTGATGTTTGCATTATTTCGAATGGAATTAAAATAAATTGTGTTGACATGAACAACGTTGGCGATTTTAGATCGGAAATTAATTTAAAACAAATGAGAATAGAAACGAACTCACGAGCTATTATTTAGTATCGATATTTTTAACCAGACAGTAGCTGGAAAAATGGTTGTGGAAGAGAAGTTCAATGCTCAATAAAAATAATGTGCAAATAAAATTTAATTGCCGGTTTATTTTCGAAGGAGTTTTCTAAATAATTATGGAAATATAATATCCTTGTTCTTTGTAAATTTAATAATAAGAAAATATAGAGATAAAAAAACTTATTAATATCAAAAGTGATTATCGAATGATTTTAATGCAAAGCACTGTTAAACTTAAGCAATATTAATTATATTTTACACGTGTTTTTTCAGTATACCTGGAACATGCAAATTATCTTGATCGAATTTCATTAAATATTTTACTTCAAGAGATCTAAATACAAAACTTGTCCAATAATTATTTCTTTTTCAATTAAAATATAATACTAGTTATTTTTGTTAATTCTTATAAGTGTATATACATTTCTGATCTAACTACCGTCTTCTTGTAATATTATTTGTTTCACGTACGTCCAAATTATTTAACACTTCAACTTCCAATTGTCCTTAAGTAATACTCAAAAGCAGTTACTGTTAGTAGAACCACTTGATACGCAAGAAATGAAGCTGGTCAGGCGTCGAAATTTTGAAAAGTAAACAGACATTCATAAATCATACGCACGGCGCAAAATAATTGCATAGAATTTAGAATCACGTGATTCTACACGTATTACAGTGATAGGCTTAAATGGTTCCAGTTAGAAATTAGACAGCAGATGCACCGAAAGCATCAGCTGGCTTAGTTTGGCCCGGTGTTCGTGATTCACTCGTCAATTGCCAACTGCCTTACAGTCTTGTTCGAAGTTTTAAGATCTGAAGCAGTGACGACAGAAATAATGAACCTCGTTTGTTCAAACATCTGATTTATGTCTTTAACATGTTTCAGGCAAGGAGACGCATGTCAAAAAGTGAAAGTAAATGGCCTTTGCTATTCCAGATTCCAGCATTATAAATTCTACATTATTTAACTATTCATTTACGAATGGAAAATAAATTTGTTCACGCATTTTGTCTTCTAACAAAGTCATTCTTTTTTCAATTCATTCTATTTATAAAAGAAACGTAAAATAAAGTCGTCGGGGATTTATTACATACTTCACTCATTATCGGTACTTGTATCATATTTTTTTAAGGAATAAGAACAAATGCACTGAGATAATTCAGATATGTTAGAACAGATAAAATCGTAATATATATGACTGTACAGGGAGTTCCAAAAATAAGGGATCAATCTTTGTGCGTGTATTCCATTCACCACAGAGATAATAAAAAAAATATTATTCCAAAGTTTCTTATGAGAGAAAATAGTCGAATGAAATATCAATATTAACGTAATTCCAAGCTGTCCGTCGATACCCACTTAAGAATCTAGAATATACCTCTACAATCGTATCACAGAATATTTTCAACCCTTTGAAATAATGAAAACACACCCATACGTGTTTGGCTATTTAAAAAGTACCGCATTGAATTTAGTCTCACTAAAGGAGAACATTTTCCATAAGAAAAATTCCCTTCTTAAGAACACCTCTCTAATAATAAAATTCTCAATGGTGCCCCTCTAAAATTATTTTCAAACCCCACTGTGACACGGAGAATACACTAGTAAGCTTTTTTTTTCTTTACCATGTACAAAAATAATGCAAACCTTTCTCCAGCAAATCATTTTAAACATTGAACAGTCAGTGTCATAATAAGACTCTCTGCAAAACCCTTTTCTATCCATTCCCTTCTCTGAAGAAACTAATTAAACAATCCAGCAACCCAAACGCACACGCCACGCGTCACAAAACTACCCCTCATTGATTATCTCTGAACGCATACAGATTTCCACCCCAGAAACCAAAACGTTTTCGCGGAAGAACAAAAAAAATTCGCACAAAATCGACTCCACCCAGTGGCACAGAGGACAATAGGGGAGGAAAGAAACCGAGGAAAACTCTTATCGCAATCTCACGATAATTGCAACCGCCAGTATCTTCAAACATCGTTTTGCACAGTTTCGAGGGCCAGCAACACGTAAGGAAAAACGAAAGGATGAAAGTGGAGGGAATCAGAGGATGAGCCGAGCCGAGCCGGGTCTAGGAGGGTCGAAGGAGGGTTACAGGCGGCGGCACGAGTGAGGGTGAATTTGGACGACGAACGAGAAGGAGAGGGTGAAAGGGGGGGAGAGAGAGAGTCCATTAGCAGATTACGTACCCAACCCGCCTAGCTCATTCACCCCCCGCGATATTTTTTCTTCCTGTCCCGTCCTCCTTCGACCGCTAACGATTTCTCCCTCCTCTGTCTCGCTTTTACATTCACCCCGCCTAAACTTCTAAGCTTCTCCACGCGTCAGGTACACCCCGTTTCGCCGTTTGGACCTTGCCCAGCGAAATCATTCGATTTCGAACGCAAGAAAAGGACCTGGAATTGAGGGGAGATTGTAATACTATGCTCAGGGATTTTACGTGCAACTTTGCTTTTCCGATGTTTCGTTTTGGCTGGATGTTCGTGTATGTTCTTCTGTGGATTCGTTTTCTGTCTTCTGTGAATCTTCTTTTATCGAATTATCATTATATTTTGTTTTAAGGGCGGCAGAATGTTTCCAATTTATTCATAATTTATTTATCACCGTATTTCGTGACTCCGAGATTAGTTGTAACGAAGTGACTTAGAGATAACCCTTTCGATCTTTGGGAAGAAGTGGCTTCGAAATATCCTTTTTTTTGCCTATTTATTTCCTGACTAAATTGGTTAATTGAGATTATCCAAGTACATCAGAGCACTGTATTGCGCCTGATTCAGATTAATGGATCATAAGAATCTTTCACATCTCCGATAAGTATATTTTGCATAAGGGAAAAAATTTAAAATTTAAGGCGGAAAATTTTGCATTACAATTTTTTTGTAATATATAAAAATTACTGTACTATACTATTACTATTGCTGTACGAATTATTCGACTTTTTATGACGCATCACCAGACGACAAAAAATAAAACAAAATATGTGAAACACGTAACAATGCGTTTTTAGCGATACAAAAGCATTCAGAAGTTTTTTGCGGCAGAAATAAATGAACAAAAGTGGCGCCATTACAATTTATGTGGCAGTGCATATGCGTTTGCCAAATAAATGGCAATAACTCGACCGAAAATAATACGAGCAATGACCACAGTGACCATTGTAAATATACATTAACGTGTAATTGGGGATAATTAGTAATGGTTAATAAGCTGCGCCAATAAAAAGGACAAAAATACGTCACAGATAAAACAGGAAATACATATTACAAAAGCCCCGGATAAAACAATCACATAAACCGTTAAACAAACGCAATAAATTCGAACTTTTTTCCAGAGAAATTTTGCAAAAAAATTTATAAAATATATACGAGACAAATTGTTGTAGAATTTTATAGAAAACAACTATTCTCACATTATATATCGTTCACGCAAAAATGAGAAGGCTGTGCTTTAGTACGGCGTGATTAAATCGAGAGTTGCGCGAAACAAAGTTACAACAGAGACGACAACGGTTCCTCCGCCTTTGAACAGCAGGAAAATCTATTTTATTAATATAACAGAGCTGCTGTTTGATCTGATAATTTCGTTTGGTCGTTCTAAAGAGCGCCCCCGCTTTTTTCCCGTACTTACCACGGCAAAGGAGCTTCTGTGGCCCATTTCCCCGTGGGCATTCTCGATGCACCTTTCTATCCTCTTTGACAATTATTGATTCAATGAAAATACAGTCTGTGGCGTCAACCCGAATTTAAGTGAACAGTATCTGGTTCATTATCGAAGAATAAATTTATAATAAGAAATACGTTCATTTCTCAATAAGTTATCTTTGGTTTCTTCACTTCTTTTGTTTTAATTTTATTTCCAGGAAGTGGGACGTTACATGTGAAACATGTAATATAGTAACACCCGAGAAGTATTTGCATATGGTTAATTTATCTTGAGATAACTAATGGCAACATTTTTTTTCTTTGACAGATATTAGGGTGTAACAGTTTTCGGTAACAGTCTATGGTACTATAGTACAGAGTTAGAATAGAAATTAATAACTGTAAAGATTTATAGGAATTGGAGAAAGTAACATGTGAGTTAGACGAAAATATTTCACAGATTTTTTGTAATTCAGAACAGTTTAAGAGATTCTGTTATTTCTTATCAATTTAATAACGTATGCTAATAAAAGTTCTATAAAATATTGTATTTCTCTGCTTAATATCATAAGTGCGAATAATTATAATGACAAAGTAAACACACATTTTTAATACCATCCCTCTCGTACCTTTCAGGAATACAATATTACATACGGAAAGGGTTAATTCACTGGTTTAAATGTTCGTTTAATCGTATGTACAATAACTAATTTGGATACCACATAAATCACCATGAGTAAGCAAAATAAACAAATACGACAATAATGTGAGCAACAGCAATATTTACTGCAAACTTATGATGTTCATACAATATTAAATGTTTGTTGTAAATTTATGATGACCGACTACACATTCGTAGCCACAAATTCCTATAATTAAAACAAGAGTGTGATTAATTTTAAATGAGAAGTAAAAAGTGAAAACGTTCCTTGTTTCTTTCGTGTTTGTTTCAATTAAGGAAAGAAAATTGTCGTTTAAAGCAAACGAGAAATCGGCTAGTATAACGAGGGTAACAATTTTATGAAACAAATTGACACACTTTCGTTCCTTTCCCTAACACCAATACATAAATTTACACCTGTCGTGTAATTAAAAATGCGAACAATATTTTCAGAAATGATGTTAACCTTAATTCAGACACGATTATTCTATTCTTCCACAACTCGTCATAGTTTAATAAATTGGCACCTTACTGATAGATATATCTTACAAAGTATTTACTAAATGATTCCTAACAAATTATAATATTGGGTTATTTTTTTTCGTTCACGAAAAGATCTCGCCACATAAATTCTTCAATTGAATTACACTTTTCTACGAACATAATTGCATGCCGCATTAGCAAAGGAATTGGTGATCATTTGAAAACGGCTAAAACTTTCACAGTCTTTGAAAAGCAAAAATCTTTCCATTAAATGAAGGCAAACGTCTAATAACCCAAAACTATGCAATCCAAGAAACATTTTTAATTTCCTTTCAATGCAAAACGAAATATAATATGAACCACGAAGTTCATTATCAATTTCTACATCTGCATCTACTTATAAATTGTTACCGTCGCCAGGTTCCGCATAAAATAACAAAAGGCCAAAAACAAATATTAGATTGCTCTCCACGGCAACCTTTTTAATTTTATTCCCGCGAAGGAAATTCCAACGACGAAAGCTGTTTCATAAATAACGAGATTTATCCAAACGTTTGCACAGCTACATTTACCGAGTGTCTTATTAATTTCAGAAACAAGAGGAACGCAAATAGAATGTAAGTAAGAAACGTTCGCACGCGTCTCATAAGTAAATTACCAATCGGTCCGGTTGATCCTACTTCGATTAACGCTGTATCAACATCTCAGAAAGCGAAAGGGAGAGAGCCAGGGGAACGTTAGTTCGATCAACTCATCGGGATTAATAATAAGAGTGTTTGCCGACTGATTTTTCTAGGAGCGTTCTAGCAATTACCACACCGATTGCCACTTGAGCCCCGATTATCATCGCTTTCGAGAGTTCCCGATTATATTAGATTGTGAACTAAGCCACCGCGTATTTTTCGTTTCGAATACATTCACGATAAGGACTGGTCGAAATAGGTGGCACTTTCTAATTCTATCTGCGCCAGTGGATTATAAAAGTGGTTCAAGTTAAACGTTTAGAAGAGAAAAGAAATTAAATTATCGGTCATTTCGTGCTCCATCTATTGTATATATTTTTCTGTTTACGAAATCATCAGAAATTTAATCGTTACGTTAAATTGGTAGCTGTGCCGTTAAGTGTACTTCATTTCCAAACACTAAATATCTCAGGAAGGGAAAAGTATATGATTCGAACTATGTACTATCATAATTATTGTCACGTTTAGCATTAGCAGTGCTCTATCTTAGTGACACTTTCGTTTCAATGTTCTAGAACCCCGTGTATAAATCAATTTCAGAAAAGACAAGAAATGCAATAAATATAGAAAATAATTAACCAGGCGTTACAATGGTCAAAGTGACAATAATAATAAAAGAACAAAACACGAGAGAGTACACTGCCGCTCAAAATTATGTATGTGGACACTTACCGCGTTCATGAAATTCGTGATATTTAATATTGCATATTTCTATTATTAAACAATATTTGTTGCTAAATTCTATTTTGAATATGTATGCAATGTATTCTAATCCTACTAAATTAACAACTTAGTTATTCAATTTCCTATCCGGTGGTTGGGAACCTGCGTTATATTTCGTTGCATGTGTAATAACCCAATAATTGGGTAATAAACCAATATTATAATTTGGTAGGAATTATTTAGTAAATACTTTGTAAGATATATCTATCAGTAACGTGCCAATTTATTAAACTATGACGAGTTGTGGAAGAATAGAATACTCGTGTCTGAATTAAGTTTGTGAGGCTTTTCTCTACTAGTTTGCGATGTCCCAAATCTGAAAAACATTTCTGGGAAATCTTAGAATCTGAGGGGAACCTTATTGAACCTATACACTGAAATAATGAAAAGTTAATAACCAGGATGCCACTAGCAAATATGTAGATGAAAAGAAGATATAATTATTTTGTATCATTATCGGTGAGACATTTAATAAATTATTATTAAAATATGTTGTCTAACACTGTACGAACTAAAATACATACAAGATGATCAAATTTCCCACAGATATCACAACTTTTTTCAGGTAGTTATAAGAATTAAGGAAGTGTCCACATACAATACTTTGGAGCGGCAGTGTAGCTTAAAACTGGTACAAAAAAAGATCTGCAAAAAAAATCATACTTTAAGGGGTTGAGCACGAGTATAACAACGAGTATTACCACAATCCCCGAGACGCTGGTAAGACGCCGACAAAACGCATCATTAATTATTTCCATAGCACTTTCAATGTCCTCTTTTCCCCACACAAACACAAAAAGCCTCCAACAGTCGTAGCCGCACGAAACGACGCTTTAGTCGAACTTTTCGGATGAAAACGCGTCTCCTTTGCGCAATAACGAATCATTTAAAATTCGTGGCGACTCCGAGTGCATCTGGCACCAGGGTGTTTTCAGCGGTAAAAGCAACGAAAAAACAAAAAACAAAAAAGGGAAACGATGGAGCGCGTTACGCGGTGCTTCTCGCTTTGTGGCAACGGTTTACGACAAAAAGGCCATTTGCCGTTTCCACCGGAGAGCAAGAAAATAATTCCTGCGAGAGATGCCGGCGCATACGGCTCTTTAATCATAGATTGCGAAACTGCCGGATAACCGTTGATAGACGAACCGGCCGGCTTTTTCGTGTTATCTGCTTGTTTTTGTACGCGACGCGTCTCCTTGTTTTACGATTGAGTTCGATTCAGTTGCGGATAAGCCAGGTACTGCGAAAGATAACTCTTCGCAGAGGCGTTTACGATCTACAATTGTTTTCCACGGTGGTTTCTTCGGTTTTAATAATATCATTATTAGTCACGGGGCACGCGAATTGTATTCGTGGAAAATGGAAGCAGCCCCAAAGGTGAAAACTGTTTTATGAATAAAGATGTTGTATGGATGTTGGATGTTGAAGATGAAAGGGTTATCTAGAATGTTAATTGCAATTCAATTGAAATTGTATGGAGTAAAGTAAAAGTCGGTTTTCAATTTAATTGGTAAATTCATTGACAGCGTTATCATTTGGTTATTCATCGAATTACAATTTTTTGAAATTATTTTTTAGATCAATTGACATTTTCTTCAGGTATCTTTCTATATCTATCATAGACCTGTAAATTGGCAATTTCAAAATATTTGATTCTCTCTCAAATAATCATGCATCTAGCTATGCTTGTCATTGATCATTGCCAATGCTACTTTTACATAACACAGTTTACATTAAATCGTAAGCAAAACCTTTCTTTCTGCGGTCTAAAGGGAATACACGGTGCCATTGCGAACGTATGTGTTTTAAACCTGTTTTATATAACAAAATGTTAGATAAACATCGATCGAGCAAATTGAACCAAAGTCAGCCCCTTTGCGTTGGAAATTTTGTCGATTGATCAAAATTATTGCGTGAAATCTCGATGAACGTGCACGAGAAGGGCACACACGCTAATTTCCTACAAGGGGTGAGCGATGGTGAATGCACTTAACGATTCTCAAATACGTATTACCAGGTACGAAATGATCGATCGCCCTTAGACATCTGCGCACTTTAAAGGTACGAACGAAAAGCAATCTTGACGGTGAGTAAAAATCGTGACTAGGCCATTCTTGCATCGGCAGGAAATTAATCATAATAATTCGACTACCGGCGGCCAGCCAGCAATCATTCCTGATCGCGCCTTCGTCGTTCATTATTCAAAGTTGGACGTTACAGTCAGTAAACTCGAAATTTTGCAGATTCACCGGACGAAAAAGTATTGCCGCGTGATAATTGCGCCAACAAACTATCGAGAACTAGATATCGTGGGAACTTTCGGTGTTACTACATTGCAAAAGAAAAATTTAATATAATCTGTTTAACAGTTCATGCAGAGAACCGATTGTGGTTTCCATAAGTCTGCGTTTTTAAATTTTTTTTACTGGTTCATTGTTCGCCTTGCATCTGCGCGTGTCAGTGATTTCAATGCTCTGTGCGGCGAATTTTCTTGCGGGGAAAAACAGATTTTCCTACATTTGAAAGACTGTTCTTACATGTACATAGTCATACCTGAGTTTGTTTGCACGCAGTTGGAATATTTATATCTATCAAATATACAATAATATAATTAAAGTTATTGTATAAAGTGTTATAAAAATTTTCAAACTTTGCATATTGCAACAATTTCTACCATAATTACTGGAATCTTCGTGTGAAACTTCAGTGCACTCGTTAAATGAAATTATCAATAATTCAAGACGTTCGAATTTTTACTTAGAACGGATTCGAACGAAAGAATAAAATACATAATGAAAATGCAATGGAAATGTTCGAACGGCGATTACCAGAGGAAGGAAATGATTGCGTGTAAATAGGAAAGGGTTGATCGACGAATTGGGGGGTCCAGAAGGAGGAAGTTGACCCAGCTGTAATGCTTCTTCCGGGCGAAGATCAAATCTCAGAGGATGCAACGAAAACAGCTTGCGACTTGTCACTCGTCGTGACTCGCGTATTAAGTTCGACTCCCGTAACATAGCCGTCATGTTTTTCCACGGGGGTGGTCCGTGCGCGTCAAAGTGTTAAAAGTTTTTTCTCGTTGTCAGTCACAAAGAAGTCACGCGGCACGGCGTTGTTTGCGCAACGAATGAAGAGGAGAAACCGAACGGTGGAAATCTTCTAACTATAAAATTCATGTGGATAGGAAAAATGAAAACATCATTTTCATGGTCTTAGTTAGATTAATCGAGATCTGGATAAAGTTAGTTGTTGTAGAATTAATTGATGGTGTGAGGGATACTTTATGAATTCATTAAAGTAATTGTAATCATTTTTCACGGATTATAGAAGATGAATCGGAAGAAATAGGAAACAGTGATTCTTTTTTTAGTTTTGTTTCGAATATGTACACAAACGAATATTGTTGTATTTATTATTAAATACGTATTATTAAAAAGTATCTATTTGTTTGCAATATTTACGTTTGTAATTCGATACTTTATTTTACCTTTGCGAGGGTAGTTAAATAAACTCTGATAAAAGGTGAAAGTATTAATGATAGTATGCGTACTTTTAATTATACTTGAAGCACAATAAATAAGAGCCATACTTAATTTTCATCTTATTTTATTTATAAACGTAACACGAACCTAATCAAATTTATTTAATATCAAAAATAAAATTTTAAATTGCACCAGAATAATATCAAATCGAGGACGACTACTGTATTTAATTAACTCTGTAGAAAGAAAGAAATATTTTACATTGAAAGAAAAGAGAATCGAAAACCAACGGAATAAAATGGAATGATATACAGTACCCTATTCTCAAAAAATTATTCGCCAAAACGTCTCGACCTCATTAAACAAATTAAAACATATTCCCATGCATATTGCATAAAATGATATCTAAAAAAGAAGCAAAATGACCATAAGAGTACTAAAACACTCGCTCAACTTTCACCCCCATCGTAGGATTAAAATTCTTCAAAAAGAGACGCCCTAGTACTCTCGTAAAAAAAAGCTGGAACTCTACCACGGTACACTTTGGAAGGCGCTGTTAAAAAAATGAATTCCTGGCTCGCTTTGCCCATCGGACAGAACTTCGACTGCAGCCTAATAAAATACGCTACAATGTTACCGTCGCATCGCGTATGTATATTTCGCCGTTTCTAAATCAAGAAAAGAAAAAAAGAAAGAAAGAAAAACGTTTATGACATCTGTCCCTCAATTCGAGTCACTCCTTTAAATAGCACGCTTCCTCGGTAAGGAAAACGACACCGCCGACATAGAGTTACGTTCGATCCTAAATATGGACGTCGAATTTTCAAGATCCCGTAACGCGAATATATTGGGACAGACGGTTTGCATTTCAGTTACTCACCCGGCAATATCCTGAACCCGCGTTTGCAATGCCGATTTCTCGAAGGGTTCCTCCGGGATCAGGCTGCACAGCAATTGCATCAGGCTGCTGGCTACGATGCCACTTCCGGTTGAATTACCGGATGCCTCCTGCACCTGGACCTGGTCGTCGAGTTTCGTCAGCGTCTATAGGCGGAAAGAATTTTCATTTCGCATTTTATTTTTCTGTTTGCAAATGGGACAGGTCCTCGTGCGACTAGTTTAAATAATTTTGCACGCAATAATACGCAATGTAGTCTTAGAAAGTGGTAAGTGATATCTGGGAAATATAATTTTAGGTCCTCGGTGGCAAGGTTTCATTTATTTTAATTTTTTTATTTCGCATTTTATTTTTCTGTCTGCAAATGGGACAGGTCCTTGTGCGACTAGTTTAAATAATTTTGCACGCAATAATACGCAATGTAGTCTTAGAAAGTGGTAAGTGATATCTGGGAAATATAATTTTAGGTTCTCGGTTGCAAGGTTTCATTTATTGGACTTCCATTTTTGGCGTTGAAAGTTGTGAAGTTTCATCGTTTGTTTTATACAATTTAGTGTGTAACATTGTTTCGGTTTCTTAGCCTGTTTGTTGAAACTGTAGAAAGTGTGTGAATTAAGTCATCTTTCTAGCATATTATGTTCGAATACATAATTATAATGTAGAGTAAACGAATCTTAAATTGATCTATAGATACAGAATCATAGATTTTCGTCTGGAATAAGCATTGGTCATTTGCAGACGAACATAAATATAATTTGCTCGACTTGAATCCAAAAAATAAAGGATCACGAAATTAGCCGAAAAATTAAACTACAGCTGATAAATCAATTCCCAATTCCAACAAAGCCAACTGACAATTCCTGGCCACTCATCAACGCAAAATATTCATAGCAAAACGAACGATGAAATTCCTTCCCCGGTTTCAATCTCGAACTCACGAAAAAAAAACCAAAAATCAATTTCTCATCCCAGCGACTTGCCTCCACTTATTCCAAACATCCACAAAAACGATCATTCCCAACATTTATAACACGTCCACCGAAAGTCCGTCCCATCGGGAAGTTCGAAGTTCAAAGTTCTCCGTTCGAAATGGAGAAGAAAGGGAAAAAATGCGCAGAATCTCGATACGCAGAAGAGAAGAATGATCCTCCAATAAAGACCCAAGGTATCGAGATGGCCAGCTTCACGGAAGATATACCCCGTGTCTCGCGACCTAATCGAAGCGAAGATTGTCCCGTCTGAGTGGAATATTTGTCTAACTCGTTCCTCGTCGTAAGCCGATATCGCTTTTTCTAAAAGGCCCCGTCAACCGATCGTCGCGTCTGACTCCGACGAAATCGTAATGCCCGACGACCTGGACGAGCGGCTACTAGTCGGGTGGTCGCGTGTTTCCAGGCGGCCAAGAGGATCAGACGGACGGCGAAGTCGAATTCCTGGCGCGTTGAGTCATTGATACCCGGGGGCCCGTCGGACTGGACACGAGCAACGACACATACATATAGGCGACATTCAAAATGCTAAATTAGAGGTAACGAGTCGGAAGGTAACGATAAGGAGGCAGGAGTATATGGGCCCTAAACGGTTCAGCCGGGACAACCTCGATAAGTCGTTCGGGGAACACTTTAACGACTCGCGTTTCCACGTATTCGTTTATGTTTCGGGACGAAGATTGTTGTGCGGCACAATGCCACGGGTCTGTTGACACTGGGGCTGCCGAAGACAGTGAAAACCACGGTTTTCTTGGCGAGGACCTTGGTGCAGGAACTTGGTGTCCAGCATTTCTGGGGCCCGACTCTTGCAGTAATCGATAGGTGATGTATAGAGGTGTATAAATCTTCAGGAAGCATGATTTGACGGAGAAGTGGTCTTGCACAGTTTCTACTGCACCAAGGTTTTCGATTTATGGTGACTTTCAATGACAATGACAGAGAATGACGATTTTATATAAATATCTATTTAATGTTCATTCAATCACTGTTGTTTTTGTAATCTCTGTAAAGTATATTGTCTAGATCTAGATCAGGAACACCAGTGTTCCGTGAAAGCCTGTTTTATGTTTTGAAATTTGAATAATTACTAAATAGATAACGAATGTTATTTCTAATTTTTTTAAATTTTATTGATTATGTGTTATTGCCTAGCCTACAAAATAAACAATGTGTTCCGTGAAAATTTCGCGATTTGGAAGGTTGGAAAACCCTGGTCTAGATAATAGCAAAATAGGTAGCTCTAGTGTGGATCATCTATAGCCAGGTGTGACTGCGAAAGTCACATGTGAAATTATAAAATTACAGCAGAGGATGAGAATAAATTGAACCTGCAGAATATCATGGTGAAACTAATAAACCTTTGTATTTCGAGCACTTACAATTAGTAATAATGGGAAACGAGAAATATCTGGAATTCTGATTAAAATGGAAAGCAACAAGTAGATGAATAATCATTTTCTCTTGAGATCTAAATCAGGGAGAAAAATCACAGCATAAAATCAATTATTAGATTTAAATGAATAGAACGAATGAGTAGATTAAATGTTTAACTTCAAAGTGAATACTTGACTGAATACTTGCTGAAGAAGTCAACCATATAAATTGAAAGAAATCAATATTGTAATTAACAATAGAAGTACCAAGAAAGTCCAAATGACTTGTTTCAGATTTCTTGCTTTACAATTATTAACATTCAGATGTCGTTATAGCCATCTATAACTTTTAATATGACAGAATGACAATTAATTGTCTCTATATAACGTCCATTCAATGACTTTCGTCTTCATAATCTATCTAACGTATGATATCTAAATAGTGCGAGAATCTATCGGCAGTTCTAGTGTTAATATCCATTTACCCTGGATAAAATCTCACAATTTTAAACTTTTAAAACTTCACCGATAACAATTCCATTAAATCAATAAAGAATACTTCTAAATAAAAAAAAAATTATCTAAGATGGACATATTTTTTACGTTCGAATCAAATTCAATTTCTAAATTCTATATAAATCGTGTCGAAAGTCCAAGTAATTCGATATGGAATCGAAATCCATCTTACTTGTCCTCGACCCTTTCGACTAGGAGTCGCCTAGATTAACAGAACGTATTCTTCCCCGTTTTCTTTCGTTCCTTCTTCTCCTCCTTTCTTTTTTACGAGCAAACAGTCCAGTCTCGAATCGTCGAATTTATTTATTACCCGTCCACGGAATCGTACGAATGCATTGGCGAGAAACTAAACGAGAGGGACCAAAGCGCAAGGGAGAGCAGCGACCTCGAACGATCTACGGGAAATTGTAAATTTCCTCGGCCAACGGACGAAATTGAAAGGCATTCGCGGACCCCACAGGACAATCGATCTCTTTGCGTAATGGTCCAAACTGTGATTCTTCCTCGGCTTTAATAGCGGGACAAGGCTTCATTTTCCTAAAAAGTTTTCCTTTGCTGAAAACGATTTTAACCGAATACATACATACATAGTTCGTTGTCAGGGGTACAGAATCAATGGGCGCTATGTTTTTCAATGGCTGGAGACATGGGACGTGAAATTGGGTTAAAGGTATACATGTAGCTTTCAGTATTCAATGATGAAACAACGCTTTCGCTATTTCTAGACGATGGTTCCTTTGAAGATATATGCGTGTGTCGTTCGATGCAAAAGTGGCGTGAGAATGGGAAAGTTGATTACTGGATAATGAGGGATGAAGTAAAAGCGCTGCAAAGTGCAATGATATCAAAGGATGTTATATTTCTTTTATATAAGCCACTGTACAGTTATACCTTAGGATAATAAAGGACGTAAATAATAATTTTAGGACGATATTCATACATTTTTCCAATATATGTTGCTTTAAGAAAACAATTGAGCACGTCAAATATTAACGTTAATATGGAAAGTTATATCAAAATATTGGTTTACTTGTTCTTTATTCAAATGCAAATTGCAATGATACACGGTAAATATTTCAGAAAATAATTGGAGCAATTGCAAACTTTTGCAATTCGCAATGAAACTGAGAAAATAATTTTACCATACTGGTGTGTCCTCGATTCCTTCAATACAAAATCGGCATTTTCCAGCATTTCTAGACGTTTTTTATTTTTCGCAGCTCGAGTGTCCGATTTAAAAATCTGCAAAACTTCTACAATATGTGCCCCCATAATTGCTATGTCTCAGAATTTTTGCAAAATTTTGTATGCGCTAGAATGGGAGACATTGAGAAAAAATTATATTTTTGTTTTTTCGTTATAACTACCCTCCCAGTCGAGCTACAGGGTTGAAACTTGGTACGAATTGGTTTTTCAATGACACCTCACAGCTTGTATTTGGTTTAGGGGCACCTTTTACCCCCTTATCCGGCTATAAACTTTATCAGAAAATCCGACAAACTGGAAGTGTCTTCAACTAGCAATCAAACTTGCAAAAAATAATTTTACCGAATGAGAATATCAGCGATTCGCAGTAAACCTTCCAAAAAATAACTTCCATTCTCCAAATACTAAATACATATGGCGGATTCAGAAGCCAATCAGTGCAAGTTCATTGGCGTTAGAACCGAGATAAATGAGGTTTTTACAAATTACTTAGAAAAAAAAGATAATATTAGTACCGTCATCTGTTGCTTGCGTATGAAAATAGGTCACTTAATTAATCGATCAACCGAAAGTTTCAACAATAAAGTGGTTTTTGAACTACTAATCTACTAAACTCATGATTGGCTTCTGAGCCATCCATATATGTATATGTTACGGTAAATGTGATTATGCCCGGTGATTATGTATAATTGTCGGTTATTATATATAATCACCACTAAGTTTGGTAAATGTGTTAAATTCTTGAATATTCAACAAATTGACCGACGAGTTTAATAGATCAATCTATAACTTTTAATATGACAGAATGACAATTAAGAGAAGGCAATTAAAGATTTGAATACCTTCAACATTTTCTCTGCCCGTGATTCTAAACCATCTTTACCACTCATTCTATATTTCCCCACTTGTTCTCGCCTGCTTAAAATATCTGTCTGGATTAAACGGCCCGCTGCCTCATCTAATTTATAACATTTACCAAACTTAATGGTGATTATATGTATACAATAACCGGCAGATTACACATAATCACCGGATTAATCGCATTTACCCTATCATATTCATCCAACATCCACAGATATAAATACATGCCCGTATATTCCACCGAAATAATAATCTGCACCCTCAACCGGTGAACGCCTTCTTACGTTCCGTCCGTAAACTGAAAATATCGCCCCTGGCAAGAAAACGTTCACGCGTGGACCGGTTAAAAATCCCCTAACCGCGAGAGGGAGAGAAAGGGAGGGAAGGCTCGCGTGGCGATAAAATATGAGGAACAGCCGAATTCTGGAACGTGCGAGGAGGTCGTTGAAAAAGCGACGATAGGAGGCCGGGACAAAAGATTAGGCCGACTCCTCGAGAACCGAGCTTGATGGAAGCGGCAACAGAAGTACCCCACGCACATTCTACACGCGGAACACCGGCTCCTTTCACCGTCCAACCCGATTCTCCTGGTTCCGGCTCGTGCGTGTGCGTGCGTGCGCGCACAGGGGGTCGTGAATGTGTGTCCATGCGCGTGGGTGACGTCACTAAAAGCTCTCTCGCCGCTAATGCATTTGCGGAGGGAGATTCCCGGGGGAGGAACGGGAGAAGGAAGGCGCCAGTGCCGTATCTGTGAAGCGTGAAAGATCGATCCCGAAGCGAACGACGAGACCGTACGATTGCGACGGATCATCGAGCGAAACGATCGACTTCGAACGTACTTGCTGCCCCCGTCACGCGAAATCATTCGGCGTTGTCCTTCGTCTCGTTAAATATGCTTTCGAATGCGAATTTCAGGCGAATTCGAGGTTTTCCCCGTTGCATGTGCGGGCACGTTGGCGAAAATCGTCAGACAGAGATCATTCTGATTGGAAGATGTTAAAAGAGTTGGTAGGTGGAGCCCTGTATCAATTTCTGTCAGATTTCCCAGGCAATTTTCGAGGAACTTTTCTGATGCGATTCTAGGTTTGTTTTAAGTCGTTCGTTTGGTCTTACGCCGGCTTTAGAGAATCATGGGAAGCATCCCTAATTTTTCAACGCTAGTTATGTGCTTTTTGTGCGATTTTTTTATATGCACTTTCCTGTGGATGTATATGTACCGCATAAAAGGGGACTCGACAGTATTTCAAGTTCCTTTAGCTAGAAAGTCTTATAAAAGTGCTTTACGGTGGCCCAGAAACAGTCTCATTTATTTATCCTAACTGCTTGTCAAATGGTTCTATTGCTTTATACTGGGCTATGTATCGTCGGCCAAGTTAAATTGCCCTAAGTTTAGATATGAAATGCAGATAGGAAATTTAACTGTATTACATGTAATACTATCAGCACAGCACTGACAATCAAAGGTACCAGCTTGTTGCCAAGGAATATGTTATTTACCATAAGGTGTTTTTAGAGAAAGATTATGAGTTACACTGTGAACATCATTTACATAATATTACAACAAACAGAAGGTCGCTCGCTTAATCGTTTCGAGATGTCAAGCACGTGTAGTGTTTGCTACGTTAAAATGCCTTATCTAGCTTTCATTGCCAGGACGAAATATCGTATCTGAAATATACAGTTAATTGCTGCCTTAATAACACATTACCTGCCAATACACCTATCACAAAAAATCATCCGTACAGGCTGTTACGAAATAGTGACCAGATTTTTTTAACTGAACGAAGAGAAACGGGAACGGCGCATAGAAAATGATAGACCGACCGTTTTCTCGGTTGTTTCGAAATGTTAGATGGAACATTTCACTAAGGACGACAGTATTTCCCAACGATTAGGTTGATACGATCGCGAATAGCAGAGTTGGAAGATTACTGGTTCAGTGGGAAGTCCGAATGCGAACTTTGAAGATGGAAAACTAGAGTTGAAATCAGATGAATGAGGGAGAGGGGTAAATTGATTGAAGAGAGGGGAAAGATAAGGTGTTCGTTTAGAATGGAAAAAACAAAAATGAAAATGGAAAGTGTGGTGAATGTATTATAGAATGTTTCGTAGACACACTCGTTGTTAACCCTTATGTTAGCAACCAAAATGGAGTAGAAGTTCGAAGCTTAGTTATTCTAATGATTTTGCATAAATCTGTTTTCACAAAACGTGAGTCGACGTGAAATTACTCAAAGAATCGGGATCTAGAGCGGTTTTGCAATATTTTATCAAGAATATACAAAAATTGTTAAAGCAAATATAGAAATGGGTACCTGGGTACCCGGTTGCTAACATAAGTGTTAATGCACGCTGATTTACATTTAGGAAATCTTAATTAAACGTGAGATTTACCATAAGGTAACTATGTAAGAATTTAAGGTCCATCGATACGTCAGTGGAAACACGTGCGTTTCAACCTCGATTCTCTGCTCTCAGCCTGGTTCTCCCCTTTTGCACTTCACTTATCCATCAGAGTTATGCATACCGCCGTAGCATTTTCTCTGCCAACCGGAAGAATCGATAACCGTCAAACGTTTCAAATTCGCGGTGCCTGCGTGATAACTTTTCATTACACGCGTAAGAATGCCATTCTTTCTCCAAAAATCGTCGTGTTTCCCAAATTAGGCGACAGAAAGTAATTGCTCCCTTGTTGGTTCCAACGACTCCCTACACCTAATCTTGACTAATCCCCATCTGTAATCGTTCCATTCATCGTTGGGATATTTTCAAACGCGAAAACCCAAACGCCACCGAGTAGTGAGCGTTCTTCATTCAGTCTATACGCACAGTTTAATATTTACAGGCGAAATTCTTCGATGGATTTCGGCTTCCAGCTTACAGGCCCGCGTTCAGCACTCAAACTCGCCGGAGCAGGAGAGTTAAATATTCGAGCGGAGCCGAGGCTCTGGAACGGTGAACGCGAGCCAAACCCGACCCTTAAGACACTTAATCCTTATTTTGACAAGTCGGACAGGACAGGCACGATGATCTTTGCTTTCGTTTATTTACCAACCTCGAAATCAGCTCGAAAAACGAGCACGGCAAATGGACATCGCCGTGCAAAATAACTCGCTAAATATTAACCCTTTGCGTTTTCGAAGGTACTTTTGTTTTTGTGGTAGAAGAGAGTGGAAACTCGAGCCAAGCTAATTGTAAGTTCGAAGTAATGAAATTGAAGATCATAATAAGAACGTAATTCATCAGTTTATCATCGAAGTCGCCCAAATTGAAATAAATCTAGACTCGTCTTATTAAAAATACATAAAAAAAGAAATGCAGGAATATATGAAAATACAACAGTACAACAAAATTAATATTAATACTGCACGTTTCGTGTCTGGAATGATTGTACTTTTCAATACAAACGCGGGCGAAGAAGAAATCTTTCAAGCAGACGGGAAGATCATTCCTCAACGAAGAAATTGTGAAGCAATATACGAGAGCAGCCCACTTTAAGCCACGATATGTGGCAGCATAAAAAAAGGTAGGATATAACCGCACGGAAAGAGGCGCCGACACCTCTTAAAATGCTTCTGCTATTAACTAGTCAGAGGTTTAATATTTACACGTTCGCGGTCGAGTAAATATCAAGAGATTTGTATCGTTCGAAATTTCTTCACGGGCATAAATAAATTCGTGCGCATTAAACATTTCGTGGAAACGTTTGGAACAGAGCGAATAATATTAGACGTACCAATTATTATCTCACTATTTCTCGATCGCTTTCGTGGATGATTATCCACAGATTTTAAAGCAATTCCTTTCCCCCGATTTTCACCATTTTCTCTCGCATAGTGAAAATGACAGCACAATGGAAGCATTGATTTTGTATGATAGTAAAGAGATCGAGCTGATTTTATTATTAGTTTTATTATTAAATTTTCTATTAGCCAATATTTATGAAAAATTTGTCGGAGAGAATACGTTAAATTGGTAAATAAATAGTGAATTACATATGGGTACACTGGGTAAAACATATGGGTAAAAAAATACAATATTAGACCTACCTCTAAATGCTGAAGGAGTAGATCCAAGATGATCAGAATTTTGTTGCTCGACAAAATTTCTTCGACGTTAGTGTCGTTTCCGCTGACACTAAGCTTGTACACTCGACACACCGATAGGATGCTTCTGCAATACATAAAATGGGCATTGTAAATGTTAAGGTAAAACTTGTAATTACGGAGGTTTGCAAATTTTTAGATTCACTGAAAGGTTTACTGCACCCGCTAATTTTTTAAACTCAGATATTCCCCAAATATGATTTAAATGCAATTTAAGAAAATACGTTTAATATTAATAAGGTAAATCAATTTTGTTTATTAGAATTATAGGAGCAAGTGTTCTCTTCGCTGAATATTTTTCTCGAATACGCGTAGTAAATATAATTCTGAACAACATGTAAAGATATTATGAAATTGTGTAAAAATAATCGATCCAAATAATAACATGTATAAAAATAATCGAACTTACTTGTTCGGTAGAGTGTGTGACGCATTCTGCGCTTGCAATCCCAAATTCAGCAGATTGGTCAAAACGTCAAATCCATTCAATATTCGAAATGCGTTTTGATCGAACGGACACTGAAATATTAATGAGCATACTTATATTAACAATACGCCTTTTTACTATTTTTATTATTATCACTTTCACGATGCAAGAAATGACTACTTCTTTCCCATTGTCAAATAAGGAAATTGTAAAGCTCTTAATTTTAATACGAAGCAAAATATTTAATAATTTCGCAAGCAGAATACAGCATGCAACATTTGTTTCATTGTGAACGAACAAAAGAAAATAAATACAGTAAAGTGAACATTTCAATGAGAATTTCAAATAATCTGAAGACTATACACGCGTGTCGTATAATATTATTCATTCCACTGTATTTATAGTTTAACTATTCCAAGTCGTATTTAGTCTTACCGATTTTGTGAAAGCCCTTGTTATCTCGCCAAGGCAACGTTCCAAAGGAGCAATGGCGACGCTGGACCACGCAGTTTTCGAGTGATTGCTGTACAATCGGTCTAACTCTTTCAAGTTTCGCCGAAACTTGGCTTTATTAGTCGACTCGATGGACTGATTCGCATCCGTTTTATGATTATCCTCCCACTCTTTGCCACGCAGTGTCATACGTTGCTTCATCTTCCTGCATCGACGTTTCAAAGCTTTTTGCTTCTCCTTGGCAGCCTTCACCTCGTTGGAATTATTATTATCGACTATCGAGACTGGTACGTCGCGAATCTGAGATATATTAAATCGTTGCAACTCGTCGCGCGACGGTTCTCGGCCATCGTGCGTATTTCTCACCGCCTCGAGATGTATTTTACCCTTTAAGTGACTCAGCAGGTACACTTCGTTGGGTATCTATAAAAAAGTATCGAAATAATGCTATATGTAACATAGAACGTGACTGAAATTCAATGAAATCACGAACGTACGACTGTTTCACACAAGGAGCACTGCTTTTGGATGGGATACGATTTTAAAGTAGGCGGTACTTCCTCCGATCTTAAAATGGAAGATTCCACCGCTCTTTGTCGAATGTGTTCTATGTTTTCGACGTGTCTTCGAGCTGACTCCTGTTGTTTCTGTGCTATTTTCTTTTGCAACTCTTCTTGATTAGCTAGCTGGGCTGCGTGTAGCGCTGACAAACGTTCCTCCCGATCTCTAGCCTTTTCTCTTGCCAGTTCCTATGGATTTCAGATAAACGCCGATTTAATATTAAACACTAGGAGTATCATTTTAGATTGTAAATACATTAAACACAATTACCTGTCGTTCTTTTTCCCTCTCCAATTGCATTTTACCAACCCTTTCCTCGCGCTCGCGGCGAGCTTGCTTCATTTTCTGAATACGCAACTGTCGTTCAGCCTCTAGAGCTCGTCTGCGTTCTTCAGCTGCAGCCTCTTTGGCGGCTTTCTCTTCTTGACGACGTTGACGTTCTTCTTGGATTCCCTGGAACAGAAATGATTAGAAGAATACGAATTTAAATACTGCCTACAGAGTTACAGTTCAGTGTTATAGAGTTAAAAAGATACCTGCAATCTTTCTTCCTGTTCTTGGCACAGCGCCATGAAATCGTGTCTCTTATTCTGCGCCTCCAGTTCGTTGATGAACGCAATTTCCTTTAATTTCGAGTCCTCGTCGTGCGCCTTTCTCACTATCTCTAACAAATGTTGCGTCCTATTCTCTTCCGCCTTTTTCAATTTCACTTCCATCCGGATTCTCTTGTCCTCTATCAACTGACTCTTCGCGCTCTTCACGTCTTTCACCTTGTTCAACAACTCTCGCAGTCGCTGCGACTTTTCCATTAAAAGTTTCTGACGTTTGTGCTGTGCGCAGGCCTGTTTTGCTTGGTACCGTCGCAGGGTCTCGGGCAACGATCTCTTCCGCGATGGCGAGGATAGCTTCTGATGCAATTCTAAAGCTCTGCCAGGATGTCGGGCTACCAACGCGCGCAATTGAGCAAGTGTATCCACGCATTCTGCCCAAGACATTCCATCTAGCACATTATCATACCTGCAAGAAGTTCTGTTAACACATTGTCGGTAGGAGGCGCGAATCGGTGCTATTCGGTTTTCATGTTTGGTCGAAGATTTCGTTCAAGAAAATATTGACATCGATTTGAATAGGTGCATGCATATTTCCCGTACCGTCACTCACAGTGAAAACACGTATTAGTGGTATACAAGGAAGTATATTGATTCGGGACAATTATAAAACAAAGGATTTGGTAGAAAATAAATGACCAGTACTTAATCATTACTAGTACTGAGAATACAAAAATTAGAATTACTCTTTATTAATGATGAAAAGAGCAATACTATTATACTGAATACTTCTTACGATACGTCCTGTAGCTTTCACTGTGCGTAACTGTATTACCCTGAAAATTTGCTCAAACTGGGACTCGGTTCTTTTCGCAGTACACCGTCGTCAACGTGTTAGATGTATTATAAAGAAAAACAAAAAGTAAAATAACAGATAAGACACACACCTATCTTCTAAACTGACATCGTCCGTTATTGTATTGGAAGATGTTCCTGATTCATCCTCCATTTCGAGAACCATTTCGCCGTCCGTTTCGTCTGTTTCGGTGTCCACATCGGTCTCGGCGCATTCCAATTCTAAAATCTGTCTGTGCAAAGACGCCTCTTCATCCGACAATTGCTGGGACCGTTGAGAATCGGCTTCTTCCGTCTTTCTCTCCTCCTCTAAAATTATTCTCTCCCTTTCTGCTTGCGCGGCCATAAATTGTTGTATACGTTTCTCGAGCAACTCCGCGTCACTTTTAAAAATAGCTGCAATCATCGACGTAGAGTTTATTTCGTGTAAATTAACGGTGTTCTTGAAAACCTCCTCTACCTTATCTTTAATGGTAAGGTTCACGACCGATTCCCCCTTAACTTTCTCCACCTCGTTACTTATATTCTTCCCCTCTTTTTCTGCGATACATTTTTTCCTCTGTTTGCCGTTTCCATCCGGCGTTAAGCAAATCTTTTTAGTCTTTTCCGATGGACTCTCGATCGATAAAGCCGGCAACGACGTGGCGGTGCTCGGTTTGTGAAATCTCGTAGACATATTTAGATTGTGTGTGCTGCCTCTTCTACAACGACCGCGAACTGTTTGCCAGCCGTCTTCCTCCTTCGTTTTTACCACTTGTGTTTGTTTCGTTAACACTTCCACAGAACCATTTATATCTCTGTTCTGATCTTTCCTCAACGTACTTTGCTCTGATATCTGAAAAATTCTTACGATTAACTTACGATTACCGATCAGTATGACAGTATGAATACGACTGCATGAATATATAGCGCTACCTTATTGTCGACCTGTTGAAATCTTTGCCTAACTATGACAGACGTTCCCGGTCTTATTTTATTCGAAGCCGATGTACTCCTGTCGCACAGTGTAGTTTTACTCCTGACAAATTTCGGAGTTTCTTGGAAAGTTGGCTGCTTCGGCTTGTTAACTTTCATTTGCGATACAGTGGAGTACGCAGGCTTTGTTGTATTAGCTAATCCTTTAGTCGTATTACTGGACGACATGTCGGACATCGATTGTACTATCGTTTTATTGCTTACACCGTCACCGATGCTTGACTGCCTTCTTAACTTCTGGTTAACTTTATTTGTACCTTTTACAGTATTTTGTGTGTTTTTACTCAGGACGGTATTACTATTTTCTTTCGCCACACTAATGGGTTCCGTTATTGTGCTTTCGGTCGAAATATTTTCTATACCCATAGTTTTAATACTTTTCTCTGCGTCCTGTCTCTTGACTGTTGTATTAATCTCGTTTCTTCCACGACCCAAGTCGTTTTTAGGACCCAGTGGCTTCACCTGAAAATTGTTTTGCGAATGCAACTTATCATCCGTGCTGTTTGTTTTAGGACATTCATTTTCTACAGAAGGGCAGTTAATTAATTGTACATTTGTTTCGTCATTTACTGTTTGCTCATTTTTCTCCGTTATTACATTGGAATCTGTGATTTTGATAGCGGTAGGTTGTCCCTCTGCTCTAATCGATTTCGACACGCCTTTGGCATCCAGTTTACTTCTCGTTTCCCGGGACAGTCCCTCGTTTGGTTTTTGATCCGTCGTTGTGCTGTTACTTGTTTTAACGGACCTTGCATGTTTCACGAGAGCCTTGTGTACCTTTATGGAAGTTAATTTATCTTTAGTCAACGATTGATTCGATCCCTTATCGATCGAATTTCTACTCTTTTCGCTTACATTCACCACATTATTCTTGGAGATGTTACTTTTATTGTCCTTCATCAATTTATGCAGCGATTCTCCTTTTATGTGGTTCATTTTATTATCTATAGTAATAAGCTTGTTTTCCGAAATAACTTGGTCAACAGGACTTCTACAAAGCGACTCCGTGGGACTCGTTCTTTGCAAGGGACTAGTAGATTTTGGAATCATCGTAGAATTCCAGATACGACATGGAGAAGTTTTCCTAACTTCCCAAGCCAGTGGTGTACGTCTTAATGGCGGTGGCGAACTTTCGTAAGCCCATTTCACCCTGAACCATTCAATCAAATTATGAAAATCTCTGGTATAGTTCTCTAAAACTAGTATCACTTCTTTACACTCAGAGATATTCTCATCCTCCTCGCAAGTTTGATATATATCATCCACTGCTCTTTGTAAATTGCCGAATAAGTAAGCCCAATATCTCGCCTGCAATTCTAATGTAACAAAGAAAATTAATATTATTTGTATCGTGCTATTACGAATACATTAAGAAATGATAAGTACAATAAACATAAACGTGGAATATAAAGATAATACTTTATTATCGTTACCTGTAGAAGTCATGTGAAATAACTTTAACTCACCAGACTTTTTATCCCGACCAGTGGAAGCCGATCGTACTCTGGTCGTCGGTTTCATAGACCTTTTTGTAGCATTCACCTGCGATACACGCGGAACGCTGGGAGGTTTTCTGGTAACCTTCTCTGTATTGTTTGTTCCAACTGGTACGTTAAAAGCTATCAAATTCCTAGCCGCCCGTCCTTCCTCTTGTATAAGCAATCTTACATCGGCCATTTTTAAACAAATTCTACAAAAGAAGCCACAATCGAAGATGTACGTTCAACTACAATGATACGACTAAACAGAATTTGGAGTATCGGACAGTAAAAAGAAGGCAACGGAATGAAAAAAAAGGCAAGAGACCAAATTCTAACGAATCATTGTTTTCGTTAAGTATATTGCATATACTTTCTGATAATTCATAGTGATGAAGAAATCCACGTAACGCTAGTTTGAAGGAATTAAATGTTTCGCAAAAATAGGACATTGTAGGCGTACCGTGATAAATTAAAATGCCGTATTTTAATACAAGTGTAAGGTTACATTATTGTCAATTACACTTTTAGCATCGAATCTACAACGATTATTTGCCCGAATAATTCGACAATCACGCGTTGTAGGTATAACGGGAATAAATTATTTGTAATTATAATTAACGAATACATAAATGTGTTTACATTGTCTATTTATTATTTATGCCTCACACCAAAGCAGTCGAATTATAATAATGTTTATTGTCCATAATTTCGCATTTACCTTTAACGTGATTGCGATTACAAAATATCAAAGAACGGCTGGCTACAAATTGTTTTCAAATAACGAGAACGTCGAACTGACATTTCAATAGCGATACAAGACATTTTATTAAGAAATAATCTTCTAAATTTCGCGGCAGTTTGTTGGTTGCACTGATATACCTGCATTAAAAACTGCAAACCGCGCTACCATAACTCATGTGTACTCGTGATTAGCGAAATAATTCAACAAACTATTTTATTGAATTCATAAAGCAAAAGACTTGATTGCTTTCCAATGTAATAGGACACAATTATTTACCTACTACACCCAGTGTTTAATTTTTTTAAATTTTGCATCGATGTCCTTTCATATGTCCTTTAAACCCTTTCAACCGGGAGCGACGAGTTAACTCGTCGTTGGATAATAAGTGTTTAAAGTTCCGCGACGACATAACTTACCATTGGAAAATGGAAAAATCATGAAAGTTCTGCGAGCTTGCGTAACATTTTTCATAATTCTCCATAAAACGATGTAAAAAAAGAAAAGCGCAAAGGAGGTACGATTTTTCCAAACGAGAAAGTGACTTTCAGCCCACCCTGTGTATACGAGAAGATAAAGTGAAAACCGCAAATGGAGGCAAATCTGCTCCGCTTTTTACGTAACAACGTTTTTCCCCCTGCCAGGTGGACAATATGAAATAATTGAATTAAAATGTTATCGCATTCCTCGCGACGGCGACGAAAGATTCGGCGTTTTCTTCGAGAAATCGTTCAATTGGTTCACGCAGTGAATTCGCGTAGCAGCGCCATCAACGCGTGATAAGATGAATCGCGAGAAGCGGTTGCGAGGGCTGTAACACACATTTACGTGTGGAAATTTAATTAACACTTTGTTGAAGTGTCCCTTTTGGGGTTGCACCATAGATCCCACACAGATTTTTCTAATCGGCCGCGTAGCCGATTGTCATCGCTGGGGCGCAAAAGTGTTGCGAAAATAGGATTGAAAATCGATTTCGAGGTTTCTAGAAGAAAAGGCCATCAGAGAGAGAGGCGGACGATCTGCCACATTTTGCGGGGCGACGCGGGGATATTTTCAGATAATCGTACGTATTTTACTGCATACACGAATAAACCATTTGGATTACGGGCACTCTTAACACAACCGAGGCGATCCGTGTAATTTACATCGCCGCGTTACACGATTCCGTGTATAAACCCTTTGTTTACGCATCTGGAGAAATCGTCCAGCAGCTTTAGAGGTTGGCAGAGATATTGCAGGAAAAATAAGAATGTTACGCTTATTGTTTGATCTTTTGAATGAATCACTTGACTCCGGTGTTAATAATACACGTCGAAAATATTATTGCTGAATTTCGCTCTCGATTTATGTACGTTGATACAAGGAGTAGTTTTTCCTCGGTAAAATTTCGTGTAGTGTGACAAACTGTCAATTAGCGGTGAATCGGTATTAATTAATGGATTTCTGAAGCAGATTTATGATTCGAATGTTTGGATTTCTTCGGGGGTATTTATATTTATACGATTAAAGGAAAACATTCCTTTGATAACCTATGTCGCCTTTTGTTAAACTTTTTCAAGCTGTACTATTGTATACTTGTATGCATTTATATCGTTCTTTTAATGTAACTTTTTCTATTGTATTCGATTTTATATTTGTGAATTTATCGTAGGGGTTTTCATTGTTGTTCTTACGAGGTTCGTGTGGGCACGATGTGTACAGTACGCCATAATATTAACCATTATGTAATTTATGTATAAAAGCTGTTCTTATAAAGTAAAAGTTATTCAACTAATTGACAGATTGAAAGTAAGGACTTTTGAATGCAATACTATAACTTGTTAAATGTAAATGTAACGCGCATTTCTATAATGAATACACATTAATCGAATTAGAAAATAAACTAGAAACAGCACAGAAATTTTATTTTAGAGGCATATCGTCGAATATGGCTGCGCTACCACGAAGGATTATCAAAGAAACACAGAGACTAATGCAAGAACCAGTTCCTGGTATCAGTGCCGTGCCAGATGATACAAACGCTAGGTATTTTCATGTAATTGTAACTGGACCCGAAGACTCGCCGTTCGAAGGTGGACTTTTTAAACTTGAGTTGTTCCTACCAGAGGACTATCCAATGTCCGCTCCTAAAGTTAGATTCATCACAAAAATTTATCATCCAAATATAGACAGGTAATTATACGTATTATTATATTTTGATGTACCTTTGATTCGCTCTCATAGGTACAGGGCGCATTTGGCACGACAAATTATAAGCTTACGCGAAAGTGTTACGTTTTATGTGAAAAGAAAAATGTTTGCGTCTTTTGTATAGATTGGGCAGGATTTGCTTGGATATTCTCAAAGATAAGTGGAGTCCTGCACTTCAAATCAGAACAGTTTTATTATCGATACAGGCACTTTTAAGTGCGCCAAACCCAGATGATCCTTTGGCAAATGACGTAGCTGAACTCTGGAAAGTAAACGAAAGCGAAGCAATACGCAATGCCAAAGAATGGACTCGGAGATACGCTATGGACAACTGATCTTAGATCATTCATGATGCAAAGTGATGTTACCCCCTATCTTTCCGAGTTTACCGATCACTTTACCCGCACCAGCTGCGTACCCTGCACCTGTGTCCACAATTTTGCTATAAAAATAATAAAAGTTTTGTAAGAGTAAACAGAATGAAACTGTATTTTCTATATTGCGGGGAATACAAAGATGTCGTGTTTAGATTTCTTCAACGGTTTATCGAGCGGACTAGTAACGAATCTTTTTTCGACGTTGACAAATATCAATTGTAAGAAGATTCCTATTTGCAGCAAGAAGGTATAATTTTAATGGGTTACTAGTTTTATACTTTGAAAAAAAAAATATACCTTTGTAGTAAAGATAAGAGAATGTAGTACGTTGCGTAAACATTTCTTTGATATACGATTACAGAATGGCTTGTGCAATCAGTAATTTATAGCTTTTATTTCGGTACCTTTAATGTATCCCTGAAAAAGAAGCTGTACTGGGTCATTCATTATATTATACTAATATTACATTTTTTCTGTATTTTATAATGTCTACTAACTGGTTGTCTGATAATCTTAACGTATTTATCATTTCCGCGATTGTACAACGTTGGATGCAAGATATTACGATTACCGAGTTAATTCGAGATCGACATGGCATTTATTTATAACTAACCATTTACATAATAAGCGTACAGAAGTATTGAAGTTCAACTGCGAAGTTCCATTTTCAAGGTGTACAGCTATTGTAACAACGTTTATATATCGCAGGTCTTTATTTATTAGTGTACTGTAAGACAAGACTTTTTTTTAATATTAACAGGAAATTCCAACTATTTGATCTTGAAATTCGTGGCCGTAAGAAGACTCGTCCCGCGTGATTATGTTACATCTACACTTTTACTATGTAAATATATATATGATTAAGTAAAAATTTCCAGTCTATTTTTTTCATTTTTTTTTTCTAAGACAGATTTCATGGGCATGTGTCAGGGGTGATAATTAAATATTTTCTCACGTATGCATTTTGCTTTACGTAATCGATATAACGCAAGTTGAAAGTAGTTTGCAAAATTTCCTAACATGTACTTATATTTTTAACGATATACGAAATTTCATTTCGAACGATTAATATTTTAGACTTCAGGCAAATAGGTCTACCATCTTAAGATGAACGTGTGCTGTAAAAAAATGACGATCATGCGTCCGTATATTTTTTTTCTGACTGTTAGTTTCTTAGTAAGCAAAAAGGGGTTTGATAAATAAAATAATGCAGGAAGTAAAACGGACAATATATTTAGGAGTTATTAAAAATCCTAAAAGTAATACAATGTGAGCGCGCTTAAGTAATTCAGTGTTACGATACAAACTTATTTATTTACTGAAAAATACTAGCAATTAATATAGTACGCAATCCAAATATTTATTTGAAAAACAATATACAATTATGTATTACAAATTACGAAGGATCGAGAAGATGAATTGTTCATCGAGTGAAATGATGTTAATGTCATTTAATTGATATGGAAGATGTAATAAAGTTGATGCATAAAAATTATAGTTTTATGTTACTTCTATATATAAGTATTGATAAAATGATTATATAACTATTTAAAAAAATATCGCCTGCTTGCATTTAATTTTGGTATAGTCAAATTTATTATTAATGAATTATAGATGATATTTAACATTTATGAATACGAACAACCAGTTGGTACGTTTTTAAACGCGATAACGGGGCACTGGGATCGGTTACACGAAAAGAAATAATACATTTGTAGATGATTTGCAATAATAAAGAGATTATTATAAATATGTTATAAAATAATATTAACACGCCTTTATATAGCTGCCAATTTTCCAGTATTAGTTTAAATAACTATATTTTAAAGCTATAATAGATAAAATAGATATAGGCATATACAATATACAATATGTCCGGTTTAAGGGAGAACATTTAGATATTATGTAAAATATAAAAGATACGAAAAAATAATTCAGGCAAAAATTGTAACATACTAGGGGACACATATCATACTGATATTTATACATGACCTCCAAATGACCCTGAAATGCGCTATGAACATCAAGCTCAATTTTGGAAACGGAGCTCTATATTTTTTATTACATATTCTTATAGTCGTCATCGAAACGTTTTCAAAACACTACCAGACGTGTCTTTTACATAAGCGTCATAAGCCATTCCCGAGATATGAAACAATAAAGTTGCCGTGCTTCCGCTATTGACGTTATCCGCTATGTACCCCTTCGCGGCGTATATTCAGCCACTGTAGGATCACAGGAATTGTTAATAATAAAAAATGGTTAATTTCTTCTATTGAACATTTATTCAACCTACTTTATAAAGTACAAATTACGAATTACAAAAAATATGTAAGGGGCGCTTTCTGTAATATGTCGGTAACATTGTGAGTGACGTGGAAATGTTGCTTTTTTTTCTTCATTTTTTCCCTCCACCTCCCTCAACAGACCAGTTCAGATCATCCTCGAAAGACTAATCAACAAACTATTGGTCTGCCAAGACGTGGAAATGTTGCTGGCGGCTGAATACCCACCGGCGGTGAATAAAGTAATACGTGGCGCCATCTCGCGTTTGCGGGTTTCGAGCAGCTTACCGCGCCTTCAAAACCAAATTTCTGGATAACATCGTTCATTTAAACAATTACGTTTTTCTCAGCTTGCAATGGGTATTTTTTATCCGGCCTGGTCTGAAATTAAAGCTACGAACCATAGTTAACTTCTTCGACGGTTTCAACAATATGGCATTTGTGGTTTAATAGTTATTAAAAATTAAATAATTGGCGAAAGTGAACTCCGGGTCACTGCAATTATCTTACCTCTCGGTGGTTATTTTTTAATAAATGGGGTGTCAAATGAAAGGGAAGCGAATAAGCTACACGATAAAGATACCCCGTTGTTGTAACTTCATCCCATTGGCCGTAATAACAATTTAATTGTTTATAACAAATGTACTTCACATGGAATGATGATCACACCTATTGGAGATGGTAGCCTATGCCTCTGGCTTTAATTTTTGTCATCTGGTCATTGATGTACCTCGCGAGGAACTGGCAGTAATCGCATTTGTTTATAATTTCTTTAAACAAATTCAATTATCTCGGCTGCTGCTGGATCGATTTTAATCAACTATCTCTCAAATTGAAGCACTTGGTTCAAGGAACAATCTGATTCACCATTAGATCGTTTATAGCTTCTGTACAATTCTCAAACGAATTGTTAAATTGTTTATAAAAAAACAACCGCGCTTGCAGCATTTGTAAATCGTTTATTGTCGTATAGCGGCATCCTTTACCTTCATTTGGAGCACTCCATCATTAATGTAGGGCCTCCAGAAGCCGAGATAATTGCCGTGACCCCGAGTACATTTTTGTCGATTCTTCAATTGTTAATAACTTTTAAGCCACAACTGTCATATTCTTACAACTGCTATTGGAGATAGCTATGGTTCGTAGCTTTAATTTAAGACCAGTCCGGTTAAAAAATACGCACTACGAGCCGAGAAAAACGCAATTGTTTAAAATAACGATGTAATCCAGAAAGTCGGTTTTGAAGGCGCGGCAAATTGAGAAAAAGACCGCAAACGCGAGATGGCGCCACATGTCCGGTTATCGACCTATCGTTTCGATAAAATTTAAAAAAATTGTTATCTCGGCTCCTGATGATTATTTTTTAACGTATAAGGTGTCAAATAAGAGGTAAAAGAATAAGCTATTCGCTTGGAATCTTCTCGTTGCCGTATCTTTATCCAGTTTCACGTAATAAATATGTAATTTGTTTAATTGTTTATAACACATGAGTACATTGGTTGATTTGTCTATCCCTATATCTCGTCGTTGCTTTCGTGACCCGAAACTTGAGACTGACTTGCGCGTCCTCTTTTCATGAATAGGGGTCAATTGAAGAACTATTATTTACTAAAGCAGTGAGGACAAGGGGGATGCAACTATTTGAATATACAATGCAGTGCGAATGCTATGGGGGGAATTAAGGAGGCAATTTCTAAACGCGACGATATTTTGCCATTTTGCTCCCACATTTTGCATTTTGGTCGCATGCTGGATGCGTTGTCTAACATTTGCGTAATCATGCAATCGATACATAATCTAGTATCAAATTGCAAAGCTGACCAAAGATAACTTTGAAATTATGTCTTCTTCCACCTATAAGTATATACAATGTTCTAAAATATGTAAGATTAATATGTAAAATTATTATTCCTTTTTGCATAAGAAATAAAATAGTTGCACCTACATTCGTTTAATATCACCATTTTACCTGGATCTCCCCTATACATATCCCCTGTATAAAGCGTAATGTTTCTTCATCACCTAGGCGATAAATAAACAAGAAATCCGATCGATGCAATCGACCATTATTAAACTATCTTACGTCGCCTACAAAATCGGGCAGCGCATTGTATAGCACTATGTCCGATTTAGCAAAAGATTTGTTAACGCAATATTACGGGCTCGGCGCAGAGACGAGCGGACTAAGATTTTTGTCCATTCACCAAAGTGTCGGGGATATAAGTAAAGAAGAGCAGAGGCAGGTTATCGAGCAAACTTCTTTAACCATTCGCGAGGAAAAGGTCTCTGACGAAGGATCACAGGTAGACGATTACTTATTGCATGCACCTGTATTCAAGCTATTTTCAATATTCTACGATGGTATTATATTTACCATTTTGACTTTTATTACTCTTCGAGGATTAACGTTGTCAGATTTGTTACTTTTGCACCTTGCATGTTATTTTACTGACATTTTACGATATGTTACCAACAATAAGGACGTATGTACCTGCTTGTAAGTTACAAGTGGTAACGATTATACTGTCAGCAGAAAGACATCGATGATGAAAGAAAACACAGCCTAACAAGCGAGTTTATTCCACGGTCCCCCCGTATTTTGAACAGTTCGAATGACGAGTATGATCCAACTGAAAATTTCGATGTTCTTAATATCGATTTCGGCCCGAATATTGTATGCGATGTTTTCGAATGCGAGCCGTGTATGCAGCGTGAAGAATGGCCACACGATATTGTACAAAATACTCCCAGATCAGCAATTGAAAACCGAGGTACATAATAGAAAAATGTCTTTCTTACAATTTTATTTTTATACATTCTTAATAATAATATTTATATCGTCCCTTTTTGTATCGGAAATAGAAATATCCGACTTAAAGGATTTTAATGAAGAAAATATCAGTCTACAATTAATCGAAGACAATATTCCGGACAATGTTTCGGAGGCTTCTTCCAAACTAGCGAAAAAATCACAAAGATCATCAGACAGTAACACGCGCTTGGCACCGTTGCCACCAAAAAAGGAACCGGTCTTCAACGAAACGTTTGCAGATTGTTCTAATAATTATTTAAAACAATTCCCCAGGGAAATATTGATCAACTTTCCATATTTAAGGGTACCTTATATTTTCAAGTAATTTTTATCATCATATTAACAGAAGGCACAAGACTTGTTTTCCTGTGTAATCCGTAATATCGAAGTTGTCACCCTCGTCCCTAGATGCTGTATCTGTCGGGCAATAATTTGACCGAATTACCGGACGAAGTGTTCGGTACTTTAAAATACTTGGAATGGTTGGATGTTCGAAATAATCAACTGTCCTCTTTACCTGTTGCTATCAAATGGCATCAGTGTCTAGAAACGATTCTGCTTCAAGGAAACAAATTGGAAAATCTACCGCTGGAACTTTGTAAGTTACAATGAAAAATTATTCCTTTCTCTTGTAATAAAGATATAAATGATATAAATCACTTTCTCGTGCAATTAATTCAGTCAGGTTTTTGTACTATTTTTTTTTCTTGATAGAACTATAGTTATGAAATCAAGACAGTTTTTAGATTTTAATATTACAAATTATATCAACGATATAATATTTCTTGTTATCGAGTAAATATCATTCATGCAAATGAGACTGGTGTTTAGCCAAAAGCACCTAATCTACTTAAACTTCAGGCACCCTGCCAAACTTGAACACCCTCCAGGTGACGCAAAATCCACTTATTACGCCACCGGAGGATATCGTTGCTTCCGGTTCCACGGTGATTTTGGAATACCTGCGAATTGTGTGGAATAATACACATCCTGAGGAACGAGTCGAATCCAAGAAAAGTGAGTGACCGTCTTTTTCTGACTCGAACGATTACACAAAGTGTATTTACTAACCGAACAAATATTTGATAGTAAAAGAAAAAAAGGAGAAACTATGCAGGAATCGAAAATTGATTATTCGTAACAAACAGATATTTATTTACGTGTTTAAATATCTTAAATACTTAACACTAAATACTTAAATACGTAAAATATCTAATTTAAGTTAAATTAGATAAGTAGGTGACAGAACTAAGAATGAAGTTTGATATTTGGTGAGGAGTAATTTTTTTTTTATATTTCAGATGAAATCAAACCAAAGTTGTCGACGATTCTGTGTTATCAATCGCCGCGAAAGAATAAACGGCATACATTGAAAGATAATTATCGCAATAAAATTATGTCGACAAGAGAAAGACGTAAATCTTATAAACCCAGCAACAGGTATTGTGTGGAAAAAGTAGCATTTTTTCATAATATCAGCTATTCCTTGGGGAAAATATATAAATATCTCTGTAATTCCAACGTGGAAATGCTAACTGAGCACAAATCTTGTAAAATATTAAAAAGTACCGGTAAAAGAGGGAAATACGCTTCTTCGAGTAGTTCAAAGAATGTTAATAATAGACAAGATCATATCGATAAAGAAATTGCAGAAATAGACGACAAATTTTCGCGTCTAATGGGGCCACCTGTAAGGTCGCCCTTATCAAGAAAAACTTGCACGCGTGCAAATGAAACTGAAAATAATTTCTATTTGAACGAAAGAAATAGCAAATGCGCAAATGACATGAAAATTGTTTTCGATATTGTTACGAACGATGGGAAAAGCTTTCAGTTGGATCCAACGAGATTGAGCAATACGAACTGGATGTTGTCGTGTTTAGAAAATTATTTAGGAATCAATAAGTAGTTGAATAATATATCTTAGATAGAAAATTATGGGATAATATATAGATGAATTATTTATGAGGGTGGTGCATCAAATGCAATCATTTTCATTGTTAGAAAGGAAAGACTTTTCATTTGCGAGAAATCGAAAAATTACTTCAAAATATATTGTAAAATTATTATTAGAATGCTATTTCTTGTATATTTTATTTATCAGTACTTTTTATCATTTTTATTTGCCTGATGTTCATAGTTAGGCATACTGAGTTTTGTAATTCGTGTAGGTGTGAAAATAAAGGTTCAAACTATTTAATGGAAAATCGTGTATTATGGTATTCCAAGGCAAAAGAATTGTTCGCTAAACAAGCTTCGATGGTTCAAAAAATGAAGTAAGATTTTCCTTTTTTTTTTTTTTTGTTAAACCGCTCGTGCGTTGATTCACAATGATAGAATTTTTATTCAGAGACGAAAATGTTTTAAAAGACTGGAGACGAGATAAGAGAAGTTATAGCAAAGCTATGGAAAAAGCAATGAAACGGAACGAAGGTACCATCAGAAATATACTCGCGACATTTATTTATTATTAAGTAAAATGTTTATTTGATAGATGACATTCCGTTTGGCTTCGATTTGGAAGATTATCCTTCCATATTCAAACAAAATACCAAACTGGTGAGATACCTTTTAATTTCTATGGTTTTGTCTCTTACACAGTTTGACAAAAACCATTTTATTGTCATACTTGCAAATTATAATTACAGAAAAACGCGGGGGTAAGGAAAAAGAACAAGGAAAAATTCAGACCACCAGCGTAAGTGACAAATTGTTAACGTTATAATATAAAATGCTCGTATAATAAAACTGTGTATACAATTTGAGCGTTAATTAATTAATTACAGAGATATCAACAGGAAGATTAATGAACTGCTAGATTCCTTGAATAAAATCGAAATAACCACAACAGGCGAGAAAACGCCAAGAACCAAACAATCCTTTTTCAAAGAAGAAATAACAAAAGTACTCGATACACTACTTTTCTTTCATAAATTGATTAAAAGTCATTCCAGGTGGAAGAGACAGTTTTGTAAATGGCAGTAATATCGATGCATTTTCTTTGAAATTCCAGATACTGCAATACCAGAGTGAAATCCAGAACTTGCAAAAATACAATGACGTCGCAATGGTACCGTCGACAAATTGAACAGACAGCAAAAAAGCTTACGACAAAATTAGGCAAAACAAAAACCGATATAAAATTTCGTACGTCGATTTTCCACTACACCAGGAATATCAGTCTTGACATGTTTATTTAAATAAATCAGTAGTAATCACATATCGTTTCAATAGTGTTAATTACACGTACGCTGCTTACAAATACACAACGGGACAACTGGAAATACCATACGCACATCGTGGTTCCTTCCATAATACAAAGAATATCGAAAAGTGAAGTGTCACACCTTGAAAATTCTCGTTCGCAGTACAAAAATCGTAATCCCGAAAAATCATTCCCCTTAAATTAACAATTCTAGAAAATTCTAGAAAAGAAAATACAGGCAATACTAAATTGAATTTCATCGTAGTACTGAGTAGAAAATAAAAACGGACCAGTAACAAGAGTATGAAAAAGGCAATGAAAATAGCGAAGAACGTATTTTCTTTCCAGTCTTCTCGCCAAAACGCCGATTCTATCTTTTCGTTTCGTTTCTATGCTCGATCGTCGCGAAAAAAATGGAAGGGCGAGTATAAAAATCCTACAAAGTGATGATATCGAATTAAAATAGAGTTGCGTGAACGATTTTCACGACGATCGAGAATCTTTTCCCTGTTTTCTATTGCAAATGGCTCCGCAACTCGAATAAGAACTTGACACTTTTGTCCGTCGATTGAACGATAAAAAAAACCAAACAAAATCATACTTCAATCCGTGATACAATTGTTTCGTGGTAGTAGTAGTAGTAGTAGTAGTAGTAGTAGTAGTAGTAGTAGTAGTAGTAGTAGTAGTAGTAGTAGTAGTAGTAGTAGTAGTAGTAGTAGAGTACTATGATCGATAGTAATTATATAAGGCAAATATCTAAGATATCCATATACATATATTTCATTTCCTTTTTTTCTGACTATATATATATGTGTGTGTGTGTGTGTGTGTGTTTCCTTATTTGTTAATTACATACTTTCTATATCGGCTCTGTACATTTGATACAGTGACGCATACAACACAGTACGATGTACAGGTCTAAGTTGTAACTATGTATTCAAGGAATAAAATAGAAACGGTTGTATAAAAAACGTAATGTACATGTGCATATTATTCAACGTTCTTGTTGCGACAAAATTAAATAAAAACTACTCGAATTGCTAGTGAAGGGCTGATTATTTTCCAAACCTCTTTCCTTCTATTTATATATGTATATGTATATATATCACATTCCTTGGCAATGCGTACACACGCATGTATACATTACCATCGTAGAGCCAATTAAGAATCGCTAATAATACCAACAATCTGTTTGATCAAGAACATTGTTAATTAGGGCAGTACGTTGAACAAAGAAAGGCCTTTCAATAGGCGTATTATATGTATATATCGATCATGTACACGCATCGAAGTGAACATTTTTCTTTTCTTTTTCTTTTGCTACTAGGCAGTACATACATTTATAGACTTATGAATTAGTGGTGGAACTCAAAGAAACATGGGCTCCAGATTTTAAAACTATATATTGGATTTTTTTGTTTGTTATCGTAGCGTTTCAATGAGTTTGTATGCGTTGAACGAACAGAGCTTTCACGGAAGTTTGATTAAATCGTTCGTATATGAAAATATCTTTCGATGGGTTTAAAAAGCTTCGATTAATCCATTAATTGAACACACATACTGGCATTTGTTTCCTCGTACATCGTTCAAAGCATTATGTACACCCTTGGTTTTTCAGAAAATTTCCTATTAAACATACAAGCATACCGGATATATCAGAATCCCACAGCGGTTTCCACACAAACAGAAATTGTCTGTAAAATTAATAGATTCTCCTATACTCCTTTTGTTCCTATTTTTATTTATATTTTTTCTTCCTCTTACTATTGCACGTTTTACACTTTCCTCTGCCACTCTGAGTGTCACTGTAACTTAAGTCATACCGTATATACATCGTATGCGCATATATATATTATGAAACAAATTCCCGTTTTCTATTTTCTCTGTTTCTCGTTTTACGATTTAAGAAGGCATGGTCGTTTTGTAAGACAGAACTCTTTTTGGAAAGGAAATATGTAATAACCTGCCTGTACTCTCGTCTCTTCTATTCCATCGTGGGAAAAATATTAATTTCCCCGACGAATCGATGTCCTACTGCTCCCAACAAGAATACAAACGATAGGGCCAGATAACTTCCACGAAGCATTTTTTTTCGTTTTTAGAAATAAATACGTTTCTATGTCATTCAAAGTTTGGTTTCTATTCCATAGAAGTCTTCTTCGACGATGATCCGAGCAAATACACCTTATTCACAAATATCACTGGCGTACTCACTCTTTGTTAGAAACTTCTACACATAGTCTTGATCCCTGAATGCTCCTCTTGCTCTGGATTCATGTCAACGAAGCCCAATGTACTGTAGAACTCTTGAGACTCTTTGTCTGTGGTCGACGTTGTCGTATGCACCCCAAAGGAACCTAAATAAATGTTTTTAGTAAAGTTACAGATTGTTCTTTTGTAAATAGTACAGTCGAGCCTCGTCAAGTGAGAAACCCCTATGTAAGATTAAAATTTAGTTCAATTTCCTCGTGATTCGTGACACCAAGGTTCGACTGTATATTAAGGGAACTGTGTTTAATTTCTATACCGTTCGCTCTTAGAGCCGCGAGTATACACGTGATTAATCGTTTAGGGACTGAGTGGTCCATAACACTTGGCAATATAGCGCACAACAATTTTGACGGATGTTGCCTGCACAATTGCTCCGATACATCAGGAACGAAGGAGTGGAAGTATTGTATGGCATCCTGGAATCAATTTACACAGTTTAACAGATCATATTATTTAAATAAATATTGATTCGAACTTTTAACTAAGGTAGATTGAAAATGAATACCTGGGCATTTTGCGGTAATTCATTGATATTGCCGTCCAGTGGGTACTTCATCCGTAATTCAGGAATCAAAGAAACGGCTAATTTCTGGTTATAAGACTTTATATTCAAGGCAGCCAGTGCGTAGCCTACTATACCATTCTCGTCTTCCACAACCATGCACAGTTCTGGACTTAAAGTTAGGAAACCTCGGACCGTTCTGCAGTAAGGAAAAGAAAAATAATTTCTCTTGTAGCAAAAGTTCTCAAAAAAATAAAAAATAAAATGGTACATTGTTAATGCATCGGTACTGTCTGTATAAGAAAAATTTGTACAGTCCTCTAAAGCCATTGTTTTTTTAGCAAAATTGCCGGTGTGTTCGTATTAACAATTACGATATTGATTTCTATATTGTCAATGTTCATACCGATCCGCTATTGCAGACGATCCAACGCAATCGCATACTGTATTGCACACATCGTAAACAGCCGCCTCGTCGCTAGTTAAGTAAGGTCTAATTGTGTAGATTTTACTACTGGGCACTTCCGGTGCTTTGTAAACGAATAAATCGTTCCCACTGTCCACTGGGATTAATCTCTGCCAAAAAGTAATACCGCATTAATAAAATCGATCAAACGGTCATAAATGAATATGCCCTTCGGTTCGAGATATAATTACAAATAAACATATTTACCTGCAGGTCAGCGGTAAGCCCTCCGCGAAACACCCACGGCTCTTGTTCCCCGCTCATAAATGTTTCTTTCCAGCCATTCGAGAACCCTATCCCAGGACACAATATACGGGCTTAATAAAGCAATGAAATATTACACATGTGTACGCGCGATTATTGCAGTTTGTAATATTTATGAAATGGCCTCCACACTGCTCTGAACACTAATTTTGCTTAAAAGTTTGTAACATGCATAAGTAGAAGCCGATCGATGGCACACACGTTTAGGGATTCTCCCTTATCTCGCGCCGCGCTACCGTGCCCTTTGCAATTAAACTTGGAGAGTCGAGGGGATCTTGTTTGCGAGATAAAGAGGATCCATCGATCGTACAATAACTACGGTGCACCATTTCGTAGATGAATAAAATCATAATTAATTTGATCACGTTTACAGTGACTGTTCCGTGTGTGGGTGTGTGAGATATTTGGTGAAATTTCAAACAAAACGAAAGGGGAAACTTATAATTAATACATTGAAGAGAAGAGTATCTCGTTAGCGGTGGGATTAGTTCTGTTCGAACGTTAAAGTATTGTGTATCGAAATTGAAACCGGTTAAGGCGAAAATCAAAACGTACGGATTAAATTAAATACGTATAATATCTTGGAGAATGTTGCACCAAAGTTCGCGCCATGACAAATTCCTGAGGTAACGGAAGGGGAAGGTGGGATTGTTTGGAATGGTAATCCAGTTTGCCAAAATGCGCCTGAAATAAAACTCCTATTACTCCTGAAAAGAATACAGTTTCTGGAACTAAAAGAAATTAGTGCAGGCAAGTTGGCAAAAGGAGGCATGTCTTACTGGTCGTTCACAATTCACCGCAGGTGCTTACCAACGAGCATAAAGGAAGTACGATCTACAATTGATAAACGTTCATGGTTTTTTCCGGCATCAAATATGCGGGCAAAATCGAAGAAATCAAATGAAGGCGTTAGACGCTTAATTATTTGTCGATTGTGGCAGACCAGTATAGTTCACAGGAAAAGCAATCAACACCTTAGGAAATTGTCCTATCTTTGCCAATTTTGTAGAAATCTTAGATGTGCTTACTTCGCTTGCAAAAATGATTGCCACGCGAAATTTGAAAATTCGGAATACCAGTGGCGGAAATTTCCTTCACAAACATTCTACGACATGACTTTAACATATAATTATATAAACTCCAATCGTATTCGAATAACGAAATGAAATGCAATGATAAAAGGGATATTATACACAACCGCCGTGTACCGATTTTTTGAGAACTTCTTGCAAAATACAAAAGTAAGTACATCTCGAGCCGAACTATATATTTAAATACTATATGCACATAGCTGTGTAGAATACACAGTAGATCCTTCAAGGCATCGGAACGCTGCTTCTACGCGCAAATCTCTTTACGTATATTAATTATGATAAGAATTCTTTCGCAAAGCTTCAAACGCAAACAGAAATTCTGCCATAGGTTTCGTTGGCTTGAAGCTTCGCTGGCCGCGCGCTATTTCTTGTTGGATTACTCAGATTGGTGAATCGCATACATGTATAGCTTCCCTGGGTAAACGTTGTCATCGTCGACGGGAATCTGCCAAACGCTAGCAACAAGACAAAAAACACAGAAATTCACGTTAGTCAGTGAATTGATGCTGTACTGTTCCTCATACACTTATTATACTGCTGGCAGAAATCATTCGTTGCTGGTATCATCTTCTCGTGCACGGCACCTCTCCCCAGCTACATTAAATACAATAAGAAATTTTCAACGCAACAGCAACGAATGGATTTCTGCCAAAATATTATCTGTGAAAGAAATTCAACCAATATGTTAATAGCTGGCACAAGGTTACTTAAATACACGGTATTTGTTCAGGTCCACATAGATGCTGTTAAATAGTTTCCCAAAGAAGTGTTCGCTATATAAAATCCTTTCGCCGAATAGTTGCGCTAGAAAAATCACATCAATTCTCTTTGCTTCCGTGGCTCATTTCATTGAGATAATAAGTTTGCAATATTTAAACAAATCTGTGCATTCTTGGAGATCGAATTGTGATCGCTAGTGGATTTACGTTTGAGAAAGAAATTGAGAAATGATGTGACGTTCTTTACTTGCTATCAGAACTATAAATGGGAAGCCGTTAGTCTGTAACTAAAAAAAAAGATAGTATTTAAAAGGAAAATAATTTATATACATCGGTTTATACAGGGGGGATATAATTTAATAACTGTGTCGCAGTTTTTCGTACAAGGTATAACGCGGCGCGATTGTATATTGTTTGCAATCTTGGGATGTATGGATTAATTGAACAGAAAGAGTACTTTCTAGATGTGATTTTAGTTGGTTCTGATTGTGACTTACGGCAACCCTTTTTATTCGTTTACGCGCGACATAACGTACATTTGATTCTAAAGCGCAGAAACAAATGTACAAATACAATTTTATAGATATGCGATCTATGATATATTTCAATTTCCATCGTTACCGATGCATGTTCGCATAATGTCAAAAAGCGAGACAGATGCATTGAAGAAAATTCCAGAACATAAATTGATTTTTAAACATTAAATACATTGTTGAATAATTTTTCGATTTTCGTGAAGAAGTTGTGTCGGTAAGATAAATATTCGAGAAATATTTATTTTCGATTAAAGCGATTGATTTTAATTTCTTAAAAATTATATTCCTGAAAGAATATATATTTCTATTCATTTAAACATCGGTAACTGATGGAGTCAGTGGTTCATGTTTTTGCGTGTTTTATGATTGTATAGATTTTGTCATTTTACAAGGAAGTACAGTGTAATAAATACTGTGAATACTGAAGTAATTGGTAGAAATTAATATTTTCGGTTAGGCAAGCAGACAGTAATTCAATTACTGTATGAAACAATACGCAAGATGCTTTTTAATATTATATAGATTCAGTATATTAAAGATACTTGGAAAATCTTCGAAATAATAAAGCTGCATTAGGTGCAGGTGTAATAAGTTTAATTGATCAGAAACACAAATTTCTTGCAAAAAGACAGAATGAGTGTATTGAAAAAAAACGGATAGAACACTTACCAATACTCGAGACACTTTTGTTCTGAAATATAAGTATAGGCAATAAATTATAGTACTTTTGAGAAAAATTAATAACAGCACTCATCTGTAGCATAACAAATACAACTTTCTACTAGTCGCGATATAATACGTAATTTAAATAAAAAAAAAAACAAAGCTCAGTAGCATTTTGTATGTTTTGTAATTTTGTATTGCAGTGATAATTTTTGTATTTGTGCTTCATTGTACCAGCATACTAGCATTTTGAATGAACTTACTTTGCATAATTTAATCGTATTATTTCTATACAGTTACAGTTACAGCAATGACTAATGGAAGACTTCAGAAATACTTGAAAAATACGATATTAAAAATGGCATTTGCAATTGGAATACTTTTTACTACAACTTTCTACTTGGGGCGTTATTCCTAATTGTTTGTTTAAAATTAAACATCGAGACACAATGAGATACCAATGAATATATATACATATTCCATTATGAAAATAAAATGCAACTTACCCAACCATTTCACGTAACTGTTTAAGAGGGACACGACACCTCGCATGTCCCACACATACGAATACAGATCATATAGCAACTCACGATTGTTACAGTATGTTAGACGTTGAAACAGTCTATTTACAGCGTTGCACATGTCGTTTAGCTTAGTTGCCCGTGCGTGCCATTCCTCGATCTGTAAATTTCATTTCAAATTACAGTTATATCTCCAATTTTCTAATACTACTACCTTCAAGTGTTAAATTATTAATGAAAACAACACTGCTTACATCCGATTGAGACGGTATTTCGTCCTCTTTCGATTTCCTCATGACAACATGAGCGTTACTTTTCAACCAATTAAATTCTTGCAACAATTGTATCCCCTGGCCACCGTGTTCAAACGGTAAGTAGAAGAGATCGCACAGCAAGGATAAATCCTCCTGCGTCAATCGTTTATCAGCATCGATCGTATCTTGAGATTCTTGATCCCCGTTGTCACCGCCGTCTGGATTCTCGCTGTCATGTTCAACGATCATTTGTGTGCCATTTATCGTGGGCGAGGCACCGTCCACTTCCACCTGCATACTGCCAGACGCCTCGCTACAGGTCTGTTAAAGCAATTAGGCAGAAAAAAAGCGTGATATATATTCAAGGAATTCGTTATTATCTACTTTTAAAAAGACTTACAGAAGCATTCTCTACCATTGCATCATCCTCCGTGTGAATCTTGATCACGTGTGCCGGGGAGTTGTTGGGCGTCGTGTTACAATCCATCGGTTCCATGGACGACAAAAGATTCGAGCTTGGTACGTTATCCAGGCCAGTCGAAATTGACGGGATCAATGGTTCGCTGACAACGGTCCGATCGGACACCAAGGAGTTCATTACCGGACCAGTGGGAGGCTGTATGTAACTCTCGCCTGGCGTCACTGTCGAGCAAACCTCGGCCAACGCTTGAAGATGATTGGAACTATTTATTGGCGTAATTGTCGACGTTACGGTAGTCGTGGTGGTCGTCGACGTGAGGCTCATACAAGTATTCACAGAGGGAATTATTGGTATTGGCACTGTAGGGGCAACGCATGGTTGCGGTTTTGCTATTACACCCCAAGCAGCTCGTTTCTTATTAAATTCCAGCAACCATTCGTTGATAGCATTTTTCAAAGCGTGCCGTGGGTGATATATGTTCGGCAACATTGTCGAAGGAACGTCTTCGCCAAGTACACCGTCTTCGGTTTCTGTTTCTAATTTAATATCGGCGGACACAGTGTCGTCTGCAATGAAAACGATAATAAGTAAGGTAGTAAAAAAATGGGAAAGAAATGGTTCTTATAATTTGCTACAAGCAAATACACACTCAGGCTTAAATCCCGTTTACCATCGACGTTACACCTGCTCCACTGGGCTAGAGTATGAATCGCTATAAAATTTGCCCCATATTCACAGTTTGGATTAGTCAAAACGCCCCGCAATTTCGGTATCAAGTCGGGAGATCGTCCAGCATACGGTCCTAAGAATACCCTCTTCTGATCGTAATCATTAGCATGTAAATTGTCCCATATGACCGGTGGCCTTCTTAAAACTTCTGTGATCTCCTCTATAGAATCGACAGTTAATAATCTGGATATTACTTTAGGGCCAGTCCACATTATATCAATCTCCTGGGCCAATTTACTGCCAAGCGTGTTCAGGTACTCCGAAGATGCAACGTTCGGCATTGCCCGCGTCGCGCAATACTGCGTTGGACACAATAGAAACCTGGGTTGTCCGAGATGTTGAAAAATATCATTCGTAACAGAGACCTGTTAAAAGATTATTTGAATTGATCAACGATCAAACGTTTTATTACTGGTGCATCGGGGCTACAATTTTATACGTACTTGTGCATGAGCGAATGATTGAAACACTTCTTTGTCGGCTTCGCTCATTTCCGGTTCTATGTCGTCGAATAACAATGCAAACGCCGTGCAACCGAACTGGCTAACTTGCTCCAATTTCCTCTTCAATATTGTGACTTCTTTTACGCTCGAATAAGTGATGTCCAGTCCTGGCGACAGGGCGTAGTAAAACATAATACCACATTCTCTAGCAGCTGTTATCAGTCCCGTTAAATGTTCCGCTTCCTCCACCGTGTACAAGTCTCTCCAATATGCCCGATGTTTGTAATCATCTTTCGGAGCATACAAATAAGAATCCATTCCCCATTTCTTCAATCTGAAATATTCAGAAGCAGCAAAGTTTAATACATCATTACGAATACAGCATTCATGTTACAGCCCTCCAGTTCTTGGGCTCATACGTTTCTTCCCCACAAATTACGAATGCGACATCTCACGAATGAGTATATATTTCTTAGTCGACCAGTCGCTCGACATCATCTTTAGAAACACCAACAACTGTAGGGCAAAATAGCTGGTAACCGGAGACATAAAAAGTAACGTATGCTACATACTTTTGAAACAAATCCTTCCTTTGTTCTGTTGTCCAAGGCCGTCCGTAAAAGCCTGCAATACGAAACGTATTCATTCATGCAAATGTTAATAACTATAGCTACAGAATAGTGCCCTCAATTGTTCCCCCTCCTACGCGAAACCATAAGGAACGATGACTAAATAGGTATGTTCGAAACCGTGAAACGGATGTCCTGGTACCTTCAACAACGCCGCAGATGAAGTTGCCGTTTTTCGTATTCAAATTAGCAGATCCATTCGTCTCCGCCATTGCGGATCACAGGATGCACGTTTGTTTAGTGTCGGCGTACAGAAAATGGCTCGAGAGGTTGGTGGTTGCGATATGCTGTCGGTTCTCGACAGAACGTGAAGCGAGGCTGACGTAAATGCTATCTTTCCTCGCTTGACGATTTTGTTATCGAGCGTCACGATTGCATTACTCTGCTTTCTTTAAGAAGAAAATAAATCTTCACTGCACTTTGCAATTCTTATGGAATCGAGATCTTGCCCCTTGTCTATGACGGACGCACCCGCTGTCCTGATCGATACTAAACGATTTTTCGATCCATCGACTCTGTGTGGAACGATTAACGGAACGTTCCTCCGTACCGTGGCGGCATCTGTAATTTAAATCGGGGATATGGTTTCGAACGATACAACTTGGTGTTCGCGCCTGAAATTACTTGGGCGACAAGAATTGTTTTCTTACATCTTTCAAGGTACTGGACTTGCTCAATATTAAGAACGTAACAGGTAATGATATCAGTAGCGAAATAATATAGTCTTCTAGTTTGTATTATTTAGTAAATGTGTTGCATATTATGTAAGGGTCGGTATCGATCAAGATTGCATACAAGGTTTAGTCGCGCATCGACATATATTGGTGTTGAAGTATTAGTAGGAGGAATTAGCTGAGTCAAATTAAACCCTTATATGGAAATTGATTGTGAGTCAGTGAAACTTAATATTTATGAGTAAAGAACGCTAAAATCCGCATCGTGTTTCCAAGTTCATCACAGAAGTCTATAAGGTTATTTGTCTATTCATATATCTCGTCGGTGACCAAGCACCACCATAATTTCAAAATTGGCAAAGCTACAAATTGATACAGTGTAGGGTCAGTCATTTAAAAAACATATTTATATCTACCTCGATATTCTTGTTCTCGCGAAACCCTTGTCTTATTTAATGAGATACTTTTGGACGAAATAAGTACATATGCACTGACATAATTGGAACCTATGTATTGATGTTATACTTTAATATCTCGATCGAAATCTGCACTGTTAAATTTGAAGTTCATATATAATGCCATTAAATCGTGCATCATTTGCGCAATGAAACTTAAAAGAGAACGACCGAAATTCGTTCTATATATGCATACTAGATTTATCAGTGGCATCGATTAAACGTAGTCAACGTATATGCGATTTCAGTATCGTATAACCTCAGTGTTAGTTCGTGCCGCAGGAAACGCCACATAAAACATAGCCCTGCAATATCCATTTCCACACGCAACCAACGTCCGAACACATATGTAGTTTCCAACCGAACAATACCAAACGAAGTAATAGCAAAAGAAGGTTTATTTAACGAAACACGTTTCTTTTACGAGCTGCCATTTTCAGCGAACACTTTTATGCTTTCCACGGCCCACCAAAAACAAATAAACGAAATAATTGACTGGCTCGTAGGAATTTGCAATTCTTACTGCACATTAAAAAGAAAATAAAATTTCAAAATTATTAGTCTACTATCGCCATTATTATATACATTGATACGCCAAATTATAACAGTATCGCTGAGCCATTCAACATTCTTCAAAATCGATCTCCCAAATTACAGCCACACGGCCCCATCGACTACAGTCTGCAGAAAACATCGAATTCCCGTGCATGAAATCGACCAAGCCCTCGATAATCCCCTTTAAAATCGCGAAAAGAAAAAGCACAGCCCAGCCTAGACCTATCCCTTTTCCGCAACCCATTGACCCAATCGAATCGTCAATGGATCGCGCGAAGAAACATTCGATCGGAATGCAATACGGTGTTCTGTCGAAAAGAATCGAACGAAAGCGAAAGAAATAAAGAAATCAAATCTCAGATAATACGAGGGAGCCAACGGTTCCATCCAAAACCGAAATGAAAGAAGAAAAGCAAAAAGCAACATCGAGTTCGGCGATCGGCGCATGCGCGTTGCACCGTGAATCGTAGGGCCGACGACTCGTTTGGCGGATTCCCCGCGAGGAGGCGTGGCGGTCGAAAGGAGGGGGTGCAGATTTTTCGACTGGCGGCACGGCGGTGGGGGGTATGTCGAAGGAGCGGGTATGGCCCGTGGTTGTAACGACGGAGCCGTATCAGTGTGAGGCCGGCTATCAGCCGCCTAACATCGAGGTTGGGGTTACGCTTCTACACGTAACACGGCTGCCGCAGGCACCCACGCACACTCACACACATACAGATTATATATATATTATATATACACATACACACATACCAACGACACCCGTGTACGGATTCACGCGGATTCTCTTGTCGTGGGCCAGACGCGGGCACGAAGGATCCGCGGACTGTATTTTTTTGTCTCCCACGCGACTAATCCTTTTCTGGCCGTCGACGATTGGGGCAGCCTTTCTCTCAATGCAGTATGCGTCGTAATCGATAAGGACGGGAACGGGACGCATGTACATGGGATCGTCTTGAAGGAATACGTCGTCGCGCCCTTCGAGTATGTCGAAATGAATGAAAGTCGCGAGCCAAGAGAAACAGAGAGATAGAGAGGGAGAGAGTGTGTGAGAGTTTGGATCAGGTGTGAGAGAGATACGGGTGAGGGTGGGGGTACGTAAAGGATCATGTATGTCGAGGTTAAAGGAAAATCGTGATCACATTTCAAGGATTTAAGGGTGGGGGGTGGATGACGGAAAAAAAGGAATATATCAAATCGCAGGCGCGTGTGTACGAACGGGAAGGAGGATACAATCGTAACACTGTTCGACCGTGGGGGCATTCCTCGTAACGAGTCTATTTTCCGTTCGACAGTCGCTGCACGGGGATCAACGGTGCGGTCAACACGTCGAAACGAACGAACCGGTCCCTGGAACGAGTGGAGTGCGGACGGCCATAGAGTGAAGTACATACGGGATACAGAAGACGAGAGGCAAAAAGGAAATATATATATCAAAAATAGAGAGGGGGAGCGAGAAAGAAAGATACAGAGAATCGGTGGTGTCGTCGGGGGTAATGAAACTGCGAAACGTAAACGGGTCACGCGAGCCAGCCGTGTTTTATCGGTGTCTCGTGCTCCGTTAGGGGAAGTATCGAGAGATACATGCATATATATCGACGGTGTGTGCGGTATCGAGAGTAATTAAGCAGTCCTAGGATTACTGTTAATAATGGCTGGTCGCGATTGACCGAGACAGACAGAGGCAGGGATATTGTGTGTCGGTTACCTGGTGCACAATAATACCTACGTTGGCTACAACTATCCGTGCAACCATCGAAACGGGATCAGACAAGACACAGAGAGAGAGAGTTGCGAAGTATTTTCACGTACGAAACGAGGAAAACAGGGCTCGGTCGTTCGATAACCGTGAAACGAGCCGAACCATAATCGAGGAGGAAAAAGACGTCTCTGACAGGCCTTGGGCAGAGGCCGAGCACGAGGAACATCGTTAGAGACGGAGTGCTGTGCTGGTGCGAGGGACAGAAGTAACGTTCAGCGACGACTGCGAATCAAACGTCGATTCCCGGATCGTCACCGCTCGCCAAAAAGGAGAGACGCGTCGATGGGCTTGAGACGAGCACGCCTGGACCGATTCGAAGCGTGCGACAGTGGAGCAAAGGTGTGCGTCTCGTGGCGGGCAGATGATTTTTGATCGATTGACGGTCGGACGGCTACGAGACCATCGCGACATCGAGGCCAGTTACGTGTGTAGGCTGCCATGCCGTCGAACTGCCGTCGGCGATGCGCACCGACGACGTTCAGTGACGACGACACTTAGTTAGCTGAGGGACGCGTCGTTTCTGACGGGATCCAGATAGTTGGGAACAACGTGTTTCATTTAATTAAGCGACACTCGAACATACATGCATAATATACATTGTCTACGATACAACTCGGTGGATAGCATACGGTGATAAGCAGCGGCGAGAAAAGGAGAGGAACTTCGCGAGACTTTGGGTGATCGAGAGGTAGAAAGAGAGGAGGAGCGATAGGCAGGTGGGACGAAAGAAGATAGAGAATAACAGGAGGGAGAGAGAGAGGGTGAAGTATATAGGATGGCAGCTAGATACTCGTGGGTGGCTCTGCCGAACGTGAAGAACCGCGTCGTCGCGACGAAACGCAGGAAACAGCAGGAAGAAGGAAACGAGACGAGGCACGCGACCGCAGTAACTCGTTTCCCGCGGCTGGTAGCCGTGTCTCGTTTCTGAAGGGGCGCCCGACGACGTCGCTTTTTATGCGTCCTACTCGCCAGAGCGGCGACGAGCCAGAGGATTCGGCACATTGCCCGTCGGTCGCACGTGCGCATTGATGGTCGATAGTGAAACTCCTTCCAGGGATAGAGATAGAGGGACGCGGCACGATCCTGTGCTTTCGCTGTCTGTCGTGACGGGTTCTTGTGTCGAACAGGTGAGAGAGGAAGAGGAGGTGGCGGTGACGGGTGCAGCACACGATTATTAGCCAGCGCAGCGAACACGCGCGATCCGTCCTAGAACGAGTGTAACGGGTGGGAGAAGAATAAAGAAGAGGAAGAGCTAGACCTGCAGGAGAACGAGTGTGTCTGGCCGTTCAACGGGCCAACCGTCGTGTTCCAAGGAGAATAATCGGTGACTAGTCGTACCAATCGTGTGCAGCGTATCGAGGGACGGCTTCGAGAGAAAGGGAGATGGGATATGCTTGGTATACGAGGCGGTGTGATCGTTTTCGGCTAGCGAGCAACAGCAGCAGCACATGCTACGGGGTATCCGTATCAATTCGCGACTGTGATTTATAAGCTTAAGGTATTAAACTAATATTCAGGGGAGGTGGACGGATAAAACGGGGGTGACGGGGAGGAGGGAAGAGGAACGTGTAAAATTATTGAGGCGAAGCAGAATAGGAGAATAAAGAACAAAAAAAAGATAACGTCCATTGTGATACTAAGATTATATTAAACGAGGATCGGGTGAACACGTGCGCTCAAGGAGATGGGTGTGAATGAAAGGGGGCGCGACACAGAGTGTGCCAGGCTGAAATGCGAGTGTAATTAATGGAAACGATGGTCGATCGCGGGGCATGCGTCGGATCTACAAACTGTGATACACCGATAACCACGCCGAGGTGGGCCTGACGTTCGATCGCTGACGTCGACTCGCGTGCACCGATTTATCGACGAACAGAAGCGGGATGTTGCGTACTTTCGGCCACCCTGTGATCCCATCGCAGGTGCGTATCGTCTTTTTTCATTTAATGCGATCATACATTTTGGTATGGCTGTAATGATTTCGTTTGCGAGCTAGGGAATATTTTATTCGTCCTCTCTATCTCTCTCTGGCCTTCTCTTTTCCCTCGTTAATGATTTCGTTTTGATTAAGATTTCAATTACTCCTAGCTCGCGAGACCGTGTAAACTGAACAGAGGGGATCGCACGTTGCAATAGTGGAAGTGAAAATGCTGCAGGTTTTTTAACAAAAAAAAAACGCGTTGAGGGAAATAATTAGAGTTAAACGTAGTCGAATGGAAACGTTAAGCGGGGAGGCAGCGAATTTTACGTGAAAATTAATTAGCGACTGTTTCTACGTTCGAACTTGCTTCTGCATTTACCTTTCTTTCTCGTTTGGATACGATTCTGAAACGCGTTCCGAATGATCGTGTCGCGTTTGTTTTCCCCGTTTCCGGGCAACATCGAGAGACGGAAATATGGAAAGGGTTGAGAGAAATGTTTAGGCGACTGAGGCTGGGTGCAACATTTCTTTGACCATTTTCTTCTGTTGCTCAAATGTTTTCCAGTCGAATGTCCTTGACTCTGTTCCCGCGTTATCGTTGCAAAAGAGCCACGTTCTCGATCCGTGATTAAAATAACGTGTAACGCGTCAAGTGTGATCGGGAAATCATGAGAGCCCCGTGTCGCGTGCGATTGGCCAAACAGGCGTGCTTATTTTGGAGCAAAACGAATTGATCGAAAAGAATTCGAAGATATTTGGTTCGTTGCTCGTTTATTTCGATTTCGTTTATGTTCATTATTATTCCAGCGTGAATATTCACGTAGGAAACGTAATTTCGGTTGAATTGTGGAGTGCTGTTATTACTGGATTTATTATGGCTTACCCTGAATAGAATGTTTACTGTCGTATTCGCACGATTCGGCGATTTCACGCACGTTTTATTCTACAATTGGAAAGCAAGTGATTTCTTGTGTAAATAAAGCTCGAGGATGCAGAACACGGTTCTTTTTTCTTTTTTCTCGCGGAGGGCTTCATTGTGGAGGGAATCGATTTTGAAAATTCGTCGGGTACGCGTGCACTTGGCCAAGAACAGGTTTCAACGAAATGGAGCAGCAGCACAGCCTGCGGACGAGTTATTTGATTTCTTGTTTGCAAGCTTAACGCAACAGTTTCTGGTAAATAATGTTACCACGGCTTTCAGTTAACGAGACAATCCTACGCTCGTTGGTAAAAGTTAAGAAATATATTAATTTCACGCGACCCAGTAAGTATTCGTAATTTAATTATTAAATTCAAAGTGTGTGAAAGATGCAACATCGTATATTCGAGGGTGACAGAAATTATTGCAGATATTTTTCAAGTTATGAATACAGAAGTATGCCGAAGGTTTTACTTTTGCTTTCTAATTTTTCGACTGATAAAGATTTTTAATATAATTCACGAAACTAATATATATATATATATTGGCATTGTATATTACTTGCTACGCTACAATTAATTGTACTAGACGCTGCGATATTGCATTCCTGCTTATATTGATTCAGTATATACCTACTTGTATTTTCCAGCCGAGATATATTGTACTATATTACTAAAACGATACTGTTCGAGTAATAATAATAATAATAATAAATCAAAATACGATACAGCCCTTAACCAGAATCATTTAAATCGAACAAAACCCACGGACAAAATATTTTCATATCGCAGGAATTAACCAAGCAGTCACGCGCAATATACAAATCCACAGCCAAACATTGTTCCATCTCTCTATCTCGACGAAATGTCAATCCATAATAATACCAAACCTCCCAATGTTTTCCAGGCAGTCTAACCGTGCACCGGCCAACCGACAACGAGACAAAGGGAAAAACCATCGTGCCACTCCAGCCTGACCTGGTCATCGAAAAATTATTACAAGATTCCGCGATAACCCACAGTGGGCCCAGGTGTGAGGACCGTCGATCAGGCCCACACAGCGGCCGCGGGTCGCACGTGAACAGCTTCACGGGGACAGTTGACGAAGAGGGGCGAACAAAGAAAAGAGAGAAAGAGAAAGACAGCTTAGACCAGCGTCGTAGTAGCAGTCACCAGGCAGCGTGGACCACCCCCTGGCCACGGGGGGTGGGACAGAAAGACCGTCAGCGTGGGTGCCGGTGCTGCGGGGGCGCGCCTGGCCCGTCGGCTCGCCCGCAGATTAGCACGCCGACTAGCGGCTAGCTCGGGCCCGTTTCGGCGTACCGGCCTGGCGACCTCGGGGGGCCTCACGTCGGCGGCGGTGGCCGTGGCGGCCACGGGGGAGCAGTCCGCTCCCCCAGCAGCTGCGCCACGCCATACGACGACGAACGGAAGCGCGAACGGATCGACCTCGGGCCCGAATCGCAAGAACCGAGCCATGTCCATGAGGAGCCTGCACCGACGCGTCTCTCACCCGTAAGTCCCTGTCGCTTTTTTTGTCTTTTCTTTAGATGGTAGATTTTTTTTAATGTATTTTATATTGCTACATGTTTACCTGTGCCGGGCGATGCCGCGAGATACGAATGGGATCGAGACGGTTGGGTGTTTGGTTTATATTTTGGAACATTAATGTCTTGACTTCATACTTTGAATTTAGGGACTTGTACCGAAATGTGAAATATTTTTCGTTTGCATCTTCATAATTCTTATTGAAACCGAAGTACCGAAACACCGGTATGACATCATACCGATATATGAAAATATCAGTATATTTAACTGTATTTATGGGTAATTTTGTCGGTTTTATTATGTTATTGTAATACAATTTTCAAAATTTGTTTGAACAAAAATTTAAAACCGATAGGATACTACTATTGCTCTAATATCGATATTAAGAAAATGTGTTCGAAAATAAAGAGGAATACAATGTCGAAAGATTGTCGGAATTCGAAATTTTGTTAGTGTCTCATAGCAAATGTTGTAACATCAAAGGCACCGTTGGTATTTCACAGCACCGCACTGGCTAAAACGTTTTATTCTTCTTTGCGGTCACATTGTAACTTATATCGTTGACATGGAAGTGCAATGTGAACAAATGAAGATTTGTTATTGAAATCAGTGACGAGAACGCGGGGACTAATGGTCAAGCATTGAGCGAACAAATACTAGCAGCAGAAAAAGATTTTTGGCATTACCAACTTTATTAAATATCATAATTGTAGTACAGAATTTATTATTTTAGTCTATTAATACTCGTTATTTGTGTTTATTATTAAAGTTTCAGAATATTATTAGTTTATTTTTAAATCACTAGTTAGCACCAGTATTAGTGTTAGTGTATAATCGTACAAAAATAGGTGGGATTAAGAATTCTTAGTCAGAAATAATGGAATACGCAACCGAAAAAGTCGGTATTTATTTCGGTTTCGGTATTTAGGAATTTCGGTACGAGATCGGTTTCGGTAAAGCTTTGCTGACATACTATAATACCGGTATCAAAATTGCACCGGTTTCCAAACCCCTGCTTTGAATAGTTGAGACTAGGGGTGATTGTATAGTATGTCGAAGAACCTATAGACCTCGATAAGCATCGCAAGAATTTTTGAAAACTAGGGGCGGTGAAAGGTTAGTGGTGGATATAAACGATCCAGGTTGAGAGGGAAGGGTTAAAGGTAAACGTGAACTGAAATCTGTCTGGCGACACAACTGTAGATTTAATTTACTAATTCAAGTTCGAATTATTTTGTGAAAGAGATTCTACGTTATTGCAACTCAAATTAGGCGGAATACGAAATTAGTGGTACATTCATTTTTAGGTATTTTTTACATACTGCCATACCACTTTTATAGTTGTATATTTACAGTGGCGCGTGCAAGTGTGGTGAACGGTATGTTTCGAGATGTTTCGAAAGATTATTATTTTTCTCTTGGGGGAAAGATATTGGAAAATTCATTGACAGAATTGTAAGGTTGCAATGGTAACTACATAAATACATATATAAGCTGCAATGTGCAGAAAGGTGGTTTAAATCACTGCTTTAACTATTACAACTTTTAAGCATGCTGCTTCTGTGCGCACATACAAAATTACATAATTAACAATTTTAAGCCAACGTTTGACAAGTTGGAAGTGCAGGAACGTATTGAAATAAAATAGCTTGCTATTAATAGGTACTTACGATAGTAACTTCGCATCGATGATATTTCGTAGGCGATCTGTCATTTGTAGTAAAGTAAGAAGGTAATTGCAAATTTTTTCCCTGCAATTTATGCATCAGAATGATCATTAGTTAAATATAATTCACAGAAAATTGTTACGTCAATTTTTGTCCCGCTACTAGGAAAAAAATGTTTCATCGGAATTCCCATCAATTCCGATGCCAAAAGTAATCCGTGAAATAATAATATCTCCACTGTCCCGACAGCAATTGAAATATAATGGCTTAATACGTTTAGCAGCGGGAGTTGAAAATGTCGGGACGCATTAAACCAAGCGAGGGGTGTAAATAGAAAGGGGCTTCATAGTTGGTTTCTTAGGGTTGTTAGAAAGATTTGAGGGGAGAGTATAGGAATTGGATGGTGGCACTTTGTAGATCCTTGTGACGGGAATGATTGATATTTTATAGAATTGTCCGGTCCAAGGGATGATTCGTGAGGAGATATATTTAATAATATTTATAATTAATTCCATGTTTCTGCATTTATCATATATACTCGAACCGCAGGAATGTTTGTGGAATACTTAGATTGACGCTTAGCAAAGGTTACAAAAATGCCAAGTATTCTAGTAACAGTACCTCTGTTCAGAATCGACCAGACTTTCGACAGATTTGTATTTGATCGAAAGATAACCGTAGGAATTTCGTAGTGCCAGGATTTGTGAAAAGAAATCTGTTGACGTTTTGGATTGATCGACTTGGTGAAGCAATTGTCTGGTGAAGATCCGGATTCGAATAATAGTCCGATAATCCGGTTCGATGGCCTTTTTTCTCTATGGATTGAAGATAGGGAAAATGGTACAGGGGAGATTTGAATGGTTTAACGCGGTCTAATTTCCTATATCCGAACTTTTTCCACAACCGAGATCCCAAAGGCTTTCACAACCAGAAACTCTTCCATTTAAGATTGTTAAAGATATCCCGTTGTAAATTATTTCCTCGCGGAAAAGCCTTTTATCATCCCGCTGGTATTGAGGTCTCATTTGTACCGAAACCATTGTTGCTTGCTTGACAATTTCTGTACACGCGAAATAATTGATGCTACAGAAATTAATAAGGGAACGAGAATTTATTCTCACAAGCTATACCTAGTAGTACAATTATTGCCCTTAAAACAGCTCGGAATTTCTTTTCGATTTCTTCAAATATTTATTTACGGTAACACTGATATTCTTATAGCAATTTATTTAAAATGCAATATGCAAGATTTTCGTATTCTTAAAAGAAATGTCAAAAAGAAAGTTTCGTGTGCTTCGAATCTCCCAGTAGTACATACGCAGATTTCAAAGCCGTCTGACCACGACCAGTCTACTTCCCCTTACCCTTACCTCCACTTATCTTCCAGTAGTATAGGCAAACCATATCTGCCCACATCACAATATTCTCTTACTTCGCGCACAATTCCCAATAAAATCTGTCCATAAGCTCAACAAGCTTTCAAAGATCCATCGTTAAAATGAAAGATTCAATACATCAATCCCAAATCAAATTAATAATTGCAATTTTCATAATCAACGTTACCGTAAATAGTAAAGGTGAACACGATCTCGGAGACGGCAAATGCGTTCGCGTGTCGCTCTTAAAAAAAAGAATGACTCTCCAAGAGCACCAAGCTTAACGAATATCAAACAGTCTAGACCCAACATTCTCAACATCTCGTCTCATTGTACTCGCTGCTGCTAGAAACGTGCCGAGTTTCCCCGTTCGTGCAAATTCCATTTCGCCCCGTATCGGCGTCGTTACGCATCTTTCGCGAGCGTTTTCTAGTGCCATTCACCGGTTACAATACGTTCCCGATCCCATTCGCGTAGCGGCGAACGCTTAAACTCTTTGACGCTCGCGGGGCTCAGAATTATTCGAGGCAGAAACCGATAACTGAAAGGCGGAACTTGGGCTGGATGTTTCATTCTCGCCGGTGGAACAGCTGCCTTCGCTTCGCGGTGAGCTGTTTTGCACGAATTCGTTTCAGAACGGTGCGCTTATAAATATAACCATCGATCCGCGCTTATTTAAACGCGTTGGTGTAAGAATGTTAGAGGAGAGCCGGTGGTGTAAGCGGATAAAAAATTGAGCAGTGCCGAGACGCGTTCCTTTGGGCAAAAGGGGGACGAAAATCCGGATTGATCGGATGGTTCTATTTAATCGTATGAATGAGATTCGTGCCGTTCGGGGACAGTGACGATAATCGACACGTGCGGGTCTGTCAACGGCGAATACACCGTGAATTTTTATTCCATGCTCGTGAAACTTTTCTTGGAAGGTGGGTCGAATTTCCAGGATTCCTCCGAATGAGGTTCTCCCGACGACTTGGTAAATTCTTCTTCGTTTATCTTATCTTTTATCTTTTCTACTACTATTTAATTATTATCGGTGTGGTTAATACAAAAGTGTTTTTCGAAACAATTGTTGCGTTGCACTTTGTATAGCGTTATCATAAGGTTCTGAATAATCGATGCGACGCACAGTGGTCTATTTGGCCCGAAAAACCGGACAAAAATATTGAAGCGATGTTTCATAGGCTCCAGGTCATAATGTTATAGGTCGTTGAAATCTTCTTAACGTCAGCTACAATGTTTTGAAATTAAAGATAAATGTTATCATTATTTTATAACATTATAAATTAATTTTATCTGCAAAACAATTGTTTTCGATATTTGATTTATTGACGTGTGTGGATATCTGAATACCGTTTGCCTTTTGTTTAACACACTTTTCTTTGAGACTGTTGAAACCCCTTGAAAAACTTCTTGAATACAGTAATTTTTACTTTTTGGGGATTTTTTATGACAAATTCTTCGGTTCTTGCGACCAAACAGTTACCGTATGCATAAAACAAACCCTTCGGAGAAGAAGATAAGAATTCGTTGATTTCCAGGCATCAAATTAAATGATTCGAAATAAATATTTATCCTCCTGAAATCGATCACTTTTCAATCCCACGAATATTTATACTTACCACAGTATTAAATCTGCAGAGCCAAACCTCTGCACATTAAAGGACAGATTTCTTCAGTTACCCCTTCACTTACATCCTCCCCGACTTTATAACGCAATACGAACACCGCCAGCTCTGCGACAAAATTTTCATCGCAAGTCAGTTCGAAAAATTTCTCATGTTTCTCCTAATGCTCCCCTCGGGCTCTACGCCAAGCAACGCAACGCTTTTCCACGCGAATATACGATGTCACTCTTTTCTATATACATCTGACCCCAGATTCATAAGGGTCTACCCGACCGAAGCCCAGATAATGCTGCGCGTTAAATATTCAGTTTTCACGGTCGTTCACCAGACCCCTTCGCATCCCCTTCTGTGTGTCTTTGCAGCCTCTCTCTGTTTCCGGTGGGCGTGCATCCCCAGGGAACGTTACACACGCATTCCTCTGGGGCGCTCTAAAAAAAGGCCTTACCGCGCGAAAATAGGCTCGCAAACGTGCCGCACGTTTATCAGCACGGCAAAGCAAACGCGACGGCGTACATCGTGCGTCAACACAGTTGGCCGCGTGTTACGCCTTTGAACGGGACAAAACAACCTGGTATGCAGTGCATAAAACAATTAGGGTAATCCAATCGTCGCTGCGTATCGTGCCGCCTGAAAGAAGTATTGTCCGGGGCGGGTACAATGGGGGAATTAATTAATGCACGTTGTTGTTTCACTTGAATCTGAGCGACGGACAGCCGGTTTTTCCCGAATCGCCCGCCTGATATTTTCATTCTGCCACGCTGGCCATCCCATTGTTGCGGGGATCTTTGATGTTCACCAGCGGGTACAGATATCTCGGAATGTGCAGGAATAATTTGGCATTACCGTCGAAGTGAGATTTCCGAATAGAATTTGATTGCAATGTCTGTCCCGAAGCGAGGGGGCTATGTATCGTCGTCTAGGACAGGGTATATTTTAATTTAGGATTAACCTCGCGTTATCATTCTTGTGAAATAATTGTAATTAATAACGGTGGAACTTCTGGACAACGGAATAATATGAATTAAATTTCTGACATTTGTTCAATCCCTTCACAATTAATCAGAATCGTTGTATTTCTTGATTTCACGACTCATCAAATCTACAAACTTTCGGGCAATTCGATTCTCTTGTTTCACAATATTGAGTAATATTTGAGTAACATTACCAATGTCCCTTTAATCCTCTGCACATGCACATCAATTCCTAGTCACATACCTGACGATCGTATTTCGCAAATCTTATCGCACTTCTTTCTAACAATTTTGTCAAAGCACTTTGCACCTGCACTGTGCATATCGTTCTTTCACAACCAATTCGTTCTTCGCGTACCACCGCCAACCGAGAATTCCCTGGCAAGTGTCTTCCTCGCGACAGACAATTCAAGATGCCACGAAGCGAGGGAACACACACATATTAGTACACGAAGGGTGAACAATGGCGAATCTGGCGCGAGAATAAAAAAGAAACGAAGCGTCGAAGAATCATCCAGATCGTTGAAACGTGCCCTGGGCCCGTCATTAACCGTTAACCATACTCAATTACCACTGGCTGAAAGAACGTGACTCGACGTAACGGGCGTGCAACAATGATTAACAGGTTGCAACAGCGGCGCGGTGTTGAACGCAGGAACGTGAACGACGCTTTTTAACGACATCCATTAATTCTCGCGATAAAACAACGGAACGGCTCTGTTTAACCATGGATTGATCGTTGGATAAACGGGGCGCCGTAGCTTTGTAGGTACGCGTTTCCCGGTCACAGCCACGGGAAAATCGTTACGCGATCGGGACGCGTTTCCCCCCGAAGGACACGCTTACGTAAAACGCCCGGCGAAATGAAAGACGGCGACGTACCGCCGATTGGTATCCCCCGGTCCTTTTCTTTACCCCCGGTGCCACCCCCAATTCGTCGTTGGATCCTCTGCACAGCTGCAAACGTCGCTGGGGAACGAAATTGTGGCCGCGGGCACGGTTCACGCTTGCCCGTGTCATTCTGAACGCTTTGTTCGCCGACTGATACCCTTTATCGCGCTACGGAAATATCCTTGCGTTAAATGACGCGTCAAATCCGCGTCAAGCTGCCCCATTAACGCGACGGAACCTCTGAATCGCGGTTTTCGGCTGAAAAATTGCGAGACACGGGGCAGTTTTTGTTGCGCACCTTATGCAGTCGGGAAAGATTAAACAAGTGTTGGCGCAGGAGTTGTCTCATTTTTAGTAAACTTCACTTAATCAATCAAAACAGAGAACAGGTAGTAAGACTACGATTTCTTTCAAACATTAATAACTTTATTAATATAAAAGGTCGACACACGAGATCCCTCTCGAGAATAACTCTCACAAGACTCAATACTACTCTCCCACCAATAACTCTTTCAAATTTACGTTTCTCTCCATTCTGCTTCCCAAACTATTTTTCCTCGCGCACGCATCAGCCACTCTGTATATTCTTTCACTCCTAGTTGCTCTTTCATTCTATCTTTCATTTGCTCTCATTCATTTAGGATATACACCGCCACACACACCTTTGCCACGTGTCACAGTTCGACCACGGGTCACCGTGCACCAAAGACTCCACGTGCAAACCCCGAAACCATTCACTCTTTCCTCGAGCTAAACATTCACTCGATCCACATTCGACGTTTCTGACAACACTCTTCATTCACACAATGATTATCATACAACTGCCTTGATAAACCTCGAGACAGTACTATAAACTAAAAGTCGCCAACCAGCCTGGCCTTATTCGCTAATATAATCTAAAATATCCACCAATGCCACAGATGTTTCGTGTTAGACTAAATTGTTCAGTTTCTCATTCCACCGGACTTTCTTTGGTGGTGGTGGGTGGTTGTATTAGGGGTTGAATTGATCATACGACGGCGAAAACTTTTTAGCTTTTTCCGTTCTGCTTTTTATGGTTGAAATGTGCTGGTACCTACTGATGCTGTTTATCAGGTACTTTCAGTACATTTATTTTATCGCGGCTACACTTTACCGATACTTCGATGATACATCGGGTGAAAGTATGTTTTCCAGTTTGTTAGAGTTGGGAGGAAGAACCGTAATCGTAATGCTAAAGGGGGGACTGGAGTGGTGTGATATGTAGAGAGGCTTCATACAGTTTTATATTTTCCAACTAATAAATTAAAGAGAAAACAAGCAAACAATTATAATCCATCGCCTCCCGTTTAAAGCACTCTATACTATAACAGCGATTCTCTTTTGCTTATTAGTTGCATAATATAAAACTGTACCGAGCCTCCCCAGTCTGTCCTACTAACAAGTTGTAAATGCTTTTTAAAATAGCACACGTGAAGATCGTTTTTCTCGTTTCAAGTTTCCGTAAATGAATACCGGTATTCACGAACGTATTGCAATAACAATTTTACTGCGGCGTTTGTAGCTGAATCCCGCCAAAGAAAAACGGAAATTAATATATCCAGAACACGCAATACTTTCTTGAACGTTCGTTTCATCAGCTGCAATCAGTGGATCAGAAGACGTAGTGGCGCGTCAAAGGCTTGCCATTTTTAGCTCATGAAAAGGGCGTAGCTTCCACTAAATCGACGGACGGAAAAACCCCACGTCATTGAGTGTAACATCCGAATCTCGTTTGCCTGGAATCGCACAGGTTCGTATGCATATGCGAAGATTCTTTCTCGCCACGCTGAAAAACCCCGGCAAATATTTGTTCGGCAAGAAAATCCCTCCCTCTGTATTACGAGGATCGAGCTGCCCACGAGTCAGAGTGCACGCTCCTTGCGAATTTTTGTGGGTTGAACCGATTTTCTCCCTTCTTTTTTTTTGCCGGCGAGATTCGCGAGACGAGTAACGTTGCACGTAGCAGTTTTCCCCCTCGTGATTTCTTGGGAATAATTTTCTGCCGCGTAAAGAGCTCGACGGATTAACGACAACGCGATCGTTAAGCAAGGGCCGAGTGAAAGGCCGAGATTACAATGGGACGCGTCTCGTTGGAATCAAAAGGCGTTACGAACAACGTGATTCTTGCGCTATTAATTCCGCGTTTATCGCGACTCCTTCGTTTATCCTCCCTTACGTAATTTCCATGCTTTATCTGCGTGTACCTGGTAGGAATTCTAGGAAATGCTGGGTCACTTCATGGGAAACAGTTTTATTTAAATCGCTCTTATAAAAATTTAAAAGCATATATTTTGAACGTTTTAAGGCTTGCAGGGCGTCTTTTAATATATTTTAATGCAAGTGGTTCTGCAAAGTGCCGCTCAGCAACAAAAGGTTAAAGTTTTGATTGGATAAAATGGCTGAGAGGAATGGACAATTTATATAATTATTGAAACATTGAATGAGACAATTGCACACGTTTAATGGGAGGACGATTTATTTAAGAAAAAGAAAACACTATGACGAGCCTTTGAGTGTTCGTTTATCCTTATCGTTAGTGGACGTTCCTATCTCGAAATCTTTTTCTCGTTTCCCTACCAGCCGGTCGGCGAAATAACTAGCGAAACGATTACGTGGCCAGTGTACACTCGTCGAATTTGCATAACCCGCTGGCAATTTGCATAATGCAAATATATATACATCGGTGATTAATTTATGTGACTCCCGGAACGGTTGGACGAAGCGAGCAGTTGTAAAATTCGTGTCCCTGCGTGTGGCGTTGACAAATCGTATTTCCCCGCGTGCTACCTTCCGTTTCGTGGAATGTAAAATCATCCACGCTTCTGTGTTTCGATGGAACGGGGTTCACGCATTCCTGGAACACGTTTTTACATCGATTCCGGTGTTCATTGTTTTTCATCCGCCCGTTCGGAATTGTTCTCTCCCTTTACCTGTCGCATTCGAGGGTCGGGGGTGGAATAGGAAGTCGATATAGAAATAACGCGGGGAACGAAATCGGGGGATCGATTCAGCGGGGACGGTTTTAAAAATAGGCAGCTACTTTGGAGTCACCTTGTATGACTAAATTGAATTGTCAGCCGCCACTCGAGATTCCTGGAAGTACCCCCGGCCCGGTTGCGCAATTATTCACGTCCACGCAACTTCTTTCCCGAGCAGTTGGAAATTTGACGCTCATCAGTCGGGAGACTTGCGATAAATGAAATTGGTCGGTCGAATGCGGGAAACCGTGCGTGACAAATTTTGAGCGCTCCATTTAAAAACGTATCCGACGCACAGCTGGGGAAAAACGGCAATTTGGAAGTTCAAAAGCCTTTCTTCATAAAATACTTTTGATACCCGCCCGCGTATCGGCGCTAATTTTTATATACACATTAAGAATGGCATGTATGCTTTACGCTCTATAAAATTGGGCTGCGGGCAACTGCGGGTGCAAAAGTTATTGCATTTTTTATGGCATAGTACGGTAGACATGGAAACAATTGACCAGAATCAAAATGATTGACGTATTCCATCCTTGTTTACTTTTTGTTACGTTTGTCGTTGTTTAAATAGTCTTTCCATTACTAATTTTATTTTTGATGGATACTAAAGTTTTGTGTAAAATTTTGTCTTTCTGTCTAGGATGTATATCTTGTGCGTTATTAATATATTTATATGTTAATTTTTGTTTAGTAACTGCCTAGAAATGATAACTGTCTTCTTTCTCGACAATTCACAAGAAAAATATAGATTCGTTAGTTTACGAAGTGCCCTACATAGAAGTAAATCCATTAATGAATAACTATGCTTGTATCGACTAAATTCTTTTTGTTCAATAGCAACGACCCTGTCATAATCATGCATCGTCGCGACGCCTCGAACATTCTATCCTTTCCTTGAAAGAACCGTGTCGGTAAATTGATTTGTGACAGGCACATCGGTGCATTCCGCGATTATCATCGACGTCGTACGCGGCCCGTGAATACAGAATTGCGCGGCATGAAATTCAATTTTTGGCCCGGTGGTTTTCATTAAAGGGGAACGCCGTTCTATCGTTTACAAAATGCAAAACTTCTGGCGGGCGCAACGAGCGGTTTAAAGAACAAAAGGGCTCGGTCACGTCTCGTTTCGGTTTTTCGCCGGCAACCTGGCGAACGGGAAGAAACCCCGGCCACAGAAATCCGAACACTGGGTTCGCGTTTCAAGTTTCTCTATCCTTGCGCGAATTAATCGTAGCGTGCACCGCCTCGTTCTCTCATTGTTGCAATATCAACCGTAATGCACAATTCGCGAGAAACTGCGCGTACACATCGCAGTGATATTTCAGAGTCGCTGGAATTTTCGCGTCATATAAGAATTCCGCCGTCTGATATATCTGTAAGCAATGAAACACCGATCTAGGATCGTATAGAAGGACTTTCTGGTTCGATTCTAAAGTCGATCGCACCGCACGTCCCTTCGCTCCTCGACGAAGGGACGCCCCGTTAGAATCGATCGTAATCGAGAATAAATTACGCGCAAACAGTTGCATACAGTGTCATACGGGGTTTGAGAGACGGACGTTAATCGGTCGTCGGCTTGGTGGGCTGATGGTAAATTCCATAAATACACCCTGCTGAGGAGGGAAACGTTATTGCGGCTGGTTTATCAGTCTCTCTCTGTCTCTCTTCTAATAACGTTTGCGTGCATGCCAATAAAGAGACGGGCTCCACGACACCGGAGGGTAGTAAGTGGTGGTTGCGTTTCGGAATCTAAGATAACAAGATAGAAGCAGCGGAGGTGTATGGTAGGCGTTACAGAGAGCCGACCAGGGAGCAATCAATAACTGACCCATATTGTAGTCCTCGTTCTACTCTCTCTTCTATCTTCTCTCCGCGTCATTCTCCTATCTCTCTCTCTCTCTCTCTCTCTCTCTCTCTCTCTTCCTCTCTCACTCTCTTTGTTCCTTCTTTGCAACCCCTGCTACGACCAACACCCCCGTTCTTTTTCCTCGTACGCCGTCCCAATCGTGTCCCGTGCACCGTCTCACGAACCCCGTTTTCGCCTGTTTGCGACTTTTCTTTTCCCCCCTGTCGATCCTATTCCCCTTGTCCCCCGCGAAAATTCGCCGTGCCCACCAGTCTGAATTTTACGTCCGCACTTGGTGGCCATGCCCGCGCTGAGAAATATTTTTCGCGTGGCAGGTTAATTGGACGATAGCCCTGGTTCGGAGGGAAATTTCTTTTGGCAGCGACACGTTTTTGGGTCGTCCGCGATCCTGGGATCGACGCGTTTGAAGCGTCGTTAATTGAGTTTCCAGGGGTGCGCGGGGCGTTTCTTAATTGGGGATGGGACGACGACGCATCCCTGGGAATTCCTGTGATTTTCTTCCGTTCGTCTTTCGCTCCTCAGCCGAGGCAATATTTCGGATTTTCGCGAGGCGAAGCACGACGATTTTGTAATTGACACGCTTCCGGCATGGTTCATTTAGCAGAGCATGCTCGGAGCATTTTGCGTTTTATGCAGGCCGAGTTTAACGTTTAATGCGCTCCAATCGAGTTCAAAGTCGCGAGCCAGCCGTTCAATATTCCGCGATGCTTTTCGGCGTTCTAGGAGACGGGGAAAATTGGAAATTGTTGCCGGCGACGTGTACCCGCTGTTTCGTGTTTGTTTATTTATTTTCGCTTCGATAGCGTTTGGCGATCGGGCGTTGCGAAACTCTCGCGAAGTAGACATTTAATAATTGACCCTGCTTCGAAAGACACCCGACTAGATTAATTCAAACTTTTGCGTGACGAATCATTTCATTTCACAGCAGCCAAATTTGTATGTTTTCTCTGCTTTTGTATATTTCGTTCCGCTTTTTAGTCGAACAGCGCGAATTGGATTTATTAACTGAGGACCAATTCGCATCTTTGTAATTGAGCCGTTTATTTCGAAAGTGGATTGAAAAATGGACTTACATTTTTCAAGAAAATCCAGTTGGCATTTAGAATAGTTATTTTTTCATTTTTGAACAATTTACAGTCAATATGTTCGAATTCGCTGAGATTTTGTTAACAAAAAATTAGCTAACTAATGAAATAATAGTAAAAAAAAATATGTTGAAGGTGGCTTAAGTTCATTTATGACCGTTAAAACCGTCTTACTTTTTAAATAATGTTTATTAAGCTGTTTGGGGTAGTAAATTACACATTTTCAGAAAAACAAAAGCATTATACTATCGTGTTATTAGTAACCAATATTTTTAATATGATTTAAAGGCAGCCCCTTAAATATCTCGCCTTCAAGACAAGTGGAATTAAGCCACTTTCAAAATAAACAGCTCATTCATATAGTTAGCAGATTTCCTGAATTGTATAAATTGTGTTTTCGAAGTGCTGTAAAGAAATATAAAATAAATTGAGTATTGCTTTTTCAAATTATGTCGAATGGACTTGGACTCTTTTAAATTTTATAACAAATCTAGTTGTTAATTTTGAAAATGGCTTAACTCCATTCGCGGTAAGAGAACACATATTTATTTACTTAATAATTGCTATTAATTTTAATGTGGATTGTAAATTTAACCCCTTTAGATACACTTAAGCAGTGTGACACATTGGTATCCTACACGTACATTTTTAATGTTTTTGAAACGTAAACTCTTAAGTATCTCAGTCTAAATATAAATGGACTTAGGTCACTTTCAAAATGGACGGCTTAATTATTACATATGTACATATAGTATATGTACATTCGTTTATAATGTTAATCGTTGGAACATTAATGATTTCCTGCGATTAGGAATAATGATTAAAAATAACATATAAAACCGTTTAGTCGTTCCTTTGTTTTATCATCGGGGTACAATAGAATGGGGGTAATCACTGTAATAGAAACGTATAATTTAGCAACACCTTTCAAGTTTCTTAGAACGTCCTTCAGCCCAGCTCCACGCATTCAGAACACACCCTCTATGGATCGCAAACCTGTGTACCAAATATAACAGTCCAATACCATCAAAACGGCTGGAGCTGGCATGTTCCGCCCCTCTATCACGAAATCCTCCCTTTGCCCTGCCAAACGGCCTTAGCACCGTCTTTTCCTTAACTTGTCAGTACCACGGTGCACTCTTCTTTTTACGAGGTTATTTCATAAGTCTTTGGCTTTTCTTCGACCAATTTTCTCGAATGAAGATATATGGTATACCTTAATCACCAGCAACGGCATCATTCTTCTCATCCTCGTTTTTATTTAATTCCCCGACGTTTGTTTCCGTATAGAGTACCTGGATTATCATCCTCGAAAGAAAAGGTTACCCTCGCGTGATTAATGGAAAATGGATTGTTTAATTAAAAACATCGTGTACTCGGGGAGCAACGATTGCCGTTCAGTTTCATTATACAACAACGATCATTGATACACAAATGAATATATTTGTACTACTTGTACGTGAAACTTTGGCCTTGCCATTATTTGAGTACTTTATTTATGTGAAACGCAAAAGAAATCCAAATGAGAAGTTTGAATTTACGGAGAGGTAATTTTATAATAGAATTGTCTGACGAAGAGATTATGAGCTCCCTCAGCCATCGGCAGGAGATACATTCCAGATGCAAAGTATCGAACAAGATATCGACTGTCGCCCCCTCCTTTTATAATCAACTATATATTCCCTTATCACACGAATTCTAATTACTTCCAATTCTTTGCGAAACAATCATGTCTGATAACGCAGGCTATTGATATCTTTTTCAATTATCATTTAATAGTAACAAAACACAGGGCTGAATATAATAGGAAAAAGAAACGATAAATATACACGTAACGAGAATATTAACAATAACTTATTCAACATTCATCCGTAACACATTTCACACTCCAAAACGATCATTATTCTATTCTACAGGGTGTGCCAGGTTTTAATATTCAAACTTTGTCAGTATATTCTATGGCAGCAAATAAGGAAAAAATGTTATGCAAACATAGGTCACGTTAAAAAGTTATAAAAAAAATGCGACTTCCTATTACTGCGAGCATTGGCTCTAATAGATGACATAATTTCAAAATATCTACCTTCCTTGACAATACCCTAAATATCGCTGATCTATTCGAGCCAATGCTCCCAATAACAGCAAGTCGTATTTTTGTTACAACTTTTGAATAAACCTCTATGTGACTTATGTTTACAGTTATTTTGTCTTATTCAGCGCCATAGAATATACTGACAAACTTTCCGCATTAAAACCCAGGACACCCTGTACACCTCTCACCCCAATCGAACCACCCGAACCATCTTACCCCCGTCTCGATATATTACAAAACCCACTCCAACCCAAGTCATGAGTCTTTCTTCTCACACGGAGTCGCCAAGCATCCGCATTGGATTACCCCGACACCGTGTATCAGTCGTCCTATTCCTTTGGCATACATTCAATATTGAATCATTCGCGTCAGACAGTAACCGTGGCGCGCGGGGGTGGACGAGTGCGCGATGACAGTCGCCAGGGGCGTTCGGGGCCCCGGCAGGGTCAGCCTGATTAAACAAGGAAACGCCGCGACGATTTCGCTAATTGTGCGAGCGTGACGGTTCTTCTCCGATCGAAATCACCGACCCAGATCTCTCGCCCCGTCCCCTCAGCGGCGGATAGGCCGTGTCGCTTAAATAGAAGGCAGCAGCCAAAGGCGTTTCTCGAGTGGGCCCTGAAAGCGAGGCGGTCCAAACCGCAAGCCGGCGAAAGGGTGGCGGAAGAAGTGCTAGAATGGTTCATATCTCAGCAATCTCTGTCGAGGTTCGCAGCTAGCGGCCCTCGAGAGGGGGCTCTACAATCTCGAATATTGCGTTTTCCAGCCCATATGCCGCGGCCGGTTTGGCGAGCAGAGCATCCGGCACGGGTGCATCGAGATGAAACACGCGGTCGCGAGATATCAAAGTCGCTGTTTATTAGCTGACCGCCGCTACTCGAGCCACGTTCACTGTTTCGAAGACCCTCCGCCCCCGTGTGTCAACGTCGACCGGGCGACCAGTTTGTGACGTTCTGGGAACCTCGGTTTAACGTAAGGAAACGTGCATGGTGTGTTCATGGAGCTTTTTTCCAAGTTGGACAGATTGGCGAGCATTTTTATCGCGTGAGATTGTTACCTTCCGCCAGCGTCGATGGTTTCGGTGTTGCGATCACGGTATTTGTGCAGATTAAGAACGCGAGTACGTTATGGCTGTATAGTCGATTCATTTTCGCGCTTGGAAGTATATTGAATAGTTTATTGCGATCTCTTGAATTCGCAATGGGCGAATACTGAATGGGTGAGACACATATATTGGTTGCGATTGGTGGGCGGAATTTGCGAAATACTTTGGAAATTTATTCGAGGGAATATAGACGTGGAGTAGGTGCGTGTTTGTTGCAGTCAGATGGCTGCGTAAAGGGTTACAGTGATTTTCTGTACAATAATTTCGTTCCAGTTATGAATGACTTCGCCAGATTTCTATACGACGGCATTACGTTAGTGGGCGAACCTACTTTGGGGTTGAAATACTAGATAATAGTAAAGCACGAGCACCGGTCGAGTGTTATTCACGTCAGACTTGCCAGGAATTAGCAGTATAGCCTGGGATATCAGAATTTATCGTTCGAAACGATACAGGGGTCGAGTCACGCGAGTGCTTTGCTTTTTATCTCCTCTATTTGGCGAAGATAGGAAACAATAATGGGGGAAAAGTTAAATATCTTAACGACAGCTATCGCGCTGGCCAATTTTTCTTCATCTTTCATCGACTATACAACATTTCTATTTTTGTCCATCAGCAATTTCGTGTATTTCATTTTATTATTAGCTGTCACTATTATTTATACCTCCTCAATAATTCCGGATGTCCTTTTTATCTTCATCATACTTTTAACAAAAATCCACTGAAGGACGTAAAAGCGGAGACTTGTACGTTGAAACGAGCCCAGATGGATTATTGTGAGATTTGTTTTCGCCAAGTCATGGGAATTAAAAAATATAGCGACCGTTTTATTTTGCACGCCTGTGTATTAACAACCCTCAGTGCATTACTGTACGAACAGTATTTCAATATTCCCGTCGTTCCAAAGAAAGTCAGTGGTAGAAGCTTACGCATGTTCGCCAACGAACGATAGACCTTTCTCCCGAACGAATCGCCCGATTTAAACGCGATTTATAGCGGGACCTTAATGATACCCGTTTCTTCTAATCGTACTGCTATTGTGAGATCGAGCAAAAGTCACTGATCATTGTTGTTGTTGTGTTGGTAGGAGTCGGCGTATTGTCGGGGCTTCCGGCCGATGAGCATCGCAGACTATGAGCAATAGGGTACATTGACTCTCTTTTTTCTGAATTTCTTTCACCTTCACGTTTTCTATCCTTTATGCCTGTATCTTTTATTCTTACTGTTTTTTACTGACTGATGTATTTCATGTTACGGCCTTGTTTAGCCAACAGATTACGTTCTTTCTATTATACGTACATGTACTTTCGATCACAAGTCTGACTCTGTCTCGTTTATTCTTCTCTTTTCGAAATAATCAACTCTTGTTTCATTTTTGAGAATTATTATATTTAAACTTTCTATCTAAATATCTAGATACATATATATATTTAGGTGGAAAGATTCGGAGCTGCGAGGCTCTCCTGCTATCAATCTAATTAATTATCTCGCATGCATCAATTTTCTTTCTTCTCATACGCTCATCGATCTTTTCATTGTTCTCACTGTTTCAATTACAATTAAAATATAATTCTTCTAATTAACGTTCACACCGTATCCATAGTGCATTCAAGCGGTATATATATTGTATATCTATATTACGTATTTCGTAGGAGGCACATTGTTATTCATATTATTATTGACTCTCTCTTTTATCGTATTTGCATGCGCCAAAGGAAATAATACTACGTACCTTACGGTTCTCATCGTATTTCTCTTATTTATTCCAGTTCTATAGTACTTCTCAATATTGTTCTTTATTTTCAATATTGTTCGCGAGTGTTTCGATCTTTGTGAAGGTAAGTCTGTTCCAGCGAAAGGAAAGAAAAGACAGGAGCGCTGCTAGCCATTGGAAAAGAATTGTGATTTAACGGCAATCGTTAATTTTAGGCACCCTTAAATTCTCGTACGTGCAGCTCCTCTTTCTGGCATGCAAATGAAAAGTATAATTTATTTTATAATGCTTCCTCCATTACGATGTACAGGGTTTTAAGCGTAACTGGAAACGGTGGAATATCCCACGAGGGATTAAACTTATGAAAAGAATATTCTTGGAATAGATGTTTGGTATCAAGGGGGGCGCTAGGTGGTACAGATAATTTTTCCTCGGGTGTAGTGATGGGAGATATGTTAAAGTGAAGTTAATTTCTTTAAATGGCACTATGCAATTTTTTTTCATATTATGGTAGGGGGCACTGAAACGAAGACTTGTCAAAAGACGAATTTCAAAACGTAGATCCGAAAGAAACAGTCATCGCTAGCTGAACCCTAGAAGCTTTGAACCTAGCTAGAAAGAATTTTATACCGTTCAATTGATATAATCGAGAAGAAAATTGATTTCAAGAAATGGCTACAACAAAAAATATTTGGACAGTTTGAATCGCCGCCTATTTCCACCTAGCATTTTTCCAGGAATATCCTTTTATGTCCAGATATTTTCTCGAGGGTTTACACTTCTGCTGTAACGTTCTACTTTATATCTTTTATATCGGTAGATAAAGTTCTGCTTGTCGATATTCCAACGATGCAATCGATGACGTCCCTTTACTGGCACTTCCAAGTGAACATCTACCTTTTCCCTTCTTTTTTTTACGTTCTATCTGGCTCGTGAAGCATTCCTTCTTCAGTTATTATAATTATACTTCGTCTAAAAAAAACAATTACCGACGCTCGTTGGAAACGGTAGGATCTCATCGAGTTGGTTTCATAATTTCTCCCCTTATTTGTGCTTCTCACTTTCGTCCTCTTTCAATTGAAACCTGCAACAAACCTATCATATTCCTCCTTCTAAGATTACCGTATCAGTTCTGTGGTGATAAGAAGATATACTCTTGGTTCCCTCCTGGGACTATTGTAATATAATTTTTTAATCAAATGAATGTACATTTGCAAAAACAAATAGTTTCATTTCAAATTCGAATAAAGAAACAGAGAATTGATTACTATCTTTGCAGAAATCATTGCAAACATCTTAATTGCATAACGCAATTACGGATCGTTGCGAAACAATCGCGTTCCATCACAAGGAAATCGCAGCGTGAAATTCGAGCGTTACAAAACAAAAGAAACAACCCTCACTAATAATGAACTACATCGAACTCGATTCCCGAACCTTATTCTAAAGCGATTGAAGGACGAAGTTACAACAACTGAAAGTTACTCGAGCAAGTTTAAAAGCTCCGAGTCCCGTCTGCACCCGAATTACTTTATCGCGGCAAGAAATGGAGAGTTGAAGAAAAGAAGAGAAAACAAAAATGAAACGATAAATCATTAAAACCCCTCCCCCCAGGTCATCTCGATCTTCCCCGCCAAATTAATACCACCGTTCCTCCGCGTACAAAGTTTCGATGACATCGACCAAACAGCAAAGGCCGCCTTCAATAGCAGAGCATTAAAAAATCCACGCTTCCACTGTAGGCAACGTTCGTTTCGTTCTCTCGATTGCCCGGTTCGTTCCGTTTCACCCCGGCCGCCAAATACAAAGAAAAAAGCGGACAAAAAAATCCGCCAATAACTTCTCAAATAAGCCTGGAAGTCCATTGTTCCCGCGGTTCGCTCTGTCGCGTGGACACGATTCGGCGAGATCGCTGTACAAAGCGTCGAGCATCGCCTAAGAGAGAGAGAGAGTGTTTGTGCGCGTGTGTGTGTGTGTGTGTGTGTGTCTGCAACAGCGAAAGGAAGAGACAAAAAAAAGGGACGAAAAATCGACGTAGGAGGGAAAAAAAAGACGGGGTGAAAAAAAAAGAAGGAGAAACGAGGCGTCAAACAGTCGAGCACAGAGCGAAACAATAGGCTCGTTCGTTTTGCAGTTTCGTGCACTCTAAAGCGCCCCCGTTGAGCCTTCGTTTACGCGGCGACGTGTATAGGTGAGCATCCCTTTTTTATTCGCCCGCGGAACAGAGAGCGAAACGGCGAGACAGAAACGGCGGAGACAGACGGGGAAGATTCACCGCCGCCCGAGGCGATCCGTGCACCTTGCGCTCCTCCTCGAGGATGAACTGGAGGCCTATTCTCGTCCCTCTATTGCGGCCTGATGATGATTAACCCCTTTGTGACGGTACACAAAACGCCGGGACAAAGCGCCTCGAACGGAGAGAAACTGCTCGCGGACGAGGTTCCCAGCGTTTTCGGGGCCAGTCAAGTTAGTCGCCGGGGCGATTGCAACTCGACACGGCACCCACGGGGATGATGTATTTTTGGATCTGTCCGTTTTAACGGACAGATCACCAGGGAGGATCGTTGGAAGCCATTTTAACGTAAACGTTTCGACCGCGTTTTGCCGCGGTTAATTATTTTGACGAACATTCCTGGGTAGGCTTGATTTAATAGCAGGGATTGTTTATTTTTATTTGTATATTTGAATTACATTTCCTTTGGTAATTACGTTCAAACAGATGGCAAGTGATGGGCAGAGCACTTTGGCAAACGAACGGCTCATTTACTAACAATTTGCATTAATCGAATTTTCGAGCTCAGTCGTTTTCAATTATCTTTGAGGTTTTCAATTGTTTTAGCAGGGGTCTGTGGGCACCGTTGTACAACTTTTCTTCGGATAGGTTCTCGCCGGGTCGAGAATATTTAAGACAGTTCCATTGACAGCTTCGCAACTTTTCTAAAGTGGAAATCAGGAATCTTCTAAGCGTTTTATTTCGCACAGTGAACGGAATTTTGTCGATATTTATTGTCAATCTACAGCTTGGGCCGCCGTCTCTCCAAAAGCAATCAATAAAATTGGCGTTACTGCAACGTTGGAAATAAATATTCGATATCTTCCGTGTCCGTATATTTTTATTTACACAGGGAACCTCGAACAAATGATCTGTCAGTCGTCACTCCTTCTGTACAACTTGCAACGCTGTAAAAATGTCTCGTACATTAGTTCCCATAAAAAAAACGGGATAAAGTAGAATATTTTCTACTAAATCTCTCTGGTCCATCAGAGCCGTAAATATTGTCCAAACTTTGTCAAAAAATGGTCACCACGAATGAATACAGCGTTCTTTCCTGATACATCTGTTGAAATACAACGGTCGGGCAAAAGTATGACCAAGTTGTCACTTGACGCGCTCAATATTGTATATGCGTAGGCGATGGCTAGTCGATTTCGCAGGAGTCGCGAGACCATATCGATTCCACGAGGCCACGGCGCGCCGTTCGTCTCGAATCGAATCGAATCGAATCACGAAGCTCCTTCGCGAAACTAATGAAATCCCGGTGATTAAACGTGGCGCCGATTCCGCTTGCTTACCCCCGCCAGAACTTCCTGAACCGAAAGTTCTCGGTGGTAGCGATATCTTTCGTTTCGAACGAACCCCTGACTTCCTCTCGTGTGTACACGTTCCCCCGTTGCGCCGTTGTAATTACGCTTAAAACAAAATTGCCGGCTGTTAGTTCCGTTTTTTTTCCTCGAGGTACTGGGTAAATTGAAAAACTTTCGCGTGATGAACAATCTTTGTTCTTGTGCGGCTGTTCGATTGTGGGAATATGTCTTTTTTATTGGACACTGTTTGGAGCGACGGAATGGGGTAGCAGGGTGTTGAATATGCGATGCTAATCGTTGCTAATCGTAGGTCGTGCTTTTTTACGCTATTTATTTGTTTATTCTTCGTTTGTCGTGGTAAGATGAGAATGATCATTCAGGTAAAGGTAAAGGAGGAACGACGTTTGCTGTTTTTGGTCAATTTTAGTGGGTTTGGGTTTATTAGTTCAGGGGTGTACAATTTTCAATCAACTTTTAGTTCATATAGTTTGCAAGAATTTTCAATCATTCTTAGATTATTTATTAATTTAATATAAAACATGAGACCAGGATAATAATTGTTATTGGGTAGAGATGTCATAGATAAAAGAACGATTGCAGTGTTTTATTTGAATTTTCCTCGAGCTTGATTTGCAAAAGCCAGTACGAGATAATTGGTAACTAATTTCAACAGAAAATCGTTATTCACTGGTGGGGATTACAAATAATGATGAAGGCGTCTCGCTGATAATCCGCGAAGCAATAATATACGTTACGCTAATTGGAATTTCAAACATTTTTATTGCGACATTTTGTTATTTAAACGCCGCGAGCTTTATTGTGACTGACGAGGGATTTATCCGACGATCGATAATCGTTTCCCACCATTATCATAATATTATTCTCAATTTAAAAATTGCGGCTTTCAAACACTCGTACGCACACTTTGACAGAGGAACACATAGGTAATATAAAACATGTATTTAATAAAATAAGAACATAATATTAGTCAGTATATTTCGCGAAACAATAAAGCAATCGCCGTGCAGTTGAAATGGAAATATGAGACTCGCATTTTCAACGTGCAGAATGAAGGAAGCCCTTCTATGTAAATGGGAGCTGAACGCTTCCACAATTATTGGTCTCACTTTTCAGACGTGCGAGAAAATTTCCCATCGATATGGCACACGTTTCCTGAATATCCTGCGAATTGTTCTGAACACCGTATGGCCGGCTTTATACAGAACGGCATAACAAAGTGGCGTGTATCGATTGAACATCCATTAACCTTTGCCGCCGTCCAATAATTTATCGAAATCGTTAGTGTGCTCGTGATCCTTTAGGCGCGTTGATAGAACGAATTGATCGAAGAACAGCATTAAACTGATCGCACGGAGTAACGCCCATCGACGTGGTAAACTTTGCCAGTAAACAAGGGAAAAAAGGAATGTTAACATAAAGCAGTTATATATTATTATATCATTATATTACATATTAATAAATATCAAATGTTTAGTTGTTTGATTATTCTAATAAATAACCTGGAGATATCCTGGAAATATTTTGGAAATATCGATGTTCCACCGACGATAACTATCGGGGCCACGGTGATCCTCGAACAGGACGAATAGAAAAGAGTGTGCAAAAACTTAGTGGAATTATCTCTGAAAACACTCGTACGATTGCACTAATTCGAAGCAACGAAAGCGCCGGCCAACAAAGGCCTGGCGACAATAGAGGTCTCTCGTTAAGCGCCGTTTAAGTGGCTCGTAATGCGAGTGTCGGCGTACCCTCGCGAGCAGAAAAAGAAAAGCACCGTTCTCCGCTTTATTCCTACTTGAAATCGCGTGCCTCGAGCGATTTACAAATTCGTCTTCAATCTTTTCTCCCGTTACAGCAGCATGCATTATAAAAACGACGAAGGGGTAGTTCTCAGAGATTGAAATACCTTTCGATGGCCGCGATATTCAACATAGAAGTTATATTATTTTGTTATATCATTATACAAGAAATTCTAGCTTCAAAAGAAAACTCTATTCTTCCTCGGTTAAATGCGAATCTGTGCAACTGCAATTACCGATACTAACGTCAAAAACTCAGAACACCCTCTTATTACTCTTACGCATTCGCCCCTGTATGTTCTTCGACACTTCGACACTTTCTACCAAATCGTTCCAATGCTCGGTACACTCAAATTCACCAGTTTCAAATTGACACGCTTCAAGCTGAATCGTCCTCGTCTGTAACGGGCAAGATTTTTCGTTGCTCGAGCACGGCGGAAACACGTGCGAAAAAAGTAAGTGAAAAGTCCGGGGCGTTGAACGCGGCGCGGCTGGTGTTGACAGTGGCTCGGCTACAATGGAAATTACGAGCATGAAACGCCGCGACGAAGAGCGTCTTTGGCGGCTTTCGCCTTTAAATTGCTCGCGGTGTGCTTGGCCTGCCGTGCACGGATAGGCGGGATGGTCTTTTCGAGCCGCGTATAAAAGCACTCGACTCTCTCTAGTCTGCCTTCCATGCTGTGTCCCTGTGTACACGTCTTCGTCCACCTTGCTCTACCTGCAAGCTCGAACAGAGCTTGCACGCGCGGGCACGCGTGCGACCGAAAGAGCTGACCCGCCTCGTTTGATTCAATCTCTGGCTGCAATTTCCATTTGCCTTCGCGGATTTCACGAAATTAGGATACGAGAGAGATGGGTGGATGCAACATTTGTGGACGTCGGTTGGTTGTGACCGTTGGGAGCCTTAAGAGCTTATTGGATATGAGAAACAATATATGTATATGTTATATATTGTGGGATTGGAAGTTTTAATGAAATCAATTAATGAATTACAATTAATGAAGTGTAAGTGTAATATATTTGACGACGAGATTATTATTTATTTATTAACAAAACACTACACTATTCCTCCTACGTTGGACACTATGACACAAGAGGCTGCGAATAACAATATTTTATAATTTACAATGAAAAATTAAATAAATGGGTACTTTATGTAGCCTGAACGAAAGTGTAATCAGGGACTGACATGTCTTGTCAAATGAAAGACCTAAGTAGGGAAAATAATTTTATTATTAGAACTCATACAAAACAGTTACATATAAAAAACAAACTAATTTATCACATTTACCAAAGTTAGTGGTGACTATATATAATAACCGGCAATTATACATAATCCCCGTATTAATCATATTTACTGTAACATATACACTAACACCCACCGGACTCTTTGTGGGAAATTTAATTGTTTAAATCTAAATATTTTACAATTGTCTCAATTTCTCCGGGACTTCCTTTATAGCGTTTAAGCACTCCGTTCTAATTGCCTTAAATAGTAAATTGCCATTTATTTTTCTCTCTGTCTTGCGTGTTATTTCTGTTATTTTTCGGTCTTCTCACTCTGTCCTCTTTTATTTTATTTCATTTGTTATTCTTTTCTGTACTTCTTTTTTACTCTGTGCTGTATATGATACTACTACTCTGCGTGTGTTTCCGTCCCCTGTATACTAAAGGGTTCTTAAGCCTGTTGATTAACGAAAATATATTACATTATTATTTCTGCTCGTTCAGTTTTGGTACGGATGGGGTACTTTGGTCATTGGTATGTTGGGATTGGAAGTGAAGAAATAAGTAACATACATTGATGGTATTTAATATGGCAAGATCTTCAGGCCGCCAAATGTCAAAAAATTAATTAGAAATTGATATTATTACAAGTCTTTTTTAGCCAGCTTTAACCAGATTTTTATCACAGGTTTTCGTAATCCAAGAATTCTGGAGTTCAATGATTTATACAGGACTCTTTTCCCCAGTTGTTCAAACGTTATAAAAACGTCGTCAACGAGTTACGCCACACGCTAACAAATTTGTTATTACTGTGGAACGAGTGAATCCGTAGAAAGTGGCGGATGCAATCGCTCCGATTAAAAGGGCGAGTGGTCGGGAAGTGGGGCTACAGCGAGGTTGCGCTATTTAATTAAAAACGACCGGTCTATTTAATTATGTATGCCAGGTGATACCCTTCTACGCCAAGAACGTTGTTATCGAGGCGAGAACTCGAACGTTCAGAAAGTGCATTTTTCCACCCAACAAATTAAATTGGCAATTCTCTTTTTAACGCACCGTCTTCTTACACAGAAACATTCAATCATTATGCAGATTTCTTTCCGAATGGCTAAACGCCGTCCTTTGTGTCTTGCCTCTCAAACAGGAAGACGACTTCCGGCGACAGTTACAAGCAATTTCGCGCAATTTAACGCCAGACTTAACTCCTTAACGCTCAAGACGCTTTGCGTCTCGCACGCGTAAAGTTACCTGTCGGAAAACATCTCCGAAGTTCAATCCAATTAAAATAGGCAACAATCGAACCCTGCGATTGCTGTTGACCTGTTAAATAAAATATCTCTGACCGGCACCGCCCCATTACATATCTCCTTCAATAATTAATACAACTCTTCCGTCACGATTAACTGAATCACAATTCTCAAATCACAAGAGAAACTGAGTCACAATTCTCCTAAAAATCCGCGCACGATTCTCTTCAACCAGCACCCCCGTGCAAAGTGTCCTGAACCACAGAACTAGCGGCTCCAACTACGTGGAATCCTCGCCGAAGTACACCGGGGCCGAAAATAATTTTCCAACAAATTCAGAGCGACCCGTTTGCGAAGCACGACGAGAAGTGGACGCGGCGAGGCGTGTTTTAACCGCGGACGTTTAACGCCGTGAGTATCGCGGGGAAATTGTTGCTCGGGAACAAGATCGGTGTATGAATAGAAATGAAACGGGACGGGACGTTCTGTCTCGCGCTTTCAGCTTACGTTCGCCCTCCTTTTCTCTCCACGGTTCTCGTTAGCGGCGCAAGATGCACTTTTATCCTCCCTTCAGACGGCGCGACTCGACCCTTTGTCGAGCGTACCGACTGGTATTGTACGTGAGTTAAGGAAATTGCTCGACACCAACGTGACTGAAGAATGAAACCGGCCGGGTAATCGTGCTTGCGGCTTGTACATACATCGCTCGCACGCACATCTCTTTCCCGCGTAGTCTGGCCGTCGACGGGGAAACGTACGAGACGGTTAATTCCACTTCATTTTTTTGCCCCTTCGTCGTTCTCACGACGGATGAGTGAGGGGGAGGAAAGGGAAGAACGATTCGAGTGCTTCGTTTGTGCTAACGAGGATCGAACGAGTGCTCGAGCCGAATTTTCACGGGTGTTAAAAAAGGCGATCTCCGATTAGTTTTTCTTCTCTTTTTTTCTTTAAGAGCGAGAAGTTCCGCGAAGGATCGAGAGCAGCGTGTTTGGTAAACGATGGGGTGAGACCTTAGATTTCGGGGGGCGAGGGTGGGGAAGTGGGGTGAAATTTATTTCAGATGGATGTAGATTACGGTGATACTGTAGGAGCGGAGAATTCTAAAGTGTGATAGGATTTTATTGTGTAGAGCTGTAAGAGCTGCCCTCTTGCTTAGAATTTCAATTTAAACGGGTGTCGCAAGTCTTTCGTCGATCAATTTCCACGGACATTTATTACGATCTCTTGAAACGAGGAAACGAAATGGTAATGCACCGTTCGAAGTTGGAAAATGTTGGACAAAATGTTATGTAGATTATATACTTCATTACGTGTGAAGGCACAAATATATTGTTTTTGTTTACTGTCATACGAGTATATTCATTGCGTTATTATACAAAACGACAATCTTATTCAGTATTAAGGGGGGGGCACTCAATTAGAAGTATGAAAAGCAGATTTTTAAAGTTTTTTTTACAGAATACCAATTGTTCAATCTTTTTGTAACTTAGGGGCTTAGTTATTATATATTTAAGTGTCACCAAAATATTTTTGTTTCTTGAAAAGATTTAATAATGGCGGAGTTTCGGGACGTTTTTTCGGGCAGGTCGCGACGTGAGTTCCAAAACGGCGGGAACTCTAGCGACCGCGTCGTTCATCCGATTTATATGAAATTAATTTTGTTAGTAGTTAATACTTGTAGTTTCTGTTTGAACTAAAACATTGTATGAAGTTCAAAAATTACAGAAATGGCAGGCTAAAAACCAAATATGTGAAATTTTCCGCAGTAATTTTGCAATAAAAAAGTACTTTCTTGAACGATTTTCAATATGATTTTAGTTCAACTAGAAGGTAATAGTATAATAAACATCTGTGCCAAGTTTGAATGAAATCGGTTAAATAGTTTTTGAGCTATTTTTCCCGCCAATTTGAAAAGCACAGGTTTCGGGAAAACGCGTTTAAAGTTTCGAAGACTGCCCGGTGCCGAGCGGACATCAGTGACGTTTATTACCTGTAGCACCGAATAGAGCTCGAATTTGCTATAAAACTTTGGGATTATATTAATAAGATATTAAACTATCGTTTTATAGAAGAAGAAAATTTTCGATTTTTTTATGATTTTAATCGAGTGTCCCCCCTTAATAATAACAATATATCAAAATAACAGAGTCATCCGTAATAATGATTTGTAACGGCAACAAGTATCTTACTTGCTGTTCATTCAATAGACATTCCGTAACAATAATTATTATTGCCATTACTTATTTCTTAATGATAACGTGGAAAAGAAATATCGAAGGGCATCCAGGAACAACTTGCCACCTTCTGATTGATCAAATTCGACGAATATTGAACATACAGGTTGACGTTCGATATTATCGAGCCAATATAGACGTCGGACAGGTTCTATTGTACCTGGCCATTCTTTCAGCGGCCGCGATGAACGGCGGCTCGATGATTAGCCACTCGAATCCGTCGATTCGATTGCTCGTTTTGTTTTCCATCGGTTTATCTGCAATAAAAGGAGCGTGCACTTTAATCAGATCATCATTACCCATACGCTTGTACAGCGTGCACAGATGTGCACAGACACATGGAAGTGGTACCGAGGTATCGAGTGAACTTATTGCCCATTGAACCATGCCACGCCACCATACTCACTATAACCCGTGTAGACAGGCGAAGCTCCATTGCACAAACAGAGAGAAGGCACAAACAGAAAGCTTCTGGTTTAGAAGTATAAATTTTATTCACGCTTCTCTGCTGTAATATTTCAACCAGGACGTCGCGCATGCATTCCACTTTTTCATGTTTCATTTTTGTTAAATCGAGACACTCTTGCTTGTCGCGAGCACTTCAAACAATAGACACTTTATCGAAAATTATTACCACCGTCTTGACCATAATTTAGGGCAAGTTTAATTCGCCATTGAAATGCGATAGATAATAATACAAGTAATTGTTTCTATCTCGTTGTCGATATTATTGCTATCCAAATGGAGTATTTGCTAAAATATTGTGAAAGTTATTTTCTGTAAACCTCAGTAGGGTGGTAAGACATCAGTTTCCTTCAATTATTGAATAACTTTATTAATATAAAACGTTGACACACGACAGTTCTCTGACAAACAACGACTCTCAATACGATACTCTCCGCACGACTCTCTTTAACTCTCCAAAGTATTCTGCTTACGATTCTCTCTACTCTCTATACGACTCTCCTTCACTCTGACTCCCGCACGCATCATACACTCTACAGTGTGTAACATAAAGATAGGTCCTTTTTGATTTTTTGCCATAACTGTGGACCTAGTCAACCGATTCGGCTGAAACTTATTGAACATATAGCCTAGACACTATGGAGTATATGTGCAAAATTTCATATTAGTCCAGTGCCTCATTTTTGTACAGTAAACATTTATCTGGCTTTCGTAAATTTTTCAGCGTAACAAAATGATAGGTTCACTTGCAGAAAAAATCAATTAACTAAATCATAATAACTTTAAGGAATAAATGTTTTCTATGGACCTATCTTTATGTTACACACTGTATATACTCTTTCACTCTTAGTTCCTCTGTCATTCTATTTCTCATTTGTTCTCACTCATTTAGGATACACATTTAGGAATCTTTGCGCCGCTGTACCCTCCGTTCACACGAACTTCTCCAGTGCTCAGCCCCAAACACATATCTTCCACCCCTCGGGGTCATTCTAAATGCCCACGCAGTATTTCCAATCCCAAAAAATTGTGCCATTAATTCAATTTAAAAAAAACACCGTCCTGCTTCACGCATCTCAATTTACAGTCATCAATCATTCCCCATAAATCACACTCAGCCGACCTAAAAAAATGATCGCGTTCTTTGCTAAGCAAACTCCAGCCGCAAACCCTTCGAAACCCTCCCATCCTATCACCCTACCATCGAGCATTCTTCCTTAGCACCTTCGATCACACAACGATCGTCAGGTCTGGCCGTCGCATCGGCGCGGGGCGGTGATCGTCGCGCGATAGAGATCGTCGCGACGTAGCACGGTGCCGCTTCGAGTGGGGGTCGATTGTGCTCGAGGCCAAAGGCGGTCTCGGCATATTTATATTTCAGAATTTTCATTGTGAATCGTTTTCTGGGCCACGGCAGATACGAACGGGGCGGCGGCGTGTTCAGACCGCCGTTCTATTGAAAACCGGCCGTGGACGGCCGTGAGTAGTGCCTACCCTCTGTCGTTCGATAAACGCCGTCTTTCCCGGAGCTTTCGGTTCAAAGATAAGAATCTCGGATTCGAGGTCAGCCAAGCAGTCCTCGAGGCCTCCTTTGGCCATCGGCAAATTTCGAAAGGGCGCTCGACCTCGTGCGAGGTGGCAACCGGGATTGCTGAGAACGTTTGGGGTTGGGGGCGGTGTGTTGGCGGTGCCAGGGGCTGGTACCAGCCTGTACACACGTGTGTATACGCGCCATTCTTTCCATGCACATGTATACAGGTATATAAGCAGTGTACTGCCCTATACTTGTAGGGCTCATAGCACCTGATCAACATTTATCCCTTTCTCTGTGACTTCAACGATTCGTGATCGTATCCTGGGATCAACGTTAATTAATACTAATTCTGCCACGATTTTGTGGGTACGCATTTCGACCGAAAGGTGTCTTTTGACACCTTTGCGTTTGTATGCAAATAATTGACAAAACTGTCGGGATTTCAGATTATTAGTTAAATATAGATAATTTGAGCAATTGATACGTTGATGCATATTTATTAGAGATTATTTAATTACGTTGTAAATTGTAGAATTGGTCACTGCAATGATCTACACTAAAATGCGACATGGCGGGAAACAAGCGACTATCAAAATTATGTAGCAACACCTTTATTTTTCATTACAACAGAAATCGGGATTCTCTGAACTGATTATAATTGATATGATGCAGTAAAATGCTGTTGATGTTTATAATAGGGACACGGTAGCATTTCTTTGTGTGTTGGATTTAAAAAAAGTACCCTGACCTTTATATCTTGCATATTTCTTATTATGCTAGGCAACAACACTAGTTCCCCATGGGAAAATCTGCAATCTTCGTCGGAAAATTTACACTTGCCGTCCAAATAATAAGGGTGTTGATGTTTATATGTAAAACGGTTTAAAATTAGAATTTGTTATGAAATCCTTAAGGTGTCAAAGAAATAGGTATCCAGGATGACCTGAAGGAAAATTATATCGCCGACTTAATTTAACAGCTATTGTACTGAAAGTCATCAAATTAATTGTGGACAAATGATTATACTTAGAGAATAATTTAAACATAAAATTGGAAAAGTGTCTTTTGACAAATCTTGGAAGAAATGGTGTTAACCATTTCTTCACTCCTCTCGGTGAATAGTATTAAGTCTACAAGTATCGGGCCGCTGTTTGTTTTATCACCCTGCATGTGTACATACCGTGTATGATACTAATGTGTGCGTGTGGACGAGACAGGCAGACCATCGAGATGAATTGATGGAACGATGTTCTCGTACGGTGACAAAAGAACAATATCTAATATCTGAGAAACGGGGTGTATGTGGGGTGGTGACGGCATTGTATTATAAAGTAGCTTTTCTTTTCCTCCTTTTCGCTTTTTAATATCGCAGCGACAGGGGCACTCTTTCTTCGCGTACGAAGAGAACGACTGAAAGGGAAGCATTGGCAGGTGCTCGATACGTTGCGGAAGGTCAAGCGCCCTCCGTGCCAGACAATGAAGCTCTTATGAACTTCTGGACCGCGGCGTGTGTCCGGTTTCAGGATGCACTCTGAATTATTTCTTCAGGCATCTAGGGTAGACTCTTGGGGTTCAAGAATTTCTCGGACAGCACGACGTGCATTGTATCGCGGATAGCGAAGGGTTGGGGCGGTTTTTAAAAGGCCAGAGGGCGCGACGGAGACCGTGGGATTTATAATGTCGTTTAATTTATTCAACGGAAACTCCCCATTAAGATCTCCTCCATAGGGTCGTCCCTTCGGATAGTAAAGTTATTTCTATTTAATTCGAGACCATAGACCTTCATTTTACAGTATTTCGGTCACCGTTCCCACCACATTGCATCGAATACTCTAGAGTGAATCGATGGACCGTAAACTTCTTCCGCGTGCAAACGAAAAACCGACAGATCAGCGAAATACAAATGCACGCGGCACACCGATACAAGGTGTATCGTAGTTGATTCAACTGGCTTAGAGCAGAGCTCGTCGGGAACGTGGCGTTTTTCGGAGTGTGGAAAAAATTTGCCGCAGAAAGCATCCCCTTAAAAACGGACTCGGTCGACGAATAAATCACGAGGTTCCTGTACGAAGACCCAATTTCAAATACACCCCGGTCTCGTCCGACGGGCTCTATTTTCATGACGGAAGGGGGTGGCTGGTGTCGCGGTTCGGAAACGGGGCTGGAAACATTTCGCTGGCAAGACGCAGCCCCATCTCGGGCCCATGGTGACACGGTCGATACAGTGGCACGAATTGTACAACCCCCTACCCCTTCGCCGTCCTTTAAGAACCGTTCACGTCGCTCAAACACGTGGTCGGTATACAGAATGTCCAGTTCGAGTGTGCAGGGTGGATTGTATAAAGTGCTGGAGGCTGTGAGGGATGATGTTACCTCTTTTAGATAATGTCGCTGAAAAAAGAATTGGGCCACTGCTTGACTTGCGAGATTGATGAACCTGTGGGTTTGTTAAATGATCGTGGGATGTTTGATATTTTGTTGCATAAATATTTTCACTCGAGGTCGTTTACATTTTATTATCTGACGCGTTATTTAGGTGGGATGTATAGTATTCGATCGTATTAGTTTCATATAGTTATTACTTTTTTCTTACTCTATCCCATTTTATTTTATTATATTCTACTTTATTTTATTTTATTTAAATTGTTATTCTTTTCTGTATTTCTGTTGTTACTTTGTATTGTATATGATACTGTTATTCTCTGTGGACTCAATCCCCTGTATACTAAAGAGTTCTCTAGCCCGTTGATTAACGAAAATATATATTATTATTATATATCTTATTTTAATTTATCATATTTTAATAGAATATATTAATTATAGAAAACTATCATATTTGCCTATGATAATAATTAACATAAATAACTATGATAATTATGCTATGATATATGAAACGTTTGAAATTAGAAATTCGGTTCGCAGTGTGATAACAATAATTCTATTGTTCTATAGAAATCGAGGGTAAGTGAACAATTTGAACAACAGCACTTTGGCGACGCATTATAGTTTTCGTAAATTTTTTATGAACACTTGGCTCATCGTTGAGTGGTGTTATAAATTCGACAGGTAATAGTGTTACACGGGCGAAGCTTTGTGTCCAACAGTGTTGACGAAACGGTGGAAATTTTCACGAATCACCGTTGGTAGCGATAAGCTTATTAAAAAAGAAAGGAAAACTCGGCTGGCGAGACTGTTTTTCTAGGTTCGGGAAGCGTTTTACAGGGAGGCAAACGTTTTGGGACATCCTGTTATAATTTTCAGTCTCTGATGAGCTTAAAACAGTGGCACACTATGAATCTTATCTAACTTCCTTCCATCTACGGGCTGCTTTCATTCGACGTACTAAACGGGAGAATTTCGAACAATTTAAGTGGACACGTGGTTTAAACTTGTAACTTGTAACAACGAGAAATGTATTCTTCACGATTTAACATTCGAATTTTCCACAATAATGAATAGATCGTCGAACTGTAGATTTTTTCCCCGAATAACCATTCATAAAAATATAGAAACTATTATTTAATTAAACGTATGTTAAAGCAGCTTAATGATTGCAGCAAAAGTTAATAAAAGTGTTGCTAAAGAAGAAGAATTATTCTGCACCATCCACACTTCTCATATTCTGCTGTTTAGAATTTCCAAGTAGTACAGATCGACGCATAGTCGGACGTCGATTCTTAAATCATCGAATACTTATTAAATACGCATGAATTACAATTTTTCCCCAAACGAAATGCGTTCATTACCCAATTGAAAGCATAGAAAAAATAAATAAACATATTTTAATTCTCCAAGAATCCAACAGATTCTTAAATTCGCCGATACAGATCAACGTATACAATCGTTGCACATTTATGAAATACGTATCTTACAATTAGCCACAACGGATCATTGAAGCTTCTCACAGTTATTCACAGGAACGTCAGGTTTCTTCAACAATACACGACCCGGTTCCATTCAGAACCCCTTCTTCGTACAATTTTGCACACGGTTCACCTGCCGCCCAACGTTCCTCGCCCTCCCCATGGTCCGGTCTGTTCCAAAAATATGTCACGTCGCGCCACTTATCTCGGAACAAACTGTTCGATTCTGTTTACCGCCGCTCGTTCATGCATACCCGCACATGTTTCGTGCGCCATCCGAAAGCTCTTTTCCCCTAGACGCGACGCCAAGCGTCGCGACGGCGCTTTCGGGTGCTTAATTCATTTGCTCGCTCGACGTCCGCCGATCCTTACTTCTTCGCCACAATGCAAATCGCTGATCGTCGGCTAATGAATTATTTAAGCGTCGGCGACCTCCCTGGGCATCGTTCTCGCGTTCCTCGTGATGCACGGCCCTACGTACGCGCCTACCTTCTGACGGAAACCACGGAATTTGCATCTGGCACGACAGCACTGTCCCTGTTCGACACGAGGTTCGAGGGGTCACGAAATCGTGCAGCATATATCCATGGAATTTTTCCGATTTTTGTTCGTTCCCTTGTAGAATTTGCAACGGGAGATGCTTTCATTCAACGCGAAGCATTTCGTTGATATTGTGCTTTCGTTATCGTCGGAGTACTTCGAGGAAGACGATTATTCGCCCCATTGCTGGCTGATTTGAGTGACACGTGACAAAAATTGTCGCACACCTTGCCAGATACGTACTTCAATTTCGCTGCGTTTCAGTTCGGGAAATGTTATTAGAAGGTTTCACGTCGCTTCGCTTTGGACCAGTCAGGACGAACAACACGTGCGCAGAGGGAATCGATAGGGCGAATCGAGATCTCGCGACACGTGTATTAAGAGAAATTGTTTGTTTCATAAAGGTCGGGTTTCTTTTTGCGAGATTGCTTGTGCATTTTTATTTTTTGGAAAGTCACTGGTTAGTATGGTTGATGAAGCATTGCATCGCTAAGTATTCATGTTTATACGTGGTGATGAAGTTATACGTGTAATGAGCAATATTTGTTTAGGGCCATTTTTTAAATAATAGTAACGATAGTAATCGCAAATGTGTACTGTTTTGGGAAATGAATTTGGTAAACAAATACTATTAAATCATAAAATTACAGTATATTGTTACGTAGGAAATATTGTTTCCTCGTTACTTCTATTATGCCCTTATTTTATGGCAATCGGGGGTGCATGAAGTCGTGTCTACCCCTTCCGCGATGCCGTGATGACGTAACCCTTCAGGAGGACCTTTTGAACTCCCTTGCAAGATTCTGTACCCCCACGATATTTTTGGTCCGGCTTTCGGATATAAAAAGGGCATGAAATCTACTCTCGTGGCTCAGTATGGACCTGCTAGTTTCGTACCATGTCGGTGCCAGCTAGGGGTTTTAGTCCTTTTCTAGCAACTTAGAATTAAACGGCTCAGTATTGAATAATCTAGCTGCGCGTTACGTCGTAATTGTTAAAGTTCTTACTAAAGCTCAGCAAGATCGGGGTTTAGTCCCCTTCGAGCAATTTATACAAGTATTTGTATCCGTGAAGTTTGAAGAAGGTGGATTTCAGTTCCGCGATAAACTGTTAAATTACGAATAGCAATAACCAAAGAAAGGGAAGATATAAACCTTAATTATTTGAACAAAGACACATTTATTACATTTCATTTGCTATACCAATCATTAGCAGTAATATCCTGCCATATAGATACACCTTAACCGCTCGAGGTGTATCGAATTATTGTAAGTTACGAGGTTACGTTTACTAACAATCCTGTGGCACACGGTGGTGAAATAGGCACTGCTTCGTCCACCTTTACCTTCCTGTGACTCCCGGTGATGAAATAGGCACTGGTTCGTCTGTTAACTAACGAAATTCAGAAATAACCGATCCTCGGCTCCGCAGCCCCTTTGCCCTCGGTTCGTAACAATATACCAAAAGAGAATTGGGTACAGTGTACACAATGTACAATGTGCTTACACGTGACATAGAACAGATTTAAATATAAACATGACATTGCAACACACATACATATTTAAAATTAGCAGCTTTCGCTGTTTCTTGAGCTCCTTTCAAAAATCTGTCTTACCTTTACCAACGAGATAATCTGTCGATGTAACGTTAAAGAATAGAAGAAGAAGCAGGGGAATTGAAATTTTTGTTTCAATTGAACCATAAGGCAAAAGATTATACTAAGATAGTAAAGATTATAAAAAAAGATTATACTAGTGATAGAACCATAAGACAAAAGAAAAGAAAATAAATAAAAATTGAAGGGCATCTTTTCTTTGCCAGGCAAAATGTTTCTTCCCCTTTTTATTGCACGCCCATGTACTTTATTACAATTTTTTGTGCAAGAAGGAAAATTCCTGTCGTTATAATAATAAAAAAAAAATATAATCTATAATTATGCGACATTATTTCTAAAAAAGAAGGGAATAATGTTCAAGCTCGATTAACCGGTCTCATCGTAAACCGTTGCATTCGAACTTTTTCTTCGCTTTCTGTTCTCTTTTTTAATCAAGCAAACCGAAGACTAAAAAATACGAGCAATCTAGATGGCTAAGCTGCAAAATCACTGTGTTTACGTGGAACGTGACAAATTAATTTTGGCCTTTCTTTCCCCTTTATACAGTTGCCATGGAATTGAGAACCAACACGCCGCGAAACACGAAAAGCGTCCGTCACAGAAGCTCGAAACCTCCTGGCCATTTTCCTTGTAAGTCCAACTAAATTACTTTGAAAAGTTGCTTGCTCAAACGTTCCTCGAATCAAGTAGTTCGTTGTCGTAACGTTACTCGGGCTTGACTACGGGGTACAATTATTAAACGAATGGAATAGCGTAAACCCCTGCAATAACGCTCCACGTTGAACATGGTACGGCAAAAAGGAAGGCACATTTTACAGAAAATCAAGTGGAAAATAAACGGTCCCGCTTAAAATAGTACTATAATCGAATTATAAGCGATCGGGGGTAGAATGGCTTCTATAAACCAATTTTATTAACGATTTTAATACTCTGTGAGCAACGCGAATTATTTGATATTCCTATTTGTAAACAGATTTTTTGTGACTGTCCATTGCGTCGAACGGTTCCTCCTAAAACGACAAGCAAATTCAATCTCGACCGCTCCATTTTTCTAATAACGTGCAACCGCTTCCCGATACAAATTTTCGGATCGATCCCCGAAGACCAGACGAAAGTCTCGCGCAAGTAAAACAAAGCCAATAAAAGGACATCCCCGTCACATTTTATTCCCAATCAGTTCAACTAGAGCCCAATGATTATTGAAAGACACGGCCCTCGTGCGATTGATAATTTCCTTCGCGAATCAACCGATTCTCCGCAGGTCACGTGCTAATCACCGTCCCCTTATCGGGTCCAATTTTCCCTCATCTTTCAGGCGTTCAGTCGGTCGCGTCATTGGTACGACCGAACCCTTTGATGATGTGACAGAGGGTAGAAGGAAGCAGCGAATTCCCCTTTTCATTTTTCCCCGTGGAACGATAAATTTTCAAGTAACACGCGTCGCCGATTCCTCAATGGGAATTCCTTTCTGCATATCTTCACCCGGCTTGACGCCATTTTTACGGTCAATATTTCCACCGCCAGACTAGATGTCACCCCTTGCACGGCCGTCCTCACACCCCGGCAACTTGTGCCACCCTCCGCGCGATAGCGCCACTGGCATGTTTCCAATTTCCACGAGGCCTCTGCCTCTTTGTCCCGTCGCATTCTATCGCCGTTTTCTTGCTCCCGTTTCGCCCCGCTAAATTTATTCGCCGTCCCGACGTCGACCTTTTTCGCCGAACGTTTCACCGTTACCAGTCGGAGTTTTTTCGCGTTCGATCCGCGTAATTGTACGGCGAGCACCGAAAGGCGAAAAGTAAAAGTGCACCGTTCCTGAACGGGGTCACTTTTGCACCCGGCTCGGCTCGTTACCATGAGAGACGCGAATCGGCAACGTTAGCATTGTTACGTAACTTGTCGAAGGGAAATTTTTGGACAGCGGCAGGAAACGGTGCGGCGAGATTCGGATTTTTAAACTGGTTCGAGCCAAGTTGCCGGGCTTAAGGGGTGGGCGCCTCGGTGACGATTTTTGGCAGGGAATTGGATTTTAGTTTGAATTTATGGGATTCATCGGCGCTGCGTTGGTATTTTAATGAAAATGATTTTGGGGTCTAGATCTAGATCTTATGGTGAAACTGACGTTTGTCGGATATTTTATGTGACGATTGTTTTCTTTCGTTGACAAATTTTTTGAGCTTAATGTAATTATCTCGGTACTTGAAATATAATTGTGCAATATTTCCTCGATGCTTCTGAATTCAAATAGCTTCTTCGATTCAGTAGCAGAAGTGTTGGTTTTTCAAAATCGTAAGCGAACGATCGTGACGATTTTGTTCTGATGAGTTTGTACAGTGTTTTCGAGTTTTCGGTAACATTTTATTAGAGCACAGATATTGATTTGCTGAACCGAAGTAATTCGTTTTCGATACTATTTTTAACAATTCCATAATTTGTATTTTTAGATTCGGCTTCGATTAATCTACATTCGCTTTTCTGCATTAGCAATGCGATCGATACCTACTTATATCATGGAACTTGGTCGCTGTGTCATCGCAGTGACACATTAGATATTGCATCCGATTCGCATAAATGCATAGACGTTATGCAAAGAAAGGAATACTGCTTACGGAGTTGACGACGTAACAGAGATTACCGTGCACTCACAATCAGTCGTGCATTTAGGAAATTAAAGGTACCGCGATATGTTGGGGTATCAACAAATTTTAATCAACTCAATTACACGTTCAACAGAGTTTCTCGCGAAATTAATCCCAAAACAAATATCTCCCTGATCGTTTCTTTTATTCACATACTTTTCATTCGAGACATTTGATGAAATTCGTTGTACTCTCGACTCCCTCGTCGCTCTCCCCATAAATTATTTTCGTACATCAAATTTCACATTCTTCTTGCAAATCGTCCAGTTCCCTACGCTACTCGATATTCGAGGAACAGGAACAAACAATATCACGACTTCTCCGCGGACCATTCCCCACACCTGAGACACTCGAAGTATCGCCATCGTGGCTCTATAAACACACCTGAAAAGGATCTTAATCGAGGCGAGCGAGAAGTCAAGGATCCTGGCTGGCGGATAAATTTTGATAGTCCTCGAATCATCGTGGGCGTGCTTGACCTTAACGCCGATTGGTCGATAGCTTAAAATAGCTGCGACGGGCATCTGATAACGCGATTTATTTATAAATCTGACTCAACATTTTCGCGGAGGCTCGGTTGCAGGATATTCGTCTGTTTCGTTTCCTCGTTGCCCGCGTAATCGAGTCGCCGTGACTGGACGTGCAGAACATTCTTATTGATTTATCGATTCGTCCATAGGCATGAAACGGAACGGAACAGATGGAACGGATAAACGAAAATTGAAGTAAGTCCGTGCAGGGGGATGGGTACGGGGACAAACAAACAAACAACTTGAAACTTCGCTCGCTGATAAGGAGAACACGATTCTCTATATAAAACTTATCGTTCGTGTCACAGCCTTGAATCAATTGTGCATTTTTTCCCCCCTCGGCAAATTTCTGCCCTTGGGAAATAATATCGCCTCGGCGATGAATGGCTCGCGAGCCAGACGATTGTGTACCTCGGTGCACCTGTAAGGCCTATAATTGGAACAAGAAAGTCGATGGTTCTTGTTGTCTTTGCGCTTCCATTGTTATTTAAGTCAATGGAGCGGAGGAGAGGTACTCGATTCTAGACAAAAGAAAATTCCGTTCGACCAGACTGGGGAAACATCGAATGGAACATTTTCCTGGAAATATTTCTTTGTTCCCCGGTCACTCTCGGTTTCGTGGAACGTGAAGAAATCGTAGATAGGCTTTCCCTTTGACGTTGTGACTTTTAATTTGCCGCATGTACTCGACGTTGGAAACGGGGAAATCGTTTTCATCTTTTTCCACGGAAATTTCGGACGTATGCTGTTATGCTTTGGTAAATAAATCAGGATGCATTTAGATGGTTTCATAAATTCAACACAAATTACAGGTAATTGCATGAATCCCTGAAGTATACCGTCAATTAGCGCGAAGAGTAACAGACTTTTCTACATCTGTACTTGACACTTCGTAAGAACGTCAGATTCATTACGAACTTTACCGTCAACCATTGAAATCTCGAAAAGAGAACCCCGACCTTCCCCTCCGTCGACGACCGTTCTGCCATTTTTCCCTCCGCCGAAAACGGAGCACGTAACGGAAAGAAGGGCACGAGAGAGGAAAATCGAGTCTCCTAACCAGGACCCGGCGTGCGCAGTCGCAGCGCCGTTCGATGTCGCGAGCAGTTATCGAGGAAAGCGACGAGTTTCTCGCCGCGGCTACCACGCATACATATTATACCAGTCACAGGAAACAATCCCTTCGACCCCCACGATCGCAGCGATAATCAAAGCGCAGCGCCGTTCACCGACGAACCAGCCAGCCGTCGTCGAACAGAATGAACCCGTTCGAAGGTTCCGATTCGTCCGTCATCCGCGAAGCGTTCCCGACCTCGTCAACATTTTCAATGGCGACAGCAGGATTCCGCTAAACCAGCCCAGAGACGTGCGAAACAGCCTGCCCGGGCCGTTCAACCGACGCGAAATGAACGGGCAGAGATCGTCGTTGAAAACTCTCGGCGTTCCGCGATAACTCGACCAGTGAGCCTCGGGGATGCCCCGCCAAGGGCTGCAGTGCTCGGGGTATATTTCGCGTGCCTGGTGCATCGATTACGAGTAACGCGTCTACCGATCGTCGGTACGGCCACTCTCGCGCGGGCCTCCCGAAGAAAAGGCGAAAAAGAGCCGACCTGTGCCTCCCGATCGATCACGTGGCCTGACCTTCGAGTCACGTGCGCCACGGACAGACACGCAAGTCAGCGATACGAGTGCTCGCGACTCGCGAGACGTACACCGTGCATCGATCACGGGGATCGCGCGCCGCGGGGAACTTTTCGACGCTGACGCGTCGAAAACGGGAATTTCCCTTCCGGTTCTCCGTTCCGGGACGCACACTGCCGCACGGGACAGAGACGGGATCGATACGCGCAGCGGGACAGTCGCGGCGAGGAAGGAAACGACTCGTGGTCCCGGTTGAAGAATCTCGCGAGGAAACTGTGATCTCGAGGGGATTCCCCTTCCCAATTGTAGTCACTCGTCGTTCCTGAGAAATCGTTCCGCGGACCGTTCGTGGACGCGGGTATTTTCCATGGACGAAAGGACTCGCCGCGGGTGTCGCCGCGGATGGAATTGAACGTTAGGGAATGGAGGAGAACGGTATGACGATTGCGGATCGAGTTGGATTGCTTTTGACCGTGGTTACGTCACGGGACAATGGAGGCGGCGGGGAGAACTGCCGTGGAGACGTCTATGGCGGACACCGGTTGTCCTCGGGGGGGTTCTCGGTACTCCGTCAGTAATGTCTGTGCGTTGATTTGTAATTTCTGTGACGGTTCGGTCACGAACTTTTGCCACCGTTGTGGCGAGCTGTGATTGGCCCTGGAGGGAATCTAGGCCCGATGCCTGTCGATGATTCAGTGCTGACCCCGTCTATCACGCACGAAATGGTTCCGCCGTCATCCAGAAGCCAACTGGAGCGTTCGAGGCTGCCCCCGGTGTTAACTGAAAAATTGGTACTCGTCCAATGACGATTTCTGCTTGGACGAATGGCAATCCTGTGATTGAATATATCGTACGAATAATTCTATCCATCTCGTTGCATTGGAAAGAAGCAACTCTTCGATCTATCCGTTAAACGCGGCTGTTTCTTACACACATTGAACAGTATCGTTCTCCGAGTCCCAAGCAAATGATTCCTCAAGACAATTGCCGTCCAACGAAGCGGGCAGTGAATCACAATCGCCGTTCAACGTTTATCAACGACGTAAGTGTTCCCGTAGCAGCGATCCTCCCGGAAGACAGTTCTTCACTGTAGTCTATTTCGTCGCCAAGTGGCCAATGGTGAACTGTGACCGGCCTGAGCTCGATATTTGTCAACGATAACAGTGCTGTAATCTCGTGGAAGGCCGTGGATCGATGGCCACATTACAGACGTCTCTTTGTCTAGGACTGTTCCTCTACTTTCCGCTCAATCGCCGCTTCCGCCGAGGAATCGGTCAATACGTCCGTTATTCTGATCGCCCTATTTACAAACCGCAAAAAAACCGAGGAGAAAGAAACGAATCGTAGAACGATCTAAGAATTTAAATATACAATATATACAACCATACATATATAATATAAAATCGTTCGAATGAACGCGACAGATCGGATTGGACAATAAATGGACGTCCACTGACACACGCAGAGCTTAAAATCCGTTCAGTTTTCTACAAGCAGCAGGGTATTCTAGTTAAAACATTTAGCCGAGCTTTCTCGTGCCCCGGAGGTCGGCACACCGCCACGTTCGTGATCGATAATCGCAGCTTCGTTTCGGCAGCATCCTTGAACGACTCGATTCAAGGACTTCGTTCGAACGATCGTGGCAGCAACTCCGAGGTGGATACGGAACGAGATCGATATTACTAGCCGCGTGACGTGACAGGGGATTCAACGCCAATTATCATTAGGAAACGTGTTCCAGCAATAATCCAACCTGGAAACGACGCCGCCGTTGTTCCTCCCGTTTCTTCCTCGCGAGTCCAACGGGGTTTCAAGGGTAACCAATTGCCACCGGGAGGAACAGGTTCCCCGTGTCCAGGTGGCTTCGCAAGGTGAATTAGCCTAACGGGGTTCGCGCAGAAATGTCAGAGGCTCGTTTTTACAACGCGCATGTCCAGTGCCTTGACTACCAGCGGGACGCCGATACCTTGGCCGACGTCGCGAACCACTAGGGTGCCCAGGGGGGGGTTGTGGGTTGGCGAGGAACACCCAGGCGTGTATCAAAGTTTCGCTGGCGATAAAGTAGCCGCGATAAAAAGCGAGCCCTGTCACTCTCTGCCGGACAGTGAAGTGTGGACGACGTTGGCAGAGGCGTAGTCGAGTGGCTCGCGCTTCAGCCTGGGTCAGAAGTGTCCACGACGAAGGGGATGAAGGGGGATGAAAGTTCGCACGTGCTGTTGCCCTTCTCCGAGCTTGAAGTAGCCGTCGAGTCGAACGAACGAGGTAAAAGGAATAGAACGAAGGGAGGCAAAGGAGGCAAATATCTTCGCCACGCAAACTGTTCCGCTGTGCCCGCGTGGTCCTCGAACGCAACGTCAATCCTGACGGACTTTTAACAGCCGTTTCAACGCGACGCTACCGCGGGACCGTGGACGTCGAGGTGTCTGTACACAAGGATCACGGACAGATCGTACGTTCCGAGGGGAAACGGGATAGATGCCCGGCATCGAACAGTGAACACACGGGCTTCCTCGACGATGTCGTTCCGCAATATCCTGCGGAAATGTATCGACAAGACGCGACAGATAATTGGCCACGCGTTGAAGAGGTGAACCGTTGAGCTTGCCAGCGGGATGTCGAGACACGGAGACAGGAGGTGATCGCTGGAATCAATTTTAAACAGTGGTTGCACGGGCTATCGGTTGAGGATTACTTTGGAAGGATGACGAAGTACGGATTGGCCAGGCTGGCCCTGTGGAGGTCGCGCAGATCGGTCACCTCGCAGCCGGCGAACCAACAGGAGAACAACCCGCTGATGTACGGTGAAGGCAGCTTGTTGTATGTTGTTTGAGAACGAACAATGTTGTCGCACAGTCGCTGGCTGGCTTCCTCTGCGCGGTGAACGGCCGTGTGCTTTCGATGTCTCACCGAACAAATGTCCAGTTGTACCGATTGGTTTTTTTTAATAAAGCCATCCGAGACCATTGGTTTGTTTATGTTGTCGCTTGATTCCGCTTGCACATGTCGCGCGCAGAGCTGGATAAAATCGAAGGCTGAGAATTGGGAGGGGAAGGCTGATGTTATTTTTGTTTTCGAACATGTTCCTTTGCTTCCGGATTCAATTACGAATCGCGGAGGATATTTGGCGTAAATGAAAGACGAATTTTAGTTCCGTGCATATGTATGTATGTATGTATTGTTATTGGCATCTATATTGGTATAGGATAAGTCACGTTTATGCATCGCTTTTACTATCGAGCTGACTTTCGGTAATTCTAAATTACAAAAGAATGAAATTCCAGTATACAACCCATGCTTATTTATCATTACATCAAAACAGACTCGCAAATTTATTACAAAACGTGTAACTGGACTCTCGCCAATGGTGTACACATATGTATACAATATCCTTGAATCCAAACCTTTTTGCCAATCACGACACTACAGTTTCCAATTCAACAGCGCCAACAAAATTTTCCAATCGTCAATAATTATTGAATTCCAAATTCACCAATCCCCCCTGTTCGTCGTATTGGCAAAAAAAGTCTGCGCACAAAGCTGTCCAACGTCTATGGGAAACCGGATTTCGTTTTATTCAGCTCTGCCACCTGTCCATACCCAATTTTCATCACCGTTCCACAGCGTACGTACGCGTACACGTAAATGCGCTTTGTTTGTCGCTTTCAATGTGTCTGCAGCGTCCAAAAAAAAAACAAAAAGAAAAACAGAAAATGCTGGAAAAACTGTACAAGGCGGCACGCTATGAACGATCGCACGCATGTAGCGGCCGGGAAAAGATACACGAAACAACGTCGCCGAAATCGCAAGTGCAAGCTGAACCTTGGCATTTGAACGACGAAGAGGAAACGCGAAATGCCACGGCATTAATAGGCGCGTGGATCGAGCGCATTTAAAGTCGGCGAGATCTGTTAATAAAAGTCGCGTAATTTGTCGGGACAGCGATTAATGAACACCCTTTATCCGACGAGGCACGTGCGAATGCAAACGCTGGAACACGGTCGAATCGATCACTCGAATGCCGGACATTCATTTGTTTCCCGTTTTATAAATAACTCCGTTGGCAAATGTACGCGGTATACGATTTTCGTTGCCTTTCGTCTTATTTTCTTGGGATTGTTATATAAAATACGAGTAAGAGTAAAACGTATGTTAAAGGGAAACGAAATTTCGCTGGAAGTACATGCATTTCGATTTCATTGTCTACAGTATTACAGTAGGATTTTGATGTTTATGGAAATTCTGCTTTACTTCGCTTATCGATGCAACAGGGTTTACGGTGTAATTTAAAGTTAGACGAATTTTTATGTACAACAATTTTTCACTATTTTCCAAGAAAGAAAAAAGGAAAGAATTTTCCTTTTTCTATTTAAACTCGATATCTTGTGAAATTATAATTTTGCTATTCCTGTTAATATTTCACGCCCCCCTTATGTAGCTAACACTGTCTAGCCTATAGAACACACTGTGGTACATAAATTGCGCGGCTTTTCGACGGAACAAATAATCTATAACACCGGTGAACACTTCAAGACGAATTCAAGTGCGGGTTAATTGCGAGCTATAGTCGAGCTTCGATTTCATTCCCGAAGGACGTTTCGTGCGTCGTTTTATTCTAATTATGCGTTTCGCGTGGAGGGACGCACGGTCGCGACGATATTTTTCACGTAATTGCGGAGAAAGAACCCGGTCAGACTTTCACCCTCTAGCAATTTGTTGGAAAAACTTTTTCGCCCCGGAACTACGGTCCCAGATTCTGAAGATTGAAGCAGTTCCCTGCCCTTCCTTTCGCGCCGACGATTTCCTCGCAAAGTTCATTAAATACTTACGTACACGTTATTAAAAACGAAACCACCATTAATAAACTCTCATATCGCTGTTCAACTGGCAACTAATGTATATTGCTCTGGAAATTAAATTTCTCCATTATTTATCCATTCAATCGGTTCCAACAATTCCACCGCGATTTCGATTTAGAAAACGCAGAAAATTATTCTTTGCCTTAGCCCCGAAAGGAAAGAAAGTATTTGAATTTGCATAAAAGATAGTCGGCTGGAATATTGCCTTGAACATGCAGTCCCAGTGACGCACGCGACTTGTGTACTACACACTCGCAGGATTGATCGCATCGATTCTGTTGTACGCGAGGGATGCCCGAAAAAAGCACGCAGAGGATCAGATGTATCGACAGGAGACAATCGGCCACAGCAGGCCAGGTGACCAGCTGACTCGAATCGATAGATATTTATACCTTGCTCACCATGGTATGGTCGTTCCTGCAACGGTGTTGGCGAAGTTCCGTGGACGGTGCATGATTAATCGAGTAACTGACCTTTGCGGCTATGTTAGCACGACGTACAGCTGTAGCAGATCTGATGGGATGCCAGAGGTACGTCAAATGAAATAAAAAAGCATCACTGGACCGATATGTACGCGGTGTCTGACTGTTTGCGATGCAGGTGTTGGATGTCATCGATTATTTTGTTATTAATTATTATTGGTCACTGGAAATTGGGAAATTCAGCTTACAGAGAAACTGTTGAAATAATGTATTGTACTGGTGGTTATTCAACGACTTTCTATTTTTCTTTTTTTTTTGTATTATAGTAAGAAGAAATATATTTACAATTAGTGTACATCCTATATACTACGATTGGATTTTTTATCTATTTGAAACAGATAAATGGGAGTTTACGGTAATCAATTTTTAAGAAGGTGCAACAACAAATATTGATGGGAATACATAACGTTCCTCGGAAGAGAGCGTTGGAAGGAGACTTGGTTTAAAGTTGGCAAATGCATTAGAAATTATTACTCGAAGGTGGTATTATTCATAGGGCAAAGAAAAATGCCTCAGTTTTGAAACTTTTCTAACTTTACGTTATCTTCGTTCTTGTTAGTGTTCGGACAAATTATGTACTTGATTGAAACGATAAAAAAAAAGTGTGGATAACACTGCGGAAATATGAGGAAAGTTTGTATCTGGATTAAATACTGCTAGGTTTTAGAGGTATCTTAAATCATTAAATGTAATAGAAAGTATATACCTGGGAATCATCAGAATTATGTGTCAATTGAAAAAAACAAATAATGCGAGTATTTGACAAAGTATAAGTCAATCATAGAAAAGGGTAATAGAAATATTTATTTCATTGATTCGCTGTAGCTTGTATTTCGAATGCTACTATGAAAATGTTTCTAGCCCGGAATTATATTACTCACTGTATATTCTAGAATAATAGGTCTGGTAGTTGGAATTGATTCGATGAAAAATTCAAGAATGTTCCTTAAACTGTGATTCATAAGACAACTTCGATTATTATTGCTAGACGTACGCTACAAAGTTGTATTTATATTTTACCACACTTCCGGCGATATTTATGTGTCGTAAAATTCAATTATTCAAAGATTTTCCACTTTCCCGAATATTTTGCACAATTTTATCCCAACGAAATTGCTCTGCTAACAAACAGTCAATGAAAACCAACATCTCGCACCACAACTCGGTTTATTCTTATTCCACAGTTAGTAATAATAAAACGACAAAACGTGAGCAGAATATTTTCCCAACTTCCTCCACCTCGAATGCAGGATACCGTGGATTATATTACTGAACCGGGTACGGTTACACAGAATACTTGATCGCAATTTAAATTAGAAATAAGAATGTGCTGGCACACAAATTTATTACATCAATTTTTGATGAATATATAATTCATTTCAATTACCTTCGTGTTGCGAATAAATGAGCATTGCCACGAAAACAGAACACAAAAATATTAGGATAAAAATATAGATCACCAAGTTATTTGCAAACATATTTATTATATCATATAACGAGAACACGTTTCTAATTTTACCGATCCAAATTCGAGAAGGAATCTACGCAATTTACATCCTACGATTTTCCAAACATTCATAATTCTTCGAGACGCTAATTATTTTTCATCCCTGGCCACGGTAAATTCTCTGTGACCCACGTGTCACGAAGTCAGAACTTTCACGTCCGTATATCTGCACGACTTTGCCCTTTTCCCTCGTTTGTGTGTCGCGAGTTCGCGACTGTGCTACGCTTTCGTCCGTATTGATCTGGTTTTACCCCGCAATCCACAACCCCCACACAACCTCTGCACCTTCAACCTCTCTAGGTATGTGCATGCATACCTGTGCAACACCCTCTCATTCTATTTTAATAATATCCATCGATTCCTGACAAATTCGGTGGACAAAATTTTGGTGCAACAGCCAAAAGTTTTTGACGGATGACAGGCGTTAAACCGCCGCCACGTTTTTGCGAGGGTTGTGAGAGAAATATTGACCCATTCAATTATTTGTGTACGACGTTTGTCGAATCGATAATTGCAGAGCTTTCCCCAAGGACTTCTATCATTTTTACGTCTCAATGCATTTTCAAATTCTTGGCAAAGTATTATTTGTAATATTAAATATCGCGGTAATAGCAGCGTGAACGATATTCCCTTTTATTCGAAGTTTAGTGGTTTCCCTGGGAATTTGAAACCTTATGCATCCTCTAATTACAAATCATAATTATAAAACAGAGGGGAATGAATTTTCTATAAATTCAAGAAGAGGCATCCAACTTAAAATATCGAAGAAAAATATAGCAATTAAATAGAAATGAACACTAATATTATTAAACAAAATTTAATAATCAATACTGGAAATTGTAAGTTGTTCCAAGAATCAGAACCACGTTTAAGTCAACTTTTTTCCATCGTTCTTTACGTGGATTAAAAATTTCCCGATTCGCACGCAGGTGTTTTAATCAAGCGAGGCCGTCAATTTGAAAAATGCAAGGTGGACGTATAAATCGCCGATCGCGTGACTTCCCGTAGAACTCGTCGCCGCAAAAAGGGGAAAAAAATGAGAGCTGCACGCATACTTTATCTCCTTCTGTTGATTCGATATTGCACAACATGACTGGCCAGATTTCTGTTAATCCCTTGGCAAACATTTACGTTCCTCGTTGAAGATCGCTCGGTAAATATTGCTTGGGCGTTTGACCACGCGAATGAAAAGAGGAGATAAACCGCGTTTCCTGTCATATTTTTCGAACCGTATTCATTCGAGTCACGGTTATCTAACGTTGCCGCTCGTAGCGCCGATAAGAAATAGTGAACGAAGCAGTTAAAAGTATCTAACTATTCGAAGAAAAATTAACTACTTTCCTGATGGGGAACTATTAAAAAATTCTACGGTTTAAAGTCGAATTGTCGATCATTTAGATGTTCGTCTTGAATTGTTGAATTCCCGTGGTGGTAAGGATTAAATTGTTTGTATGAGCTATAAGTACACAGTTTGAACGTGGTATTGTATTATTTCTGGTATTGTTGAACGACGATATAATTGCTAGAATTTTAGAACAGATTCTGCAGCATTCCGTTTCTTAATGGTCGATGAAATTCGTCCTGGAATCGCAATAGGGGGAATTGGTGCGTGTCTAGATAGGATGAAGCAGGTTTCACAATCGCTCGACAGTTGTGACACAGAGTTTGGAAGTTGATATGGAGTTGGTGAAGTTTCAGCGTTGAAACTAACGGGATGAGAAGAATGGTCCCTGTTTTGGGATAATTTGTACACAGTATACCTCTCAAACAGTTGCTCGCTCGGGTGCTCTTGCTTTCCCCCAGGGTGTAACAAAGTTGCCAGGAGATAAAACAGAAGTCAACAAGTAGAAGCTTTTTTTTCGTATTTCGTCTGTTCTTATGAGCTGATTCACTCCTTGGACGATGTAATAAAATCGGCTAAAATCGCTCGGAATGGTTTTAGAAAAATTATTAACATTCATATTCTTTGTTGCTCTTGTGCAATTCCATGAAACCACAAATTATTATTTCGCATAGTTATTTCTTGTACGAAAGCGAAAATATTTGAAAGCTTATCTTACGTTTTGCAAAATTATTTAATGGAATATATTGGTGTTATTAGAATTGAGATGTTGCATAGATATTGACTATATTCGATATACGTGTTCATTAATATTTATGTACAAAGGATACTCTGTCATTATTAGTCAAACGGACGTTTTATTAATTTGCCCAAGCTAAATCGTATGAAAACATAATTAGGATAAGCTTGCCGATGTATGTATCAGGGAAGTATTTTCATTTCCCTGAATAAAGATGGGTATTGCATTCAAATTAAATTAATTAAAAACTTGATGAATGTTTCATTCCCGTTCTTTTGTAGAAACGTTTACGTTCCCCAAACCAGAATCTAATGATATTTCTACATCAAGCTGATTGTTAACAGTAACCGTAAAAGAAACTGTAAAAAGTTTCTAATTAGAGGAATGAAAAATATTATTTAGCCTCTCGTCACACGAAGTTCCATGCAACGTACTTGCACGCAAGTATGTATTACAACTTTTTCCCCTCGTTATCTGGCCTTGTCTTTCGTTTATATTTACATATTTTTATATTTCTATTTTGGAAAGTGAGTTTCTTGCATACAGATTGGAAATCTTCTTTTACAATACTTATCTAAACTGTTTAATGGGTAACCCTTCCTTATATGTATATTTTTAATTATAGACGCGGTAGACTAGACTTTATTTCTATTTTCAATTCCTGTTTACTTATATTCAACGGTGAAACTTGAAACGCTGTAAAATTACCCTCCAAACGGCTCCATAAAATGGAATGCAACTCCATAGGGGTAGTTCCAGAGATAAGAATCTTTGTGTCGGAGCAAAAGAATTCCAGGCATTCGATTTTATTCTCCCTTTGGTAAAATCCCAAGCATTCAATTCCATTCAGACTGATACGTGTCTGTACATTCAGTCTATGAACTTCAAGTTCATTATCCGACACACCTGCCAGAATCAAATACAAAATCTGATCCCGTTACTGGTCAAGCTCATTTATTCAACGAGAACTCCACGAAACGAATATCACAGGACTAATTTTACCAGATATTAATGTGACAAAGGCATGCAGAATAAATTCTGGCCCCCCAAAACAGAAACAAGCATTTGTACGATATCGAGAAATCATATAAAAAAAAAATCGCTTTCCAGAGCACCATAACGCAAGGTTCACTTCGGTAACGAGGCCGTCCTATCTAATATCCATTCTCGCGTTTAATTTATGGGGCCCCATAAATTCACGACCTGGTCGTAGTAAATTTTAATGGATAACGTTTCCCCCTTTTTCATTCCATTCTGTTTCACTTTGCCTCTCTTTCCTTCATTCGTTTCTTTCCATTTTTTTAATCTCCATCAAGGGCGAAACGGCGTTTCAGGTGGGCAGGGTGAATCGTAACTTTCACCCTCTCGTGATCCGGACTTAAGGACTTACGTGACCCACGATATTAAACGCCGCCCACCAGGGGTAAGGTCGCGTATCCAGCACGCCGGAAGTCGTACCTGGAGAACGTTTACGTGACACCTGTAAGTCACGCGTAACACGCGTACGAAACCGCTCTACCTGTTCGCGTGTCCTGCGTTTCCCTCGTGTCGCGAGCATTCCCCCGGCTGCCACACGGAACTCTGTTTCTCGAGTGCTGGTTCGTGTCGAGGGGTGTTCCTCCATGGATAACATGTTCGTACGATGGTGTCTGTGCAGTTTGTACGGGTGCACAGGTGACAGGCGTGATAGTATACATATTTTTGAGCGACGAGCCTGTAGGGGCGATATCGCGTGATTGTATTTGGTGGTAACGTTAGGGAAGGACTGTAAACGGATTAGAGAGGAGTTTTTATTGGAAAACTGAATTATGAGGAAGTATGATAATACATAATACCTAGTTCAGGTTAATAAAAATACTTTATTTGATATAGCAAAAGAAGGGACGTCCTTATTCAAAGGAGAAACTCCAACGAATGAATGTAGAAGAGAAACGTGGGGCATTTGGACCCTCTTAATACAAACACTTTTGTATAAGCATTGGTATTCTATGCCCCAATATATACTCAGAACTGTAAGAGATTATTTTTTGTTTAACCGGGTTTTATGCAATGCATGAAACCAAAAAATTTTCTGTGTCGGCCTGATGTTTTATCAGTGGGCAGGATAATATTTTGGATATTTATTCGAACGGTTAGTTTCGCGGACCTAGGGCTAGTATTTGACAAAGATTGATTTGAAGCAAGTTCAATTGTTACAAACAAATGATAACTTCATCGTTGCGTTAAGGAAAGCGAGAACAATTTAATTGTGCTTGCCGTAGAAGAAATATTGTCATTCGGTATTATTTTTTCCGCGATATCTTTTAATAAGCTTCAATTTGAACTCTATGCCAGTAGACCACGTTTCGGTTATTCGGCGTAGATATCGCGTAATAAAAATCATTACAACTTCCACGGAGACAGAAGATATGTCACTTTTTATGTTTTACCACTTTTGATAGCCGATAAAGAACAATCTCGGCACTACTAATTCTTGTTTTCGTGTGCACAGCGAACTACACGTAGAGAGAGCATGACGAATATAACATTTCACGAGGTGAACTCGTGAAAATGTGAAAGTGACGTTTCAACATCTAATAGCATTGAAACAAAGTTTATTATTATTATCTACAAGACTGTTATAATAAACAGTGCGGTAATATTAAACGAATAGGGCACACAGTATACTGTACTTATTACAACAAACAGTACCTTACCACGCAAAATTTCTGCACACAATCGACACGAGTCACTGTTATAAAAGCAAACAGCGCCAAAAGTTATCCTCTGCTCTCCTGTGTTGCGCTCGTCCCGTTTCCATGGATGCGTTCCAAGCCGTCGTGTATCAATCCCCTCGAGGATTTGCGGAATCGAAAATGGGATTAAAATATTGCACATGATAACGTCTGCCAGTCGTTAGACAAGTCCCTTCGACAAAAATGGCGAAAGTATGTCCGTGGAAGGACCGCAGCGTCCGCTTAATTGAAAAATTCAGTCCATGGGAGGGGGGAGGCGAAAAAAAGAAGAAGAAAATGCGGTTATGTGATCCACTGACCCAAATCACGCGGCACACCGCGGATATATCCAGGTGAATAGAACACACATCCAGATTTGCAGTAGGCAGAAGTTCAATCGATAGCCTGCTGGATTTTATAGGCTTGTGTATCGCTATAAGCACACGCCACCTGCTACTTCCTCCTCCTTTTACTCTCTTTCTCTTCGTTTAAACGTGTGTGCCAGTGTGTGTGCAATAAACGATGTAATAAAATCCGTTTCTTACGTAAACGCTTGTTTCACTTCCACTATAACGAGAGCAACGCGTGTCAATCAGTCGAGGATGCAGGTAGAAATTTGTTTAGTCCACGGGGTTGAAAGTGCCGAGATTCAACCCTCGCGGCAATAATAATCGAAACGTTCGCGATTGCATTATAAACGTGGTGTCAATTTAGGCGTCTGCGATATGCATATATTTACCTGTACTACTTAATAAATATGCCTAGCTTTATCATTGACCTGCAACTGTTAAATGATAAATATGTCTGTCATATGTGTAGATATATGTATATCATTGACCTGTTCCACTTGATGAATTTTTATCCACGAAGGTTTGCATTTAATGTTGAATGAGTCGAAATTTATTCCGTCAGAGTTTGTGCATTTATAGGTACCTGTACAGTGACGGCTGCCAATTTATTTCCGACCTATACCGTGGCACGAGAGCTTATAGTACTTTCGGACCAATTTTATTTACTAATTACACGTTGTGAAAATCAACGCGATTGCGTTCCATAAACGCGGGCGGTATAGTAATTGGTTGTGGGTATTATAGAGTAGCAATACATCGATGGGAGCATATAAGTAACTCATGTGGTGTAAATGTGGCGGAGTACATAGCTGGCAGTGGGTTAAGTGGAAGAGGTCGACCATTGGTCAGACAAGTGGAAACGATAGGCTCGTTGTGGAATGACATATTTTAATGGGGTTTAATCGGAACCAAACTTTGCTCGATTACGTTTTCAATAATGCTCGTCTTGATATTTACAGAAGTTTATTGAATTTTTTAATAATACTTTGCCCGTTGATATTGGCAAAGTAAATTGCTGTACAGAGCACACTTTTATATTTACTTTCGTGTTCATTACATTGAGCTCGTGTATTTCGATTACTGGAATCCGAAACGAGTAACAATATTCTTTTTATTCTATGCCAAGCACTGGTGGAAAAAAGTTTGGTAACAATGTTATATTATATTAGAATTTAGAAAATCGTTTAGTTAGTTAGTTGATTAATTATCCAATGTTCGTTGTCGTTGGCACTGTTGTAAAATGGGTGCAGTTTTGCAATGAACAGATTACCTAATTTTTGTAGTGTTACATTAAATGGACTATTTTGTTCAACAGAATTTTTCCCCTGTTGTTTTCAACACCTCAGTATTCATAGATTTTCGACTGATATATTAAAATATAACAGATATCGTATCCTGTATACTTTAGAAACAGTTTTACAATAGTGTACGCGTTGCAAATGTTATTTACGCAACAGAACAAGCAATTGGGAATTTTTTTAATTGGAAACTTTTTACTAAATTTTTAATATCCCACTCGTTTGCACGTTACTGTTATTTCTCTCTGCGTTTCATCAAACATTTAAAAAGTTCATTACACGCTCGGTAGGAAAACGCAGTGCAATAAAACAGCAACAAATAATATCAATTTATTAACTCCGTTATACACGAGAATGAATGTATTGTGAGTTTGTGTAACTATTTACCATCTGTTTCCTCTTCTTCCTTGCTTTGGCGGACAAATATTGTCATATCTGAAACCGTATAATACGAGAACGTAACCGTTTTCCAATACACACCCATTGTTCCTGTTTTATTCAAGTGGAAATAAATTATCCTTCTAAAAAAAATGATTGACTAGCAAAATCTAAACGTACCTTTCTCTTTCTTAAAAGGATCATACCCCTTAATGAAAATGATACGACTAAATAAATAATATAAACGTATCCTGTACGTATAAGAGAAATATAAAACCAATGAAAAGTATATGTATGGATGACAGTGAATATATGAAAAAATATAATATATATTTTACTTCATTGTTATAATTTTTCGTTTAAAATCAATACAAAGTATAGTTGTGCGAGGATAGATCATGTTTCAAATGAAAGTGCGCTTGTTAATCGGTGGATAAAGTAGAAAGCTTCTACTGCGCCATCTGCGGACGATTTTGGTGGTCTTTCTCATTCCAGCTATTGTTTCTTTCGTCGATATTGTAACGTTATTAACCGAGGCCCGGAGTGGAGAAACAGAACTTCCTCTAACGAAAACCCGTTTATCTGGTTTCTTTTGTACAATCGTTTCTCTGTAACATTTATCTCTCTCACGAAACCAGAAAATATTGGCGGCTCTCTCGAGTGATGCTCTCCGATGCAATTATGCACTCGATTGTGCACTTGGCTCATACTGCAGAAATGCGCTGTATGCATAGAGGATAAGGCAGAACGTCCGTGAAATCCGGATAAACGAGTTTTTCCGCCTGTAGCAGAAATAATTTCAACGTTAAAAACGAAACGAATTATGCAATCTTTTGAAAATAAAAACGATAAAAATTCCTCTCAGAAAACAAACGAAGAGTTTCATTATCGTATTTGGTATACGAATCATCTTCCACCTTCTTTCACCAAGGAGTATTGAATTATAAGCAATAAATGCAATATCTAATAGCAAGCAATAAATAAATAAATAGGAAAGAAAGAGAAATTTCGTTTACATACACACCTTAAAATACAGAGATCCAGATTCACCTAAATAATATTAAAAAATTGCGAAATCTTCCATCTTTTTATCGTTTTGAATTATCGCGACGTTTTGTTGAACAAAAAAAGGACAATAAATACAAAAAGTATTGTACGCTTCACGATCGATCGCCAATCGATTTCCAATCTAAAAAAACAATAACCGATCGACGAGAAATCGCGATCTCGAAATCTCGTATCGAATATTTTGGATACACACGAATCTTATTTAAAAGCGCGAAGTTTCGAATTCTCGAAACTCGAGATTTTCTCGATTTCCAAGGGGTTTCGGGGTTTCGACCCCTGAGAAACGGATTCTCCAATGATATCGTCAACTTCTACGTCACACCGGCGCTTATTACCAAACGTAAGACGGGCGAATTAAATATCTGCCCGATGCCGCAGAAAAACGAACGAGCAAACAAAAAAGAAGAACAAGGAATTTTTCTCCTTGAGAAAGTCAATTAGTCAATTGAACAACGCGGTGCGTGGATGATATTCGACGATACAGAACGATATACATATTACGCGCGAAACGCAAGACGCTCTGGTACCGTTCGCGGGATCATTTAATCCTTATTAACCAGCGAATAAGCTGGAATTTAAGCAAATTGAGCTCTCCGCCTAGGGTTACCGAGTGTTCCCGCGTGAATTGACTGTCTCAATTGAAGATAAACAACGCCGGGTCGCGATATTTACAACAATCGTCGAAACGTCGATCGCGCGCGATATTCAAAACTGTTTCGTCCAATTGAAAAAACGTCGAGGAGGATCTTGCAGCTCAGTATTTCCTCGTTACACTATTCAGTTTTGCAATGGAGATCTCTGCGTGGGTGTCGGTCGCACCGGCAATCTGACAATGAATGATTTAATATAGTTCGTTTCAAATTGCCGGTGGCTATATATTTGCACGGGCCTGGATTTGTAATGGATAATGTAGTATTCGTTATAATTTTAGAAGCGGTTGTTGCATCCGAGGGGCGTGTTGATCGAGTGGAATTTGCGAGTTTTGTATTTGGATTTTACCTGCCAACGATCGCTTCCAATTTCTTAAATATAAGGAAATTCGTTTGTATAATTGATTCTTGTGTTTGGCGCTATGAATGGTATATTAATTTTCGAAGCTCTAATTATGAAGAAATTGGTATTGACAAATACGGTTGCAGTTAAGTAGTAGTAATAATAATAATAATAATAATACTATCAATATTCTGTATTTATCTGTTTAAATTCTACGAGAGTAATAATAATAATTCAACGCTTACAAAAATTCCGACAATCGTTGAAACGTCAACCACGAGTGGTTCCAATAAATTACATCCCCAAATCGTGGATTTAAAATCGGTGAAAAAAGTGGAAGAAATTTCTTTCGACACCTGTCACATCGTATAGACTATATCGTACAGAATAACATTTAATGGACAGATAACGCGTCGAACAAATTTTGTGGTTTGACGGCCGATGAAGTATTTACTAAAAAAAATATTTCGTAAAGTAAATAACCGTGAATATCGCAATGACCGTTAAAATTGCCTACAAAGTGTTTGGTAGAAAAATACAGTTTTTAAAAAATTTCCTCTACATTATGCCAATTCTATTTTTCGTCCAACTTCAAATCACACAATCAACCACAAGTATTTTTTTCTATACCGGTTGATAAGAGAGCAGTTGATAACCGAATGAAATAATTTCCTATGATACTCACTTGCACCGTACGATACTCTGTAGGAAATGAACGTTCGCCAAGATAGTGGAGCTAATAAAAAATAAATTATACCGTGGCAAATGTTTGCAAAGTCAAGCAGAAGGAGCGTACTCTATGTGCGTACATATACATAGAGAGATACATTTGCTAGGAGGCAGTCGAGTGCGGCCGCACTCGCCTCTTTCAAAATCGATTTTCATCGAAACAATGCCGCCTCCTACGAGGAAAATTCTGTTTCGCTCGTGAAATGCATCTGAACTTCGTTTCAGCATCTGACGGATTAAAATTGCTCTCAGTTATCAACACATTGCGAAACTTCTTTTTCAATTAAGTTTTTGATACATTGAAAAAAAGGTGGCGTTAAATACTGCCGCGTTATTTATAACCTGCTTGTTATATATCTATATATTCGATCCATTATCAATTGTTTTATAATTTGTAATCGTTAGAATTAATAGTTATTCGCCGATTAATATTAGAAAATATCAAGGAGCAACGTTTTAATAATTATTACATTTCTTGTTATTATTCTTTGTACGTGTTAAATGAAAGTAAGTTGGTATCGCAATGTTGCTGCAAGATTAAACAAAATTTACCAATGTTCGTACGTCGAACGAAAAAATAATAGTATTTTATTCAAGGTATGTACATATGTACGTGCATATGTTCGTCTTCATGTTGGAGCATTGTTCAGGATGTAAGTGGCTGCAAATCGACCTTCAATAGTTTCTGCTACCTGGTCCATTCGTTATCTGCATAATCGGAAATATGTCACGGGCAACGCGATGTGTCATCAATTTATTATTTACCAAACGTCGTTAGCTTCGCGTTAGGCATATCAATTCCGTTCTATTGCGCCATGAAAATTAATCATCGACACATACATACATATGTACCATCCGTGCTTTTCGTTACATCACGTTGTATTTCTTCTTCTTTCCGAAAGTTAACATTTTTTTTCTTTCGGTCTTCTTTAGAAACTATCGATTGAATTAGGAAATTGGCTACATTGATTGAAATAGGCTACATTTTTATGGTTAAACTGTATTTTAATTTTGCCCTACATTATCATTTTTCCTTTTTTCTTTTTTTTGTGATAGGGATTTACTATTTTATTTCTGCATATTTTTTGCTATAAGAAAAATGGTAACAGATGAAAATAATGTTTGGAGTAAATGTAAATTTATGAGGAATTAGGATATTCTTGGATTAGAGTAACTTCGTATTTATTTGCATTGCGAATACAAATTACACATTAACTGAAACTAGTTTTAATGTATTTCTTTGTGCATGCGACTGCTTGCATTCGATATGGTTGCTGAATGTTTACTACGTTCCTTACATTTAGGATTCTCAAAAAGCAGCTTTCTCTACATTTATTCTATTACTATTCCGTGGCGAAGCTTTAACAATTTCGAAAGTTCAATGTCTCACACGTTCAAGTTAACATTCTTCCATGCTTTGCGAAACTTTTGTTGAATTATTTTGTCATCGATTCGCGTGGAATATTTACGGAGGCGTCCCTGTTTTAAAACTGAACGAAATGGACACCGTTTCAAAAGGTGCGACGAAAAACGAAATACTGACCGCGAAATGCATAGAAAATGGAATTTCTCGCATATTCAAGTTTCATATCACGATTTTGAATTTGCACACTGCTACATCTTAATTTTGCATGCACATAGTCGCAATTGCACCTAGCAAATGTAAATATAATAGGTAAAAATATTCAGATTCAATATATAAAAATGAAACGTATCTTTCAGAATTTTATATTTAATTACATACTCCCCTTAAATTAAAGTCATTTAGGGAAATATTATACAATCGTAAATAATCGAAATAAGTTACAGGATTTTCGCATTAGTTAAGTCTGATAAATTAAACAAAAATTAAGCACAGGATTGTCTGCCCGTTTCTCTGCACCTGTGACAGAACCAATTTCTGTTACACCACGGAAAAGCTTTTAAAATCCTTATTAAATATACCCAAGACTGTGATAAATAACGCGACAGGAATTATTTCGGAAGCAGGCTCATCAATCTCTTAAAAACGAGAACGAAATTTCGTGCACAATATTCTCATGGTTTATCTCGGTTTACCTTTATTCTTCCATCCACGAAATTACAATCATTTCATCGTGAGTTCAATGAATGTTCTCCACGAGGGGATTAGGATTAATTGCGTTCAATAAACAGCAGGAAATATTGTTCGCGCTTATGCGTTCATTGGCTCGAAAATTTCAATTATGCTTGGCTATTATTCCATAATGATTACCTCTACAATAATGGTATTCGTTATATTAGCTGAAACAAATGATCTTTGTCAGTTTCAACACATTCAATAGAAAAATGTTCCTCGTGCTTTTGCCTCGTCCCCCGGTTCTGTATCCCTGCTGCTTCCAGCAGATTCCCCGGAAGGCCATTTGAAAATTGCGAAACGCAATCCGTCACGAGGAAAAATTTCAAGATGCCGCAAAGTTTCTACTTGGAGCAAAGGTAAAGAGAGAGAACTTCGTACTTCTAATAAATCGCCGAGGAAAGTGGTGGCTGCTCGTCTTTCCGTTTCAAGGAAAAACTTGACACACCTGTTGGCCTAATAATTATAAATTAAGTTTAGAAATGAATCTGAATATTATAAATTTAAATTGCTAATATGCCGGCGATAATTCGGATGAAAGTTGGAACTCGTTGCTGGATTATTTAATACGAAATTTGGTCGGTGGTCCAGTGAATGGATTGTAATTGAAATTATTTTGCATAGCGTACTGATTGCGCGAATTTCGATTTGCAATCAAAGGTAACAGGATATATTTGTTAATTATCTTTGACAGGCCTGCTTTACGAGACGTTTCAAAATACAACGCACCGGAACCCAATGATTAGGAATTCATTATTATTATCAGCAAAGCTACTTTATTCACGCCTCTGAAACTGTATATTATATCACAAAATTTCTACGAATAAAACCATGCCAACCGTCCATCAATTCCGAAAGGCGCCAACCGCGAGCTAGGCTCGAGAATAGGGAATGAAACAGACCAAAAACAAAACCGTCCCAACGTCGCGACGCCTCGAAATTTGAAAATTCGCCGCGCGACCCAAAAGAAGAGGTAGAACCTCGCAGCGAAATAATTCAAGCGAACCCAACCCAACCCCGCACCACTGCACCCCACCAAATTATATTATACACCTTCCTAACCCACTTCCGCGTCGCGAACGTAAACACACCAGATCCCAATCGTTCCACAACCCCGGGCCGACAGTCACGGTCCAACAACGAGCCACACAATAATACCGCGGCGCCGAGAGACAAAACCGAAAGCGAGCCCCGTCGCTCCGGTGAAAAACTCGGAAAGCCAGGGTCGAGGGGGAAAGCACAGCGGGTCGCAGGTGAGGCACGCTTCGTCGCAGGAACGTGTCGCGAAGCCCGCCAGGGAAACTGGTCGCGATCTCGCCGCCACACCCCCCTGTCCCCTCCCCACTCGTCGTCATACCAGCAGGCGCAATTCGAACCGCGTCCTGCTCTGGCAGCCTCTACCGGAGAAACTGTTCGGCCGTGCACTTAGTCAGTCAGCACAGGCCACACAGAATCGGTGGCGGTAGTTACTCCCGGACGATCAGCTGGTGGTGGTGGCGGTGGCCGATCGTCGACGAGCCCAGGCAGCGGCACGTGTTCCGCCTCCATTCGAACCGCGCTGCCTGACGAGCTACGATCATCCCGGTCTGTTTTTGCTCGCGAGACGCGTACGCCTGAAATTTCTCCTCGCCTCCGTTGCCAATCGTCCCTCGTTTCGACAACACGGGAACAGTCGGCGTGGATATACAATCTGTTCTGCAAAGTGTCCTCGAGATTCGCGGTTAGTGTCGGTGTTCGTCGGTCGTTCGTCGGTCGTTCGTCGGTGTCCGACTGCTGTCGACCGCGTTCCCTTCGTCGTCGGTGAGGCCGGTTCGATTTGTCGCGACGGACAACACGGTGTTTCCCAGCGACTCGTCGACTCGACCGGACTGTGAACGTGGCATGAGTCGCGGTACAAAGTCGTGACGGTGCGTGCAAGTGCGACCGTCGTTTCGAATCCGTTGGAACGCGAGACACGCGCGTGCATCGACGTTTCCGTTAGAGGATGGTGGCACGCTGAGGACGCGTTGCTGAGAGTGGTACACTTGGATGGGAGTGAGGAACGAGGGATAATTGAGGAGAGCGGCTGCGAGACGATCTTTCGGGTCGTCGACGATCGACAGAGTAAGTCGTTGACTTTGCGTTTGTTTTCTCGCGACGCGTCGCGTGGATCGACTTCCGGTTTGCGGTGTTTCTCGAACGGACGTACATACCATTGTACATAGGACCTGTACGTACGTAGGCTGGTGTAGGAGAGTGCGTAGATTTTTTTGCTTTGTTCCGTAACGGACTTGATTGGTCGATCCTCCAGTGATAGCGGGAAGCGACGTTCCGTGGTATTGTTAGGACTTGCGTTTGTTCTGAGGATATTTATATTTTGATCGCTACGCGTCAGTAGGGAAGGTGTAATGTATAGGATGGTACAGTTTTTAGTGGGAGAATGATGAAACGTTCTTGATTAAATTGATCTTTCCGCTGCGATGGAATGTTCAGGCCATTGTTATTAAGTACATGGTCTCGCAATATATTTTTTTAACAGCATATACATTTTATGGGATTAATCGAAACGTGGAATTGTGGCACAAGGAGCAATGCTGATGCGACGAAATCATGGGAAATGTTCGAGACAAAACGAAGGCATTAGTTTATTCATTCACGATAGCTGACTATATTTCTCGATAGAAATCGTTTCTTCGAGTTGAACTTTCTGTTTCACAACATGATCGTTTAGAATCGATTGGCTCGGTGAGATTAGAAATTTCCCCCCGCTGTTATCAGCGATCCGTCAACGACAACGACAATTTTCTATTGTCGAGCGATACTTCCTTCGTGAATCTTCATCATTTTATCATCCATCTTCCATCGGACGGGCTGAATTCCCCAATCACGATCTCATAATCTCTGTTCTCCACTTCATTGTCACCTACCCCTCCAACGCCATTACTCCAAAACTTCGTTTTAATTGAATGATCTGTACTTCCTGCCCCGCGTGTATCGTGAATTGTCCACCGGCTGAAAATATTCGAATATCTTCTCAATTATGTTCTTCTTCCCACGCCCACATGCTTCTAATACGAACCAATGCCACCAAATAACCGCTGGACAATGTTACAATAGTACAATTCACGTACGTAACCCGCATCTCGACTTTTCTTCAAAGCAGCTCAACTGCCTCCGTCCTTGTCCGTCAAACAAGACAGTCTATTCGCTGAATTTATACACTGAATAAATACACTGAATAACTGTCTCACGTATACGTGCACATACGCTGAAAAGTTTGGGGTCCAATGTTTCACTGTATTCGAATGTTTACGCGACTACTTGAACACACGATCGTCACTGAAATTCGAAGTGCCGTCAGAAGTACCTGCTGGAAATTGCGGAAAAGTTGAAATTATCTCGTGGTGCGGTACAGAAGTGTTCTCGAACGGTATCGATGGGCTGGAACTTTGCAGCAAAACAGAAGGACACGAGCGATATGGAGAAAGAAGAGTGACCGCCGACGCAGAGGATAAAGCAACGAAATTTGTTTTTGAAAATTGCAAAATCTAAGCAGACTCCAAGAAGGGTTGTTTAATCAAACATTCCACGTACCTCCGCCTCTACGTTATGTCTGTAAAGCAGACACGAAAAATCAATTATTAACAACGCAACCAGAGTAAAATTTGAATAATGTCAGCACAAGTGCCCGAACTTTTCGGCAGTAGTGTACACGAGTGTCGGAGTCGCAATTTTACCTCGATTCGCCCCCACGTTTCGCGGATTATATTCGCCCGGTTTAATGAATAGAAACGACGACGGCAGAACTATAATCGGCTCGTTCCGAGCTTCGTAGTACAATGGACGAGCATTGAGTCACCTATGGTCTTGTCCACGCGCGGTTTAACTCGGTTTCGTGAACCGGAGAGTTATTAATTCCCTTCGATACTTGCCGCATGAATCGAGTCGCGTGAAGCTCAGAGGACAATCGATCCACGTTGCTTCTTCTAATAGAAAATGTTCCAGAGCTAATTCAGCGTGTTTCCATCGATGAGTATCCGTGTGTCAGCCGGTTGTGCTCTGCTTAGAACTGTGTGGAACAATCATTTAATGAGCTTTTTGTTTTTAGTTATATTTATTATTATATTTTGCAACGTTGCATACGTATCTTTTGTGCTGACGCAACTTGTATTTTTGGCTTCTTTCTGGCTTTACTTGTTATACGGGATTGTGGTTTTGAATTTGAATTGGACAATTAATTATTATTCGTGGGATTAAACAGTGGCTTGGTTTTGGCTTGGAAATGAGAATTTTATTACTTCTCTATTGTACTGTTTCTGGTTACCGTTTAATGATAATTTATGATATGTAATGGGTGGTTCATGTTTGAGGTGATACTGGTCGTTCGTTTTGTCAGTAATTTTGAACAATATTAATGCTCGAGGTATGCAGTTCCACTTATATGTTGAAATTTTATTGATTCGTGGATAATAAACATCTAGAGGAGGAACTGAAAAATATTCTGTAAATTATTTAAATATATTTGTTAAAATTGTCTCGTCCCCGAAATTAACTATGCATCGGCTGATCACATGCGCCTCCATTCCTTCGGTTTTCTTCAATACACAGAAACGTACTGGTTTGCCTACTTTCTAATCCTGCCTGCTAAAAAGAAAAAACGAGCCGGCAGAACGTCATTAATGAGTGGTACCACCCGAGGTGTCTCATGGGACTCCACGAATTGGGACGCAATAATAATATTTGAACCGTGAATGTTACTGAATTAATTAGTACCTGGTAATCGTTCGGAATTATGGATTTTCATTTGTTATGAATTCGTCTGTCCGAACGTCGAGACAGATAATTGTTCCATAAAGCGGACAAGCAGATTTCTTAATGCGTTCTTACTATTAACAGTCTATTCTATATATCGTTTTTGTGTGCGTCACGAGTCATTAGTTAACCGCGATGACGATCTCATTAACGTAAACGTGTCTCTAATACCTGTTTTACAACACTCATGGGGCTAAGTACAAATAGATTGCGAAACACATGTAAATCTTGCCATCTGCACAGGTAAACGTCGTAAATACCTCTAATTCCACGATGTTCATTTTAAAACAACACAAAGTACGAAATTTCAATTTGTCGAAAACACTCGTCCGTAAATAAATAATCGTGTACACACCGTCGAACGAAACATAATTCGTTCGATTAGAAAAAGAGAAAGAAATTATTTCGATGGTCGTGGAATCATTTTCTAATTCCGCCATAGAACCATCGCAAGTGAAACAATTTCTGCTTCGTTCTATTATAAGCATCTCGATGTAACGCGTTTATGAGGTGGCATTTAGAGGCAATTAAAAGCCACGGTTGCCCATGTTTCTGCGTCGCGGCGAATAAAGGAAAACCGCGGAGAAAACAGTGGAAAATGGTCGGCCACGCTGTTCAATGGTCTCGCTGGCTGATGAATAAAAATTTCGAGCCACTTTGTTTTATTTTTTTAATCCTCGAAGGCTGAGAGACGTATGGGATATTCCTGTGAATTGTACTTGAGTATTTTTAATACTGTTAAAGTATGCACGCGAAGAAATCAATTTATTCCTTGCCCCTTCTTAATATTAATTAATATTACGGGAAATATTATGGTTGAAATGGTAGTAAATAACGTATTTCATAATATAGTACATATTGAAGTCCATGGGAATCTGTGAAAATAATAGCTAATTTAGATGTATTAAATTTGGAACACTCCATTTGAGTGATTTTCAAAGTACATAGCGTGGTTTCGGTTCGATATATTTTAGTTTAGTTTATTTTTAGCAGAAGGACTGTTGAATAATGGAAGTACGGTGAGGAGGAAAAATGTTGGTCGTGATTTTTGCACGGTTCTCGTTGACTAGGTTCGAGGGTGGCAATTTCGAAGTGGCACACTTAGGTACACAGTAGAATGAGACTTCGACTTCACTGCGAAAGTGTGAAACTGCTGTCTAAATTCATGAATTTTTATACGATATCCTCGAGGGTATGGAAAGTATTATTACTATTCCCATAAAGAAAAAAGAACGAGTGCAATTGGTATTTTATGTAAAAGTTTGTGGTCATTTCGTTCTTCGTTGTTGGTGAGCATAAGTAGAACTTCTAGATTGTAATATTCGCGATTTAAAATATAAATCGATTTTGGTGTTGTTTAATAGAAACAAATTTATTGTAACTTTGAAAATACAATTAAGATAAAACGTAGCCTATCTACGATGCCGATCAAATTAACGGAAACTTGTTGACATTAAAGTTCGAAAGGGTGAAAGAAGCTGGACAAGTTTTTACGAAGTAAGATGTCATAAAGTCGATGGGAGGTACGAGTTTACGATTGTAGTATCGTAAAGTATATTTCTTACCTTTTTATTAAAACGGCTCGTTTAGACGTGACGTTATGTTCAAGCTTGGAAAATGTACCTATACTACTTCACGAACTTGGTCGAATTTTCCTCGAAATGACCATAACCAATAACTGTTTGAAATAAAAGTTATGCTTAACAATTTTTTTGTATTACTCAGTTTACATTTCACTATTCTACTGTTTTATTAAAAAATATATTTTGTCAATAAAATTTTCAGTAAGTACAATTTTTCAATACAAAAAAAGTTTCAGTCCTTTGGAATACAATCCTTTTTTAATTCCACTGTAATTTGTTATACAATTAAAATGACAACTTTGCATGGCGTTAGCTTGGACAGAAATGAATGATTTCCTTCAAATAAATCATTGCACCTTGTTGATAAGACGACATATAATAATATACATGTATCTGGAGAACGAAATACCTGTGGTTTAAAGTAATACATGATATTACTTGAAATTATTTGTTATTATTTTCATTATATTAATACACTGCCCCCTCAGATATTAATGAACTGCAAGGAGATACATTCTGATAAAAACGATCCGTACACCGGCGTCATGTAATCCCATCAAGGCTAGATATTTTATGCTTTCATTTCGTTTTGTGACTCCTCTTCTATCGCTTGCACGTTAATATGAAGCGTTTCTTACATCCTCGCGGAGATGCTCGAGTCTTTCACGACCCAGATTCGTCCAGTTAAATACTGTCTTCCGTGTATAAGTCCCGGATATACAAGTCACATCCTTTTGGAAGAGTGTTCCGACCTTTTGCCGGTATTGTAGCTGGCTTCATTAAAGTTCCAAGCACGCGCCAATACCGATGTGCACCTTACTGTTGTCATTCGTTTAAGGAAACCGTGCTCATGTGTCGGATTATCGATCACAGACCACTGGCTGCTGATTCTGTTGGCGTCATCGTACAGTTTTGTTAGTTGTGCAATTCTATTATTCGTTTTGAGGAAATATTTCGTTCGCTCAATCTTTAATACGTCCGCCGAATTGAATTTTTTTTGGATTAGTCGTGACGATATATTTACTTTTCGGAGAAAGTATTCTTTGCGTTGTATTTCGTAAAATAATAAACGCGTTTGATAAAGTAGAAATATATTCGAATGACGCAAACGAAGGAATCGTCGGTTAGCAAAAGAATAATGCGAAAATAAGAATAAATTGCAAGTGGAACTCAATATCCTAACTGAAACGTAAAGGATTTCGAAGATGAATTCTGTTTCGAGAATCATGCAGGAACGAGGGCTGAGGATTAATGATCGGGTCAGGGGGTTATGCATACCGAAGACACAATATAAAGCTTGCGTATCGAACTGATAAAGATAAAACCCCAGAAGAAATTCCATTTACCCAGCGCGCTCAACTTTTCTTATTCCTTTCGTAAACATGATAATCCTCTACCACCGTAACGCGTAAAAATACTTTACTATTCAACTTTTCTTTCTAGTCACTGCTGCCCCTCATGACTAACATAATTAACATTCTTGCTCAAATATTTGGTTCTTATTGATCCCATCTTTCCGACTTCCATCTTACCTTTTCCCATTTACTCGTCTTGTTTCGTCACGAAGGCACGGTTGTACAATTTACAAATATCAAATGTTCAATCAAAGCAATGCGACATATAAACAATATGTAAATATGTATACAAGAGCCCCTCCAAAGTATGATGACCCCTCAACTCTAGAGTAATATGCATTTCGAAAAGCTCCAAATTCCATTGCGTTATCAATGTAATAGCTGGTCCAGTGGAGGCGCAGCTCTCGTAATATAAGGTACAGATTAAGCAAGAGCGAAGGTCAATGAGAGCCGCAAATATTAGCGACGACATTGACGGCGCTTTTATGGGAGCATTTAAACGAGAACGATGATAAGATAAAAAAAAAGAATCGAACTGGCCAGGAGATATATCTGTGGATTCTGTTTCAATTCGACTTAATCTCGATCAGCAATTCTTCTTAACGATCTTGCTTAGCTGAGATCCGTAGCAATTATAATTTCGTGTCAAGTTCGACTAAATGGAACTATGCATTATCGTGTTTCAAAGGAAGCACAGAAACTGCAGGAACGTTGGGCAAAAAATTCAGATCTATTATCTGATCGTTGATCATGCAACGGGGAAAAACATCGGAAATGTACGTTCCGTTCCGTTAAACTCGTTCATTTTCTCCTTATTTCCCCACACGTCTAAACGTTCGACAATTAAAGATGAATCAGCCTGAATCGTTCTGAGCTTTGTTGTTCCGATTCGGAGATCGATAAGTGGTGAAACCAAGATGATAGACGAGGAAAAACGTGGATCGATATGTCGATGGAAATATTATCGACACTGTTGACTAGGAAAATGCAAAAACATTGCATACTTCGTGTCCTTGCATCTATATTCGTAAATATTTCTGGCGCCAGTAATTGTCCTTTAATTATACCAATCTATACAATTCTGTTTCGTCCTGCGAAACAAAAAATTTGGGAGAAACGCAGTTGCCATTCGAATAAGAATTACATAAATAATACATCTTACATCTGGTATAATTGAATCGAGTTTAAATAATCCAACCTTGAGGTGAATGCAATATTCGATTTTAAATCTGATATTGGTCGAAAAATAAATAACTAAGAAATTTCATTCCAAGTACATACATCAATTTTAATTCCAACGATGTGATTAATTCGGGCAATTAATGATCTGTCTGAAAGGAGTTCGTATAAATTAAACAAAAAGAAAAAGGACAGATTGAAAAATAAAAATAACTTTCGATACAGTGATGTGGAACAGTTGGATCAATTCTCGGTTAACCTTCGGAAAATACAGCGATATCGCGAATCAACGGGAGCCACGTTTGATCGGTTGCCAGTAGAGCCATTAATTTTATTAAAATTAATTTCACCTCTTGGAGGGGTACCGATACAATTTCGTTTTATCGGATGGGTCGCGTTTGAACAGCTCCAAGTAGTACTCGAGTATCATTAAACATCCTACAACTGGTATCTGTGTCGCGAAAGACAATTTTCTCTTCCTTTCGCGATTAACGCCGTGTTAAGCCCCGACCTTTTATCACGGTTGATAATACGATCCACCAACCGTGATATCCTTTCGCGATTTCGTTTTCCCCGTATTTCTTTTCCACTTTTCTGCATCGAGCAAGCGGCAAAGCTGAAGGAATCTCGCGGGACTCTTCGGTTATCCACGTTTAAATATTCGTCTCATCAAATTTGTACGAGAACAGTTATTGTGCAAATAGTGTACTCGGAAATTCGTTATTACGTCGACCATCAATGTTTAAACATACTGTCAGGATATTCGAAATGAATTTTTTATTTAGAATAATCAAATTTGTTCGGTACATTTGTCCTGTTAATATTCGTGAAAGATATTTCAATTATTATTGATTAAATGCACAGCAAATCTGTTATTGGCTCGATTATTAAATCGCTGTTAATTAATCCAAAGGCTTCTTGAAGATCGATTCAAGAAATAATAATTAGTTCACACTGCTCCGAATAATTTTATTCGACATTTGTGTTATTATTTGAAAGAAATATTATGCACTGATAGAATCACGTAAATTACTTAGCATGCACCATTAGTTCAAACAATAAATACAACATTAACAAGCCAAAGACATAGAGAAACGACATTCTTGAGTAAATGGATATACGATACTCCGATGTTTCTTGTTAACCGAATTCAATTTATGCTCACAATCAATACCAGCGGTAATAAATGTCTGGAAAAAATGAAAACAGCGAGACGGGCAAGAAAGAAACAGGGAAAGGCCATAGGGGTAGGGGGCTTAATAAGGTAGTCTGCTAAGCAGGCGTTCATTTTTAATTGGCGCGCTGACATTGGAAGCAACACATATTCTGCGCATTCAGGTGCCATCAGCACGTATCCGTGTCGTGTACAAGTCGTTTCATTAAATCTGTCTACGTAACTTTCCCACTGTTCGTTTCGAAAAAACAGAAAAAAACATTATTCCACCACAGAAAATAAATGGGCAAACCTACGCGGGTGCAGAATAGAGTTTAAACTTTAAACTTTAAACCATTTCTTAAGTGAACCCGTCCCTCTATCTGAAAAATTGCCGGTTGCTTAGAAAATTATGAAAAGGGGGAATAATTTGTACAATTATTGTGTCCCGGTGAATTGACTGTCCTTTGGTTAGGGAATGGTGGAACAAGTGACAGCATGGGAGTAAAATTGGAAAGGGTTGGAACCGGAAGTAGAAGCGGAAGTTCTAGATCACAGTCGTCGAGATTTCATTACTTATTAAGACAGATCGACAAAATCGAAATACTTCTTAACGAACAAATTAATGGACGGCATATTATTCTTTCTTTCGAATTCATAAAAAATGTGCTGTATACATGCGCGAATCGATTGTTACACGCAAGCCTCAGATTCAGTCGGATTTATAGATTCCTTCGTGAAATATTCGATAAAAAAACAGATGTTGCAAAAAACCAAGCTTCGTTCATTCTAAATGTTCTAAAATAATGCTTAAATGAATTCGCGTTCTCGAGGTGAGCTTGTTAAGAAATTGTGACCAAAGTGTTGCAACACCCTGTATAAGGCGGTTGGTTGCAGTCGAGGTCAAGGATACAGGTGAAAAGCAACGTGACCGGGGAATCCGAATGAGGGTCGTACAAATTTCGAATACTTTCGTAGATAAAATTCCTTCCTGTTTGACGCACGACGCCTATAAACATTCAAATGAAGGTTTAATGGCTTCGTCCCAGGAATAATCTTGCGGAACCAATGAGATAATGTGTTTCCGCTCCTTGGTTAAATTATTGTCCGCGCATTTACGAGGACCTTGACAACTTTATTGAACGGCCAGTTGTCTCGTTCTTTCGACAGAATTTTTAATGAATTTTGAAACGCTTGTTTACCAAGGATTAAAGACTCGAAGATATCGCTGCTATACTTCTCTACAATTTCAAACATCCTTGTGGTTCCACAATTTCTCGTCTCCTCTCTAAAGAAGACTCAAAACAGGCCCATCAAATGGCCTAAAGACCATTCTTTCATTTACATATTCCTCGTACCAATATATTAAAAATTCACGTCCATTCACTTTCACGAGTGTGCCAAATAAAATGCCTAATTGTTTACACGCTCTCTTTCGTGTTGAAATATTTAGCGAAGTAAACGCTGCAAGAATAGCCCACCTGTGTATAATAAAACAAATGGAGACAAACAGAAATTCCTAATTTTAAACATTCTAACGAGTAAGAAATAACCCCCACTAATTCTCAACCACGTTGTCCAATCTTTAAGCAATCCTTTCATCCCCTTTAAGCATCCACATTTCCATGTGCCCATGGTTGGTAGTATTCTGTGTCACGTGTACATCCTACACATGTGCGCACATACTTTCCACCCCATTCTGGCGACCCTATATTCCGACCCGGTCAGTTCATCATTACAAAACAACGATTCGTTCTGGTTCCGAAGTTTTCACGCCTACCTGCCGAGAACCTGTTAACTCCGCGCACGATTACTCGCTGCGATAATTCCTGAAAGCGCGTCCAGTCGGCAGAATATCGAACGCCCACGCAGAGCTACGTGTAAACAGCAAAGGGAACCGTGACTCACGCAATTGCGCAATAATGCATTAGGGCTTCCTCGTATGAATCGGTTGATCTACAAGAAGGAGGGATGAACTGGTGTTCGAACGCGTCGAACACCGTATGGTCTTGAATGATGTACGACGCGACGATTCGTGCGACGGTGCCACGTGGATTTACGATGGGAATGCTCGCATGGAACGCGCAACATATTTACACGGATGGAGATTTCCTATGAATGATTAATGGCGCCGAGTGCAAGGTGATCGTAGCGATTAATGATCCGGATTTGGGGGTTGATAAGGTCGTTTTAATTATTGACAGCGTTCGAGAGCTACCGAGGTGGTTTTTAATGGACACAGAGAAAATTTAACTCCCAACGTCGGTTTTTACAAGAGGTTTTATTATCAGTTTTATTATTTTTATGTGAACTCGAGAGTCAGGGAACCCTGGGTTTTTAAAGGGTGCTGGAAAGGATGTAGTAGGGATGGTGAGGGCGAATTTCAAAGGACTCCGGATGGATAGGGATTGTAAGCAGTATGACTACGTGTTTTGGAAGGTGTGACGTGATAAGGTTGCACGACGACTGTTTGTGACGACGGAACTTAAAAATATTTGTATATATGAATCCTTAGGTGACTAGTAGCTAATAAGAGTAATACAGAAATATATATCATAAGACTAGTATAGATATTTGGAGGCGAATACATTACAGGTTGACAAGAATATGGATTGGATACTGCAATTGATTTCGATGGGGGGAAGGCTGTTGGGAATGGTACTTGCACGGTGCACGTAGATTTTCGCGAATTTAATTGAAAATATTGCGTCTTTCTACGTAATAAGTTTTTGTCACCGTGAACCGTTTGGTATTGGTTTTTCTGTGCTGGGAGTTTAATTCAATTTAACAATTTTGATGTTTCCTTTTTGTGAATTAACAATGGCGTTATTACTGGAATTTTGCTCTTCTTATTTTCTTGCGATGATTTCGTCTTCTATAATCGTGTAATTACGGGAACTGCCGGTGGCGGTAATTTTTTCCTTGTATCCACATTGTGCACGGTAACGTGGCCGAGTATGAAAATATTTGCACAGTTGATCGCAGTGCCTCGAAGCAATTTCAATCGCAACCACAGCAATTATGTAACACTCCGTACTTTTCGTCCTGTTCTTGAGGTTCGCTTTTCTTTAAATATTATTATCTATGCATGGGAAGTGTGCAGTTTAAAACGTACTATGCTTCAGAATATGTCAATCGCGAGCTTTCAATCAGTATTTTAATCTACTTTGTGACCTCTTGCTCGATTGCTCCATATTTCATCATTCGGCTTCCAATATTCGAAACTATCATCGTACACGATTGGAATTAGGTATCGAGGATTAGGTATGTCGAGATTACGATTAACAGGAGAAATCCAGCGACGGGATATTTCCCACGAGATATCTCAACCTAATTTTCCCTTGTATCATTTATTCTCAGTAAAAAAAACTTTTTAATTTAGTGATATCGACGAATGTATTAAAAGTTATATGTATTAAAACATATCCTTGCTTCGCGTCTTTCTTTCTTTTTCAAAAATTTTAGATTAGAGTTGTTTGGTATGAAATAGTATGAAGTACGATTGTCTTCTATGTAAACGTGCGTTTTGTTGCATTATTTTGAACGATTTTTTCACGTTTTAATTACGTGACCATTGTGCTTTACATTTAAATGGATTTGCTGTTTATTCGTCAAAATTAATGTCGCGCATTCCAAATAAATTTAATCTATTATTGTAACAATCATTTAAAATACAGGAGACGTTTGGAACGCTTTTTTAATAATACGGAGCAAAGGTCCAGTCGAGCGTGATTTAAAAAAATACGGTACTGTAAAAAGTTGGTATTATTTTCCGGGCAATTTCCATATAAACATTCAAATGAAACACTCATTTAAATAATTATAATTTATGGACTGATTAATATCATACTCATACAATTATTCAATACTAAACATTTACAACAATATTCGACAATTTTCAACAAATACAACATTTTCGAAAATCAATGGCTTTTAAGTTTTCTCGAATTAACAAGATTTTCAGCAACAGAAAATACGCGTTCTCCTACGACATGAGCACAAATAATTTTACAGTCTAGACACGAACGAAACCCAACGCCAACCGACCAACGCAGTGCCCCCATCCACCCAATTAACCCTTTGAAATGTCGAATAGTCCAGAACATGCAGGGGACGAGCACCAATGATCGAACAAAGCACCGCGCCGTTTCAGTCGATCGGCAATTAATTTTCCCCGAACGAACTCCACGAAATCCACGCGCTACCAATCATGTATTATCGTTCTCGTCGCGTCGCGGTCGATTGGAAAATTCGACGTGGAACTTTCCCGCGAGTCCTGGTCCAAAAATGGAAAAATTTGAGCGGAACGGAAAGGCGACGAAAGGGACGTTCAATGCGTTGGTTGCGGAACCGTCGAACGATCTCTTGAAACCGCGACGCCGTTCGATCCGAATAGAGGCGTCGAAGAAGAGAAAACCGACGATCCGTTCGTCGATCGATGAGAATTTAATTAGAGCCGATTTTCCTGACGCGAATCGGCGAGGATTCGTTTTTCCTTCCTTTTTCGCTGTATCGAGGGAGAAAGGTGGGATGATTGCAGGTGCAAGCATCGGCTTTACGACGCCTTTCATCGAGCGTTCAGAATGTGGTTTCAGATTGGCTCAAGCCGTCGCGAATTTGCGAAGAGGTTTTTTTATTCTTCAGAGAATTGTACAGATTATTGGAAAACAATTACTTGTGATCTTCTTGGAAAGGAAGCTATTGTTTTTACAGGATGCGTTTAAATATATTAAATATATATATTTTTCTAAGCGTTCGATTCTGTCATAAAATTTCATTTGTTGCAATGCTGTATTCAATGATAACATTTTAAGGGAATACGTGATTTATTTTTTGATTTTGGTTTTTAGTGTTGTCGGAAATTATTAGGAAGCTTGGAGATGTATTCTGTGGTGTTCCCTGGTATATCCGTGTTGCTATAGAGACAAGTGGCTGTGGCAAACAATGTAAGACACCGTTAGTGTCCGTAATTATATCCTTCAATAACGTGCAATCTATCTTAACAACGTCTAATGATAGATCTTTCAACTTCGTCTAACTCTGACGAAGGCAATATTATATTCTTACTGGAATACAGACCCAAGACTTCTCACACCTTCGGGACTGACTCATTGCAAGAAATTGAAATATCACAAATAATCATTTACTACAAATAATATAGAGAAAAATATACGAGCTGAGTGACGAAAATCCTACATCTGAATTGTCTGACGCATTTAATAATAATTATATATGTTCAAATACTTCCCACGCTCTAAAACAATATTCTCCAAAGAACCAACCTCCGCCTGAACTACTAAAAAAAAATTCATACGCGTAATTATCCGCAACATATACGTATAAAATCCGTTAAACTTTCCCTCGAAATTCCCCAGATTCTCGAAAATCATGTCCACGAACAAAATCGACAAACTTCCATCGCTCGCAACCAATTTCAAATATTATCGCCTCACGTGCCCCCGTTTTCATAGCCATAGCCATAAAAAAGAATCTACCAAAGCCACGAATCCCATCTGCGCCCGTATCGTCCAAGCTGCGAGGCCGTATTCATCGTCCCGAAATGATTGTGAACCATCTCGATGACGGTTCCAAGTCGTTGACCGCCGTTTGTTCTCAGGGCGTCATCCTGGTCGACGAACGTTCACAAGACACGCGCCCGCACGGCTTCCCTCCTCGTTAATTCGAATCTTCGTGCGCGAGATTCGTGCTCGTTTCGAAGGAAGTTAGCGGAATCCCGAGCAATTGGTCGTTGACACATTTTCCCGCGGCGCTGGATCATTTTTAAAGGCGGCCAGGCTCGATAATCGACCTCGGTATTTAGCGCCGGCACGTAACTGCTTTATTTCTGCGGCGAATTTTACGTAACGCGTTCGCGAAATTTCATTTCTGTTTCCCCCTCGAACGAATCGATCGTTGCCGCGAGAACTATTAGAGACCTTTGTCGAGTTATCCGAGAAGAATCGGTGTACGATTGTTACTTCGCCCACGGCTGCAATCGACGATCGATCATCGATACACCTGCGTGATTTCGATGGAATGATTATTCCATATGTTCGTTGGCATGGTTATTCTTGGAATTGCGTAATCATTTTTTGCATAATTGATATCCTTGTAACACGTTGTCCTCGAACTTTCTCATTCTCGACAAAGAATTAATTCGTGTATTATATAATTAATTGCACGAATTGCAGCTTTCACCAGTGGTTTCTGAGAAAATATCCCAATGGCATACCGAATACTACAATATAATAAAAGTACAATTAAGAAATGTCATTTAAAGCACGCGTTAGTCCATTGTCTTCAGCAATTACAAATTAATACATCCTTTACTATGCTAAAAAAAAAATCGCTCGATAGCGAAAGGAACGATCTCTCCCTGTACCAATTTGTTCCAATCAATTTGAAAGAAGACAACGAAGAACAACTGCTGATTTAAATTCTATTTTATTCCCGCAACGCGACGCAAAATACAAGCCGACCTTTTGTTACTCTACTACGTCATCAATGTATCGTGGCAATTACCTTGCGAAATATGGAGCGCAGAGATTTCGCCTATGCTGGAACGTCGGGCAATCCACGTTTCGATGCATATTTACGTCTTTGCGGTTTTATGCAAATATTTCCATGGTTTCACGGCTGTTTCGAAACGCACGTGGTTGGGTACGCCCGGTGCTCGTGTTTTCCTGGACTTTCTGCGGTGGTTTAATTGCATTTGCATTACACCGTATTGTTCGTGCAACGTAGGAATATATTCTGATAAAGAACGCTTGAGAATGGACGCGGAAAAATATTTCTGATTATTATCGGAGCGTGCATAGCGGGGATGTGTCCTGCGAGTATAAATCGGGTAAATTGCTGAATCGATGGAATTCTTGATTCGAGTACAAAATTGCTTGCCAATTTATTCGGGGCGAATTTCGTTTGAATTATTCAAGTTCGAAACGCGATTGCGAAAAGTGTTTCGTGTTGTTTTAACGGCGCAACTGAGGCATTTGGGAATTTTTATTAACCGCGATAATATTCGCAGGCGGTTCGTTTTTCGCGCTTCAATCGAAAATCGCTTTGATGCCGAGGAAGCAACGCGAAATTCTAACTAGCTCGCGAACGAAGTTCAATGTCCCGTGTTCAGGTTTTTCTGCATTGTTCTTCGTTTTGTTCTTTTTTTTTTACCGCGGACAAACGCAAACAATGAAGCGTCGCAATTAAACTTTGCCGCAGTGTTTTCTTGACGGAGAATAGGAACGTTAAAAGTGTGGTTTTCTGACGGGGTCACGCGGTTGCGTTTATCTTTTCATTTGTTTTTTTCGTCTTCTTAACGTTAATGGATCTTAATTTACGTACCTAATTTTCGTATTCTGTTGTGAAGCTCCGGTGGAAGTTATTTTCAGACGATAGTTATGCAAATAGAAAGGTAAAAGTGAGAAAGTATAGCGAATTATCGCGATATAATGATATTTTTATCCTCGTGGTACGAAATTTCTGTTTAGGGTGAAACATTAATACAGTAAAACCTCGATGACTCGAAAACCTCTAAAGACAAAAATTGTCTTAGTTCCCTTTCGCTCCGCTGCAAAAACCTCTATAAGTCGAAATGAAATTTACTTTAACTCGAATTATTTGCCACGTGTCCAGATGCATCATTTTACCTCTGTAACTCGAATTTAGAATAGTCAAACCTCTACTACTCGAAGTTTACCTCAATAAGTCGAACTTCTATCGCTGCTCTGCCTCTGCGAGTCGAAGTTTATAACTTTGTGCCAGAAATCATTCAATTGTTTCCTTCCTTTCAACCGTTAGGTTTGTCTCAAAATATAAAATGACCACGTGCACATCCATGGAAGCTAATCGTTTTTCGTCAATTTTCATTGATGAACAACGTGTTAATACATTAACTCGGAGCAAAATTGCAGACTTTTTGAATAATAAGATGTCGATACATATACGTATGTATAGCGACCCAACTTTCGTCTTCTGATTACGTTTATATATGTATACAATAAAAACTTTACTTCACGCGAAAGAATTTAATTCGCCTTCCTTTCCGTCCTCGCAAGTCCTCGCAAAGTTATAACGTCATACAAAGCCTCTGTAAGTCGAATTTTCGTGTGCTAAACCTTTCTTACTCGAACACTCGATAATACGAAACCTCTATAAGTCGAAGTTTTTTTCTCTTCCCTTGAGAATCGAGTTATCGAGGTTCGACTGTATAAAAATTAGTTTGACCTTAGCAATTTCGTCTGGTGAACCAGAAATTTCTTATTCCAGGGAACGACCCCTCCCCGAATACTAATTCAAGCATTCGTTAAAGCCTATACGAAAACAATGCACGTCGTACATTTTCGTGTGTTTTCTTACACTTGGTTTAACATGTTTCCATAATAACTGTTATGTCACAATTTCCCTAGAAACGCTGTTTAATTACGAAAGGGTCGTTGGAGGTACATTAGTGTTTCCTCTCTCGGAGTGAGACATTCTGCTAGCACGGCAGAAATGTTAAATGGTGACTGAATAAACCGCGGGCAACCGTGAAACACGCCTCCGTTAACCATATAATCGTGTCGCAGTGTAGCAGCGCATTGTTTACCATTAATTAACTCGCGGCGAAATCGAGATTAGTCGCGCGATAACAGGGGAAGCCAGTCAGTTCGATAATTGATACAGTGGCCGCATCAAAGTTGAGTCAAAGCTGCCTGCTTCGAGTCGAACGCGAATTACATTACGTCACGCAATCGAGGCGAAACTTTCCCGCATTCCCCATATCATAATTCATCCTTTTTTAACATCCTCTAGCACTCTCATATGTATTTCGTCACTCCTCGCATCACTGAAGCGTCCATTCTATGTCGCGGCAACAAAAATTCACCTCTATAGCATTGCCAATTTGTCAAATGTTCCACGCTAAACACCTGCTCGAAGAAGAACGTTTCCACGGTGACCTAAAGGAAAGAAAAACGCAAACTGAAGAAGGGAAGCAGCAGTCAAAGAGCAACCGTTCGAAGCTTTTGATCTCGAGCCCGTGGTTCGAAGCCTCACCTGCGACCCTCCACCGATGCATTCCCTGTCTCTTTCTCCCTTGCTCCCTTCGAGCAAATTGGAAACGTAGCAATCGAAAGCGAACCTTGACACCTTTTACGACCCCACCCCCATGTTCTGCCCCCGTCTCCCTCCACGACGGGTTGATGCTGGTTGTTTTTTTTCGAGAGGCGACACACTCGACACTGGGATATACATACGTATGCTGTTCTCCTCGGTCGACCGCATCAGCCAGCGGGGAAATTTCTTAAAATAGAGTCTAGTATAGGGGCGGATGTTGTCGCGTGCATGTGTATACCTCCACGTCGAGCCACTTCAGAGGGTGGCGGGGATGGATAGAAATGGTCTAAGGGTTGCTGAATGTGTCTGCTTGTGCACGCTAGCCACGCGAATCTCGCTGAACACTGCTCGCGTTTAAGTGTAACAATCGTCTTTTCTCTCAGGGTCGAGAAAGTTTCCTTTTCGCTCGTTCTTTTTTTTTTTGGTTCCCCTATCTGCTTTCCTTGCAGACAGAAGTCACTTCGGTCGCTTTCGTCGGTCGACGTTTATGGATATTCGACTTTTACGTTGAACTGCTGAATTGCATAATATGCATTCAGCTTCGTACTGTTCGGACTTTTAGGCAACGCTGAAAGACTTTTAAAGTGAAACGTGGCTGTCGTACTCTGTGCTTGTTTTAAATGGACACACTTAAAGCTCGGGGTAATAGGACTTTAATAAGAATTCTTTTTAATAATTCTTGCCGTTGCTTCGTCTTCCAGTAAATAAACTCGGGTAATGTACATCTCGGACAGAAACATTTCGCCCGCCCTTTAACCACGAAATTCCACTTACCATTATTCCTGTGTAAATGTCAAAGAACATAGATGGGCGCTGAAAAATATTACCAAACGATCTGCGCGTAAATTCACGCAGGTATTTCGCTGCCTCTCTGTCTCGTTGAAAAAAGATTCCAAACTCCATTCGTCTCTGAGAAATCGAGTCCAAGCCAACCCCCGAGTACCGAACCTCCAAAAATCCCTCGAAAAGCAAACATTCAAATCGCCCGCCCCTTTCGCCATCGTCAACGATGATTCACCCCTCACAAAAAGCTCACGACCTCTCCTAAGATCTCCGAGTTTTCCACGTTAACCCCCCCGGCTGATCTCTTTCACTCGCTTCTTTCACCCCTTCCTTCACGCCCCCGTCGTCTTTCCGCAACGACGGTAAGGGGTGACGAGAAAAGTGAGACGTATCCGCTCGTCGTTACTTTCGCCTGGACGGCTCGCATTGTTCGCGACCCCGCATTGACGCTTGTTAATTGGGAGGTGGATAATTAGTGTTCGATTAGGCGGGGTCGCGTGGTTCGCTTCGGTGGCGCAAGAATGATCAGAACGACTAGGTGATCGCGTTGACCGTGTAACGTTCCGTCGTGTCGCGCCGTTGCTTGCGTTGGAAACTGGGTCGATGGTTTCACCCCGGACGAATTTCACGTTCGCCGGGGGATCGCCGTGTTCCCTTTGTTTTGCCTCGACGACAAGCACGCGCCCGATGGGGTTCGATATGGAGGAACATTTGTGACGAAGCATTGTTCGGTAGATCCCGCGCGTTATTTTGCAAATACGAATCGAGGTTGGGGCGGAAATTTTGCTGGAAGAGGATTTCAATTGGGCTGGCGCGATTTGATTTTTAGTGGAAGTTCTAAAAGATGGAAGGAGTGACGCTTGGACAGGGGTTGAAGGGGGCTGATTCCTCGCACAAAACTGACGAGGAAGATTAAGCAACCCGAAGATTCAGAAAGGTATGAAACTTTGCATACAAGGACAATAAGTCATCCGTCATACAACTCTACTTTCCGTTCATGCCATAATTCGGAGTTAAGGGGTGAAATCAGCCCTTGAAAGAAATTCAGAATGTTCTTTTTCGTGAAATATTTCCAGAACGCTGAGAGACATTTAAAAAAAGTATAAACAAAGCTTGCATCGCTTTATTGCGTCTACAAGACTAAATACAAATTTGTTTTAAAAAATCCACGGAAAGAAAGTGAAAAAAAAGATGGGCTTTTCAAAAAATTTATTTACGCTGTCTTGTAAACACAATAAAGTGATGCGAGTTTTGTTCAGAATTTTTTCCAATATCTCTCATCGTTCTTGAGATATTTCACGAAAAGGATCATTCTGAATTTTCTTCAAGGGCTGATTTCAACCCTTAAAACCGAATTATGGCACGAACGGAAAACAGAGTTATATTACGGACGACATATTCTACTTGTATGCAAAGATTCATATATTTCTGAATCTTCGGGTTGCCTAACCTTCCTCGTGTGTCGGAAGTATGGAATAAACTCTTTTCCTGGCCACCCCCCGAGAATAGTTTCAATTAACAAAAAGAATAGTCTGCGCAAAAATTGAGCTCGATCGGTTAACGGGAAAGCGTGCCATTGAAATAATTAATTGAATAAATATTGATTACATCAAAAAATATCAACGGGTTTGGAACAGGTGGACGCCTACTTAACGAATTTTCAAATTTAATTGTCTCGGAAATGAAACCTCCTATGAAAGAACTTTATTCCATATTTTCGACTCGGTTTTACATGAGGAATCACCCACCTGTAGTGGGTGGGTGGGTACCAGTTGTAGTATAGGGGACAGAACACCCTGTATAGGAGGGGAAAACAATATTTTGTGCGAGAACATTTTTCTGAGTCATGATAGCAACTATTATTATTTATGTACGTATATGAGATACCATTTGGACTTGAAAGGGCACGCACTGTTTAAATACACTTGTAACGAATTGCAAAAACAAAAAATATTAATAAAATACAACACTCCCATTTTAAGAAACAAAATCAAACTTCTGAATTCTGTTTTATATAAACTATGTAGACTCGAATGCAATTAATCGTTCATTTACCACAATACTTTGTAAAACTTCAGAAATGTCCTGAAAATAGGCGACACGTGCGACACTCTGTATAATGTATAACCCTTCGTAGGGAAAGGGTAAAAATCATCGATTTATTTATTCAATTTAACACTAAACGTACCAGTACTTTGCGCATACCTATTCTTATCATAAGCGGTCACTTGACCCATTATAAAATAAACGTTGATTTGTAGAAAGAAAGAAAGAAAGTACGAATAAACGACTAAATTAACAACGAATAAATTTTGAAAGCGGTCATTTGACCCCGCTGGGTACGTTTATTATCAATAATAATAATTACACGGTCACTCATCGAAGGCACAGTATCGGCCGCCATGGAATCATTTCTATAGAACATACAAGTTTCTCGCCGCGGGTTCGACGAAGAAATCTGACAAAGGGGTTAATTATCCGAAGGTTGCAAGTACATACGTATTTCGGTGATCTGTAATGCCGATGGAAACGCGGTTTTTCCGCGGCGACAGCGACGATCGTCCGCGCGGCTCGCGGTTCAATAAATGCGCGAGGCCATATTCATCTCGCGACGCACGAAGCCAATAGAATTAATTTGCGAATTTATCCGCGACGCGAGGTTTCCTCGCATTCAATGAAAGTGAAATTAAGTTCGGTTCATCGGGCGGTTCGCGGGGCTTGTTAAATGGCGCGCGCCGCATTGTGCAAGAGTGCACGCCGTACGCCATATATAATGCATATTTTTTCTCCCCCCCTATTCTGCAAACAATGACGGCTGAATCCGTTTGTCGGCTGTATTTTCGGCTGATACAAACGGAGAATTATTGTAACGGAAGGTTGACGGCACTTTTTGAGAGCACACGGTGCGTGCAAGTTGCTCTTGGCTACGTGCTGTGCGTGTGTGTGTCGGTGTGAGTTTCACAGCTTGCACAATGGACAGATTAATGGGTGAAAATGTGGAACCACCTGTTCCGAAATTCGATTTGAACCTTCGTCGAGGGTAGTGAAGTGTATTGGTATGAAAGTGGTTTGAATAAGAGTCCATTTTTTGTAGCTTCTTTTTAGAATGCAGACTTTGACACCTTGCAGAAATGTAGTTGATATTATGCTAACAACGGAACAATTTTGGTTTCCTGCTGAAAGACGGTACTAGGGGTGAAAACACCCCTCTGAAGAAATCCTGACTTTTCATACTATCGCGAATAATTACGAAACCATTTGAGATAAAGGAAAAAAGTTAAATTAAAAGTTGGATGGATCTTTATGGTCTATAATACGAGTGTAAGAAATTTTCAAAAAATATTTATTTTCTTCCGATTTTTCAAAGAATATTTTCTGTTTCGAAACGTCTTACATCCGTGTTATAGAACATGAAGAGCCATCCAACATTTAATTTAACTTTTTCCCTGTTTATTTAAATAGTTTCTTAATTATTCACGATAATATGAAAAGTCAAGATTTCTTCGGAGGGGTGTTTTCACCCCTAGGACCGTTTTTCAGCAGGAAACAAAAATTGTTCCGTTGCTAGCATTATATGACCTAGATTTGTCAAATTTTCTAATTTATCAGAATTTTCTGAAGCAATAATTGTTATTATTGCGTAATTGTATCATTGCTCTCGTTAACTACAATTGTATAAAATATGGACGAGTTTATGGAACTAAACGTCTTATTTTTAAGTGATTTACTTTATCCTGCCTTGGCTACGTGATATTTACATCACGAAAACTCTCACGTGTCCATCGAACAATCTATTAGAGCTTTAACTTTTCTCAAACTGCTTTTTACTTATCTTTCGTTCTCTTTCGAAATGCCTTCCCTTTCACTTGCCTTTCCGTTCAGCTGCTTCCACGTTCAATTATTTCCTTTTCTACCATCAAAAATCGATTTATTCAACTCAATGAATTAAATAGCAACGTTTCATCAAAATAGTACGCAACTCAAACGAGAATTCATCTTCCCGACACCTCCGTTCCTCGCCATGCGTCGATACGCCACGAGGTTCTCCACTTTTCGACCGCGTCGTAAAAATTCTGATCAATTTAGCTGGACGTGGCCGAGCAGGATTGTGCAGGCAAACGAAAAATCGGCACACGAAGGTTCAAGTAATAATTTCACCGCCGTCCTTCTCGTTCCGTCTTCGATGCATTCGCGATACGACACTGATGGCCGCATTCGCAAGATGCGAACCCGTGGCAATTTGTATTCCGAGAGCTCGAACCGTAGTCCCTTGATTTAGTGCTAATAAATATTCATTGGCGTACTTGAAACTGACCTCAGAGAATTGAACGGTATTATCGTGTGTACTATTCGAAGATTAACTATGATTATTCGCCTCTCGATATGTTGCAGATCGTTTTAACGTGGGAAATAAATAGACGTTTCATTATTATCTTCAGCGAAACGACCAGTATGCGGTGTCGCGATGCCAGCATAATAATAATGGTGATAGTAACGTGCAATTGTGACGGGATATTTCGATTGTTTAACTGGCTTCTCAAGCTAGTCTTGTTGATGGTAACGAAAATTTAGTGGTCCTTGGTTAAACATTAGATGGAATACTTATTTACGTTACTTTAATTACGCTACAATATCTCGTGGCAATTATATTCAATTATTATTCTTCCATCTAGTCTGGTCAAAGGGAATAGATACGACGAGGGCGCGTCTCTGTTATGTAAAAAGGGACGACGAAAAAAAAGCGAAATTGGTAGAAGGAAGTTCGTAGAATGTTATGGCATCGTTGGCGGCAGATATTTATCTGTTATTGCGATCCGAGGGCCGGGTAACCGTAGAAGAAATCGTTCACTGCAAAACGACCTGTCGATAGCAGCGTTCTGGGATCGTTATGCCCGTGTCCCTTGTCGTTGGATCTTCTTCTTCTGATCTGCTTTCATTGATAGGAACCCTTTCTTCTCGTGCGTCCATTTTCTCCGAACAACTGTTTCTGGAACGTTGGCTACGACTCTGAAAAGTCCATTTCAAGTTCCAGACGATGAAAACAGTCCGACCAAACGATTTCAATAAGTTCTTCCCCCCATAATAAATTGTTGGACTGTTATAAAACGATAGGAGCCGTGAAAAATATAATCGTCACCTAAAACGATGAAGAAATAATTTTTAAATTGACGATCGAACTCACGATATTGCGACATATAATAATACAATATAATATAATTATTAATTTATAGTATATACATATAATAATTCGCGAAATTTAGGATTATTTACACAAGGCGATAGAATGAAAGTTTTCGAAATACAAGCGCACTGCTGAGCTGTGTTGCCGTGCTTATAAACATAGCGTATAAATATAAAAATAGAGATCCTGCAATAATATCAAATAAAATTCATATTACCCTGCAATTTGAACTCCAATACCTTCGCCACAAAAGTTACCATCGAAATACCAATCTGCCAATCAATGAATCATTTCCAAACCGAAGATAGCCCGTTTGAAATGCCAATCCGCGAGATGGCAGGCTCTGGGGCGACAAAAACGCGATAAACGAATGTCCAGAATCGCAAGGACGATCCGCGACAGATGAAAAGATTAAGAAGTGGAGCGCTCGTCGAGGACGGTTTTGCAAACGAGCCGTTTCAGCCAGATGGCTCCAAGGGTAACTATTTGAACGTTGAAGCCAGGCATTGAGTGTACCGATGACAATTAAGATACTGACGTTGCCCCGTCATAAACGAGTTCGTCTGGTCGTTTCGAAAAGGAATTGCCTCGCCACACGCGTATACGTATCTATCATATAGCCGGCATTGTGAATCGAATTTCGGATTCGCAATTTCGATCCTCGTCGCAGGGAAAACGATTTTCTTCATTGACGACGCGATTAAAGGTAGAAGCGTGTGATTAGTTTGTACGGGTGCAGTTTTGTAAAGTTTGGAATTGTATTTTGTATTTGGTCAGTTTTAAATGTCTGGTGACGAGGAACTGATATTGCCTTCCATAATAACAATAATAATAATAATAATAACGGTTACCAAACTGTATTAAAAAGAAATTTCTAATGCATTTATTAAACGGAATTTGAGATATTATTTTTAAATAATATTTCGACGCTGTTGATATAATATTTCTGTACTTTTCTATGTAGTAGAATTTTTTGAAATAATGAGTCATGAATTCGTAGGATTCTGGTCAGTTTTCTAAATTGCACATTTTAAATTTTAGATGATGTTTAATTACGTATAAGTTATCACGCACTGGGTACGAGGAAATTTTAATAATGTTTCTAGCAATAAAAATAATATTTAGAATTGCTATCAATTCACAAAAGTGACCCAGCTACCTGCTGTCTCAATGTCTCGCATATTTACCATCGACACCTTCGATGCGTTCCTCGAACCCGTCCCAAAGGTCAAGTGCGTAGAAATATCGAGACCGTATCACCTACCTGAAGTTACCGTGCTAAATAACAACAGACAAATGCTTCGCACAGCCAGTCCTGTGTTCACCTTCGTGCATCACAGTTCATCACATTCCATTATATCCTCCATCGCTCGTGATTCATTGTACTCACCTGCATCTCCGCACACCTGAGATTCATCCAACAACGGTTCGCATCTATATCGAATTTCTTCACGATTTTCCAACATTTCTATCATTCTACACTCACGCGATTTCTTCAATTTCCAATATTTCCATACGTTCGCGTCACAGTACAACGTTCTACATCCCTACAATTCTATCTTCCCCAATAGCTCAGTCACAATAGTTCAACCTTTCTCGAATATCACGACATTTCCATATATCCATATTCCTACGCGCCTGCCTTTCCCAGCACCCCAATCACCATACCTGTATAACTCTTTTGTCTCTGTGTATACCTCGCCAGTATAACGTCTTCCAAAACGACTCCTAGTCCCCATAAACCGAAAGAATACCATCGCAATGCAGACCACTCAACAGCAATCGGCTCCCCTATATTACACATACAGGGTGGCCGCTATCTCAGGGAACATCGGGAAATGGGGCGTAGCTGGGATGCATCTAAACAACTTTTTCCTTGACCAAAATGTGGTTTGCAGCTTCGTTTTCGAGTTATTAACGAAAAACACTGGCCAATCAGAGCGCCCGGAAAGCGCGCGCTGCAACAAGCGACTCTCAATTGCGTTCGGTTGCTATGTCGATGCGTTGGTTCGCGACCACGACAGAGCCAATTGAGAATCACGTGGCGGAGCGCGCGCTCTACAGGCGCTCTGATTGGTCAGTGTTTTCCGTTAATAACTCAAAAACGAAGCTGCAAACCACATTTTGGTCAAGGAAAAAGTTGTTTAGATGCACCCCAGCTACGCCCCATTTCCCGATGTTCCCTGAGTTATCGGCCACCCTGCATATGTATGCCAAACCCTAATGGCCTCATTGGTATACAGTGTGTACAGGTCGGCCGACCATCCATGATCGTTATCTGCACGGTTCGATCGTTGGACCGATCACGGGGGGCAAAAAAAGAAAGAAAGACCATTCGAAACGTCAAATGGAGTGAGTTGAACGAGAAATCGAACGTGTTTTCAGGGAGGGCGAGGGTGGCGGCGGTGGCGGCCGTTCTGTGACCAGCGCTGGTGGGGGTGGAGGAGGAGGTGGAGGTCGACGGGCACCGAGTCTACGGCTGGTGAACGGAAGAGCGACTACGGGGGTCAGTTTGCACACCAGCAGCACAGAATCCGTTCGTTCACCCCATCACCACCTCGGCCAGCAGCAGGGCGGCAATAATAACAATAACAACAACAACAACAACCATAATAATAATAACAACAACAACAATAACTGCCACGCCGGTAATAACCCCGCCGCGAACAATCATCCACGGCTTAACAAAGATGACAGCATCAAGATCAGCATCGAGAACACGAATACTTGCACGGACAGCCTCGTCACTGCTCTAGACGACGAGACATTGCTCATCACCGATTTCGCGGCCGATACAGGTGAGTCTGGCAGATTAGTTCATTTTAATTATAGGTGCACGATGTATCCATTCGCGTATGTATGTTTGTTCGAGAGAATGGTACCTGTACCAGTTTCTTTTTCTTCATTTTCGTGTAAATTTCGGGTGAGAGGGTATTACATACCTGGGGAGAGATTGAGACTTTGATATTATCTTAGATAGACTTGGAGAATATAGTAATAATATTTCGGAGACTTTGTTAATTGAATAAAATAATTGACCATGGCATTATCTATTAAACTTGGGGTTTTCAATTCGGTAGAAATTATCAGCATGACAGATTTTTCTTTCTACAGATCGGATTCACGATTTTCATAAAAGATTCAGCACGCTCGCCGGTTTTGTTCACTGGCGTTATGCTGCAGTTGTATCTTGCTCACCGGAAATTTAATTGCTCAGCTTGCGACATATCCCGTTTCTATTCCACGCGAGATTTCTGACACGTTTCGCGGAAAGCTCAGAGACCACGATAATTCGCAGAATCACAGCTAAATAGCGAACTAAAAGTGATTAAATAAATCTGACTGAAATTCTGGTTACACAACACACATAATTAACTACCTTATCTCGTATCTGGTTTCACGATGCTATCGAGTAAACAAAAAGAAATTAATTTAATGCTCAAATAAAATTTGCCTTGCATAATTAGTATAATTAGTATTGCACAATCATTACTTGTCATCGTTTCATTTACATTAAGGGGGCATATCTGTTAGAAGCTCGACGTAACTGTAGAAAAAGTTCGAGAAATATGTTGGGCTAATTACAATTGCGTCACTATACTTGAAACGCCCGCGCTCCTCCACTTGTCGAGTTAAATACACGGACGTTCCCTGAAAGAATCGACACGTCGCCGATGTAATTTGACCTTTTTCCCTTTTTTGTCACACCTACGAAACAATGTTCCATTTTACATTCAAGGCGACGGCAACAGGTCAGTCGAAAGAATTAATCAAGAGGGTGTTTCAATTACGATGCTCCAATTAAGCACGTAGCGATGAGGTAACATTCCGAGGTGTGAAATAAAAATGAAACCAGCACTCGCAATCTCTGCGATAGTGCACTCGTAAACCGACCGTATCTTTCGTTGTTTAATTAATTGTAATCGCGAACGATCGTTGAAAATTCAACCGGACCTCCAATGGTTTCTCTTACGAATCGAGGTGCGGAAATTTTAATTGGAAAACAAAGTTGCCCACGAAAATATTCGACAGTGTAAAACCTTCGAAGAATCTTTGTTCGTTTAAGCCTTCTGTTAGTAACCAGAATGGAGTAGAATTTCGAAGCTTGGTTATTCAAATGATTTTGCATAAATCTGTTTTCAAAAAACGTGAGTCGACGTGAAATTGTTCAAAGAATCAAGCTCTAGAGCGGTTTTGCGATATTTTATCAAGAACATACAAAAATTATTCAGGCAAATATAGAAATGGGTACCCGGGTGTCCGGTTGCTAACATAAGTCTTAATGTTCAGTTGTTTTGTAATAAATATTCCAAGACGAACATCAAAATATTTGTTCGAAATAGATGGCGAGTTCTGTTGCAAGATTTACTGAATATCTAACGTGGCCAGTTACTTTCGCTACCAACTGTCATCATTATATTCGAAAAACAGTGATTCTGATTCGGACGCGGCAACGATTGAACGTTTTCCTTCGTATCGGGAAAGCCCCATTGAAGATCGCGTATTCGTAGTCATTGTCACGCGTGTCCGTATCGAAATACGGGCTGCCGTAAGAACGCATACCGAATGAATCGTTTGTCCGTCGATAAATGCGTGTAACGAGCCTATTATCAGTCGGCGCAATATGGAAAAGCAATCAGACCGACTGCGCGTTTAGTCGGCGTGTTTACGAGCACGTGACAATGAGTGGCAATGTGAAAGAACGACAGGCCAGGCCGAGAAAATTAACTCGACCCTTCAATCATGCTTCAATTATTTCTAAACAGTGCTTCGTCGTCGGGAATATACTAATTCTAATCATAATAATCGACAGTATTAATACAAGAAAATTTCCTTTATTCAATTCAACCTTCACAACTAATCGTTAACATTCAGAGTATATGAAAGGGTTAATATAGCGTTTCCTATACTTCAGCAGAAAGTTCTCTTTCTTTTCGAATTCAAAGGTTCCCAGATCGTTTACCTCGTGGAACTCTTCAGCCCGTCTCGTTTTTCTTCCATCACGAATTCGCTACTTTCTTCCCCAATCTCCTAATTTTTAGCACAGACCATTCCTTCTTGCTCCGTTAATTGGTAACATCGCTCCAATATCGATGCTGAAAGTGTCGTCATGCTCGCGGCAGCTTCAGCTTCCGATTTCAACGAATCAGGTTTCCCTTGCGGTTTGCCGGATGAACATAGAAGATTCCAGACTCTGCCTTACGCGCGATTGTTTATTTGAAGTTTCGCGTCTGAAGCGAAAATTGCATACGGAATTCCGTGCTCGTAATAGAGAGAATCGGAGCGTAGGGCGATTTCGTATCAGCGTGGAAAGAGAAATATACAAATCGCAGAAGTTAAGTGAAGTTACCTCGGAACGCTTTATGCTTGATTAAAAATGAAAATAGAGAAGAAATTCTTGGTTTGTGGTAATTATCGATTTCGATGCGAATAGGATATACATATATTTTAATCGGTGAAAATTGGGAAAATTGTTCACTAGATTTTTGTTATTCGCACGCGGTTTCAAATGAGCCGCGGGATAATTGATTAATTGCGGCGAAGTAAAATATTAAATAGCCGAGCCTGTTTTCTGTGGTCGGATTGTTTGTTTCGTAAGAGGCGATTAACATTACTGGTTCTCGCGGTTGAATATGCGCCGATTAGAGAATATTTATCAAGCTTCAATGAATCTCTAACAAAATGCAAAAAACTGTAATTCCATGTTTGTCGCACGTTTCGTTATTCCTCGTTCTTCTGAGAGGATGCGAGTTTTTCAATTTACACAAGTGAATGAAGAACGTAAAGTTGAGGAATTTTTACAAATGTTATCATTTCTCCAAACAGGATCTAAAATTTAGAAAAAGAACAGGCCTCTCTGTTAACAAAACGAAACACCTATTAAGTCCCGTTGTTACACCTGCGCATAAAAATATACATACTTAGAGTTAATTGAGGCTTATCGAAAGCGGCGTTAATTAAATGTTACGTAGCAAAAATGTCGCAATCAAGAATCGCAAGCAAAAAGCCCTGAACCGATTCCATATCGGTTGAGACAATTTGCCCACTTGTGGTCTAGCAGGCAAACTATCTGTCGCAAAGCACAGTCCCACAAAGACAGAGGAAAAAGAACATTTTGTGACGGAAACACTGGCTGCAGTCTCGAGTGTCGCGTCAATCTAGTTCCATTTACGCTCTGATTTCTGAGCGAATACAATGTGCACTCGCGAAAATTCCTTTTCCATCGTGGAAACCTTTCGTCAACCGCTGAACTTTGTATTGCGAAAGAAAATTGCTCCCCTTTGAATCGTTTGCGGATGGTTTTTATGCAACCGGTGCGGTTATACGTATTCGCGTGTCCCGTTGAAATAATACGGCTTGAAAATCGTTCGGAGTTTCAATGTTATTGGATCATTTCGAGAAATATCGAAGAAATTCGAGGCGAATCGGTGTCGAGCAAATATTTATTTCGTTCGTGAACTTTTTACGGCGTTTATACGATATTGTTTATAAAGGCTGCGCAATGAAAAAGAGACGAAATAGTAGAAAGAAATCTGTAGCAATGCCCAAGAGTCTTCCAGGGTCTCTCAGAGCGTGTCTAATTTCGAGAGCAGCATCCGGGCGTCTGGCAAGGATCGTACGCTTGGATTCCTCGAATGCTCTCCACACAAACACTCTCTGAGATGCTCTTCGAGCAGGAAATCTGTGGAATCGCATGAAACTGCAGTCGGAGTAAAAAGGGAAGTCCCGGCGTAGGCCAAAGTAATAGTCTCCGTGCACCTGTAAAATTAGGTTCCGGTTTAAATATCCGTATACCACTTATTCCAAACGATTATAGATACCTTTTAAGGTACCATCTAGACTCTTTCAAAATACTCCATTACTTTTGTATACATGATGATACCTGAGTATAAAAGAATATATACACATATACACTGTCGTTTATAAATTGAAGCACTCGATTGTTTGAAATGGAATAAAAGTTACGCGCGTATGAAGAATCAGAAGACTACTTCAACGTGCAAAATATATTACGCACTGTGTAGAAGAAGGAAATATATTTCCACTGTCCTCCAACGATAACATCAATTCATTTAAACCTGCAAAAAAAATGTCAACAAAAGTGAATAAAAGGGAAGATGAAAAGAAAATCCTTTTCCAGTTCTATAGACTGAACTGCCGAGATTCAATATTTCCCCTTCTCATGTTCATTAGTATAACATGATGCGTGTGACAAATGAATTAGTAGAATTAATTTCAATTACAACCATCTTGTAATCAAATACAGAAGTCTATTTAAAATATTATTACTACCCTTGCTTCCTTAAAATACTTGCGTAACACTTACCTCGCGTGCAATATTAAAAAATATACTCTGCAAAACGAAACAATTGTAAAAGCGCAATTTTCGCACGCCGGTTCTGCACCCGTTCAAAACAGACTCAATAAATTCTTCAGATTCTTCAGCAGATACTTCAGGGTCATCTTTCGAACCCAGCCACCGCAAAGTTCTTCGTAGCACCCCGTCAACTTTACCTACGATTCGATTGAAGCTTGTAGTACGCACTAAGGGCTTTAAAGCTGAACGTTCCGACCTCTGTAACTCTGTTATTTTTATGAAATCAGACAAACCCTTTCGCAGATCTATTTTCTATAACATCGAATTGGAGCAAAATATAAAAAAAAACAACGATTTCTTTTATCCGTCGCACTAGAATAAGGAAACACTTACATATGTTAGCAACCAAAACGGTCACGAAATTCGAGACTTAGTTATTTCAAAGAATTTGCCTATATTTGTTTTCACAAGACGTGAATCGACGTAAAATTGTTAAAAGAATCAAGATCCGGAGCGGTCTTACGATATTTTATCAACAACATACAAAAAATGATTAAAAGAAACATACAGTTGTTACCCGGTCGCCAACATAAGTGTTAAGGAAAAGAAAAGTACAAAAATCAACTCGTTAAACTCGACGCGAAGAAAAAGGGACACACACATCCAAGGGTCGAAACAATTATACACCGAGCCACTAACATACATACATACTCCGTCACGAAACTCACCGATCGTGTCCAATATCTGTACACTCCGGGTTTCGTGCGATTAATTCGTGATCGGTTAGCGGGGCCGGCTCCGTCACTATCGCCGACGTCCCGGTCGCCTCCAGTGTCAAGGCTGTGACGGCAGATTGTCGCGTGAGTGTTTTTGCATGCGTTCCTCCGGCGCGTCGTCGCATTATGGGAGTAGAGGAATCGAACGCGTGGTCGTCGTTTCGTTACACAATGAAAAACCGGTCAGTGTTAGTGTCCCCTCGCTCCCTTTCTCCTTCCCTCGCTTTCTCCGTCTTTCTCGTGCCTGCCGTCTTCGCAATCTCATACGTATCGCCGCTCCTCCGTTCGTTTCTGTTCATCCTGGCCGGGGTTGGTGGGTCGGGCCCGCTTGGCCGGCCGGCTTTCGCCCGACCGTGTGCGGCTCCTTTTTCCTCGCGTTCCGCTCGTCATTAGTCAACCTCTGCTCCGGGGACCAGTTACACGGTAAACGGGGCAGACCGTTCACGCGATCCTCAGGCGCTTGACTTTCGGCCGATGGCCAACGAACCAGCAACGTGCGCCGGCCTGCTCGACGAGCAGAGGAGGCCGTTGTTGAGGAAGCAGAGACCGTCGTGCGAACAGAACGGATGTCGCATTGTTGTGTCCAGCTGGCCCGAATTGTCTAACGCGCGCGGATCGCAGAAATTCGGTGAGTTGCTTTTTCCTTCGCGACGTTCGACGGATTCGTCGGGAGTGTTTGGGGCGACGTTATTACACGGGGCCGACCAGTGGCACGCTGACAGGATTCGTAGGAAGATTTTCGTTTGTTTGGTAACCTTGTGTCGCTGGTTTTCTTCTTGTCTTTTTATCTGGGTGAGTTTGCTCCCGCGGTGTTTTCGAAAGAGTTGGTGGGATTTCTTTTGGAAGCTGCTGGGTTAGGTTTGAGTTAGGATCTTGGAACATTTTTCTGCTTATCATGTTCGTATTCCTTTGCCACGGTCGCAATAGTACTCGTTTAATCAGTCCTGCTCGTTTAGTATTGTAATAGTGGCATTACTTTTGCAGCTGTTTCGCTGTTCGTGTATCCGTGGGATCATTGAACTAACGCTAACTCTAAGAAATCTTTGCCCCGCCTTGCTTGCCGTCTGTTATTATTGTTGTTAAAGCAATTAATGGCAACGATTTGTTGATCGTTTCTATTATAAGGCAACGAACGTCTGACTTCCGAGAAGTCATTCTTACCGATCACTGTCGTATAAAAAAAGCTATCTGCACGCCATTGTACTCATTAAATATCAACGCAACGCGATTTATTAATAATTTTCCAATAACCGGTTGGCTAATAGCTCGTCCGTATAAAAACTGGGAACTCCCCGCGAGATAATTCGCACGAATGGAAACAAAAAAAAGGTGTCTCGGTATTGTTCGCCATTTCATTATCCGCATTCCGACGTCACGTTCGTTTTATCGGGTCTATGAAGCCGCGGTCGTAAAGAGGAGAAACAGAATTCTCTCGGTTAACTGTATTTAATCGAGTCGTCGAGGCAAACGGTGCTTGGCGGTTTTTACGTTTCGCATGCGTTCCCGCCATGTGATGTCTATGGTGTTTGGTATCTGGAAAGGAAGTCGAATGGGAGATTGGAATGAGCTCGCGTGCGCCGTGAATCTCGGGCCGGGGCTTTTGCGGGACGTTTCTTCTGCGACTGGACTTGAACGCAATTTATTTGGAACGCAGAATGCTAACAGAGTTTGCTGGAAGTTCGTACGTAATTACACATTGATCGAATTGCCGCGGCTGGGTGGGGAATACCAATCCCCATGGGATCTGCAGAGTTTGTGTAATCGTGTACACCGTAACACGTTATTATTATTATTGTTATTATTACTTGGACTAACAGTAGTAACTTAATTTCTCATTTTATTACTTGCACCGTGCAGGACCTGACGATTTTAATTTTTTAATAAAAATGAGGAGTTAGGCAATGAAAATGTTCGATGGCAGAAATAATTGTGGATAAATATTGCTAGTACTATTCCAGATCTGGCAAATTTCTTTGCAGCAAATACATTTGGGATATTGAAACAACTCGAACCACTTGACCGGATTGATTTCCACTGGAGTGTTAATTATTTAGAATTAATTAGGGACTCATCAAAGTGTCAGAAAATATAGTTAATAATACACAGTCGAGAGTAACTAGAATTACGGTTAACTACGCGTACTTAATAATTGTTCTCAATGCACATATAATGTCATGTTGAACAAATTGACTACATTTTTAACCGGATCATTATAAACAAAGACGAAGGAAAATCATATCGTCTTTCGAACAAAAGAAAAATAACAAATACCATAGAAACGTCACTCGGAAAAACCCTCCCTCGGGATAACCGCTTCATAACTAAAGCAGATATGTCCCGCATCATTGTCTCCAAATGACAAATGCAATTCTATCCTAGTCTATCTGAGTCCTTACAATAATTCCAAATTGTCACGAGTCCTTTCAGTAATTCCTAATTGTCGCAGATGCATTCCCAGTCTCGTTCACAATGCCGCCCAAACTTAATTACACGCACAATGGCATTAAAAGGAAACGTCCGTATCCCTGTGTTCCAGGTAACGAAATGAATTACAAGGGCAGTGGGAAGGTCCACTTCGGAGTGGACGATGTGTCCCTCTATGGGACACCGAAGGAGGAGCCGGGCCCGGGTCTTCCGGGCCAGGAAGTCAAGCAGAGCTTCTTGAAGAATCAACTCCAGGCCCTGTTCCAACCCACAGACAACAAACTTGCCATGAAACTGTTCGGCAGCAAGAAAGCGTTGATGAAGGAACGGATCAGGCAAAAGGCTGCGGGTCACTGGGTCATCCATCCTTGCTCCAGTTTTCGGTGAGTCCTTCCGCCAGATATCAAACCGTTTTTTCGCCTGGACAGCGAGCGAGATATCGACCGTGTCTCTCGATTCTTCGCCTCGATAAAATCTAACCGCCGGTGTCGTCTTCTTGTCTCGGCCGTCCTCTTTTCTGTTTGAGGAATACAGAAACAAAAAGAGGGTGGTATATGGTCAGACTGCAGGGGCGTGCACTGCGGTTACGGTTAGGTTTTGTTCCTTGCCGGAGGATCCTTTCAAAGGATACCTCGTTTTTTCTTGTCGACTTTTTATTCCAAGGGTGACTTCAAAGGACGTCGTAGGTATTGTGCAGGTAAAATTAGGAGGAATTATCGCGGCGCGAGTTTTTCGATATTTCATAACGTCTTATGGTTTCTTATTAACTACCCCGTGCATGTGTCGTTGCCACGGAATATTCGTAACTCGATTTCTACTTACGACGAAGGGCTAACCCGCTCTAATTAATTATATCCGCGTGGGAGAAATGAAAGACGATAATAACAGCGATCCAAGAACAAGGTGTCAGAACAATTCCGTCGCCCTTAATTTTCGTGATAACAGAAAATGATCGTTCGCGCGTTATACGATTATCTATGCCCCTTTCCCCGATGGATCGAACCGCGTTATCGGTTAATTTGCATGAAAGAATGGAGCGTCGAAAGAGCTCGATATTCTTCTCTGTCCCAGTGTACCTCTGTGCCCGATCACAAAGCAACAATCCGCGACGATCGTTAACGAGAAACGAATTTCGAGGATCTACGTATCGCGCGGCCCACCGCTCCTGTCTGGCCTAATTACCAATTAAAACGTCTAATTAGAGTATCTCGCCGGCGAGAGCAGATCCGAATCGAACGGAACTGTTGCGTCGAAGGTTTTCTTCATCGCGATTGCGCGCTGATCGGCTTTGACCTAGTTCGCAATCTTGCCGGAGAAAACAATCGATGATAAATCCGGCGACATTGAACAACAAACGACTCTATACGTGCGCACACATGGCACTGGTTTTTGAAAGTCGACGAAAAAAATGTCCAAGCATTTTTCTCCTCCTTTTTTTTGAACACCGCGATTCATCGGCGACTGTCGATTTAACACTGGAACTACCAAGCCAGTCAAAATGACTGGTTTCAGATTTCCTACTTTAAAGTTATTAACATACAGGCATTGCTGCAGCAATTTATGGTGACTTTCAATGAGGCAAAATCACAATTACATATGTTTATTTAATGTCCATTCAACCATTTTCGTGTTCATAATCTGTCCAAACGTATAATGTATAAATAGTATCAGAACCTATCGGTAGTTCTAGTGTTAATTCAGGCTTTGCAAAATCGACAAATGTGGGTTTGTCGATTTTTAAGGCGACATCAACCCAACAGTAATTTGTCAGGATTCCACACTAGAACTATCGATAGATTTGAATAGAGATATAACAATTGTCATTCTAATTTCCTCCATTAAAAGCACTTTTACTTCACTTTGACACTTTCCTTTAAATATCGTTCAAATATACAACAGTATACTGTACTATACCACAGACGCGCGAATATTTGGATGGATACTTAAAGGAAAGGGTTAAAGTGAAGTAAAAGTGCTTTTAGTAGAAGAAATTAGACTAATTCGTTTTAGTCGCTACGAATGTTGGGTAATATATTCGCAAGATCTGCATCAGGATTTTATTTCGAAAATTGTGTTTCAATTATATATTTAATAGCAGAACTACCAAGCAAGTCGAACTGTCTTGTTTCAGACTTTTTTGCTTTACAATTGGTAATATAGAGGTAACGGTGTAGCAATTTATGTTGACTTTTAATAAGACGGAATGACAATTGTATATCTCTATTCAAATCTATCGGTAGCAGTGTTAGGTACTGATAAATTACTGTTGGGTAGATGTCGTCCTTAAAATCAATTAACATTCGTGTTAGCAACCGGTACCCGGGTACCCATTTCTATATTGGCTTTAATAATTTTTGTATGTTCTTGATAAAATATCGCAAAATCGCTCTAGATCTCGATTCTTCGAGATTCTTCGAACATTTTGCGAAAACAAATTTGTGCAAAATAATTTGAATAACTAAGCTTCGAATTTCTACTCCATTTTGGTTACTAACATAAGGGTTAAACGAAGTGAAACCAATTGCAGAGCAACCACCCTTCGATTTCCATCATTTGACCGTTTATGTAATTTCATAATTACCTAATGTTCAAATATTTAATATAACATCTAGAGAACAATCTAGATGATCTAGATGAGACTAAACGGTTCTAAATTTTCATCGAGAAACGTATGTTCAATTATCCCATCGATTTGAACGCCTAAATTTCTCCGGCGTTACCTGCTATCCTCGCATGTTGCCACCCGTTTCAGAAGAATTATAGACACGTCGAGGATCCCTGGCCTCTGTCTTTGGGACAGGATAAAGCACTTTCCCGAATCGGGGTCGAATTCCTCGTCCGGCTTGGCCAGCACGGTTTGTGCTACCGGTATGCGTGCCGCAACAAAGACGATATTCTTCCTGATAACGTGAACGGGATATTCTCTTGACCACTTCACCTTCTCCTTAAAGGGTTGAGCGATCCATTGGAGACAATGGAACGTCCATGATTTGGTCTGCTTTTGTATGGGGGAAGAAATGATTGACATTGATCCGCTGGAAATGTTCGATCCTTGGATAGATCGCGCAGGTAGCGTAATATTAATTGTTTCGTTCATGCAGGAGCTTGAACGCCTTAATTAATTTGTTTTACGTTGGCAAGGAAATTTATAGTAATAATAATAATATATTTTCGTTAATCAACGGGCTAGAGAACCCTTTAGTATACAGGGGATTGTGTGACACAGAGAGTAATAGTATCATATACAGTACAAAGTAAAAACAGAAATACAGAAAAGAATAAGAATTTGAGGAAAATAAAATAAAGTAGAATATAATAAAATAAAATGGGATAGAGTAAGAAGACAGTTCTTAATTCTGAAAAACGGAATAATTAATAACCATTTACAATTTACCGCGATTAAAACGGATTGTTAAACGCTATAAAGAAAGTCCCACAAAATTGGGACAATCGCAAAATTTGTTCGCGTGGCTGCATAAACGATTGAAGCAATTAAATTTCCCATAGAGTGTTTCCGGTGAGTGTTCGTGTAGAATATAGTATGAATACTTAGTTGAAACATTTTTTTGAAAATCGTGCGACGACAGTTCTCGCGATTGGTTATTGAATTTTAGCAATATCCGTTATGATATCGTTGCAGAATTTTCACGTGACACGCAACGGCTGTTGGATAAATCTGTTTATTGTGTTGCGTTATTTTTGCTCACTTTTTCTAGCAGTCGGCAGGAAAATTGTACCTTCTTTTTCCACGTGAAAGAATAACAGTCGGCACCCGCATGTATACGTGATTCGTAGAGAAGCCACGCCGGGGAAGTAAATTTTGACGAGGGTGAATTTCGAAGGGAGAACGCGAAATCTGAAATTCAAAAAGCGGTGCGCTTCGTAAAATGTGCAGCGACGCTGCAGTAAAATCCTCGACGTCTTTTGCATAATATCGTCACGAGCTTCGAGAACACGCTGATATTATTCCCATGCGCGGCATTTTATTTATCCCGGGTCTTAATATCGTTTATATCGCGATGCAATCGAGAAATTTATCGCAAGGACAATTCGCTTAATATTAAAGCCGATAATATAAATAATATTATCGAAAGATCAATTTCTGCTCCACTGCACGCTGCGTCACAAACAATTTCGCCAATAATTCTAATAATCGACGACTCCATTAATCGATTAACGATACACGGAAGCCACTAACATACAGGACACATTAATTGTTTTTATCTCCGATGATTTTTCCTCACGCCCGTTCGTCCAGCAAATATTTACACGGGGACGGCACGGATGCCCTTAAAATACCTGCCCCTTCCGATTTCTCCCGGGCACCACGCCGATCGATCGAAAATCCGTGTCTGAGGGGGTCGTGGATTGGAATTGCTGAAATTACCCAGGCACCGTTCCATAACCATTCGCGAGGCGGTGCACCGTGCGTTTGTCGTGCCAATTGCTTGAAATTGCGACGCCCGTCCTCGCAGAAACTTGTTTAATTACTGATAATACGGGGGCCGTGCTGTATCCAGCATTCGTGGGCGTTGAAATTTTCATTCGAACCGCCGTTAAACGATCCCCGTACGTTATCTTTTGGCAACGGACGATCGTCGGAACGCTGGGAGATCTTTCAATTATGTATGCAGCTTCCGTGGAGAATAGAGACACTAATCTCTGATCTAAATGCATGTTAGGTTAATGGGGAGCGTCGATGGTAATTCTCGTGGAGGACTTGTGTGTAGGACGCGTGTTCAGCATGGGATTCAGTTAAAATGAAATTGTCGATATGGAATTTTTCATTAATGAAATCTGAGACGATTTATTGGCGATCGTTTTCTTTTGTTGAATTTTGTTCGGATCTTTCTATTGCCGCGAATTCTGGCGGTATACTTTTAAAATTTATAGGAGTTTAAAATTTAACGAAGTTCGATTGTTATCGCGAAAATGATAGGTCTCTGAATAATTTCAATAGTGACAATTGTTTATTTTCTTCGGAATAATAATTGTCAGTCTGCTTCAACTTATTAAAAAATTGGTTGTCGAGCAAGATTTTACGAACTTAAAAGAGAAACACCGTACACTCGTGGATTCTCCAGTGAAAGCTGCATTTTTAAATAGAAAAATAGAAGCAGCAAAAGGACAAAGAAAACTGAAAAGAAAGCTTCTATCGAATTCGTATAGATAATAGAGACTTATACCGGGGCTGGAGCAAAGAATGAGTGTGAACAGCCACCATAGCTTGGCCAAAGATACACCATTGCAAACTCGCGTTACAAGCATGGAGGAAGCGTATGTTTTTCAGGAATCCATCGTTATAAATATCACTGCACGGTGCGATAGCTGGCGGCGCGAGCGGATTTCACTATTTTTAGCCGAACCTTTAAACGAGCATCTGACATCTGGCTCTTGTGGGATCAGGGGTCATTTTTATAGTTAGAATCCGCATCCCGCGGACATATCTCGCTTCCTGGATGCGCAATCAGAATAGATCGGCCTTGTTTGTCACGGGGAAATCCAATAATTGCGCCTGAATTCACGGATATATGGAATCCAACGATGATTCTAGAAAACTGGGACAATAAATGGACATCGTTTCGTTCGTTTCTGAATTGTTTTATTTTTCTTAACGGCCTGTTTCTCAGTGTTAACATTCACAACGGTGAGTCAATGTATTCGAGTCTACGAAACGAGTAGCAGAGATAACTAATAAATTCACGAGCACCAAACAAATGTTTCACTTGAAACAATTATTTAAACTCGAATTAATCGGTTTGATCCGCGAATGAGTCATGTCGAAGTTTAATCATCTGGGTGGCAGATGGATTCAATTATTTAAGACATTCTCGAACCTCGATAATCATTGTTATATTTTCGTGTCCTAAGTGGGGAAATCTTTCTTGCTAACCAGTCTGTTAGCTTTTCCATTTTCTTCCTCAGACTCCTGGACACGTTTTAGCCGGCACGAGTTCAATTTTCCTAACACGGATTGCAATGAAAGAAATGCACGAGATTAAAAGGAAATTGGATGAAAATTAAGAATTACAATTGAATTCAAGTCGGGACGTAAGAACTGTAACTCCACGTTCGCCTACAGGGGTATCCACTCCGTCCACATAAATCATGCAGCTTCGAGCACGATTACCAAATTAAACTTGCATATCGATCGACCTGCAGGAAATAAAGAAGAACAGGCGTTCGATCTTTCCTTGGCCGTTGGCCAATCGTTCGGGTCAATGGTATCGCCGGGGCTGGAATGTTTAATTAATGAGCAGGATCGATCGCGTAATTCGACTTCTGCATTGAATTAACGCGTTTGCCATCGGACGTCTGTGATTTATCGCATGAAACGCGCTCGCGAGTAAATCGAGACACCCCCTCTGAACCCCCGACCCTTTTAACGAGCACTGAAAAACCTTTTTTGTACGAGACGTGGCTCGAATCGTTTGTACAAAAGTTGTCTGCGAAACGTTTTGTGATTTGAAGGTAACGCGGGAAAGTGGCCTGAAGTTTGGGGATCCTGTGAAAAGGGACAATCAAATTTTTAGGACATATGTTCGTAAAAGTCTCATTGAAAAAGACTCATTGAAATGAATTTTTAAGAGAGTTATTGGGCTTACGGTTTTTTCCTTTCATTTCTTTGAAGTGAATTAGAAATGAAATAGAAAGTTTCGAGATTAAAGAGAGCTGTTTGTTGAATGTAATGTTTTAATTACAGTAAGGCTTGTAAAATTACGTGACGAGTCTAAACTTGCAAGGAGGCATCAGACAATAATTATTTACTCATAAATGAGTACTCATTATAAGCATGAAGATTTTGTTCCATCAAAATTGTTCCATTTATAACTACAAACAACGTTAATTATATAAAATTTCTGAATAGGGGATGATGCAAATTGACAAGAAATATATGCTTCTGCCTACTGTTACTAGCCCACAAATATTAACTAATTGCATATTTCATAAGTTTATTTGCCAAAAAGTGTTCGTACTTCGCGTCGTCGCGAACGTTTTAATTTCGAGAATCCTTAATTTCGCTAATGGCTCACGGGGATACGAACGAGATAAAATCGCAGGCTAGCATCGAAAGCATCTTTTCTCCGAAGTTTCTACCTCCTTTCAGGCTTCCTCAAGATTACTAAGTACGTATTCTCGTCCAGGCTGACAATGAGATAAAAGGGAGGCTTGTACGGAAGAAGGAAAATATTTGCCGCCGTCTCCTTTCATCGCGCCCGAAACGGACACTGTAATATTTCTCGCAGTTACAGTTAATACTTTGCGACGTAGACGAGACTTCCTCCACCGCCTGTCGATTCGCTCATCGGAATTATTGCTCACATTTTCAACATGTAACGTCGACTTTAAGTATATTGCGCGCTTCACCAGCTAAAGCACGAAATATATTTTTGTGGGGGGCAAACGTTTGATCGTTTAGAATTTTAGAAGAATGAACGGTGTTATTATTTTTGGAAAATTCGTGCCAATAATAATTCTGTTCGGAATTGGGTTAACCCAGGAAGATACTGAAAAATTATTTCGCTCTTCGATACCCTTTTGAAGTCTTTCCTTCAGTAGGTACAATTGTTTAAATTTACTAAAAATTTATTGGTACACATTGAACACTCTGAAATATTACGTCCTATTCACTCGTAAACATATTCAGGCATTAATTTCATAGGGGATGAGATAAACAATACTTCAAAACACCCCCTTCTTGGAAAGCGACAAAAATTACTTCAACACCATCAGAATTGCTTTGCCATGTTTAAAACAATCCCCAAGTTCGAAATCGAAATCTCACACACGGAATGATACTATACTAACACATTTATCTAACATACTCGACAATTATATTTCATACCTATCGAAGAACTCTGACAACTTGTGTGCCGAGAAATTTCTCAATGTGAAACATTCCATTGCCAAAGGGTTAAAGCGTCGAGCAACCTCTCGAATGTGTTTCATCTCCGTCACGATCAAGCCTCGAGTGCACGACGAAAAATCGAATGACCCGGTGGTCGAGATACGAGAAACATTCGAGGGCGTCGTAGGAGGACAAAGAGATGGCAGATTGAACGGTGTGCTCGTATAATGGCTGCTAGAATCGGGCTTACTGGCATCAGCTGTAAGAATGATCTCAGAATAATCATCCGATTAAGCGAGAGAGGCTACTATGCCACTGGGGGCACGTTGCTTCGAGGATCGCACGTGTCTCGCGCGTGCTCGTATCGCTCTACGCGTGCATGGACGAATTTCCTCGAGCGTGTATGTACCTTTTGCCAAATTCTATAAAGGGGGTATCCCGAAGTGTCGGTAAAAAAAAATCAATTTTTTACATTTTGTAAAATTATATGTTATAGTAAATAGGTCTGCGAAAGGATTTGTTTGATTTTATAGAAATAACAGAGTTACAGAGGTCGGAACGTTCAGCTTTGAACTAGGCCAGGCCTATTTCTCTGTTTTTGACACTTACCCATTGGCAGTTACTAGTCATTTGTCTTGACAAAACTGTCCCTTTTGTTTTGCAGGATGTCTGTGGTACACATGTGAACCCTCGGTAGCCAAGGTTTCCAAATTTTAGTGCGACTTGCGTCGTTGTGACATGCGACAAGGCATATCGCAATTACATTCTTGCGTTGTTTCTCAAAACCGTGTTTTATAAAATTCTAGTGTACCGATCGGGGTCATCTTTTACGCACGTCTTCAGCAGATGCGTCGCCATCGGCCCCATTAGAATTAGGCCACAATGTTTATAAAAAGATGAAAAACATGTAAAAAATCGGAATATCGATTTCAAATTGCTGCCATTTTAAGAAATTTGAATATTTCAACCCAAATCTGCTACCTGCGATAGCCAGAGCTATATGATTTCAGAACTTCTTTGGTGTTTTTTATTTTCGATGACTAGAACTAGCTGAAGCATGGTTACCAACCAAGCCATCTTTTTCGAGATGATCTAATTCTGCGCGCTGTAACGTCATCTTTATTTTATATTCTTCGTGAAAAAAAAATGTTTTATTAGAGTTCAAGATCTATTGAAAACACAGTAAATAGTTCAGTATAAAAATCTTTCTCTAAGGCCTTAAAAAAATTTCCTAAATCCAAAGTTGAATACCCCCTTAAATACAGCCAATGATTTGATAACAAATTTAATTATACATCTTTTATACATGTCAGTATAATTTTTGTCCTCAGTAAGAATGGAGGAATCGTGACATCGTTTTGATTTTTGGCTGGAAAATCATTGAAGTATAATAAATTTTCGGTGCCGTTGATTCATCTGAAAATGAAGTTAGATTAGAAACTACTTTTACGCACGAGAATATTCTGTTTCAGAATTCTTCCATTTCGAGGTACGAAGAATCGGCTTCGTTCAGCTCATTGAATTTAATTTTTCCTCGTTTGCTTCGCTATTTTCTTCTTTGTTCTCGTAACGACCGAGGTAACTAGTCGGAGTAAATGGTTTGAAACATTAACATTCTTTGATGCATTACAGGCATCGGTGCAATCAGAATTAACACTGAATTGGCTGCAACTTAATCCCGAAATAATACTCGCGTTTAAATTCATAAGAACGTGCCACGAACGGAGACTTGCGATAACCTTGTAATTGCCAATTGTCATTAACCACTTGCTTTTCCTTTTAACTGGAAACGTCCAATGATATTTCCCCGTTAGAAAAGACTCGCTTCTTTGAACGTTACTGTACGTTTGGAAAATTTGAAGACATTTATTACCAGGAAAGATGTACAGAAAACTTGAGTGGCATAGCGTAAAGCGAAGACGAGACATTTGATTAATTTTTTACTCGGTATGAAAAATTACGGGTATTTCTAGATCAACGTACCAAATACAATTTAATGAACTTGGTACATAAAATTGTCAACAAAGATCATTAAAGATGACGAGAACATTCGACACTTGCAATTGATACCTTATCTAAACTAATTATACCAGTATTTCTAATTTATAGAGTCCAAAGTACGGGACCAATAATTGGAACTCTGATTTATCAATTAATCATCCTTCATATAAACCTATGCACACAAATAGAATGCTTTACTATTCGTTTAATATTAACTCATGAACCCTTTGATTAGCTCAGTCCAAATTTTCCTATATATAGACCACCATTAAACCTGATTTCATCCCCACGACACATCGTAATAATTTGAATTGAACGCATCAAGATTAAAATAACTATGACAACTCCAGCTTACAATCAGAATAACGGTACTTTTCAAGATAATAATAGTTCGTCGCATATTATTTCAGTACAACAACGTTACAAAATTCTAATATGTAGTTCCGAACACACGAGCTGTCTTCCAGAAAATCATATTTCCTCAATCACGCCACGGTTGCAGTGATATCGGCAATATGTAACGAGGCATTGTGCGACAATTAACGAGGCGAACCATTAATTTAAGAATATTATATATCGCGAATACAATCGGGCGACAAAATTTGATGCAATAAAAGAACAAACAAGATTTGTCTAACGATCAATTGATCTTCAACCGTGTATTAGAATTGATTAATATATTGAACGTGGCCTGAAACCAAACGAAAATAGATTCGCGTGTGGTGTTCAGATCAGAGGCATCGTTCAGACGCTCGTTCCCGAAGAATGATTAGGCGTCGCGGCGACACGCGTCGATTAATCCACCGATGTTTCGCAGCAAGACAATGCGGGTCGTGTCTCGTGAGGCTCATGTTCACGCATACTCCTGGATCAATTAAGACGTCTCGTGGCTATTCTGTAATTCCTGACCGTGGCCAGTTGTGCAATTCTCCGACGAACGCGTACGCGTTGCCAGATTCGTCCGATTCTGGAGAATTCCCGCGAATTATCGCTATTACGACCTGATAGGTATATCATTCATTGGAAGAAATTTATTAGACATTCATTTCGCACGCGGTCAAATAATTTGTACGCGTTTGTGAATTATTGAGGGACAGACGGGAGACAGTAATTTAAATTGCATTCTCCATTTTTTTTTGAGGACATAAAAATAATTAGTTGTTTGTATCGGCGTGACATATCTTCGAGACAATCGGATTAGTTGAAGAAAAATGAAGTTACCGACCAATCATGTAAGCAACGACTTGGAAGAATAAAAGTCAGAAGATCGAAATTGGCGTGAAGAAAAAAGATTGGAAGATTCTTACAGACGAATGGAGAATTGCAGAAAGTAATTCCTGTTAATTTCACGTAAGTTCTTGGAGCTGAAGCTTCCATGTTGTGTTTAGTAGACCGGCGGATTTACGATACGTTAATGGCTCTTAAGAAGCAGAAAGAAGCACCGAGTCCACCCGGTGCTAATTAAAATTCTGAGTTTCCCACCTAAAAATAATTTGCCTGAAAGCTGTTAAAGTAGGAACAAGCATATTCGTAATGTTGAGAACAGCGTGGAAATCACGTACAATGTTGTAAATGTAATATTGGGCGCAGTACTTCGCACTTATTGAACTACAGTTTCCCGATGACAATTTTAACGTTATCCAAATACTCTTCGACCACTTTGAAATAATTCTTCAGCTGCCTTTACGGTGCAATCCATTCAGAAATTATAATAAAATTAATATCCATGGTTTGTGGCGTATTAATCAAATTTCTATCCTCCTTGTGGTCGATAAAATGAAACTGATTCCAGATTTCATCTTTTCACGCATACATATATATGTACACTGCTTCATTAAAGTTCGGTTAGAATTTCATTTATTCTGTTCTTTGTACACAGACATTCACTGCGCCATTATTATTCTCGGTGTACTTTGAGGTACAATATGTTTACTCAATTCCCCGTACAGTATGGCATTCAATATAGCAATTAAGAATGACCGTAAAATTAATCCAATTTCTTGCTATTCTTTAATTTACCCCAAATATACAATACTCTCCAAATAAACTTGAAAAATTAATGAACCGCCAAATCGAATTGAACAACGTTTCCGCATAAAGATCTCTATAGAACCGGAAATATATTTAGCAATAAACATTTCTAGAATCCCGTGCACCGCAAGTGATGCGAAAATTGCTTAAATATTTAACTTGGCAAAGCGTTCAACGTTAAACACGCGACAAATTCAAAAAAAGAGTCACACCATTTTAAGCATTTCCGTTTTTCAAATATCTTCACCCTTCCTTCTTTTCTCAACCTCCTCGTATTTCCATTCCCTTTCTTCTCGACGTTTCTTCCGCTCCAACTCGACTATTATCGCAAGTAAACACTTGTTACAGGCGAAAGAAAGAAGCCTTCGTTCGCCATTCACCGGACCAAGTTTATCTGCCGTTTCGTCTAAAAACTTTGCCCTCGTGCGTCGTCTTGAAACGTCCAAATGGAGGAAAGGGGATTAGCCCGGTTTCCCCGGGCGAAACTACAAACTGTTATTATCGGGACCCATGGAACGAGGCTGAAAGCGGAGTGTTGCTTGTTCCTAACTGCACGGCCTATCGAGTTTTATTTCGGCGATCAATTAGGAGAAACGCTTGAGGGCAGAACGGCCGGGCCGTTTACGTTAATGCCCACCTGTTTTGTTCCGTCGTTGCACGCCCTTCTGAATTATAATTACCGCAGAAAATGGGTTCCCCGCGTACACAGATATTGTAGGAATGATAACGAACGATCCTGGCGGACTCGTCTGTTACGACTCGCAAATTCCCCCCTTTTCATTTTCTTGATCACAGCCATGGTACTTTCGTCGATTTCATTTATTTATTTATTTGTTTATATGGGAAATGGCGCATTAGGGTAATACACAATAACAGTGCAAAGTGAAGTAGAGATTTTATATACGATAAATTAAGGGGATTAAAGTAGTTGAAGTCATTTAAGTGGAAAGCCAAGCAGTGGACGTTTAAGGGAAGAAGGTGTTTAATTGAATAGATCGATACGTGAGACGGCATTATTAACATTAATAATCGTTCGGTTGATACCAGTATGGTATCTAAATACTGTGTTGTGCTATTTAAAATGGAGGAAGTCGCACGTTTTTGATCTCATAGATGGGACATGTAAGAAGAATTTTCCCAGAAAGGAAGAGCAGTTTAAATGGCCATTGAATAATTTATAATGGTTCTAATTAATATGTTTGTGGCCTGGCTGTAGGATAATGGGCAGGCAAATTACTGTCGCCGGTTGAAATTTGCTCTAGCGAAGTGAATACGGTTTCCTATACGTGGTCGCAGGCAGAACAGCGTGGCAGGGTCGCAGAATACACTTTATGGACTTCGTTTTGCCGCAGAGTTTCGTGTTTTCCGTGTATGAACACGGTTCTGACGAACGCATCGTGGAATCTTAGACGCGGAGGCTGGGAGAATGAATAGAAACCAAGGCCTGGAAAAATAATTGAATTGTTAAGCTTTCAGCGACTTCGACGACTGTGTTGATCTCTTTAACCCTTGTGTGTACAACCGGGTACCCGGGTACCCATTTCTATATTTCTTTTAATAATTTTTGTATGTTCTTGACAAGATACCGCAAAACCACTCCGGATTTCCATTCTTTGGACACTTTTACGTCAATACACGTTTTGTGAAAAAAATGTATGCAAAATATTTTATGTAATTAGGCTTTAAACTTATTGGCTATTTTGGTTGCCTACACAAGGGTTAAAGCAGTGGTTCTTAACCTGGGGTGCGAGAAAAGTTTCTAAATCTTCGAAAGTATTATTATAAATAAGCAACAACAATGTAGTCATTCAAAAATGAGACATTGTTTTATATGTATACGTAAATGTATGTGTCTATTTTTCGACAAATGAATTATCTTGCTATAGATGTAAGTTACTAAATAAATAAATAGAAATCCATTTTTCAAGGGGGTGCTTGAACTTCTTTGTAAATTCAAGGGGGTGTCGATTACTAAAAAGTTTAAGAACCACTGCTTTAAAGGAACTCATCTCGTTCCCCTTTGTCCCTGTATGTATTATACTTCTTCATTCGAATGCCTCGGAGCTCGAGCCAGTTCTATAATCGATGGGCGGGAAAATTAATTCGCCGCTTTCAATTCTGCAGTTTTTCTAGAGAGCGAGAACAGTGGGTGAGCTGTTTTGCCCTCGCAGGAAAATTATTGCAAGCATCCGCATTATTCGAGTTACATATTTCTCTTTGTAATGATGCCTAACGAAACGTGTCGCAAGATCCACTCTCATTTCGTAATTCTTCGTTGTTCTCGGAGATTCATAGAGATATTCCTCGCTGCAAACTTCCGTGAGCGAGCCATTTTTGCATTTTCTCGGTGAATTATATATAATTGCAATTATAATCACGACGTGCACATTTATCGAAACGTTTATTCCAGGGCTTCGCAGATTTGTTTGTAGAATATTTGCAACCTGGTAGTCGAAACCTGGGAAACCGGGCCAAAATTTCTTTATCAGACCAACGTGTGTCCAATATGAGAAACGAATGGAAATTCAAGTGAATACCACTCGATATTTTGCGACAAATTATTCGAGAACAAGTGGATGGAGGTCCGTCAAGTAGATCGTGTGAGGCTGAACGATTTCTCGTCGAGTAGCTTCGGCTTCAATCATTGCCGTCACGTGGCCAGGCATTGCGTAACCTGGCCTGACCGTGCCACATAGCGGCGGTCCGTGTTAGCGGTAGGAAACCATTGTTTAAATTTGCAAACTACCTAATGATAGGACAGAACCGAACAAGGCCTCTGCAATTTTCAACTGCCACCCGGTTTCCGATCACATCTGGCTAAGTTTAGCTGTCGACCAGCGAGTGTCATCGCACTTGTCGTCAGAACTGAACGTCTCAAATAGTCTGAAAAGAGTCCCAACTGGCCAGTCTCGACCCTTTTACGTTCTTTAATCCGTTCAGTGCCTCTTCGCGGTCGATTCATGCTGTTTGAAATGGGAATAAGGGAAAGATGAGAGTAATTGGTGTTACTATAATGTGGAATAATTTATGCAGATTGGATTTCTTTCCTTTGCAAAATATCTGTTTTTGTTATTATAGTGTGATTATTGTGTTATATAGCGTGGGAGAATTTTAAATGAATTCCATGGCGAAGACCGGGACTTGTGAATAATTATTGCGACGAGGGAATGGAAATCTTTTCCTTTTTATTGTCGGAGTTATCGTAATTTTCTCAATTCTCTTAGTCGTCGTGTGAAAATTCGCGTCTAGCCAATATTTAGTGGATTTTCAATGGACATTCGATTATTATTTAGTTTGATCATTACGCAACTGGTTTAAACAATGTTGACTGAAAGTTACTTCGACGCGTTAAATGCACGTCGATCAAGAACTCGTGGTTGCTTCAATTGCATCGTAACACAACAGATGACGATAAATTGCAGGGACTTTGTGCGATAAATCGAGAAACCATTAACGTCAGTTGCTGAAAGGGCGGCTGCACTTTTCGTGACCGATATATAATATATTAATTGCGAGAGAAATCGAGATTCTTCAATATTATCGCCATCGATCAACGTCGATTAACTTCGCCTCATAATTTATGTCCTATTTATATAAAATGTTAATAGACCCAGAAATAATAATAATTATTAATTAGAAACGGAATTTCGAACTTTATCAGTTTATATTCAAGAAGACTTGCGAATAAATCGATGAAAAATCATGCCAGCAGCGAACATTGAATATTATTCTGATCACTCAACTATTATATTTCGTTTAATTATCAGACGATCAACATAAGTTAGATTTAACGTGTGATCGATGGGATAGTGTGCCCTATCTTGATTCAGCAATCTCTTATCACAATCTCAGTTCATCGCTTAAGACAATAATTTATCGTCCTCGAATTTTTTTAGCTAATAATCTTAAATGCGCCCACACTGAAATAGCACACAAACTGTTACATACTTCACAAACGACGGAACAAACATAAATTCCCCGTTTGCATATAAAAATAAATAAATAGAACAGGTGCGAATTAATATTTCTAACGTAACTTAAATTCATTTCCATCCCCAGCAATGTAAAAAAAAAGATGCATCTTAAAATCACCGCAATTCATTTTTGAAGCTGAAATTATTTTTCATCATAAATCAATCAGGTTTCAAAATTCCCCAGGAATTCGCGTGAAAAATTGAACCCCCGTACCGCACCATCGATTCCCCTTCAATTATGTGTCTTACATGATTCCAATTGTTATCACGATCAATTACACGTTCGTTCATAGATAAACGCCAGGTATATCAATAAACTGGCCAGAGGAAGACCATCGATCGCGTAAACTCTGCTGATACGACTTTAATGGCCACGCGAACTCGAAACGTTGCGGGATTGCTTCCTGGCCGAGTCAGCGACTCGAGTTCCAGAATAACTCGCCAAGAAACGTTTGCCGATCTTATTAAGTCGCCACGAATGGGACGACGCGATTTCCGTCTACCTCGCGAAATATCCGACCGTTTAGGAATACCGTCTGGCGCAGTTGTTAATGAGTCTGTGAATAACTCGACCATTAGAAATTCGAACGGGCGCTGCGGGTAAAAATTGAATAGGTTAGAATATTCGAGGTACAGGAACGGCCGAGTCGGGTCATATGCATTTCTAAGATGCACGCTGTCTTTGTCTTGCGTAGCTTCCCTTTGTGGCGAACCCTAAAATGGTTAAAAAGGGGCATGGTGACGTAGGCGTCCTCACGACCGACGCTTTTGCCAAGGAAATGCGATCTTGTATAGACTACGGTCGAGGGAGCACAGTTGTAATAAACAGAACACCTTTTCAACATATACAGGCCTGCAAAATCATTGTAATACCTAATCAAGACAGAGAGACTCCTCTCATTCGAATACATGAACGTAAGGTGGCTGTGGTGTCTCGGATCGTTCGCCTTACGAGTGTCGTCCCTTTAAATTGCTGCAGGTGAGACGAGTGAGGAAATTGACGAAATATGGCACACGCTATTTGTAATGGACGCGGAGAAAGTTTAACTTCCAAACTTCGGTTCTTCAAGAGGTTTTATTAACACTTAGACTATGACTTTGACTGTTGTCTTTTCTTGTTTGATCTGAGTTCGAGAGCGAGGGAGCCTTGGGGTTTTAAAGGTTGTTGGAAATGAAGTAGTGGAGATGGTGAGGACGAATTCCAAAGGACTCCGGATGGGTAGGGATCATAGGCAGTATACCGAGGTGTTTTGGAAGCGGAGTTGCGATAAGGTTCCATGACGAGTGTTTGCGACGACGGAAACTTAGAAATATTTGTATACATGAATCCTTAGGTGACTAGTAGATAATAAGACTAATACAGAAATATATGTATATCATAAGACTAATGTATTAGATTGCCCCAAAAGTTTCTTCCGCTGTTTGACTGCTCGGTTTCAATGGACAACGTTTACTCAAACGCACTGACCAATCCATGTTTCGTTGATGTTAGGCCACTCAGTTGCTTTCTGGCTTTCCAATAGTGTAATGTCGTTTGAATCGATAGTCTCAGTGCCGTGCTGTGTGTATCGAAAGATGGAAAAGCAGGGAAGGCGTTTGGATCTGATTTGGAATATTCTAACCTCCCCCCCTTACTCTTCAAATCTTGCCTTTCTGATTATTACTTGTTTATTTCTGTAAAAAGTTCTATTCGTTGTAAAAAATTGAACTTCAAAAATTGCAAAATCAATATTTTGCAGCAACATAAAAAAAAAGTTAAAACGTGATATCATGATGCATCCGGACGGATCAAGGAGAACGATGAAAAAGAATCATTTAAAAATATCGTGCTCTTCGTGAAACTGTTTGCAGTTAATATCTAGTAAGAAGTCGGAAGAAACTTTTGGACAACCTAATAAATATTTGGCGGCGAATACATTACACATTCATCGTTGTGCAATCACTGATCGCTAATCACGAATGTGCCACCGTTTCCATTACCACCGTCCATCTCCATTCTCCGCGGCAATAAAATCAATTTCCAAGGAAACTCGCACTTCCCGGAATGAAATCCCCCGTCGCGTAAAAAAATCCTGCTATGCATGTACGCACATACCTCGAATTAATTCCCTCGCAGTGATTAATCGCGTCACGTCGCGCGGTAAAAAAAAAAAAAGAATAAATGCCCAGCGGCGAATAGTGCGACCGAGAGGAAAGAAGCGTTGCAAGCGTCGGTGATATCACGTTTTAACCAGCTGGCAGCGTGTGCCGCGATTCTGTTACATCGAAATAATGAATAATGAATTGAAAGGAGGCTTCCGAGCAACGAGGACGTGAGAGTCCATGGTACAACGACCACAGAACCGCCTCGAACTGGCTGATTCTCGAACAATGCCCCTCTATCTCGATCCTTAAGGGGATCCATGCTCTTTCTCTCGCGAAATGGTTTTACGCTATAATTCAACGGGGCCTCCAGCAGCCACGCTGCTCCCGGTCACAAGCGACTTTATTTCGAGACCGTGGAAGCTTTGTGACTGGCTGCAACTTTGGATGATTGGAAATGTTGAATCAGTGTGGAGCTTTCGGTTGTTTAAAATATTCCGCAGATATGTTCTTTTGGTGAAACGTGATGGTAATTTTTTCATTGTATCTGCTCGTGGGGAACAGAGGAGTTCGACTTTGTGATTCGATGGTGGGTGATTGGTTTGTGGCGTCCTGTGATTATTGTTCGGATTGAATTTAGGACTGTTTTCTTTATTTTGTATTCTATGATTTGATTATTTGGATGTTAGAATTGTGCATCGCGTCCTACCTTTCTCGTTCAGTGCGAAGAACATTTTCCTTTGTTTATAGGATATTATTTTATGGGAAGTGAATGAAACGCGTAAGATGTACCGAAGTAAGCCAATGTTTCTAGGTGAAAGCTTTTCAAAAAATTCCCACTAAACTTCGGTTTAAGATAAAAAGTGGTCAACCCACTCGGTACATACAGGTATATGAGCCACCTGTATTGAAAGTGACCTAAGTCAATTTATATTTAAATTGAGATATTTAAACGTTTGCGTTTGAAAAACATTAAAAATTTGCGTGTAGGATACCAATGTCACACTGTTTAAGTGTACCGAAGAGAATTAAATTTACAATCCCTATTAAAATAATAGCAATTATTAAGTGAATAAATATGTGTTCTCTTACCGCAAATGGAGTTAAGCCATTTTGAAAATTAACAACTAGAGTTGTTATAAAATTTGAAAGATCCCAAGTCCATGCGACATAATTTGTAAAAATAATACTCAATTTATTTTATATTTCCTTACAGCACTTCAAAAACACAATTTATGCAATTCAGGAAATCATCTAACTATATAAATGAGCTGTTTACTTTGATAGTGGCTAACGTCCTCTTGTTTTGAAGCCGAGATATTTAAGGGGCTGTCTTTAAATCATACTAAAAATATTTGTTACTAATTATATAATAGTATAATATTTTTGTTTTTCTAAAAATGTGCCATGTACTAACCCAAACAGCTTAACAAACATTATTTAAAAAGTAAAACGATTTTACCGGTCATTAACGAACTTAAGCCGCGTTCAAAATAAAAATTTGTATCATTTCGTTCGTTAGCTACTTTTCTGTTAACAAAATTTCACTGAATTAGAACACATTGGCTGTAAATTGTTTAAAAAGGAGAAGATCGCGTAGAATTGCGTCTATTACAAATGCCGACCGGATTTTTTTGAAAGATGGACTTAGGCCACTTGCAAAATAATCTGTCGATACATACCAATCTACAAACCCGAACAATTCCAACACCACGCTTTAATTAAACATTTGCAAATGAAGCAAATGACAATTACCAATTGTAACCGCTGGGCGTTGCGATTAAACGGGAATAAAAAGACGGCGGAGCCGCGAAACAATACAAAAATATCCAAGGGGAGAGGGTAAAGTTCCCAATGGGGGCTTGCAACACGACGAAACATCGAACATCCTGTCACATCGGGCATGCATGGCGTTTCACAGCGGTGCCAGGTACTCCCTCAGCATAAATTTGAAATTGCAATCGACGTCCCCTTGTCTCGCGGTGTTCCGAAACTCCCAGCACGCCGGCTACACACGGCTATTTATGTATAGTGTTGACACAGTGCGCTTAATTTAGCCTAATCGAGCGTGCCCGGAAGCCCGGAGGCGTTATCGATCCATCTCGAGTCAGTTTGCGAAGTCCTGGACGCGTCTGGAGTGGCGAGAATGCACAGGCGAGCGTCAGAACGCGGCACTCCGATTGCCGGGTCGAAAGTGGTCCTTGTATTGTTTCGCAAACGAAACGAAACAATGCGGCGTAATCGAATTAAAATATTTATTATAGGTATGTCGGAAATAATATGATTATTTCTATAAGTTTCTTAGATTTACTAAAAGAATGCTTATTTCATGGAGGTTCTGGAGTGAGTGCTATGGGGTTCATCTCTTACCAAAAAGTGTAGCCTTCCCCACTCCGTGGCCAGATCCTCAGGAACAGGGTCCCTATTCTTTAGCAATGTGACGTAAGGTCACTTGCCATATTTAAACTTTCTCTCCCTATCTCTCTTCTATCTAATAAACGATCCCTCGACACTCGATAGTTGGAAGACCCTGAGTGGTCGCCAGCCACAGCCTGCCGACAGGATGTTTGGTTCCATTTATTCATTTCCAAGCGTGCAATAACTTTGTCAATCCTTGGACATTCGCAGAACACTCTTCGACCACACATAGGACTGTGTCCTCATCATAAATTATCCACAAGGTTCGTAGCACTCGCCACCCGATCCTATTCCTATCTTTAAAAATACGCTATCATTAACACGTATTATCAGTAATACGGTTTCTCTGACAGAGTAGTCTCACTCCTGGACAGTCCTCGGGTCTCCCTCGACCCATCGCGTTTTTTATACATGTTTGTCTTCTCATATCAGGTCATATCAGATCTCTTGAGAGATCAGTTTGTGGATTCGCCTGTGGCGGGCTTAGTAAAAGTTGAACGAATGAGTGTACCGTGGAACAAAGTCTTGTGGGCATTACTGTAAATAGAATTAAGGACATTAGGCACGCTGTGCTGTACAAGTTTAACGCGGGAAGTAAAGCAACTGCTGCGGTGAAAGACATATGTATTTGGGCTGTACGAACGAATTAATAGTGCAAGCCAGGATAATGGTTGGATTAAGAAATGTCGAGGTAAGACGAGCCTCGTACCGGGAGCATGAAAAGTTAGATGAAGATGTTTCAGGGATTACTGTTGAGCAAAATTCGGCGGCAATTCTCGACAGAACCCCTATTTGCCATTCTTAATTACAATTACCGACAGACAATTGTTTATTTTCACCTAATATATGTATTGGTTTGTTCCGAACTTAATTTCGTTGTTTTTTTTTGGTGAAAATGGCATACGATTTTCTTATATTGTATAAATATTTTATTGAATTGGATAAATTTAAACTCTCAGCGACCTCACGAGTTGTTAGTCGGCGGTTTGCGTCAATCAATGCCTTTATTTTGCCTTCATCAGCTTCGACTGGTCTTCCAGAACGTGGTGCATGTCCAACTTCAGAATTGCCGAAACGAAATTTTGCAAACCAGTTTTGGCACTGACGTTCCGTCAATACATCTTCTCCATGCACTTCGAATAATTTTTTCCATGCCTGAACGGCATTTTTACCTTTTCGATAGTAAAAAAGTAAAATTGTGCCGACAATGCTGCTTTCGACTTTCCATATTTGATAGGGCACCAAGCAAGAACTATTGCGCAGAATCAAACAAACTTTATCGCAAACAAGCCTTGCTATGTCAGCTGTTAAAATATATAATGACAATGCGGCTTAAGTGTAAGGAAAATACAATTAAGTCCTCTGTTGGGAGAAAACGAAATTACTTTCTGGACAACCCAACATATGTATAAACCCTTTAAGGGGGGACACTCAATTAGAATCATCCAAAAATCGAAATTTTTTGTTAATATCTTAAAAATATAATCCCAAAGTTTTATAGCGAAATTCGAGCTCAATTTCAATCTCAAATTCGGGATTTCAGTATTATATTCAGCACAAGCGGGCAAATTGGAATTCCAACTATACAGACATTCAATTCCTTGGTTTTTTCAGAGCTTTTTCAAAAATCCCGCTTTATTGCCCACGAAGAATTACCTTCCCAATTATATTTTGCCAGATAACAGCGTCTATCTCCATCATTGTGAAATACAAAATAATAATGATAATAACGAAACAGTCTTCTGAACTGTCGAAAAACGAATTGAAAAGCATGTCTTCCTCGCAGAAACGACACCCTTCACTTTCGATCGACATTTCCAAGTCGTTCTGTCGACGAACGCCTGTCACCTACACCGCCACCAGGTAATCTCAAGGGACTTCCGCACTCGTGCCAGTGCGACACACGCGCACGTGTCGTGTGTTACACGAGGAAATGTCGAAACATCGGACAGAACGTTGGTACTGGTGCGACCCTGTACCATGGTTAAGTTTTAGTGGGCCATGGCCGTCTCGTAGCTATAAGGAGCTTGAGGTGGTTGAAATATTTTATTAGCCCAAGATTAGCATCCCATCCACGGTGCAGTGGATCCTGCAGGACGAATCGTAAGGTGGGAATAATGACGTGGAGCGTCACTGGGACGTGTACCCAGGATGTTCAGATGTTCTATTCTTTCAGTTCTGTTCAAGGCTCGTTTGATCGTGATAGTTTCGTTAGTCTTCTCTGTGAATTGTCTGAAGTGCAAATTTAGAGAATATTCGAGGTGTTTGAAGAGGGGATTCGGATTCAATTTATGGCGAGTTATTAAAGAATCGATTTCTCGTTTAACACTATTATCGGCGGAGAATTAATTGTTTTTAGAGGATCGGGGTTGCGAGAATTTTGTTGCAATTTTATGGAGGCCTTTTGAAGGATAATTGAAAGGTCCTGATTTCATCTGACAGCTATGTTTAACGATGTTTATTACCTGCAGTATTGGCATATTTAGGTTACTCTGTATTATAAAGTGTCGAGAAGGTATTGCATATTCTTTAGTATATTCCATACAGTGGTGATATTATTTTTCTTTACTAATTTCGATTTACGTGTAGTATTTACATACAAAGTTCAATAACAATTTTCTCGTCTTCTATGTATATTCTTCATTATTCTGATTGTTGTGCATTAAGTTCTACACGGATATTTATTAGGTTCTGAGATTAGCATATGCTTATATTAGATATACACGCTTCTGTTTAACGAATTAAAGTAATTATTCTATCAATATCCTATACTCTATTCACAGTCTTACTTGTATCTACTCTCTCTCAACCATGTCACACACTCATCTTAATTTTAAGTCTCCTCCTCATCCAGCATCCCCAGCTTTCTAGTTTTAGAATTACTGCAAACACTGGTTATGATTATAATTATAAGAATATTGTTTTGTAATTACCCTCTTTTATTATTTATTTTTTTTATTTTATTTAAATGCTATTCACTATACGTATATACCACTGCACGGAACCAGCCGAAAATTAATAATAACCTCATGCAGAAATCCCAATCGCACAGACTAAGCCTAATCTCTGGGCATTGAAACACTCGTGACGTTAAATGGAAAATACATAGCACTGTGCATATTAAAGATCACTCTGCTATGGTTCGGTTATTTCCGTTTCAGTAATTCAGATTGTGAAATGTTGCTTATGCCACGTGTCTGTCATCGTAAGGAAACTGCCCGCAGTCATGCATCGCTGATAATAATTAGTCTGAAGATTGTGTTTAGAATAAATTATACAACGATTATCGCAACGACACCAGACGAGACTAATTCCTTATTTAAAATCAAAAATATAATTAATTTCACTCTGTGTATACACATCTGAAGATTCAAGCAGCATGGTTCGATATAGTAATATTTACACTGTGGGAGTGGCTGTCGAGATATCGAACACTCCTGTCGAACGGCCAGGTTGTTTGAATAGGTGATTCTTGGAGCATTTCGAGCAGCGAGCTGTAATTTGATGTTTCAGTTCTATTATTATTCATCACCTAACAGATAGGAATTCAATCGAAGGCAGAGCACTGAAAATGTACCAAGAGCTGGATTATTCACAAATCTAGAAACCTTGGTTACATGCGTTCCATAATTTAAACCCTTCTTTAACAGACCAACCACGCGTATCAAACCTTCTTAAATCAAAGCACTCGGAACTATTTCAAAGCTTCACAAAAGAGGAGCAAACCGTTTGTTAAACATCGCCGGAAAAAATATTGAACAGAAAATCTATTATCACTTCGCTGGACAAAATATATCGCACAAAAATGTCCACGAACGTCAAACCTTTCAATACAACAACCAACGCGTACGAAAAGACACCCGGAAAACATGGTTCAAGTAAAAACTTGGATAAATTCGCCAATATTTTCACCAGAATCGAAACAGGCCCACCGTTACGCCGCAAAGTCCATTTCAAAATATGAAACCCGTCCAGAATCAAATTCCAAAGGAATGAAACTGCAACGGCAATTTCTTCGGCAAACCGTGTCGTCGAATAAATCAACGAAGCAAGCAGGCCCATTAAAATGAAGATATTGCACGGCGGGAAACATGGACGATCAACGTATCCGTGTCTTTTCTGCGCCCCTTTCAAAGCCGCGGCATAAAGCAACTGAAACTGGGCAATCTCAAAGGGACTCGGTTGCGTGGCGTGGAGGAGCGTCTCCTTAATTACGCTGGCTTAAATCTCAATCTCGAGATGGACCGCCGCGCAAGAACGACCATCGACGAAGATAATAATAATAATAATATATTTCATGAATCAACGGACAAGAGAACCCTTTAGTATACAGGGGATTGTTTCACACAGAGAATAATAGCATCATGTACAGTTTAAAGTAAAAATGGAAATAAAGAAAAGATTAACAACTTAAATAAAATAAAATAAAGTAGGAAAGAGTAAGAAGATAGTTCTAAATTCATAAAAACAGAAAAATTAATAACTATTTACAATTTACCGCGATTAAAGGATTGCTTGAACGCAGTAAAGGAAGTCTCCAAAAAATTGAGACAATTGCAAAATTTGTTCGCGTAGGCGCATAAACGATTGAAGCAATTAAATTTCCCATAGAGAGTCCGGTGAGTGTTCGATGGCCCCGTGAGGCAGCACGAGACGTGTACAGAGAATTATTGCACGCAGAGTTTGTGAATACACCGTTGGCAGGCTGACTCGTTGTTCCTCGTAAATGCCGCGTAAAAATTTTTGATCGTTTGGTGCGCGAACGCCGGCACAGGATACGCGGGCGGCTCGTAAAGTCGAAATTTCTGTCGCGCTTCCGGTCGGTAACTACCTGTGCCTCGTAAATCCTTGGCAGAACGACGAATTTTGCGTTCGAAATGTTGTCGACGTATTACGAGGGACGCCACCCTTTGTGCGCATATTTTTGTTTTTAAAGCTTTAAGGGTTGCTTTTGGGGCGAAAGTTTACGAGTGAGTGGACGTAACTGCTTTCACGGGGATGATACTTGCGTCGGGGATATTCGTCCTGAAAGGGGTTTTTACTCGTAGCTGTAATAATAAGAAGGAGAATAACGAGTTAATAGAATATTATTATTATTTGATTAAAGAAAATATATCGAAGATTATGATATTTTTATATTATAGTGAAATAAGTTGCTGGAATTTTGTAATTAATGTATCAATATTCGGATGATGGTGAGTTTAGGGAGATTATTGGTTTCGGGTTAATAAGAAATAGAACAAGCTGAATTGCTTGCAATATTCTTAAAACTGTACTTATTCATATTAACACGTTCCGTGCCAGACCGATTTTCGGTCGGTTTCTTTGACTTAGGTTGTGCGGCAATTATGACGATAATTTGTTCAAACAAAAATCTGTACCCTGTCCGTACTGCATGTTAAACGTCATACCTTTTTCTTGATAATAATGATTTTGGCAATCTAACGAATATTACACCGCATATATGTCATAAACGAAAATGTTGATCTTGACAGCGTGAGGCGCATACGAACCACGTGGCATATAACGTGTTAATACGACGTTCACCGGAATACACCAATTTATTGCAAAGCAACTAACTTCTCAAACTTGCCATTGTAAATATTATTGCAATGGAAGGGATGAAAATGTTGCACGAAAATGCGAGAAGGATCGAAACAGAAATAAATGAATATCAATTGAGTGCATCTTCTGAATAACATATTTTACTCCAACCAATCAAAATTTGAATCTATAATCATCAACACAGGTCTGTCAACATTGCTACATTAACATTTTTCTGACCAAACCACCCATAACAATTACCCTCTGCTACAATCGTAAATATTATTGCAATGAAAGGAATGAAAATGTTGCATCACAATGGGAGGTGGATCGAAACAGAAATAACAGAATATTAGTTGAGTGCATTTTCTAAATAACATATTTTACTCAAACCAATCAAAATTTGAATCTATTATCATCAACACAGGTTTTTGAACATTCCTACATTAGCTTCTTTCTGACCAAACCTCCCATTACAATTACACCCCGCACAATCGTAATTCACACGATATAATCCATTCGCAACGTCGCACGTGTCATCGCCAAGCGGTCAATTGTCGTCTCGTGACGTTCAATTTGTTTAATTCTCAACTCCCACGAAAACCTTGGACAACGAAAAGAAAAAACCGCGCGTTGCCTCGTGAACGATGACAGGTCCGGCGGTTTTTTGTCGCAACGGGGCATTTAAACGGGGCCCACGCGTCGTATGACCACGGGGCGATATCAGGCCGGTCTGCAATTGAGACGAGCTTAATTAATTAATTAGTCTCTAGTCTTGAGTTAATTCTCTGAGCGCGAAAGCGCGACGACCGTGACCCACGCGCCAACCGACGGCGCTTCTTCTTGATTTTTCGTTTCTTGCTTTCTGTTCTCTGTGTTTCGCGATTTAAACGATGCACCGCGGCCCTTGCGGAGGAAAATTGTGGTCCGCTTGGCTGCGGTGAGCCTGTGGGGATGGATGGCTAGGAAGCTAGAGAATCAGCGTGGTTTTGAGGTTCTCCCTGAGATTCGTGCACTTGGAGCTGAAAATGATATTATTTAGGCTTGCGGCGAAGAACTGAGAGTTGGCTGTATGGATATAGGTGGCAACCGAAAGGGTGCGGTGCAAATTTGGAAAGTTTGAACAGTCTCGAAAAATAATTGAAAATGAGAAACTGAAGGCAGGACTTGGTGCCAGAGAGAGTTCTGCTTCGCCTTAAAGGTATATGTAGAGTTGCGCGGGCAGCATTGTCATTAGAAGTATTTGAAATTCAATGTTAAATCGCAGAAACGTCTCGCTTTGTTAACAATTGACGAAAGTAGAGGAAAATTGATTAAAAAAACAAAATAAATTTAACACTATTTTCACCACGATTTTGTGTATACCTATTTCGACCAAAAGGTGCCAAAAGACACCTTTGCGTTTGTATGCAGATAATTGACGAAACTGTTGGGATTTCAAATTATCAGTTAAATATAGATAATTTGAGCAATATATTTATTGACACATTGATGCATATTTATTAGAGATTATTTAATTAGGTTGTAAATTGTAGAATCAGACACTGCAATGATCTGCACTAAAATGTAACATGGCGAAAAGCAAGCCATTATCAAAGTTATGCATCAACACCTGTATTTTCCGTTACAACAGAAATCGGGATTCTCTAAACTTATTATAATTGATATGATGCAGTAAAATGGTGTTGATGTTTATATGTTGGTAAAATGGCTTAAAATTAGAATTTGTTATGAAATCTTTAAGGTGTCATAGGACACCTCATGCTACAAATAGGTATACCATGTGCATATTTTTAGTTCAAGGATGAGCCGGAGGAAAATGATATCGCAGAATTAATTTAACAGCTATTATACTAAACGTCATCAAATTAGTTGTGGACAAACGATTATACTTAGGGAATAATTTAAACATAAAATTGTAAAAGTGTCTTTTGACTCCTTGTTGACACCTAAGATCAATGGATAAGAAAAATCCACCTTTTCCTTCTATACAGGTGCAGAAGTTAGTAAATGAAATGATGGTACCATGTGATATTCATGTAAGTTTCCTCCACGTGGCAAAAAAAACTTGACTAATTTTTTGGATAATATGTATTATATAAGAGACACTTCGAGTCTTCTGTGTTCTAAGAAGGATGGCAAAGTGTTTGGGTAATGAGCACGACGTGATACGTTTGATCGTCCGCTACGCGCTATAACCACTCAATTAATTATTCTCAAGTAGCGTTGATCGTCGGTCCTGCGTATTGAATCGAGTTCCAGGGGCACAGTGTGCACATGCTTTAACTCCTATTGTCCGCACACATTGTTATATTATTCTTCCATTTTCAGCTTTTCATAGGATTGCTTATATACATTGGAAAGATTCAAACAGATGAAATACTGGTAACAGATTCAGTAATAGACATTTCTTCTCGTTTCTATCGTAGAATAACAGTTCCTTTACTTGCGATTATTGCGTCTGATTCAAACCAGATACAGAATTCTATTTTGATTATTTTGGAACAATTGGTATTCCCATCAGAGTTTTTATTCTTAACTTGAACAATTATTACTGCACGCCGTGCACTATTGATTGAAACATTTATTTAGCGCATTCAATGTTACTTTACTTTTTCGAAATTTTCCTTGCAACTTGCTGTACACACAGAGTACCATTTACAACAAAAATATCTGGCACTTTTCAAAGTGTCTCCTCTAAAATTGCTAACAAAACCTCTATCTACCAGCGAATCTTCAGAATTAAATGCCTCCGGTCTGAAAACTCCATCCGTCCCTTATGATCACAACCTGCATATTAATTAAACTTCTATCTCCCTTCTAAAAACAAAAACAATTCCAAAAAATAACAACCCTCCCTCTCAAGATAAAATATCTTCCACCGAGTGCTAACAAAAAATCCAAAACTGCTATTCCTCCAATAAAAATCTTCCGCATCTTGCAACTCTTACATCCCCTAATTTCAATTCGATTAACAAAATCTTGCATCCCCGCAACCACATCGCCTCAACCCCCACCGTGCGACCCTGTATCCGCCCCAGGACCAAGCAAATAATTTCAAGCGAAGCAAACACCGAAACTGCTCGCATGCACATACAGAAACATGACGTTCCGTCTATTGACTCCTCTTCCTGGCAAGGAAGAATCTGAACGAGTCACGCGGTTAAACGGACCGGAGCAATCGCGGCGGCGTGATCGACGCTCGAATAGAAGAGATATCGTTCAAGGGAGAAATAGAGGGAGAAAGAGAGGGAGAAAGAGGGAGAGAGAGACGCTGTTCGGTCAGCTTGAAATTTGCATCGAGCTATAAAACTGCACGCACGCCGTGCTTCTGGTTATGTCAGCATCCTCTGGCAGACAATGGGCGACCCCGTGGTATTGTTCGGCAAGCCTGTGTACACCGGCTGAGCGTATGGCTACTATTTCGTGGTGATTCTTACTAATCGATGTAATCGCGTGTACGTGTGTATGCGCCATGGACGCCTCTCCACGTGCAGCCGACGCGACGTACGTTATTGTGTAACACGTAAGTTTCGGATCGACGCTTCGGAATTTTTGTTCCGTGACACGCGCGGTCGAGTACGTACTATGTACTTGTTTCTTCGTTTTTTTTCCTCTTTAGTTTATTTTATCCCGCGGAATTTTTGCCTTGTTTTGTCCTGCGACTTCTTTATTACTTTTTTCCCGCGTTTTGTACTTTCGTTTCTTTTTCGTTGAAACATTCGAATTCCACTGTGTTCTTAGCGTATTAAGCTCGAGCTGATTCGTTTAACTTTATTGCCCCTGATCCTTCAGTATTATTTATACCGAATATTTCTGGTAATTTGTTAATCTTGTTGTTAATCGCGATTGCTGTAATACCCGAGGCGCGTTGCACGAAATTTTTGACATTCTGTCGTTAATCGTTTGTACGGGACGGCACAGAGAAATGGAATGAAATAAAAGTGTAACAAATAGTACGATAAATCTGTCGAAGACGACACATCTGCGACATTTTATTCCATCAATCGTGTTTAATCCACGGAAGAGTATTTATATCGTGTAAATAACGAGTATTTATTCAGAAATGAATGACTGATTGAAGGAGTAAACAGTTTATTTCATCAAGGTATTTCGCATCGAATTGCAAACAATTACGATATTCACATTGTATACGGACTTTTTCTGTAAATTTCGAAATGAATGGAACAATCATTTGCAATTGCCGCGTAAAATATTCTCGGGCGAGTAAAAAATGTCTTGCGCAAACGCCATAGTTTGCGGACAATTTTAATTAAAAGTAAATAAATCTTTGTCAGAAGCTGGTTGATTCATTAACCGGGGAAGGTGTGCGCAGGAACACCTGCGGTAGATTAATCATTCTAAAGTAAACCATATCAAGGAAAATTAGCTTAATGAAACACGAATGCTTGAATGAATTATGGTGTCTGCAATTACATATATACATATAATTTAACAATAAGATTAACTATCAGCGTCATTGAACACGTTAGTTGTAAATAGAAATCAATCGTTTCACGTGCATCGAATTATACCTCCAGACACGATGATCTCTGTTAAATAAATATTAATACACATCGATACCAAAATACACTTTTATTTATCGCTTTACATTTTCTTTCAACTCGGAAATTTCCATAAAATGCTATTTTTTCAAGCCTTGAATTTTTCATTCGGAAACTTATGTATGACTTACTTTCTATTTAAAGCTGTTTTATGATCATTTGTGTCCACTTTATTATTATTTATATACTGTTCACATTTCATCTTGAATTATTCATCCCGCATTTCGAAAAATACCAACAGCATTATATTTACGCATCTATTCTATGTACATAGATAAACATTTACAAATTCTTACCAAATCGCCTTTCTACGTAACTGTGCTCCATTCATCGATGAGCTACGAACGAAAATCCAAGCCACTTAATTCTTCATCGACGCGGCTGAAATCAAATCAACTTACATAGGGATCCTCGTGTGTACGGAAAGCCAAGGAAACTGGCACTAGCGTGTCGAGCAGCGTGAAATATCGTGCAAGAAAGCTCGCGTTAATCTCGAAGACGTTGATTAATCCCTGCAGACTCATCGCACGGGTTCAATTCGACGCCGAAACGAAGGCACACCTAGTTGATATTGTGCGCTGTAAATATCTCATCCTTGTGCGAAATTGATATCGGTGTTGCAGAATTTTGAATGAAAAATTCCCTCAATACCACCACCACCGGCCTACGCGAAACAAGTATAAAATAAATATAAAAACCGTTCTCTTGAAATTTTATTCGATATAATATCTTCAAATTTTATGAATTGCCCTGTGGCAATATTCTGAAACAATTTAGTACTTTTCTAATTACAATTTATCAAAAGAATATTCGTGTCTCAATTTTCAGGATAGAGACAGAATGAAGAACAAGTTTATAGAGACTGGATCAAATTTTTTCCCACACGTCTATACGAAATAGAAAATAATTATATTCAGTTAGGGAAAGACGTCATTTTATCGTCAAAAATTACAAAAATAGTTCCATTCCCTACGACCTGATATATCCATGCAAAGGAAATATTTCTCTGATAGTTTTCGAGGGTACCTGAGATACGTCGAGGAAATGAGAAACCATATTTTCATATTTTCATGAATTACGTAAGAGAAGTAGGAGGGACATACACGGCTGGCGTTTCATCGGTCAATTTCTCGATTCCTGCCTGTACAATGGGACTTGAAGAAGCGGCCAATTAGACGGTAGGAGGATTCTGTACATACCAATCGCTGTCGGTAGGATTAGCTGATAGCTCTGAATACATTGCCAGCCGGTCCCTAATGACTGGTCTCGTTCGATGGATTTGAATGCGGCTTGCAAGTGCGACTTTTTCCTCGCTGACTTGCTTGCAACGAAAATCAATCCGTCACTGGTACGTTCGACAGTTTTGGGAGAATGAACGGGATAGAGATGGTGTGGCAAAAAAGGGAAAAAATTGCTTAACTGCGATAAGAAAACTACGCTGAAATTGGCAAGCTCGTTTGAATCGGTCTTCTTTCAAATACTATTTTCTTCGGGAATTGTGAACGATTAGCGAAGATTAATTTCGTACGATATGTAGAGCAACCGTATTTTTTGATGTAGCAATTTGGACGTAATGGAGTCGAGGAAGTTATGTAAAGTGGAATTCACGAATGAGAATAGCATGAAATCAATTTACATGCACGATTTCGAGGATCGGTTCTTTTAGACATTGGCACGTTTTGTAATAATTCTCGCATGGTCTTCCAGTAATGAAGAGGAAACCGATATGCGCACAGAGTATTGAATACGTTCCGACAACGTGTCGTCTAAGGAAGACTTCGTAGAAAGTACACGTGTCGATATTTATTGTTTTTTTCATTTCTCATGGAATATTGCAAAAAATTTCCTTACCGGTCTTTTCCATCGTGGATTTCCTTAGTCGCGGGTTTCCCATGTCACGTATACCTGGAACTGTGGGTAATTATAATAAAAATAAAAGGTGAATAATCTTGAACAACGAATTTCTCAAATTGCACGACATCTTTTAAACAGTACAACATTTCTCATGTCAAATGAAACATGATGGATTCAACCTCGTTTGCAGAGTCTCCAAAGAACGAATTGCGCATCGATGCAATTGCAATTGGGGGCTCGCGGTGCATGCGATTGTCCGGTTGGAAATAATTATTTTGTCGTTTATATTGGACGATCGACGTAACGGTGCACGATCCAGCGGTGGTTTATGTATATTTAAGAAAGCAGCGATTCAGGCCAGAATCTCGCGCGATTCCGCGACTCCTGTTCTATTATGCATTCTCAATCAGCGAAGTGGAACGTTCCTCTGTTTCATGAAGCGGTATGCAACAATCGCGATTACGTAGGACTTGCTATAAAAATGGCAAAGCGCTCGTGTTGTGCTGGAAAGAGAAGCGAACGTTTTCGGGCTACTCGTGGATTTGTCGAAGCGGAGTTTAAATCTGCGTCCGAATTATTTTGCAAGTTCGAACAACTGAAAATGATTATAAGTAACAAATCGTTCGAACACTTTTGTTGGTGTTTTTTTACACGTTCAATGTTTAATGTGTACGATAGCTTGATAATAATATAGTAGTGGAACAATATGAGGTTAATGTAATATATTTGATCACTTTATAATTATGTGACAATTCCCTCGTGGGATTCATTCAGGGATGACGGACATTTTTCCTTTTTATTCTAGAAATTATTCTAGAAAAGAATTCTTGCTATTCTGGCAAAGTGGTAAATGATTCATGGATGATGATAATTCGAACCTCATGAAGATAAAAGAATAGAAAACAAAGTCTTGGGATTAATAGTTGCTCAGCTGTTACTTGTAAAACAAAGAACCAGAAAGAAATCTGAACAGATATCAATGAAAAATAAGAATCATCCGGTCTTATAAAGAAAATTGCACAATACAGTGTTCATAATGTGAAATTACTTCACAAACTATCAAGTCTCGTGCAATAAGACGGACGCCCGTTAAATGTTCCTCGATTCCATATCTCGTCAGAAAGTTTCATAGAAGTCGGTGCACAACAATGATTCCCTTGTTATATTCTAACTCTGAGCAGCAAATTTCAAGGAGAGGAGAATCGATTTTAGTACGGTCGAGCAGTGCCTTTTATCATACACCGTCTCGAGGTATCGAGTGTGATACAATATTCGTTTGTTCTCGTTCGCGCAATCAGAAATTTGAAATCATGAAACTCGACGTTTCTGTACCCACGCGAATTTCCCCCGAAACGAAGAATCTTCACCTCCAAAGCGGAAATAAGAACAATATCCTCGAATTAAAATTATTGCCCATAATAATTTGAATACCAAGAAGGGCGAATTTTATCTGTGTCGATTTAACGGCGTCGTCGTTTGTCTGAAAAAGTGGAAGCTTCTGAGAAAGGAAGAGGAAAAGGAGAGTGCATCGGGTAAAGTTTTGATGTACGACTAGTTTGCCGGTTGAATTGCCCGTGGCAAATGAAGATAAATGGCTTACCTGAAGAAAGAAGAACACGGGGGTGCTTATCCTGCCGAGGTGAAACATTCGCGGGCTACGTTTTCGAAACAGTTGGATGAGCATTAGTAACGTGTTCTGGACGATTTTATTGAGAATAATGTGCATCTTGTGACATACTATGTTGATTTCTAAGCTGAAAGCCCGGGGATTTTTCTGTTCAATATTTTACTTCGTCCGATCTTTATGAGTTATGGTTTTTATATACGCTGATAATAATTCGAGTTAAAATACATATAGGCATTGATAGAAAGATGGCAAATGAAAATATTTGTGATAAAAAATGGTAGTTTAATTGTATAAAGAAGTTAGTTAAGAAAATTGAGACACAAGACTGTGATAATCTTCGCCTTGATGAGAACTCTAATATTTATTAATCAGCTTTCGAATCGTTTAACGTTACTCACACTCTTACAGAAATTTACCATTGTCCAAACTTTCGAGAACAGTTCACGTTTGTGTGTAACTGAACAAATTACGTGAAAATGAATTGCATTAAAATTGTAATCCTTGCAGAAATTCAGCCTCTACTAATCGCACATTAAATCCTTAGGTATTTAATCTTGTAGAACGTAACCAAAAACTGCGAACTGTTAATTTTAACACCTGCATAAAGCGCAGTTCAAGTCTCCACTATTTATTTCCTCTAACAGTAGTGGAATGGATACCAACGAACGCCGATTAATTTCGAGTAGCATTCGAAGTGCGCGAATTTGTTACTTTCTTATAAATTTATTATTTATAAAGCGTCATCCATCATTCGCTGTTTACTCCAACTTTTTTACAACGACGAAAGCAGAACGGCAAATATCTCCTAATCCATCCACAATGTATTGATAATATAACAAGGCCTTGATTAACCAGCTTAATTAAAACCGAACGTCGCCGGGTTAATTGAGCCCGAGGATAAATCTTTGAAAACATATTTGCATACAAGATACGTTCTTTACATAAGAGTGAACGCATCTGTATTTCCAACATTTCTCACCCCTTTTCATTCTAATGTCTGAAATCTTGGATAATCAAAACTCGATTAATCATGACTCTATAGTGTATCCAGTAAGCCAACGAAAAAGAAATCGAGGAAATTCATCGGAGATATTAAACAGTGCCACTTACCCGGGCGGATAAGTCCGGTTCCCACGGAGGGGTTGGCAGAAGACACGCTCGAAAACGCTTTAAATTGTCTCGAATTCGCAGAGCTGGCCACGGGGAGTGCTCGTTAAAACGGATCCTCGTGTAAAAAGCCGCGCATAAATCTCGACACTGGGGGATACGGTTATCGCGAAGGCGTAATCTCTCGACGCTTCTGGGTCAGAGTCTAGTGGCACGTACACAGGGTGTTGGAAAAAGAGGCACGAAGAAGGCTACTTAACGCTAGATGACCACGGCGTCGTTCGTGATTATAACAATATTAAAAATGGAGTCCAACAAATCGACGTACTCCCCCATAAAATGATAAACAAATATTCGTTGAATTTCAGCCGCTGCCACTGTCACTCCTTTGTTCGGTTATAAAATGTCCAAACGATGAAATTGGACGTGCAATAAATCCCGTTAATTTACCCCGTGATCGAAGCACTTCGGCGATCGCGTTTCCCGTAAATATTTGAAGGAGCCCCCAAAAATATTCGAGACGAGATTGAAATGGAAAACGCGTGGGCGTTGATGATTTTCCGGTTCGATCACCACGTCGTTATTGCTCCTTATTTTATTTACGGTAGCCAGGCAGAGGCGTAATTTTAGGCTCGATAAATATTTTCAATGCCGTCGAAGCGACTGCTTATGTTCGCTTTGGAGTCGAACGAGTTCCTTGGCTCGATTAGCTCGACCCGTGGATGAATAAAATAATAGTTTTCGTCTTTGGAATCCGTGAACATTTATAAACCACCATCCTGAAGATCAGAATTTCCGAAATTTCGAGAGAAGTTTCGACGTTTAATGCAAAGCTTATTTAACCGTCTGGGTCATGGCGCACAGTGGGCCAGATTGACAATTAAATAGGCACTATACTTCATATTTTACAGATTTCATCATTTATTGATTCTAATTCAAGGTTGTAGGTAATATTACAAATCAATATTTTTATTTATTTTATTTATTTTTACAAATAATCTTATTTTGTTAATAATGAGAAAGTAATGTGACGAAGAAATGTATGACAATATAGCGTTAAAAACTATTGCTCAAAAGCAGCGTTACTTTTCACTATGTCATAAACCTGACAACTGAAAGGAAAAAAGTTACAGTGTAAGAATTAACAGATTAATTTAAATTAAATTAAATATCGATTACGAATGTTTCGTTATGATTATAACTGTTAGGGCACCTGGTCATTTTACCTACCTCGCACTTACTTTTGTTGCAAAAAAAACATCGATTTCTCAAAGGAACGCAGGCGGAGAAAAGTACATAATTTAAAAAAATTTGAAATCGATATACAAAATGCTAATTTGGTTACCAAATAGTGACCATGTGAATGTTTATAATTCTCATTATAAGAAGAAGGGTAACTAAAACCATTCCAAGAAAAATTGAACCACTAACTACTTTCTGAAAACGTAAATACACAAATTATTGCAGAAAACATTCGAGAGTTTAAGACAATGTTTGGCTGGTCATGAGAAAAATGTGGAATAAATTCATAAAAGACTACATATTTACTGTAGCATAATAAAAGAATTGAAAAACTAACAGAAGAATTCAGAAACAAACAAATTTCTGCTCTGTCCCGCCAAATAATTCAATACCCGAGCACTCTCTAATTACACTTTTTCTCATTCGATTTAAATCATAATTTTGTCTCCTCGAATCTTCCATCAGCTTGTAAAAAAACGAAACCATCCCCCCGTACGGAGCAGAGGCCCTACCCCCATCGAACACGCGAATACTTCAAAGTAAAAAAGGAACGTGGTGACAGTACCCGAGACGACGAGGAGGAATAAATCGAGAATAAACAGCTGCTCGAAACTTTCCACGAAGGTGTCACGATGAAAGCTTGCGTTCACGAGTGCGTACTGACGAAGAAGCACTTCCCCTCTCTCTCTTTCTCTCTCTCTCTTAGTGGCGGTTTTCGAGGCAAGCTAGAAGTACCAGCACATTTATTGCCCCGATGTAGCCACGTTATTACTCGGAGAAGTGGGCCAATGTTGCCTGCCTGGCCTGGAATCGAACTGATTAAAGCGGACCTTTCAGAAATTGCGCTCCTCTGGTTCTTTCTCTCCCTCTCTTTTCTTTTTTCATTTAATAGCGAATGTACTCTGATTCTTTAGACTTTAGTGGATAGGATAGTTAGGCTCAGCTGGGTTGGAGCACTTTTGTTGCATGCGTTTGAATAGATTGTGTAGTGTAACTGACCTTGCTTCATTTCGATAAGAAAAATGTGAGATGAAATTCACCAGTCAATTATCAATCAGTCTCACATAAGTATACCGTGAAATATTTATCGTTATTTGCAACACCCAAATTGCCCAGTTCTGTTTCCCCAGAATCGAAGCAAAACCTCCGGGGTGAAGGAATGATCCGTTAAACCGTTAAACGATCATCATTGAACGTCCCCCGTAGTATTATTGTATAATAACAGTTCTAAGCTGTGCATTAATTATGACTGGACCGAAATTCGCACCTTCGTCGCACCTGTAAGGCAACAACAAAGAGTGGTAACATTTCCGTTCGTCTGGGGAGCTGCCACTTCGTTTAAATCCCTTGCCCCCGTAGACCACTTAATCGGTGAAAAGATGAAGCTGAAAGTAAGTTGAAACAAAAGCGTCGGGGCTCGTTAATTAAACTTTCGCCCTTGGAGAAATGCTCCCCGGCTCGGGTTTTCCGTGTATCATCGGGGAGAAGCAAATGCACTTGGCCTGCAACGGTCTGAATCTTCCAGCAGAATGGCGATGAATCGTCATTTTCCTTATTCACCGGTGACCCTTCGCACGGGCGTAATGATTTTACCGCTGCTACTGGGTCAGCTGTGAACGAGCAGCGTATTTGGTGCGTGATATTTTCGTGCGTGCACGTGAAACAATCATCAATCATACAACCAGAGATGAAATTTCTGTGGGACACGAACGAGGAGCGTATGTTTTTGTTCCTTTTCAGGAAACGGACGGAAGAACGATAGAACGTCGCGGTTAAGAAATGAACTTTTGGTTTCAGCATTTGGAGAAAGACGTGTAAACGATGAATATTGACTGTGGGGCATAGTTTGTTAATATGTTTTCGATTTTTAAGGAATTGATTTTTTTTAATTTAGAAATGATATTATTATTCGGTTCCAATTACTAGATATTATTATTACGATTGTTATTAACGTCACCGGTATAAATTCCTTGAAGTTTAATCAGAGTATCAATAAAACAATATTTTTTACACGAATTGAAATTCGATACAATAATACCTGGTATACTTTCACGTTCCAATTGAACTGTATTGGTCGTATTTATATCCTATATTCCTATCACGCGATAATACGTCTGACTACTCTATGAAATTTCGTTTACTCAGAGCCTTGTTTAAAATAAGGACCGCTTTGTTTCCATTCGGTGTAACAAAAATTTTAGCTAGACGGAATCGGTTGAGGTTCACGCAGGCAAGCTTTCGTCAAGCTTTCGTCAGCTCGTATAATGCAATATGGTCAACAGTGCCGCCAAATAAAACGCGAAACTCTTGATAAATAATTTACGAGAAAGCTCTCTGACGACGGGAGTTTCCTGCAGATTTGCACACGATATTCTTTCTCTGCCTCCGTTCACTCCTCTTAGCCGAGAAATGGAATTAAAAGAATCCATAGACGGCTCGCCCTCGACTAAACAGAATGAAAATAAAATCTTCGCCCGGCGAGCACGTGGCGGGCCGCTTAAAACGTTGGCTTAGGTCCCTTGGTAATTGAGTAAAGTTGGCCCGTAAAGACAATCCGGAGAATGGCCGGTTTTGGGAAGGTCGCAACCTTTTGTGGTAAAGTAGGTTACGCGCCGGGACCTGAATGCAAATTTCTAATGCAAAATTCACCGAAGGCTGACTTATTTCGCGACCAGATGGAGAAAGTAAATGCAATAGAAAGCGTTCTACGTTCCCCCGAAGAAACGGAAAACTTGCAGCTTTAACTGGTTCACGACGAGGCCGCGAGTTCGACTTTAATGATTCTACTTGGTTGTTAAGTATAACGTATTGCGCTGGGATTTGTCGTGACTCCTTTATATGTTTTCGATTTTCCGCTGAGACGCTGTACAGAAGTGAAGATAATTGGTATTGAGCAATATGGATATTTCCGTTTAAGAGAAATGGGGTATATTAACGATTTTGAAAATCGTTGTGCACACTGTGAACAAGGAAATTGAATTTGACTATTTCGAGTAAAATAGATGCTTTGCGTTACTAAATCCATCATGACTTTAAAACTCAAATAGATCTTAATAATCTTGCAAAGCATTTCTGTTGACCAAAGGAATGTGCTCGATCAGTTCTGAAACAATTGTCTGCTAGAAGTCGTACTCTGACTGCCCTTTAAACACTGAACAAGTGGTTTTAATGTTTTAATATGCAGTCTTTAATATTTAATGTATGATTATCATAGATTACTTTGAAAAAATTACAATTTTTTTTCGATATTCAATAATTAATTTTGTCTCCTGTGAAACACTGTGCGGCGTTCAGTTGCGTCTGACTACTGCGGGACATTCTACTTGACAGTTTTACTTCGTTGCGCGGGCCTATTATTTGTTCGACTTTTTCTACATACTTTGCAATTTATTTTGCAAATTCATTCAAATGACAAGTGTAAAATTTTTGAATATAAAATGACTTTTTATTTATTGACAGAGTTGATACAGTTAATTTCGAATTTCTTTGTTATGTCGCTAAGTATATTAAAATTTGAACGATTATAATATTGAATAACTTTCTTGATTGCTCGCATTTATGCTAACGTTGTTGGTTTTGCTTTTCTTTATTTCAGATTCTACTGGGACCTCTGCATGCTCCTCCTGCTGGTAGCTAATCTGATAATTCTGCCAGTCGCCATTAGTTTTTTCAATGACGACCTAAGTACTAGGTGGATAGCCTTCAACTGCCTTTCTGACACGATATTCCTCATAGACATTGTCGTCAACTTCAGGACAGGTGAGTTAACAAAATAAAATAGCAAGAAACATTCCTCTTTCGCTCTTACAGTATTTAGGATAGGTACTAAAAACACATCGTCAAACTATCAATTAATCGATTTTAAAAAAATCAGTATTATAATATAAAACGCCTTTTTTCCCCAATTAATTATTTGGATTCTAGCATAATTAATGATAACATTCAAATACGAACGTAGTATGATAAATATAAGCAAACATTAAACTCCGGCTGATCTGGTATTCAAAAAAGGAAAGAAACGAGCCCAGGAATCGAGGAATATTTGTTAATGCGAATCCCGTTTCGTCGCGAAAAAGTTCCTCGTTCCAATTGAACTCCGCCTGCTCGTTTAAGGCCTTATCGACGGTGGCCTGAAGTATTCAGCTAAAATCGTTCGATTCAAGGATACAAAAAGAAGGGACAGAGAGGGGTGGCATTTTGCTGGGCGATCACGTCAGGACTAATGGTAACCTCGTGTCCACGGAAGGGGGATCAGAAACGGCGCAAAGTTTGCATTGTCGCGTGCACGTCGGTAAAAGGACATTGAAGGAAGAATGGTCGACCTGGTTCTTCCTCTCATTTTTTCGTGGCCCGCTCCCTGCTGGTCTCATCAAGCCAACCCAAATCTCTGCCACCTCTCCCCAAACGAATATTCGGTTGACTATATCTTAGAATTCTGGTTTACACCGTGTGTCACTTGGTAGATATTTCAAACTGTGCAGAACATCGCGTTCTCTTGGATTGGTGCGTTAATTTTCAACTTGCGAAAGTGAGGAGAGAGTAATGAATTTTGGGATTATTTTTTTTTATGAAATTCTGGCATGGAGGGTGGATGCAGCTTTAAAGTTTGCAACTTTTCAGCAATCAATTCCTACGCAAATTGTGCGAACTTTGGAGGAAACATGCGGTTCTTTGCAGAATAGGAAGATCAACATTTGTTTGAGACAGGGATGGATAGTGTGAAATTCAGATCAATTTTTAGAAACTGGTGGATACAATATTTTTTCATAATTTACTAACTTTATTAAGTGAGTGTTTCAATTATTACGATTCAAATATTTGAATTATAATATTTTTCTTTCGATGTATAAGGATGTTAAAAAGGAATACTCTTATAAATATCAGAGTGGGACAATATTCTCCAGTTTTCATTTTATCCTATTTTGTTCTATTTCACTACATTTAAAAATGTTGGAAAATGTTTTCTTCAAATTTTCCCAAGCGTCATCTTAGCTGCGATTAGGTAATATTGTTGCCAGGTGCTTTGAGCTGCGGCTGCCTTTGAGATAACGTCAGTGTCGCCGCCCGAGAAAACTCGGGGTTGGTTTGAAAAGAAAGAACTTCTAATTGTTGACATTAAAGGGGAAGTCGTAGTCGGGAAAACGGTGAAAGGGACCGAACAATAGAGCCACATCCGGAAAGTCGTAGAACATTTTGGGCGAGCAGATTACATTTTAAGAAAGCTGTATTCCGGTATGGAACGCTCAAAATTAACTTGCCTTTCGAAAAACTGGCTCCACCGACGAAAAGCACTTTCAGGCTATTCATTTTTCCAAGGACAATTATTTTTCCTTTGGTAAATGTAAAAAGGAATGGAACAATTAATTCAGCCACAATATACACAAAATACATTATGCTTCATAATATTTTATTTATTAAGTTGATTGACGCACCCTTCGCCATTCGACAGATCCAATTAAAACATGTAACTCCTGCCCTGAAACTTTCCTTCCACCTTTTTACTATCTGCGAGTTACAAAATGAGCACGAACAGCAACCGAATATTCGGGAATTAGCCTCAACCCCTTAGTGTAATTTTCAACATCGAAAGAAGATTACGTATTACTTACCTGTATGTGCTGTACGTGCCCCGAATGTTTCATAACTTTCCGTGCCCTCGCAAAGCTATCAAGAGGAATCGTATATCACACGACGTCAGAATACGTCTTCCGCAATTATTAAATCCAGAAGGGCCGCGAAATAATAGCATTGCACGCCACACACTGGCGCGGGTTTGGACGTTTCGTTACCGTCGCGGAATTAATTTGAAACGCGTTCGAGTTCGGTCCCGGGAACGGCGGGAAAATGGGTCACGTGCCGCCCCCGATGAAAAGCCATTGTACGCGTTAAACCGTGTACGTGTGTGCCACGTCGATTCCGCGATTGTTGCGAATTCTTGAGCTAGATTATCGGCTGTCGGGCAATATTCCGCTCCATGTGCCGCATACTAACGCCTGGACGAGCGTTCGTCGGCCAAGACGATCGTCGATGAAATATTTGCATGTTAATGAGGAGGTCGCTTCCACGGGGAAGACGTGACGGCGCCAATGCAGCCGGAAGTTGAGGGTGGACTGGCTTATCTGGCGTAGACTGACCGTTTCGTTTGCTGTTTGTCGAAAGTTGGAATCAATGTAACCAAATTGGGATACAAATTCATTGGCCAATTATTAATCACGTGCAGATGATCAATTTTGATTGGAATAATTATTGGGGGAAAGGGTCGCAGAAATTAGTAACAGCTAGAACGGGGGATGTTTTATAAAGAAAGGGGATAGTAACGCAAAATGTTCAATCATTTCTTGGCGATAATACGGGAAAGTGATTTAAACATTTTGTTCGTTTGATTTTAGCAATCCTCTTAGATTCGAGAAATTATGATTTCAGGTATAATGCAACAGGATAACGCTGAACAAGTAATCCTGGACCCGAAGTTAATCGCGAAACACTACCTCAGGACTTGGTTCTTTCTCGACCTCATTTCCTCCATACCACTAGACTACATTTTCCTCATATTTAATCAAGTAAGTGCATATTAATTATCGTCTGCCTTGCGTACGTACCTCTTGCTTCAATTCTTCCACAGGAGCTGCGACTTGGTTACCCAGCTAACTCGATTTATGTAATTAATCTGTTTACACGAGCCTTAACGAGATGCGCAGCATTTCAACGAACGGGTTCTCCAGCTGCATACTTGCAATAAAACAGATGTGTATCTTGATACGCGAAACTGACGTCGTGAATTTTCCACGTTTTCTATTTAATTGCAAACATGCCAAAGGATCTGTCGTTTAAAATTAACGCCACGTCGCTTGCATATAACGTCGAACGATTTCAAGTCATCCCCCGGGAACGGGGGTGGTTTTAGCTAGACAGAATAATTACAAAAAAAGACTTACATACTTCTATTTATGTTCTCATAGTTTGCTATATTCATATATGTTATGTCAGTACGACATTTAATATTGGAACTGTTATATTGTAGATAATTATCACAAAATTTAGATAATGAAAATATTCGAATTATACAGGGTTCGGCCGGATCCGACATCCCGCGTTTAATGGAGGGTTGCCGGGGTGACTCTGAACAACTTCTTCCTTTACCAAAATGTTGGTTGAAGCGTCGTTTTTGAATTATTAACGAAAAACCCTGGCCAATCAGAGCGCTCGTAGTTCGCGCGCTCTGATTGGCCAGTGGTTTTCGTTAGTAACTCAAAAACGACGCTTTAACCAACATTTTGGTAAAGGAAAAAGTTGTTCAGAGTCACCCCAGCAACCCCCCATTAAACATGGATGTCAGATCCGGCCACTGAGAATTTTGCAAATAAGAATACCATTAATTTTAATATACAGGGTGGTTGGTAACTGGTGGTTCAAGCGGAAAGGGGGGGATTCTACGCGAAAAAAGAAGTCGAAAATACAGAATAAAATTTTTTCGGTTGAGCCTTTGTTTTCGAGAAAATCGACTTTGAATTTTCGCTCGGTACGCGTGCTGTATTCCCGATTGCTGTATGTAGACATGATGGTAGACTAATATATTAGTCTCTAATATATTAGTCTACCATCAGAGAAAAGGAAAATTTGTATAAGTGATGGTACACTAATATATTAGTCTACCATCATGTCTACATACAGCAATCGGGAATACAGCACGCGTACCGAGCGAAAATTCAAAGTCGACTTTCTCGAAAACAAAGGCTCAAAGGAAAAAATTTTATTCTATATTTTCGACTTCTTTTTTCGTGTAGAATCACCCCCTTTCCGCTTGTACCACCAGTTACCAACCACCCTGTATATCGCCACTCTATTTTATTAATACAATATTAATAATCCAATTACAGATACAAATAATACAACATTTAATTTTGCCCTTCACACCAAAATTATTTTCACGACAACAATGTCTCAGTGTTATTTCCAAAGGATTAATCGTTTATTACGATGTTCAGTTTCAGGACTTTAGCGAGTCCTTCCAGATCCTGCATGCTGGTCGTGCTCTCAGGATCCTCAGGCTTGCGAAACTGTTGTCGCTCGTTAGGTTACTACGGTTGTCAAGACTGGTGCGGTATGTCTCGCAATGGGAAGAGGTCTATGTGAGTGTTTACCACTGTTTCTTATACTGAGCACTGTTTTATTTTCGTATCTATTTATACATATATATATAGTATATACATAAACGTGTATATATATATACACCTCATATAATACCCACAGCTCGTGTGATCCTTGTACAAAAGTTTAAGAAAGAAAACCAAGCGTTTCGTCGTCGTTTTTTATTTGTCAGTTTCAAAAAGTGACTGACCTTGTACCATTCTATTATCTCTTTATCTCCACATATATATATATGTATATAAATATTTTTTAATTATATATATATATTACTTAAAATATACATATATATATTTATTTAAATATATATATACATATATTTTTTTGTCTTAAGCCTATATGATATGGGCCTCGCTGTCTGTCTGTACAGCTTTGCGTCGCCGTTTATTGTGACTTTCTCTGTATTAAGATTACGGGGCCTGGCTGGTCCCCCCGTGATTCTGTTTCAATAATAATTGTCTACCACGGTGGACATGCCACGGTCAGTTTTTGGAACTGTCTGAAAAATGACAAAGCATCACTGCCGCGTGTTACCGCAAGGACATCTATACGTAAAGTAACATAGCGTATGTGTTCGCCGCGGGATGCTAAGAATAAATAAAGTGAAGGAAATGTCGTGGCAAAGAAATGGTGGAAATGAGCCCGATATTAAGTCCCTCCCCGGTGTTTGTCTGTCACAGGGAGGCAAACAACCAGCTAATATGACATACTATGTAATACATACGTATGTATACATCGTACACGTGTTAATATAGGTATTATTATTCAGCGTGTACGTTTTGCAAGGGAATATTGAAACGCAAACAAACAAACAAAAAATGAATGGAACAAATGTGACCGCTCTCACGTCAACGGTGGATCTCGTTTTACGTTTCACGGACAGTCCCACGAGCTACCTGCCGGTCGAGATCCCTCACGTATCGATCGACCGGAGCTGTCTCGTTTCACGATGAGAGGGGGTAATTAAAGGGAGGGAAAGAAGGAAAATAAAAAAAAAAAAACAGATAAATAGGGAGGCTCGATTACGACGAGTTCGCGTCGGTTTCAACAGGTAGAATTTTCGTCGGGACCAGTGTCCAGGCTCTCTCCCGTCAGTTTCTTCGTTAGGCGACAGGGAGAAAGGGAGAAATGCAAACTGAAAACTCGTTTGCCGAAAGGCGAACTCGTTACGCAACACACACGTTTATGCATCGACACATTTATACATACACGTCTCGCTCTCCGTCTGCTCGGTTGTACATTTATTGTCAAGACTGACAACGTCCCAGTGGTTCTTAATCAATCTAGACTGTTCCACCTTCTGTGCAAGGAAACTCTCCAACCCCTTCTTTGTGTCTCTCCCTCTCTCACCTTCTCTGTTTCACCGTGATTATCACTCGCACACTGATCAGTTCAGACTACCTTCCTGGAGGCGATGGGCGTTCGATGGTAATTTTCTATACATTTAGAAGTTGCAAGCTGGTTAAATGGTCGATTTGAGGATTGGAAAATTAGTTGAGAGAATTATTGGATTGATCTTTCGATTATTTTATCTTTCGAATAATAGAAAACAGTTGCGAATAAGAGAAATTTCTGAGGATTCGTGGAGCGTTTTTCAAGTAACGGGTGATTTAAATATTTGGACATTTTTTAATACTTTTGGATAAAAATGTGGAAACACGCTGCTATAAATATTATTCAACTCACCAAAATAGTTTATAAGACACGTCATTTGTTTCGATAAATTACGAAGTGCAGTCTCCTTGCAATTTCTTGTGCAATTATTTTCGTTCCCTTTTACTTTAATCACAATAGTTGAAATCACGCGAAATTACTGCGTTAAAATAATTTAAAAAATTTAAAAATTTAATTTTAAAAAGACCAACCAACACCTCTAAAGAAATTCTCCGATCGTTTCTATTTGAGCATCGTAATAATTGCCCCCCCTTCCTAACAAAGTCAAAAACTGTCGATACTTTCGCTAACAACAAGACGTCCGCGATATCTCTCAAAGCTCTCTGAATCTCAGATAATAATATCACATCAAGAACAATTAATTCCAATAACTCGCAGCAACAAGAGAACTCATCGCCACCTGTTCGACAAGTGCACACACCTGATCGACCCTTCTGCGTTTTGTGTTCTCATTTAATTATCTTGGTTTCAATAGTATACTCGCACATACAAACACGAATCTCCATACAAGTGGCGCACGAAGTCCACTAAAGAAAGAGAAAAGAACAAACACGTGCGTTTCAGAGCTGACGAGAGCAGGCCGTGAATCTCGAGCAGTCTATCGTTGATATTTCCGTCTGTTTCGCGAGTGTTTCCGGTCGACAGGTGTTCTCGCGAGGGTTCCACCGCCCCGTGTCTCGTTAGCGATAGGTAAGTAGCTTCTCCTCGACGCGAAAAGACGTTCTTACCTCATATTCCGCCTCTCTGTATGCGTGCGTGCGTGTGCGTGTGTGTCGATCGTGTTCGAAGCATCCCCACACTCTGAGAACCCCACTCGCTGTTCGTTTCACCTTGCCCGACATGAATGGATCGAGGAAACGTTCTTCAAACTGGCTCAGCCGTGTGTCCTCTGTTTTCCGATACGTGCACGCGACACGACTGTTCATTTCGCACCTGGTCCCTCGATTCTATGTTAGAGCAAGTGTCGCGTTACAGTTGTAACGACAACGAGAGCGAACCAGGCCACGTACGCAACCAGGTGTTGACTCCTGGTGTCCGTCGCGAGAGGTGAGAAACGAGGCACACGATCGCACGACTGGTAGAAAAGTTTTTCACACGGATAGGAGATCTTCAAGTATCGACGATCGTGAATGAATGGGCTGGTGATTTAACAGCGTGGGTGTTACACACGTGCGAAATGTGTATCGTGGACGGTGTGAACGAGGGAGTAACGTAAACTGTCAAACAAGTTTTATTTTTCAGAGAACGTGACGACTCGTTGTTCGCGTGCGATTTCTCTTTCGCGGGTGTATCCCCCTTTTACCTGCGCCAGTTTTGATTGTGTCTTGTGTCTTTAGCGTGGGCCGTGGCGCAGCGAACAGACCAACGAATCAATCAGGCTTTTCGTCCAATCTCGAGAGAGCAACCATTCTTTTCTAAACTCACCGTAATTACATACAATACAATACTGTTATGTACTCTGAATGTTTTAATTCCGCTTACGTCCGAGAACGTCTTGTTGCCTCCCTCTGCTTTCATTTCACTCCTCTACATTTCTGTTCTGTTTCTGTTTGAGTCGAATTTCGCCGAAACGTCGAGACTACGTCGCGCGGATCGATCAACGATTCAATCGTCGTCAATCCCGAGCAATCGTTTCGATCGTTTATATTCACCTGAATTTTTCATGCTGTAGAAAAAAGAAATGAGAATTAAAGATAGCGGCGACGTTGGACAATTAATCTTGGTAAAATTTCACATCTTTCTGATACGAAAAATTGTTTGATTTAGTATGGCAAGAGGTTTCGTACACTTTTGTGTCTGTGCGATTTTTAATAGCGCAAAAATGTTCGGGTGCTGAATGATATCGATATTTTTATTATTATTATTATTATTATTAACGAGGACTGAAAGTTCGTGAAACCTCTGGCATCGTTAAATTCCGTCATAAAGGTGTAGCAAAGAATTGGCACGATCATCAGTTAAGGAAGTCGACGGAGGATCAAGTTAAGATCAGTTTCACGGTAGAGAAACGAAGGAAGAAGATACGACCGGTAATTTTCTTAATTAACGTCCGTCTTGCCGTCACCGTATTAAAGACGGATCATCTTCGGCTGCCTCAGCCTGAATCGATTCGCGAGTTCAGTTTAACAAGCGTGGTTATAAGAGCTCGAAAATTGCTGACTACCCCGACGAAATTTGTGACGGTCAGAATTTAAAACGAAACACTTCAAAATCAGCACTCGCATGATTTAGCGGCCTGGACACCTGTAGTGAATCAAATTTAGTTCGCTTAAATATGTCAGAGACGATTGCAACCAAAATTGTCACCGAACTAATTTTTTCAAGAATTATTGGACCTCCATTCGCTGGAGTAATTAACGAAATGCCGCGTTCCAGAATTATTATTATTAGTTCTTGCAGTTAAACAATCCAGGGCCACGAAATTTCTGTCGATCGTTCTCGGTTAAAAGTAAATAACAGTGCTTAAATTAACACCTCGTTCAAAATCATTATTTCTGGAACAATGAACGTCGCTCAAAATTTTGACACCCTTGTGTTCCGGTTAATTCGCCGGAAACGCAAGGCTTGTCTCGGTGTGACGTTTCCGAGAAAATGGCAGAGAACGTTCCATAGAAATGGATTGCGAATTCGTTTCCACGAAGGACTTCGCGTACCGTTGCCTGAATCTACGCCGAAGGATTAGCTAAACACGGCACGTCTGGTGATACACGACACACTTTGGCGTACTTAGAGCTGATTCACAACGGCGCCCTAGTTCAACACTCCCGAGATTAGCTTTAAATTTAGATTTTAGGCTCCGTTTCACAAGAAACGGTCCAGCCACGAGGAGTTCGCGGTCGTTGCACTTATCAGACTAAATTTGGACCACGCGTTTTGTTATTTTATGTTTATACATAATTTATTCACTAAATTTAATTTCCTAAGCTAAATTTTAAAATTAAAAATGTTATAAATTAATAAATATATTTTCATTAAATTTTAATTATAAAAATATATTATAATTTTAATTTACAAAATTAATGTTCTAATTAAACTATATAACGAATTTAATTTATTATTTAAATTAATTTATCAAAAAGTGCAATTACACTTAAATATATATATTTTAATGTAATTTTTTCATTAAATTTAATTTCCTGAACTAAAGTTAATGTATACATATGTTATTATATGCTTTATGTCTCTTTTTAATTTTCCCACGAATGCCTTACATATCATATCGAATGCACAGATTGTTTTATACAAATTTGTAAAAAGAAGTTTTTAATATATTTTTATAATGGATAGTCTTTGTCAACGATATTGGACATTTTTCTTGAAGTTAAAATTGGACATTTTAAGTGACACGTGAAATGCGAAATATATAATATAAATATTGATTGAATTGCTGCAATTCTGATTTTTGATTGAATTTTTATGTGCTGCCATCAACCAATTGTTGAGTGCCCCAACAATATCTTCCGCGCAAAATGCAAAACATGATTCGTGGCTGGACCATTAATTAAAATTACCGTACACAATCCGATCGACAATGAACCAGAAATAGTATCACCAAGTAAACTAGCCATTGACACATTATTACTCGATCACGTTGTGCCATTAAATTAGCACCTGGTGCGAGTCTTGAATACCGGGGACCAATTCGAATCCAAACTACTTACGAAAACCCTATTATCAGTCTTTCCACTAACTCGGTCGGCGTTCGAAAAGCCATACGATACTTCACCTATACTTCACACCATCGAATAAAACGAACCGCACGATCACTCATTCGATGCTCAAAATCCATCGCACGCCCAAGATCGCCGAACAATCGAAAATCGCCAGAAACATAATCACACCAACGACAACCCTTAACCGTGCATGCTGCCCCGCTGCACTTGATAACGGGCAAGAAAGAAAAACCGCATGAATCTCGCCACGAAACGAATAATCTTCCAGCGATCTTGGAACGTTCGATTGATTTGCGAGAGCAAAGTATATAGAGTCAAGTCTCGAATACCAGACTGAACCGTTGATCGTGCGAAATCGAATGGTACAACGATATAAAAGGACGAACGTCCTCCGCGGAATTTTTCTTTTCCCCGACACAACCGAGACACAAAAGACCAACATTAAAAAGATAAGAAAACCAATTTGACGGTAATAGGCGTATTGCGAGAACACGTTTCCGAATGGGTTTGCAGATCCCCCTTTATCAACAGCCGGAGAGGCACTACGAGCGTCGGGCGACACCGCCCCAACCAGACCGAACCAGCAAGGTGTGCCTGCCTAGTAAACCCGAAACCAAGGCCAAATGACCTTTCTTGATTCAAGCGTTCGTTAATTCCAAACTTAATGTTTCTACGTATAAATATAAATATACATATATATATACGCTAGATCATTACTATTATTATTATCTATCTGTATATACTATAAGTATATTGTTTTTCCTTTCTGTTACGGTTCTTGATTACCTGTTGATTGATCGTTCTTACTTTCCATTGATTATCGTTGTCGTTTGGTTTGGACGTGTACCTATATTATTATATAGAGAGAACGTGCATAGTCTTGACGTGTAATCAATTTTGTTCTTCTCTTTGTTAGTTTCGTTCTGTTCGATTTTGTCAGTATGTATCAAGGATACGTTTGAAACGCACACGTGCGTATGCACGTACAGATACACGATTGTACAAGTATTTTAGCTGTTTGTTTGTTTCTTTTTTTTTCGAAAGAGAAGAAAGTAGCGAAGCCGATCAAGAGCTTTCCTGCTGGACGTGGTTCTGTTCTGATCGATTAATTTGTTATTTTTCTTTAATATATTTAATTGGAATTTTTTTATTCGTTCATTCAGTTTCTTCTCGATTTCGTTCCTTAGAGATCAATGTTGTTGCACGTTGGCATAGAGGTGTGACATGGCGAATGAAATATTACATAGAGGATAGACTTGCCTCGTATCCTGTTCGTTTCTCTCTGTGTGAGTGTGTGTGCGTGTGTGTTGATTGCATCGTGGTCGACTTCGTGACATGAGCTCGATATTTCGTTGTACGAGTTTGATTGTACCGTCGATCGTTTCGCTGCGATCGTTTTCGGAACACCGAGGAAAGTGTTTCAAGGTAATCGTGTGAGATCCTCCGTGTCAGAGATCAACCTTGGACGTTGACCAAGCCTCTGTCCTTTTTTTTCTACCAAGGTTCCCCCTTTTCTTTTTATCGCAAAACAAGCTCTTGATCCGGCTGGCTTCCGCTCCCGTAGTCCAGAAGACCCAAGGTGTCACATGGACCGCCTGAAGTAAGATCAGAAATCAATGAAATCACACGAAGCATCCATGTTACACTGAACATACATATACGTAGTTGGACCCCTGTGAAAGCCTGTTGGGAACGATTTGCCGTCACGTGTTTCCATGTAACATTTGTTGTTTCTGTCGGTTCTTGTTGAGAAGCCCCGTTGCTCAGTTGTTCAGGTACTAAACATTATACATTATACAGTACAGTAACAAAAGTCGTGTCGAATACCCGGTTACGAGCGACACGTATACGAAACGATCCTTCGTTCTGAATCGCCGTCGTGTCTACCTGTAATTTCAGCCGCATAATCTCTCGATTCTCGGCCACGGAACACCAGGCTCGCATGTACGTATATCGACCATTGCCGAATCAATACACCCTCTCTGGCCGCCAACGTCTGGTCCCGCATATGCGTTACACGAAATAGAGGAAAGAGCATGTAATTGTTTCCCTTCAAGTAGTAGCACGGTGCGCCATAACGTGGACGACGGTGCCACGATTGATAGCACACCGGGGCGCAACGGACGCGATTGTGGTGATTCAGAATCAAGAATCATCCACGTTGGGTTGGGCGGGGGGAATTCGCGAGAACTTAACGAAAGATCGAGTCTCGAAGGCAGAGGGAGTTTTCGAAAAGATTTCGCGACAGTGGAGCAAAAGGACCGCGACAATGGAGGGGAAGAGCTGTCTCAGGTATTCGACACGACCTGCTATCCACACGGCTGCTCTACAGACGAGAAAGTTGGTTGGACTGACCGTAGGTCTGCCTGTGAGTGTTAGGTGTGTATTAACCCTATTTTGCCCGACGTTTTTTTGGCAATGCGCCCGTGTTCGGTGTGTGTGCGCCACCTCGTTCCCTCTTCCCATCCTTTATCGCCATTAGCTTCTCGTTCCCGGTTGGAACCCTTTCCCTTTCGAACCGCTCCGTTTGGTACCCGGACAGACATTTTGTCTCCGCGTTCCGGCCATTGTACGTTTTGTGTCCCAAGTTTTGCTTGCTGTTCTATGTCGTTTAGAGTTCTGCCCGAATTTTTCGCCCGAGAGCGAAAGATTCCGGACAGTTGCGCGTTGACGTTGGTTACCAACGAATGTCCTGCTTTCGTTATCAGCTTTCTGTTGTTTCAGTTTCGCTCGATATTTCGTCCGCTCGTAGGCACTTGTTCTTGTTCGATTTGGGCGAAGACAGAAAAAATAAGAACCACGATAGACAGCACGCGTGGACGTCACGGATCGGTAGAATGTTGTCCGTTGCGTCGATCGATCTTGAACGTGATTTCGTTCTCCTCGAGGAAGAGGCTCGCGGTTCGACCCCTACGATCGATCTCTCGACTGTCCTCGGTTTGTTACGAACCCCCTGAACAAACCCAACGGTTGCTCCATGTATCCTGTTGTTTTCTCGCTTGACCGTGTGCAATCTCCATCGAAATTTTTCTCTGTCCCCCTTTTCTGCTCGTGGTTGCTCCCACCCCAAGTTTTATGCGACGTTCCGTCTGCTCGTGAGAATGCTGTAGTGGATCGCAGATATGAAAGCTCGTCGATCGTTCGATCACGATAGTGTAGTAAGATTCTCGTCGTTGTTGCACGTGTGAACGTTGATTTCGTGGTTGTGACAGCGGGAGGAGCAACTTGCTCGGATGAATGTTTCAACGATGAATACAATCGACGAATCGTTGCGATAAAACTTAACAAACCACCCGGGATGGAAGATGTTCACTTTGATGAATATTTGCACACGTTAGAAATAAGTTTTCCTTTGTCTCCTTTTAAAGGGAGATCGATAGTCGACGAATGTTGTGCGTCCATACGCGCGACGAAATACTTTGAAATATTATGAATTACGAGTTCCACAAGCTGGCCTGGTCGGTCATTCGAAGAGTCGCGTCGCCTGAAACCCTGACCGAAATTGGATCCTACGGAACGATTAATCATACCTGTCGCGAGGAATGATAAATTGCAGGAGATCCGCGTGAGCCTCCTTTCGTTCGCCAATTTTCCTTCGCCCAAACACACCCCCGCCGTGGAACACAGCAATCATTGTTTCTGTAATTATCTCCGTCCCCCCGTGGAACAATTTAAATCCGCCGGTGGCTCCGTGAAGATTAATAGGGCGAAGAAACGTGAATGGACTTCGGGGAACCTGAAACCAGTCATTCAGCGATATCGTATTTTTCTTCTGTTTCACTTCAGTTTCGTTGCATTCTGTGATGGTTTTTCTTTTTCGTTGGTTTTATCATTTAATTCGTCACGGACTCACGTGCCCATCAGTCATGGAACATTCGCGGCACCGTTCACGGGGATTAAATTGTTCAAGCGTAATACATAGATCTGATTAAAGTTTTCATTCGTTGCGAAATACTTGCTGCCAACGATGTCGATGCATTTTTATTTACAGAATTGAGTTGTGTGCGACCAATTGCGCAACTTCGTGGACCGTACGCGGGAGAGTTTTATAATTTTCTCGATGCTTCGACACGACGTGATTAGTTCTGTCGAATTGACAGAACTTTTGATTTTTCGTCGGCCTGCTGTCTGTTACGTTATCCACTTGCTCCTCGGCAAAGGGTACAAGCATTCGTACACTTTATTGTTTTCTCAAGCAACATTTTCACCCAATATTATTTGCTTTCTTATATGACACTCTTGAACGTTGCCAATAAGCGAGGTGATAAAAAGTCGATATTAGATTTTCTTGCCTCGTCGCGAGGACCTCCGCTAGAAACTAACTTTTCGATCATCGATCGTCGCTGTTAACCCTAACGCCGAACGAATCAAATGATAGTGAATAAATAATATGACTAACAATCGATACTCTCGAGCCTTTTATTACGAGCTTTGACAAGAAACTGCGGCTTCACGCTTGGCGCGACTGCTGCAACGAAAGCTTTGATACTAACGAATGGCTTCTTGATTCTTACTTCTCTTTAACTCACGAACTCATCTTCTACTTATTATCATTACATATTTATTCTCGTTCTTATTATTATCGTTATTATATGTTACGATTATCCTTGTGTGCTGTTTACGACCAATCTGTGCAACATTTGTTCTCCACACTGTACTACTTTTTATAATCCACACTTGCGCCAATCCGTCGACGCGACCCGCAATTCAATGATTGGCACACGTGACCCGCCAGTTCACAGGAAACGAAAACAACAAAGGCAAACAAATAAATAGTACAAAAAGGAGTACAACGTATGAACGAAAGGAGAAAGACAACAAAAAAATGGTACACCCATCGAGTACATGTCTATTATGGACGAACGAATGAACACGAAACACCACGTTGTAACCACAACATCATCGTTTTCTTTCCTATTGTTTTGTTGTTTCGTCTTATTTCTTATACCAATCGATGATTATGCGACTACACGAGAATTACAATCGACCAAAATGGAGATGGATAATCGAGAACGCATCGGTATCCCCCGTGCATGTTCGTCGATCGATCCATCGATCGATCCGGTCAACGAATGGACGGGAATGCGTACACGCCACGAACGACGACCCAAAACAGCAAAAGAATATTATAAAAAAGAGGAAAACGTCTCTTGGTAATACCACTGTAAATAATCTTGAAGAAAATGGGAGATTGCGTGTTGATTGTCGCTCTCGGCATCGAACACGATTTGTACCTTCCAGCGCTCGGATTCGGACGAATCGAGATGTGGATATCGATTTTAGGAACATCGTCTTGTCCATCCGTACGTGCGTTCCCCTTGTCGACAAAAGGAAAGATACAAAAATAAATCAACAAAAAGTGAATGAAACGAATGCAAAGAGAACAGGACAAAATGAAGAACAAGGAAAGAAAGAAAGGAAAACGAATAGAAAGAGTAAAGAGAAGAAAGGAGGAAAGGGGAACTTGAGCTCCTGTCGCCTAAACCGATCTGCTCCTTCTGTTTTCTACTCCCTTTCTCTTTTTCTCTCTGCTGCTAAAATATTTATACACATATATGTATATATATAAACTATCTCTATTTCTGTCTGTTTCTAAGTACTGTACAACAAGAACAAAGAACGTGCGACGACTTGAATGAAAAACGAAAAAAAAAAAAAAGAAAAGGAAAGGAAAATGAAAGATAATTGACCAGTTCTTTCGTTCTCCACCACCATTTCGACGACTTGTTTCTTTACTTCCTCTCTCTCTCTCTCTCTGTCTTCTTGCGTTCTTCTGTTTCTCACTCTGTCTTTCTATCTATCTTTTTACTTATTTGTCTATTTACCAGTGTATCTTTCTATTTATTTATCTGCTCTCTCTATCTCTAGATTTATCTATCTATCTATCCGTTTATCCATGTATCCGTCTATATTGTCAACCGTCTGTCTCCATTTCTTTCCCCGACATTCTCTCTTTCTCTCTGTCTGACTGTCTCTCTTTGTCTGTTCTTTATACGAATCTCTTGATAAACCTGGCCCTTTTCTTACTACGTCTTGCTATGTCCCGCTTTCTTTTGTTTCTAGATATTGCAGAACCTACAAAAAAAACGCACTGAGCGGAGGGGGCGCCTAAGTTCTGACAATATGAGTAAAAAGAAGTCCGGTTTCAGCAAAAGCGACCTTATTTTTAAGGTAACCCGCCCTAACGAATGCGCGAGCTCGCGTCCGTTCGGGGTTCGCGATCTTGTCGCGAGTCGTCGAACCCGCCTCGAGACCACCGTTAAGTTCCCGTTTTCATGAGACTCGAGCGAACCACGCCGCGTCTGACCCGACCGGGTGCCTCCTTATTCTACTTAAACGGGGCAGCTGTCGAAATGCTGGGATATTTATTGCAACCGTTGTCGACGAGTTGGCGACAGCGATATCGGCGATGCTCTCGACCAATTTCGTGGCTCGCTTACAATCGAACGGGGAATTTAGAGGAGCGAAACGGGGCATCCGTGTATCCAAAAAAACTGCTACGATACGGGAATAAAATAGCGACGAAAATGTCGAGACAATAAATTGAAAGATAATTGCGAAACGGAGGAGTTATCGAATGGAAGAGGGCAAGAGCAGAGAAGAATATCGAGTGTCAGCAGTGTGTCGTTCGATCGATGTCTCGTGAAACAGGAAGATGCGATCACGAGGAGGCTGGACGCTGGAGCTGTACGCTGATTGGCTCGTTGGTTTATTACAAACATTCGCTTCTACTTTCCGCCGCATTATACATTACATATTACCCGCAGCAATAGGCTATGCTTCTTATACATTCACCATCGGCACCCGCCTAGCGATGAGAAAGTACCAAAGTGTATTTTATCATACATGTTATGTGTGACGTTATTATATATATATATATATATATACCTTAGAGAAACTTCACTGACCAAGTCCAAGTCGTGCAAAATATATATATATTATGTGTATATATATATATAGAAAATAACGACGAGAAATATTAAAAAAAAATCACCCTACTCTCGAGGAAGCCGGAGCTGATTCTCTCTGACTCGTTCTCGAGACGATCCGTCATCTCGTTGTCGAAGTTAGCGAGCTACTCGTCCCCGTGCGTCAAAATAAAACCAAAAAACGAGCATAAAAGAAAAATGAATTCGAAACTCACGACTGTCGTGGCGAGGAAGACGTCTGCACGCTAAAGATGCAATCGTCTACTCGTGGATCCCTCCTCTATCTTTCTCTATCTTTCTTTCATTCTTTCTCTATCTCTACGTCTGTCAATCTATTTCCTTTCCCGTCAACCCCGTTTGATTTCCCGCACATACTAATCCTGCGATTTCTCTTTCCATCTTTCTGTCTGTACCCCCGAAGAAATCCACGCCTGATAACTGTCCCATGGTGTCCCGGTAGGAATTTATCAGCGTGTCTCCGAAAGTCCTCCAGTTCCATGGAAACGGTCGATCCGACGAGCCGGAAGAACAGACGGCCGCACTCTGTATTACCAGCCCCACTGTCCACGCACTGTCTCTTGAAACGCTTTTTTGATCGCTAGACGGTGTGCACGATCCTTTGGAAACGAGCGCACGTTGATTGGGCGTCCCTTCTCTGTCGCTTTGTTGCAAATTCGCACACTGTGCCCGCTGTTAGCGAAGGGCGTTTGACCTCTCTGCCCCCGGTACTCGCGAACACCCTCCCGAACCCAAACCCGAACCCCAACCACAACCACCCCCGTCATGCGGTATTGCTCGAATTGCTTTGGATGTTGGGGATGCTGGGGGCCCGGGGGGATGCGACGAAATTCTCTGTAAACGGGGGTTTTATTTGTCTTTTTTTTCCCGAGAACGCATTGCAAAGTGGTTAATTAGGATTTTTGGATTCTCGTTTAGGTGTATACTTAAATCGTTGGTAATACGCAACAGGAAAACGTAATGGAAGATAGTAATTTTACTGTTAGTTGTGGAGTTTTTTTTTCTTCTTTTTTTTCCCGTTTTTTTTGTATCTTTTTGACACGATGGTTTTCTCTGTTACATTTTGGAAGAAACGTAGACGACAAAGAGACGTAGTGGTAGCAGTAGAAGGTAGAATGGAACACGACGTTTTCTGCGATACTTATTAGAGTAAGTTTGTCGATTGTAAGTGTTTACGAGACTTGATGAACGTGTTTTTACTGTTACTATAACTAGCACTTTCTTTTCAGATATAGCAATATACAAAAAAAAAAAGAAGTTTCTGAAGTAGGTAACATTGAAATTATAATAATGTAACATCTGCAAGCGAACTAATTTTCAAGGATCTTTTGTCTGTGTCCGTTCTTTCAGTATATCACATTGTACCATATAACTGCAACTAATTGATATCCTAATTTCTGTAAGTATCTTCTCCCACTGTCTTGAATTCCCTCTTACAGAAAAGCCAGGAAAACTTGATAAAGCATTTCAAATCGTCCGTATCGGATCTCTTCGCGTACGAAATTATATTGAAAAGAAACAATGTGCTCACAAGGAACATCATTCAACTGAGAATTTTCAATTTCGCATGGAAAATAGTCGACAGTATATTCGAAAACATCCGGCCTCTCTAATTGTAAGATTGAGCAGATAATTTAAATAAATTTCTAGACAGTATGAAAGTATTAAACAACATCAGAAGTTGACAAAAACTGGATAACTATAGTTGCGAAAAATAGTGTTTATCGCTGAAAACTATTTTATCCTGCTTGCCTGTGGATCTTTACAAAAATCACAGATTTAAATGAAATTACAAATTGTCTTGACCGCTCCAGGGAATGGAACGAAGAACCGCAGCCAGTCGCAAAACCAGTCTAAAAAAACACCACAAAGAGGAACAAAGCATTGCTCGATTATTTTTCACTCCCTTCGTCGATTTTCAGCAAAATCGAAAATTCTCCATTGCATGATACTCGTCTCCACGAATATTTTGCAAAACGTTCGATATCGTGTCGAGATCGCCGGTGTAAAGCATTCGAAGCGATTCGAGACTCGCGTGCACATGTGTTCTCCAGCGATTCGAAGGGACTTGAAGCGTGTCGAGCCAAATGAGAAAACCACCCCGTTGAGAACCACCCCCGTGTCCCCGGCTAACCACCGTTGTACGGGGCGCATCGATGTTCTTACCCCTAGATGAGTAACGAAAACGGAATTTAAACCGATCCGAAAAGGAAACGGAATAACAATTAGGGCGCATTGTATGAGAGTAGAGAGCTCGCTACCCCTGCCGCTGCTCTGCGAACAGACCTTCGCCACCTCTTGTCTCCTCTCTCTCTTTATCTCTCCCCCCACGCCTCCTTGAGCCTCTGTTGCTTCTCGGCCAAGAAAAATGCACCCCTTTGTGATACTGGCTGGCTGTCTTGTTGTGCGGCTGCAAGCAGGCGCAGTGAAACAGAAAAGGCTATAGATAAAACAAGAAAAGATAAAACAAAGAAACAGCAAAAAAAAGAAAAGAAACGATAGCAAGAGGAAGAGCTGGCTTGCTTCTCATTGCTTGGGGCCTGGCTTTTTCGCAGCTTGACGATTATTTGACATGGCAGCTGGCGTTTCTTTTACGTTCTCTGCCTCTTGATCTCTTTATATATATCTTTCTCTCTTTCACTCTCTGTCTCCCTTTCTCTATCTTTTCCCCTCTTTCTCCATTTCTCTGTCTTTCTACCTCTCTCTTTCTCTCTATCTATCAGTTTTTATTTCAGTTTTTCCATATTCTTTTCTTCTTCCTTTTATTTTCATTTGATTCCCTTCTTCTCTTTGCGTTCAGCGCGCGTTTGTTCCGCCGTTTATCGTTTCGTTCGTTTGCCGCTTTCTCTATGTTCCTCGTTCGTTTCGTTTTTGGTTTGTTCTGTTCTGTTCTGTTCTTACGTATGTACATGTCAATTTGGTCGCGTTTTGGTCGCATGAACGTACGAGAAGAACGTTCACCGTGTCGATAGGGTCGACGATCGATCCTACCCCATTGATGCAAAAGCCGTCTCTGCATTTTGGTTTAATTTATGCTTCGTTGTTGTTCGTTTTTATGTTACTTTCCCCCTCGTTTCTCGATTGCTGCTTTCGTTTCGTTCGTCCGGTTTTGCTCTACTCGTTTCTCTCCCCCCTTGGTTCCTGTGTGTTCGTCATTTCGTTGATTAGTAACGCTGTCGCCACCCACCTGTACGCGAGCGCGCGCGCCACGCGTCGCAAACACGCGCACACCTGAACGTACGGCGAGTGGCGCGCAGCGCGCCGTTCGCGTACCTGTACAATAATACATAACGCCATCGTTTACATGTTTGTCGACCATTCCCGATGATCATTTAGCTGTTCATTTCTCATTCTCGTGGTGATCATTGCGTTACGAGAAACCGCTTTCGTCATTTTTCAATGGACTTGTGACTGTCACTTGTAGAACAGAAGGTTGGATGTTCAGTTATATCAATGTATATGTATATGTATATCGTTCCTTTGTTCGTGCCTCGTTACTATCTTTTCTCCGTTCCTTTCTTTTCTCTCCATTTTTTTTACTTCCCCTTTTAACCCTTCGTTTTCTGAATGACTTCGAGCCGTGCGTAACGCGTGCCCCGCTGCGCCCTCGCCACCGCACTCAAACCATAGATCCCAGATCCACGTGGATCACGGCGTGATGATCGCGCGTGACTAGCATCGTTACACCTGCGCGTGTGGCACGGGCGCGCGCAACTTGGCCACGCGTCACGCATGCACAACGATACGTTGTTTGTTAGTTTGTTCCTTTCTGTTTATCGTTTCGAATTGCCAGGTAATGTATTGAAACTAGTTGTGGTTCTAGCAGTAAGTTTTTTCACCGCCCTGTTTCTTGCCCGTAACTGTCCAGTAGGCGCAGAAACAGTACACTGCGACTTTCAGATCAAGCCCATCATCGACTCATCGTGACAATAGTTTGTACACGCGACGTTTCTCATACTACGGTCGTTGATCAGCCGAAGTCTGTCGGCTTTGTTCGGGGATCGAATGGCGATCCGTGGATCCCTTCGAATACGGTATCCGTCGAACGAACGTTGCTTAGAAACGTTTGCGGGATGAACCGTGAGTCCTGGTATCCCTTTGATCGCCAGAACGTTCGAGCCTCGACCGGGATCGCTATTCGATTTCGCTGTCAGCGATACACGCGCATTCACTGGCCCGATATTCAGATCCACGGCTCTGATTCAACGGGGGTGTTCTTTGATGATTGCCTCGCCATTGGCATCTCTGTGATCGTGTTCACACACGCAACCTGCGGAGCAAACTGTCCTCGCGCGTGGAATCGATACTAGGCGTTTTACTATTCTTGAAGGATACTACGATTCGGTGATTAAATCGTAACGCCCAGTTCTTGTTGTGGGAAAAGATCGGTTACATAGTGCATACCCATGTACACATCTAACTTCTAACAAACACCGAACGCGTAACACAGTGGCACTTCTCAGAGGACTCAATGGATCCACGTGGTGCCACATTTCTCGCATTGCTGCGTCTCTTGCGCAATGAAATGCTCCAAGAAGATTGGCAATGAACGCATAGCGCTGCACTCTTGAACGATAAAAGGCGATTCACCGTCCACGCAGTTTTCCGATCGATCGCCGTATCAAGCGTCTTTAAGCGTACAATAAAAGAAAAACAAAAATAGTAATAACAATCGTGAATACAGTAATCGTGCATCGAGTGTTAAATAGAGATATGATTTTCCCGGTACCTAAAATCACACAAATCAGATACCAAAGACTCTTTTTCTATACACGTATGTATTGTACTTCGAAGCAACCGTCGCTGTCAGCTAATCCGTCGTGTTTCACCCCCAACCACCCTTCCAGTATCGCTGAATTTCCCAGCAACATCGAGTCCTCGTTAGCCGCCGCAGATTGCGTGTCTCGATACGATCTAACCAATGAGGATCGAGGAAGTTACAAGGGGGTGCCCGGATTTGGGGTAACAATAGGAACGATAGCGTGAAACGCCTTGGCGCTGAGTATCGGGCCGTTGCTGGTTCAAATTGGAAAAGTTGTCGAGATTGGCCGCGGATTAGCGGGATCGGTGATCGTTTCCCGCGATCGGCCTTTCCCTCTTGCCGCGAGCTCGTTTCCAAAAACGGACACGGAAACGCGCTCGCGTAAGGACGTGTGCTGTATGTACATGGCACACGATACGCACATCATCGAACCCCTGAAACCGATCCTTAGACTCTAGCCCCTGGATCGATTGGAGGGTCGTGGAGAACACTCTGAATGGGACTTCAGAGAGCCACTAATTACCAATTGAGAATCTCTCTTTTCGGTTGCGATTGCTCATTTGTTTTGTTCCTTATTTTTTTTTAATTAAAGATTTTTAATTAAGGATCGATGGATTTTGCGGAATAGATCGATTCTTGTGGGGGCCATGTTTATTCCCTTTTTGGGAGGGTATTTTGTGTTCGGTTGTAATCCTGTTTCGATTGTAGAGACTGAGTTATTGCGAATTAGCAGAGGTCGTGTTTAAAAGTTACACGACGTAATGCAACTAACCCCATACCATTTATTTCTCTTATTATCAATAGAAATAAATATTTTTCTTCTGCCCTGTTTTGATTTTCGGAATTCGGCTTTCTCGGTACCGGCGATTCTTTCAGCAATAATATTCTTTAAAATGTCACGCTGGAAACAAACGATCGAATATCGTGCTATAATCTTCTGGATACTTTACGAAATTTATCATTCCATGGCAAAAAAAGCCATAAATAGTACGTACCTCGCTTATTCGCTGCAGATACCGTCGTGAATAAAATGGATCTCGTGACGGTTCCTTAATAACGTCGTTCGTGCGGCCGTGAATGATTCTCGGTGCATTACGGCACGCAGCAAAAGGAGAGGAAAAAGCGACGGGCATGGTTTCACACGCGTTTCTGAAATTCAAATCACGCTCGTCGAAGATCTGGAGCGATCGAACTGCATGAATAATTCGATAAACGACAGTGTCGCGTCGAGAATTCAACGCGGACGCGTTTCCCCAACGGGGAAACGAACCCGTGCATTTTATTCTATTATCCCCCGGCTGCTAATGAATCTTTAATCAACCCGTTAATCGCTACCAATGAATTCTCCTATTCGCATGTTTAATTGGCCGGCCCGACGTTTCACCCGCGTTCGAAGAGCAAACAAACATTTTCGACCAGGTATCGCGTGAATGAATGTTAATTCGAAATTCATTCGTGCTCCCGCGCCAGTCGAGGAATCTGCATAAATCAATCGGCAGGAATTCTCCCGGAACTTTTCGCGTCCGGCAAAACAAGTTTTCGGTTATCCGGAATTTTTGTCGGGTTAAACGGGTTAAACACCGGTCTATCCTCCTCCTTTTTCCCCCGTAATATAGATATAGTTTACTGTTTTCCCCGTTTCCCAGTAATATTCACCTGAAACAGTATTTTCATTTGCGGATGAAATATACTGTCTATTAACATCCGAAAATTTCCTTTCGTAAAATAAAATCGAGATAGATAGTAGATATTAAATAGAGGATACCAAAATTAGAAAATATTGAATTGGAGCAGAAAAGAGGATTAAGATTGAAGAAACGTTTTGAATGATATTCGGAAAAATAACTGCCCCTATTTACGTCGCGAGTTATTATAAAAAGTGGAAACAAGTTTCCCGTGGAATTTGTATCCGAATATAGAAATTCTCTGCGTGCTGTTTAATTGGAAATAGTTGAAAGGGACCATTACGTTCCATACTTTCGAAAGATCGTCTCTCCTGCCCACAGAGTGATTTCCACGGTCTCCAGCTTCTTTTTCTTAGTGAAGACTTGGATTCCCATATCGCGCTTATGGCGCACCGTTCAGCCGAACAGTTTGCGGTACACGTTTAGATCGATCGGGCTACCATCGATTGCCGTTTCTCTGTACCGAACGGCGGAGCTTGTTCTGAACAGGTCCGGCCCATAAGCGGGTCTGTGAATCTTGGCCTAACAGTGCAAATGACTGATACGTACATTATATATGTATATATATATTGTATACATTTTTGTTTCTTCTGTTAGAGCATTCGTAGAGTAATCATTATTATAAACGTTCTTTTAGGTTACATTGACTTGTTCTTTTGTGTGCCACGTGATGCGTATTTTCTAATGTAGCATGCTATTTTGAAATGAGAACTGAAACCCGGAAGTATGAACAGCGAAGACTACTTTACGAGAGAAAAGTTACACTGAAAATTATTCGTGTTCAGATTCGAAATGAAAGGGGCCAGAGTAATTCAGTCGTTCAATTTTCCGCGCCGATGCAATGGTGCAATTCAATCATTTAAATGGAAATGAAAATTGTAATGCAGATTCGAAAACAAACAATGAAACGCACAGTAATTTTGCCGCCTGCAAGGACTAAATAATCGTTGCGAATTTCTTCGGATCTGAACGTCGACATCTCAGGTAGTTTATTTGATCCCTGGCTCAGATTTACAAATAACAATCAATATCATAGTTTTGACAATGTGTTCAGTGAATTAATATTTGACGCGTTTTTGTGCAACACTCGCTTATTTGCTGTACACTACGCAACCGGAGCTTTGGATAACGAGAGAAGTTTTTAACCGAAGCGTGAACAACGTCCTGGCCCATGGAACTGGCACGAGAATAAACATTTGTCGTTGTTGTTGGCAGTTCCTGAATATGGCGTCGGTGTTCATGCGGATCTTTAACCTGATTTGCATGATGCTCCTAATCGGCCACTGGAGTGGTTGCCTGCAATTCCTGGTCCCCATGCTCCAAGGGTTTCCTAGTAACTCATGGGTCGCCATCAATGAATTACAAGTAAGTACATATCCACCATAACGTATTCCATGTTTCAAATTTTGTTCAAAAGCTGATTAAACCACGATCTACTTTTCGAAATGTTAATGCTAAATATTGTAAAATACCATTTAGATCCCTGCTTGAAATGAAAAGTGTCGTTTTTAAAAACGGTTCATCTTGCACAAGAGAACGTAAGACAATTACTGACAGACATAAAAATTTGGCGAACGAAGAAGACAGTGGGTCGTAGAAATTTTAGTTAAGCTTAAGTTTGACGCTACGTTGAAACAAATGGTGTAATGGACGAAGCACGACCGGCGTAAATATTTCATCGGCATTTTTCCAGGACTCGTTTTGGCTGGAACAATACTCATGGGCCCTTTTCAAGGCCATGTCGCACATGCTCTGCATAGGATACGGGAGGTTTCCACCGCAATCCTTGACCGACATGTGGCTCACCATGCTCAGCATGATCAGCGGTGCTACCTGTTATGCACTTTTCCTTGGACACGCGACGAATCTCATTCAGTCTCTCGATTCCTCTAGAAGACAATACCGCGAGAAGGTAGTTGAAATTTTTGCGTACAAGGGTCCTTTCCCCCTTTTTCTCCTCGTTGAATTCAATTCTCTGGGGCCAAAAGTTTGAAACATGTTAGAGGTGGTCAGAAAATATCGAAGAACATCGATTAATATCAACACAGAATTTTCATTATCAAATTCTCAATATTTTCTGAATGAAATTAATTCGAATTCTACTCGCTTTCGCATGCACGCGAATAAAAATTATGCAACGGAAGACTTTGTTTGAGACAAGTTGTCTATATGTATATGAAGTTATGGAACGTGGTTTCAACGACTCGAGATTAATGTTCCACGCTCGATACAGGTGAAACAAGTGGAGGAGTACATGGCCTACCGAAAGTTGCCACGGGAAATGAGGCAAAGGATCACGGAGTACTTTGAGCATCGCTACCAAGGCAAATTCTTCGACGAGGAGTTGATCCTTGGAGAGCTCTCGGAGAAACTAAGAGAAGTACGAGGCGGAGCACTACAGAGACCCTGGCCTACCAGTTTCACTGACATCCGTGGATCCTAACTCGTCCCCGTTTCGTTTCAGGACGTAATCAACTACAACTGCAGATCGTTGGTCGCGTCCGTGCCATTCTTTGCCAATGCGGACTCGAACTTTGTCTCGGACGTGGTTACCAAATTGAGATACGAAGTTTTCCAGCCAGGTATCGTTTTGGTCGTTTTGTAAGAGATATCCGCAGAATTCTTGGAGAAACACTATTGATCATTTAAATTCAATATTCAGTGAAAATGCCTAAATTAAATGTTAATAGCCGAGATACGTCCGATTTGATCACTTCTGAAGTATAAATAAAGCAAGCGGGTGAAGTGAGAATAACACTTGCGATATAAATAGAAATAAGGGAGGCAGGTTTCAGGCATCAAAGGGTTAACACGATTCGCGCCGAGTATAGAGACCCCTTGCGTACACCTGAAGAATGAATGTTTCATTCTCACGTACAGATAATATTTACACGATCGTATCCAGATAATTCGACACGGTCGTTTGAAAGGGCGTTTAACAGGACAGAAATCGTCGCCAATTCCTGCAAACACTCGTAACACCTGTGCGACCGCGTGATTTCCAGGTGATATTATCATCAAGGAAGGCACGATCGGCTCGAAAATGTACTTCATACAAGAAGGCATAGTCGATATCGTGATGGCGAACGGAGAGGTCGCGACCTCCCTCTCGGATGGCTCATACTTTGGCGAGATCTGCCTGTTAACGAACGCGAGGAGGGTGGCGTCAGTCCGTGCAGAGACCTACTGCAATCTCTTCAGCCTCTCGGTGGATCACTTTAACGCCGTGCTGGACCAGTATCCGTTAATGCGCAGAACGATGGAGAGCGTTGCCGCCGAGAGGTATAAGCTTTGGTTAGGTTTGTTCTATCGAGTTGGTGTGCTAATAGATGTCAATCATCACTTCCATGTTGATTTTGTTGAACATTGTGTACTGTCCGACGAAGCGAGTTCTATCAGTCATTTCTTATTATATCGATTATTATTTCCTCTTATTATTGCCGTATTGTTACCAATGCGATACTGTTATTATTACCGTTGCCGTTTGACCGAAAACATTTCACGTTCGCTTCTCTCTTCCATGTATTGTTGTTACTATTGGTTTCAGTATGATTTCATTGTTTCTCTCTTATGCTGGTCTCAAATCGATGTGCTTGTTTTACATACACTGTACACACACAGCGAACGAAATGAATACCGTTGTTCGGCTCGTCGAGTCTGTTTTCCGATTGGAAGAATCTCCCTTATTGAACGTGACAGTGCAGAATCCACTTGTTCTACTCTCTATTGGGGTGAAAGTTTTACAACGAAAGCGCACTAACTTGCGAATCGAGGGATGCGTATTCTGTTTGGATACGCGTTCCAAATGAGTTGAGAGGGTTTGAGCGTCAAAAATTTACGCGCATAATCGTCCGCATAATTTTCCATGGTTAAAACTTAGAACCGACAGCGTAGGCGGGCGCGTTGAACGGTGTTTTGCGTTCGAAACGAAACGCGAACTCTTGGCATACACCGCGACAATATATTATTACTATTACACTCTCGACACATTCACTTACATAGTAATGTTGTATTCATAATTTTGCAAACATACTTTTTAAATGAGTTGGTCTCTCCGTTTTGCCGCGTCCCCCGCGGAATCACATTTCCACGGCTTTCGCGCAGAAGATAGACATAGTAGCCCGATTTATTACGAGTTTTATCAATACGCCCGCACCTTTTGATCTTTTACGCGAACGGAGCTCTGCTGCATTATATTTTTCAAACGGTTCCTGTGCACCAAATTATTTTACCCTCCCGATTCGACGATCTTATTTTTACTTCTGCCAATGTATTCGAAGGAAATGGGATTTGTCGTTCCCTTTGAGCTGGGATGACTGGACGATTTGACCCCTCGATAAAATGTTCGCGATTCGAACGACAATTAAGTTACTTTTATTATCGGGCCACAGATTACAAAAATTGGCAAATTCAAAAACAAGCAAATTCATATTTATATATAAGAACGAACTGCTAGGTTTTTTCACTCGAATTTCTTCCTATACTATCTATGAGAAAATTTCACACCAAAATGCAGAAAAGAATCGTGCGACGTTTAGCGACAATAACAGTGAAAAATTCGAATTACCTTCTCAAACGTGGCTCTCCCCTTTCTTTATTTTCGAGGGGTTGAAACGAACAGGTTGGCAAACGTTGGCAAAGTGTGATTCTGCGGGGAGCAATTCAAAAGCTACTGACTTTCCTTTATCCAGTCTTGTGCCTCACATTGTGAAACCTTTAGCGGTGCAAGTGGTATTAGAAGGAGAACAAAAATAATACTAAAAGTTTGTTGCAAGTCGTGGCAGGATAATAACGTTCGATTTTATAGGGAATGCCTGTACTGCTAAACGGTTTGTAAGTCGATCGATGTGAATAATCGTTGGTTGTGTTCCGTGCAACATTCCCTACGCTTAATTGTGGTCTCTCCGTAGGTTGAACAAAATCGGCAAGAATCCAAATCTGGTAGCCCATCGGGAAGAAGATCTTGGCAGCGAATCGAAAACGATAAACGCTGTGGTGAACGCGCTCGCTGAGCAAGCCGCGCACGCCAGTGCCAGTGAAGAATCGGTAAATATATCGTATTTAACAGTATTATCAATAATAAAGTGCTGTTTCCCCGATGTCAGTTTTAAAGTATAATTCAATTCCGGTTTTGTGAGATGTTGATTAAAATATAATGAAAATAAACAATTATTAATATCGATAAGAAAGGGACGTGACAAGATTTTATATTTCATTCCTCTATTTCCCTATTTTGATCTGTTACCATGGATATAAATATACATTGAAATTTTTATAGATATTAATATAGATCAATATATTATTATTGATATACATATAATACATAGATTTATTCATAAATTAAGATATTAATGTAGGTGAAAAGAAATCTCACTGGACACGGATGAATATAATATAGGCACGCCATCGTGTCAAATACAAAATTATAAATAATCGTTCCAATGAATTCTCTACAATCTACAATATAAATTATAAATGAATACTTGGTCAACGTCTCTTACCAAATTTAATATAAAAAAAAAATGACGATTAATTCAACAGATAGAGCATCACCGCGAAGTGTTCGATCCTCGACCTCGAAATTCACCCGAGATTGTACACTAATTCGTCGTACATTGTTTCCAGGTGCACAGCATGGAGCTGAGGGCACTTCCAGGTTGCCTGTTACCCAGACCAAAGTCTGAGAACAACTTCGCGAGCCAGGAGCTCTCCAGGGAGGGACGACGGATCTTCCACAAGAGCGACACATTCCACAAGGACTCGTATCAATGACGACACTCGTTATACTAGCATACAGAGAGATACTAACGGCTCCATGCGCGACAGTGTCCCTGTCCACTGTCGATCGGATCAACGGTGGCCGTTTTAAGCCTAGATCCTGGACGCTACACTAGAATCAGTCTATACATAGATATACGCCATGCCAGTAGCCTTCTAGCGATCGGTTTCTAGCGCCTTCTTATATTAACCAGACGGCACAGTTACAGTCCAGTATCTACGCGTAAAACCGTGCGGACCAAGCATAGAGGAGTAAAAAGTATCCCGACGTTCTCCAACAAATGGCGCAGCATGTAAATAGGGGGGGACCCCGTTTTCGACGTACTATTATTAATTATCATTCCTTTTCTGTTCTCTTCCTTCTTGAACGACACGCTCGAACTCGACGACCGGGAAAAGAACGGTCGAGCAACCGTGACATTTCTTTCGACGACGATTCAAACAGTTTCAAGTGACGATCCTTAGCTCGGCAAGAAGAGGAAGAGGAAGAAGAGGAAGGGGAAGAAGAAGGAAACGGAGGACGGCTGTGCCGTGGCTTGGAGAACGAGGAGCCGTTAATCCCTGCCCGCGAGTCCTCTTCGCCGAGAATCGCGTCGCAACCTAAGCGAAATGAATAGACGCGATCACCGGGTGAGGGCTCGAACGACGACGAAGAGCAGGCCTAGAAGTTTATAGAGCGTACGTAGAGCCAATCGTGGACTATAGGTAGAATATCCTAAACGACAGTGTTGAACGATGCGTGATTCTCTGTGATTTTGCAAAACGACGTTTCGCACTTTTCGGACGGGGGACTAAAGTCGAGGGAATTGGGTAGAGGAAGAGCATACTATATGTGTGCACGTACATATATGTAAAAAAAGGGAAAAAACGAACTATACACGATCGAATAGGTTTCTGTTCTTTTTGTTCTTCGTCTTCTTTTTTCGCTTTTCGTTTTCTCTTCGATAAGACGATGGAGTAGCATAGAGGCGAGCAAAAGGGAGACGATGTTATCAGTTCGTTAAAACGTGTTGCGAACTACGGCTTCGTGTCGTTGGACGGACGGAAGGGCGAAGAAAACGTGGAAACGCGAAATGTAGACGGGAATCGAAAGTTTCATTCCGGACGAGAGAAAAGTGTCCCGCTTGTCGTGGCTAATCTATCCCGATTTCGAGATTGCCCCGCCGTATATTATTTTCGATATGAAATACATGCACAGACAGAACGAAGGGATGGGTCGGTCAATAGATAAACGTTGAATATCGAAACGCAAGAACACGAGCTCTGTTTCCGTTGAAACGAAACGCGGGGAAGACGCGAGCGCTAAAACAATTATACAATCGCCGTGGGGAAGACATGCATGGATGGAATTGGTTTGGAAGACGTATTGGGATACAGACGGTCAGGTGTGTTTTAGGCCCTTCTAGCAAAGAAAGAAAACCAATTACTAATTATAGAGTCTATTGAGAGAGACAAAATCGAAGGCCCAAAGACCGTGTTAACTTGTTGAGTGCTCTTTGGGCTGTCGCGAGTAAATAAGATGTCAATGAATGGGGGGGCAAAAATTAAGGTATGTGGAGCGCAATAGAGAAGTAGGGTAAGAGTGAACGAGAATTGGAGGGAAATCGAGAGAGACAAGTATCTTTTTATTCAGACGATAGACGCGATGTGCTGTAAGAATCGAACGAAACAGAAACAAGAGAGAGACGGAGGGAGGGTTAGAGAAAGGAAGCTATAAATATTATGTAATAAATTATTGTTATTGTTACCGATTATCATTGCAATGATTAATTACATCCACTACCGCGTATAAAGAAAATTTAGGCAGATAAAACGAGAAAAAAGCTACGGCGTAAATGGGAGAACAGATTACACATATATAAGGTACGCGTAGTGGTCAATACCGTGTCGCAAGATATTAAGTGAAACGTTTTAAACTGTAAAACGCGAGGTAAAGGGTTAAATACCGACGACACCCAATACATTCACGGACATATATATATAAATATATACACAGAGACGATCCTTGTAAAAAGAAGAGCTATTTCGAAATTGAGTTACCCGATCGGCTGAATATTTATCGAAGAAAAAAAAGGGGGAAAATATACGAAACACGAAATAGCGGAACGAAGATCGTACGTGCGAACTATATTATTTTTCTAGCTGTTGTTTTTAGCGGCGTTATTCTTTGCGTCATTGAAAGTTTAACGCGACTGTTAAATTTGTCTGATATTATCCACCGTATTATTCGTAGCGGTGAAAAGGAGCTCGGCTCTGCGAGAATATTTATTGGATCGGTGGATCTTGCGCTCTATGCATTTCCACTTCTTTGAGAATTCAAAGTTGAGAGAACACTGTGAGAATTCTAGGATAGTTTAGAAAAAGGCCGCAACTAATGGTTCGACCTGAAATATTGGCTTTGCGTTGAAACATTAATCGACAGAGAGGTGTTTAAGTTGGTCATAAAATGGACAGAATTTTCGTGGTAACATATTGTGTAAATAGTAATAAAAAAAGGGCCGCAAGATTCATCGCTCCGCGTGGTTAATACGATTGAACTGTGAGTCGCGTCTGTTAACAATAATACTCTCCTTTAAACGATTAAACGAACGCTCTGAGGAATCTAATTTATAAATAGCAACGTTGCTGGCTACTTTCGAGGTATTATATTATAAATGCTACGCAATAGACACGTACACAGATTGACGGACATACCTTTCACTGACGGCAAACACACGCAATACAAACGCACGACAGGTGAGAGAAACGTGCCATACGTTTCCTAGTTGAACGTGTACACATTCGTGCATATACGACGGTATGCATACATGTACATATATAAATATATAAATACCCACGTAAGAGTCTAGGAAATATTATTATACATGCGTTTCATACATATACATATGTAAACATATTACACCTACACACGTGCGAGGAAAACAGAAGTACCTATTTTTCATGTAAGAGAGAGATAGTTTTCTGTCATTATTTTACATCCCCCCCCCCCCCTCACGTCATCCTGAATAATATTATATTATATATACATTATATAAATTATCGATAAAATAACTAACTACGATAATGAATTATTATAAATACGTATAAATATATATATGTACTATATATATATATTTATATATAACTACGTAATAGTGGCGGAGGGGCGTACCGTGGATCGTCAAGAAAGAAAGATGCATCCCAAAAAAAATAATGGTAGAATACTCGTAGACCGCATGACCGACGTTTTTATAGATTAATCTATACACACAAGAACCGGTCTAGGACTAATCTGCCAAAATATGGTTCGGGCCTAAGGAGTTACGCGTAACTAATTATACAAACTGTGAAACGAGAAACGGACAGTGTGAAAAAAGCAAAACAACAAAAAAATAGGTTTATTGTTATTAATTGAGAAGGATGAACGAGAACGATTATCATTATTATTACGATTATTACGATTATGTATGTACTGTTATTATTATGAATACGATTATCATTACGATTATTGTTATTACCATTACTATTGTTATTGTTATCATTACTATTACTATTATTATTGTTATTATTATTATTATCGCGATTATTATCATTATACGTAGAACGATTATTGTGAAGGGACGAAAGGAAGAGAGGTGTACTCTTTGCTCTATCACTGCTAAAAGAAAAAAAAGAAAAAAAGAAATACCGATAGACAACTATTTAATCTGTCTGCTAACGTCTTACGAGCGCGTGACAAATAGAGAGATAAGGAATAATTGCTACTAACGTATATGAGGGGAGAAACGGAGGATGTTGCCAATTATAAAATCGGTATCATGTACCGTAAGTGTACATAGAAGCGGCCGCAGAGAGGGGGCACAGGTATCTCTCCGCGGTGAGAAAACGTATGGCGAGTTGTGTACACTCTTGCGAGTAGCGGCAACAATATAACAAGTAAAAGAAAAACGCGGAAAGGGGGATAAAAACAATATTAGGGTTAAATATATCGTGGCAGAAACACGTGCAAAACTAAAGTGTTTAAGGGAAGAAAACAAACAAATTCGCGCGCGAATTCGTGACGCACGTTATCTGCTAAGCGACAAGAGTGAGACGCGTAATTAAGCGAATTAACCAGATAAATGCAGAGTAACGAAAATAATAAAACAAACAACCAACAAAAAAAAATACAAATAAACAAACAAATACCTACGTACATACAAAAAGGCGAAGTTAGTTTTTGTATCAATATATCGAGGGGTAGGTTTCGCGAGGTGGCAGAGAAACGGAACACGATCACAGGGGGTCCGGAAATCGGAAATGGTATAATAATACGTATCGAACAATATCGTTGCGAGAACGACAAAACGGTGTTCGAATTAAATCACGAAATCGCGAGAGCCTTCGTAGACACTTCAATTTCTGTTTCTTCGTTACTTTTTTTGTAATTCTATCTTCTCCTTTATTTTTTCGCATTCCTTTTTCTCGCGAGATCAAAGCCGACGATGAATTGCGAGATCGTCATACGTGATTCGCGGCCGGTACATATGTATAATATGAATACACGACAGATAGAACTGTCCCAGGGTCAGAGTATAAAAGGTATTCAACACAATAAGACTGTAGCACCATGAAATGTGTATCTCGGATCTTAACATATCAGACGTTTCGTTTCGCGCGGCTACGAATTCCTTCACAAGCGAGTCTGTTCGCTGGACGGTAAACCGATTCCACGTGTTTCGTATGTAACGCAGATAAGTTTACGTTTGCGAGCGTGTCTAGTGGTGGGCCGTGAATTCTTATCGTTTCCCATAAGTTTCGAAGCAATGAATGGCGAGGCGAGTAAAACGCAGAGTAATATTTTCAAAAAGAAATTATTGACGAATCGTTTGATCATATGCTTGATTAATACGTTCGTATTATTAATCTGGTAATTATCATCGTAATAGTTCTAAAAATTTCTTTGAATAGTGATCGTACGGTAGTTTTCGATATGAGGCGAGTAAAACGCAGAGTAATTTTTTCAAAAAGAAATTATTCACGAATCGTTTGATCATATGCTTGATTAATACGTTCGTATTATTAATCTGGTAATTGTCATCGAAATATTTCTCAAAATTTCTTTGAATAGTGATCGTACGGTAGTTTTCGATATGCATATTATCAATTTATTTTAAATAGGAAATACGATAAATGTTTACCCCGTTCGTACGGGTTGTTTAAACAAGAATGACTGTCTCGTGTATATTATTATTATCGCATAGGAAAATCCTTCTTTTTTTTTTAAGAGTACTAACTGATGCAGAGAACCCATAGAAATTCTGTCGTCCAATGGGCAAAATTTACAGTAATATCTGAAAGCTACTGAAACACGCAGAACATTGTATTCAAGATTTCCTAAAAGTATACAAGTATGAAAAATCGAACGCCCATCACCAGGCAAACAATCCAAGGCTCCCCGGAAACCTTCCTGTCCTCCGAATCTCGCAATTCACATTACTAGAATTCTCGACAAGCCAAAACTTCGAAAAAAGGAAAAAAAAAAATATAATGTCCCGTTTTCAAATAACACCCGAGATCCATTTGTGTCGAGGGTGCGTAGTCGGGCTAAATCGTACACAGTATAGGTACACAGTGTAGACCCACCAAAACACTTCCGTTTCCGGTTTCGTGGATCGAACGCGACTATAAAACAAAAATTATAAAATGAAAAAAAACAATCGATAATGAAACATGCGACTGTCCAATGCCAAGTAGAATGCTAAGCTTCGTTAGACAGTACACTGACAAGCGTTTCTCGGTGATCTCTACAGGGTGACACACAAGACTGGCTTTCTAAAGACAACTCGATGCCCAGCGACGCGTGAAACGAAAACCAATTTTTCAAATCCGATCTAGCCTTCGTTCGAAAGATGTGTAAAAAAAAAACAGAAGGAGAAGAAGGAAGCACTTGCACGTGCATGCAAACGCGCGCATAAGTGATTGAAACAACGAAAGCTCGTCATTACAAAATCAACCGAAAAAAAACGATTTGCCTTGTAGATCACGCGTAGAAGCGACAGCCGTTGAATCTAGTCGTGTTCCACTTGTTCCGTTTTCGCACGAAATTGCAACTCGCCGGGCGATAATTCCGACATAGAAATACACTTTGGGAAGTTCGACAAACCGGCCGATGGGTGTAGACGAGGGCGGGTTCGTTAATTACAGCGGTGTGCCACCGTGTAGAAATCGTCCGTCGTCGTGCGAGAAACCTGCGTAGTAGCGCCTTGTAAAGAACAAACAAAAGAAAAATATAATACGAGATGATAGAATGGATGGATGACGAACGATTGGGAGTGAGCGAAAGGGGATCGCGAGAGAAATAACATTTACCCTAGCGTCAATTTTCTACGAAAGAGTTTTCTACAAAATTCACACCATAAGCGTGCATCTGTTCCGTATCGCGCTTATCGTATGAATCTATGTATGTATGCTACACGCAAGCGCTGGTACGAATCTCTTGACGTTTTTCTAATTAGACATCGTTCGCTAAGTTTGTTACCAAAAACAAAAAAAAAAACAAAAAACAAAAAACGTTTCGAGCAGCGGTCGAGAAGTCACCGATGGTTGTTCAATGTAAGACCGAAAGGGAAACGGGAAAGAGAGAGAGAGAGCGAGAGAGAGAGAGAGAGAGAGAGAGAGAGAGAGAGAGAGAGAGAACGATAGAGTGAGTAAGAGTGCAACCCCATAAAAAAAAGCCAGCGTAGTAGCGGATATAAAAATTAAGAGCTCATATAGGTGCTTGTTCGAGACGCACTAAATAATTGTAAAAGCGAATAATATGGAACCAGATAAAAAGAAAAAAAAAAAAATGAAGTGAAGCAATTACGAGCTATCGTTCAATTATTGAGTTTCGTATCGGTGTTCAACTTTTCGCAGTCGACGATTATTCTATTCTTTTGCCTCACTTTTCGGTTGTCGCAGGAAACGAGAAATAGAGACGAAAGGAAACAGGAATTGGAGGTAGAAATTCCGATACGAGTCGCAGTTCTGCGTATAATACTTCTATGAGATGTTGCACAGTGAAATAATATTCTAACCGATCGAGTGCGTAAAGGATTAAACATCGATCGAGTATTCCTATCGCTCCGAGATGAAATAGTAATCTATCAGTCGAAGACGAGAAGGTGAACGATTATAGAGATGTTTGAGGAGAAGCGATACTGCGATTGGCAAGGGTTAACGTGTGCTTTCGTTTCATTGTAAAACCGTCGTCTAATGAAACTCAATGGTGTAGCAAAGTATTATTCGGAAAGTAAACAGCCCCGGTCAATTTCGATTACATGCATCGATCGATTCTCTAGGCGTGGAACATTGATTTCTTTGGTTTTGCAACTTTCGTTTTAGCCCTTCCATCTTGCAGAACGTTGGAATGTCGAATAATTTGTATTTTAAAACAAAAATTATATTTTACTGAGCGGAACTCAATTTTATCAGGAAAAATCGGCGAGTATTTGGATTATTATTATTATTATTCTCCCTGATTTCTGCCATTAGTTATTAAGTCGTTTGAAAATAAACAATCAATAAAGTTTACATCTTTAAACGCTCTATTCGTTATCATTTTTTGGATTTCATAATTTCTCTACGTTGTCATTTTTTTTATAGCAATGGTTCAGTGGGCATTTTTTTAATCTTTGAAATGAGAAATATTTCTTTCCATGAGGTGCAATCTTCCTATTTCAAGAGACAATATGTATAGAAATGTAATCTTTCGTGCAATAGAAAGTTTACGAAATAACAATGTTGTTATAGTAAAAAGAACTACAGTAAAACTCGGATATATGCACAAAACATTGGTTGGATATAGTCACGTTGACTATCCCCACCACTTGGGGGGATCTCCCTTCGCGATAGCGACGCTCGACGACCGAGCCGCGTAATATGATCCGTGCCAGAATATCGGTGTGACTAATACTAATTCGACCATGAAACTTTTTTATTTTTGACTTTTTCTCAATAAAAATTTTACTAACGTATTTGCGAGATTTTCCTGATTAAAATGAGACCAAACACGATATAGTTCGAATTATATTTACTTGTTCATACTCATTAAATACGTACCAGAAAGTGCAAAACGCGTTGCTCGTATTAAACTAATAACAACATGTAACACAGGTTTTGCAAAATAACGCAAGTCTACAGTCTACAGTTCAAGCACGCCTGGAATCGCATGCGACAGATTCGACACCCGTCCTCGTTATATGCCGCAACTCTGTGGCATATAACGAGGACGGGTGTCGAATCTATGTTTACACGCGGCTCGAGCTGAGCGTGAATCGACACCTCGGTCACAATCTAAGGTCACGCTCTATTATGATTTATTTTAATGTATTACAGTATTTATTGTAATGTACTTTATTATTGTACATTGTCCAGTTATTATTAGTTTAATACGAGCAACGCGTTTTGCACTTTCTGGTACGTATTTAATGAGTATGAACAAGTAAATATAATTCGAACTATATCGTGTTTGGTCTCATTTTAGTCAGGAAAATCTCGCAAATACATTGGTAAAAGTTGCATTTAGAAAAATTAATAAACAAGAAAGTTTTATTGTTGCATTAGTATTGTCTCACCGATACGTTTCGGCGCTTCCCTTTGATTCTCTGGACCTCTCTCTCGCCTTCACTGTCTGTCCTTTTCTACGTTCACGCTCGGCTCGAGCTGCTTCTGCGAACAGATTCGACACCCTGCTTGCCTATAGCCACGGCTTGGGTCCCAATCTTCGTGCATATATCCAACTTTTACTGTATATATTAACTTATTAATATTTCTGTAAATTTTTTTTTTATTGTTCACCTTTGTTATCCGAGTTCTCGTGTTAAGAGGCTGAATATGAAAGTCCATTAAAATCGAAAATCATTCAATGAAATTTGGTTCCAATGAATGACGTTCTACTGTGCTATGAAATTAAATAACGAAAACCGTTCATCGAGTTGTTGCGAAACAATAGAAACAATGTGGCTAGAGAAATCCTGCAAATTTCATCGAAATTTTGTTCGGATCAATAGCTTTGAAGCTACACCATTGTTCGCAGAACGATTTTAATCGCTGTCAGGCGAGTAATGTTGTGTTTTGCGGCAACCAAACAAAGAAAAACGTACGTGTATTCACGTACATGTAATTGTATGTGCGCGGTGTAAAAATAAAGATGCACTCCGTTTAGGCCAGCTCAGGTGTCGAGCCAGGTGAAAAGAGAAACAAATATATTTAATAATAGAAGATACGTGTAAATTGAAGGGAGTTGATTGAAACGAGGGGTTTAATTCAAACAATTCCATCACTCGCAGCTTAGTGTCTACTCATTACACAGGTACACCAATGAAAGTCTCCATATTCGTTATATCGACGTGCACGAACGAAGAAAATTAATAAAAGATTAACAGTTTTCATCGCGATCATATTAGCCATAATATTGCAATGCAGGGTTTGATCTCCGTTGGTCGATATAAATTGAAAAGAAAGAGAAGAAAAATATGAATTCACAGAGTCGGTAAGAGTAATTTATTATACTACTTGGGACATGTACTGTACACTTCTTCTTGTTTCCGGCTCTCTAGTCTGCGACTAAATATATTTTATTAATGGACAAATGACGAAAAAAAACTGCAGATAATCGAGTAATGAGTATAAGAGTAACGGTGCATGCAAAATAGAGAGTAAAAAGACAGAAAAAAACCAGTTAGTGGCCACGGTTTATAAAGCGCAGTTGAATTTAACGCGAAGCGAGTTCGAGCTACATATTACGACAAGCACCACCAAAGAAACAAGAGAAAAAAGCGAGAAAAAAAATATATGACGAAGCAGATTAGTTCTTTTTCTAACGAGCGAATCGTTTTTTAAGTGACACGTAGCTGGCTAATTAGGAGGTACATAACTGGCCAATATACTTTTATAAACTGTACGAAAAAGGGAAAAAAAAGAAGAACTAAAAGTACATATTCACGCGCGTTTAGACATCAGCACTTTTAAAATACACTTGCCATAACGAATGCCTTAGCAAACCAAAAAAAAAGACAAAAAAAATTATATAAAATATACCGAAGTATAAAACGTTACCGTACATTGAGGTACGACGGCGAGGAATGATATACATATAAGTATAATAATAAGTATACATGCCATGTCATATGCATACAAAAAGAAACAATTAAAGCGAGAAATAAAAATTGACAGACGAGCCAAAAGTAAGGCCAATGCACACATCAGAGGTAACGTCAGTAGCGAATTGGAAAACGAGAAGTACATACACACTCATATACATACATATTGCACCTTACGTTCGAAATCATGTATCTGTATAAAATGTACCCGTGAACGCATCGCTCCTTGTATATTTTATACATATAACGTTATTATTAAAAGGAGAAAGCGAAACAGCAAACTAAATAGGCAACAAAATGGTTATAACAATTGAATTGAAAAAAGTAAACGCGAAACGAAACACGCATACACACCGTACATCGCATACACAGAAAAAGGAACAGTGTATATGAAACCTCTCAGAAGCGCACTAAAAGAAATAAGGAAAAAGGTATAAGAGGCGATGATGCAAAGTGAGAGTATATTATTAAATGTATTTAGATTAAGATTGAATTAGTAGGGGACGAGAGAGCAACAAAAAAAATGATGAATAATAATAATAATAACAGAAGAAAAAAACGATCATTAATCGTGTACATAAACATCGTTGGCAATATTCAACTTCGCCCGTCCATTTAGTTTCTAGACCACACGTCTCTACGAATTGTTCCTTTCGAGCCAGCATCGAATAGGTCAGAAACGATTGAAGATGATTTGCGCCTGTAATTCTTGTTAATCTATCGTTAACACGTTGACATAATTTAGTCGAAGTGTTTCCTTCTCGAGCAGAGAATAATTATAATATTTTAAAGTATATCATTGTTTATGTTTAAGATACATTTCCAAAATACTCCAAGCATTCATTCTCTTCTTTATCGTCATTTATCATCATAGTTATCGTTCGTATATTTCTCATCTTTATTATATTTTCCATTCCCCTCCTTATCATCTCCATTTCAGTTTCACGAATGATTATTTAAATCGCAGATTTTTGTACGTCGAACGATAAACACGTGTTATATCGATGCAATAACATTCAATCGAAATGAACGTATGAATAAATTGAAACGATACAGAATGTATAATGATACTAGTTATATGATAATTAGTATGTGTTAATTTATTAGTTTATATTCTGCTTGTTTTATTACGATATTTGACCATTCATTTATCATAATTCGGTTGTGGTCATTACCGATTTTTTCATTTCCGATTAAATTGATCGTTTTCTTCTTTTCTCCGTGCGTATTTTTAGCTGTTTCTCGTGGAGGGTAATTAAATCTGACTTTTGTTATTTTTAAATTAAAGGAATATATGAGACATTAAATAATTTTATCTTAATATGAAGTTTCATATTGAAGTATACAGCAATTACTTATTCCCCTGATGTATGCCTTTCGAATACCTAAATATTTAAGACTTATGTTCTTAATTGCTAAACGAAGGGTATTATTTCTACTAAACAATTGTACAATATACGGACATCTTTACACGCGTTTCGAGTACTCACAATCTGTACAAAAATTTATAACTACTATAACTAATAAACAAATTCCAGCAATGAGTTAATTAAATTCGCCGATGATTTTATCATACAATTTTCATAAAAAATACTAGCTAAACTTAATAATAAGAGCTTTTGAATGCGAACGAGATAATCGAAGAAATATTATAGAACGAGATAATCGAAGAAATTTTATAGAACGAGATTATCGATTAATATTGAGTCGTTCGAGATGACAAAGTTAAACAAAAACAATGATGACTCCAGCAGTTCCGACGATGATATATCGCAGGACGCGCTAAAAGAAGCGACAGATCATCAGTTTTTGAAAGACAGTTATTTTTTTAATGCAGAATCTGATGTGACGAACATTTCTGAAAAATCGAAGAAGTGCAGTAAGTACCATAACCTCACATTTTTTCCCCTCCCTCATACTTTACTCATTCTCACATCAATCAAATTTGTAATAACTAACAATCAATTCTGCTTCCCCTTTTTGTTTTAGATGGCTCAATCCAAAATAACGAAGCAACAACGAACGTTGTGTCATTAAGAAAAAATTTAGAACATGTAGATAAGTTCTCCAATTTTGGCGTGAGCCCGTCGTTCCAGAATTATGTTGCAAAGAAGCTGGATGAAATAATAGAAAAGTATGCAATTCGATGAAAATATTATCTTGATAATGAATCATTTAAAGTCGCATATATCTTGATATTTTTGTATGTATGTTAACAATATTTTTCCATCAGATCTATTCGAGTAAAGAAGACGGAAGCAAATAACGGTGCAAATGAAGAAGAAACTGAGAACTCCAGCATCGGCGTAAAGTTACTCAGTTCCTCGGCAGATTTTCTGACGGCAGAAGAAGTAATTGAGGAGCCTTCGAAATTTCGAAGAAAAAGGAAAGTTGAAACAACCGTAGACGATAAGAAGAATTTATTAAGGTGCAAACAAGTTGCCGTGGATGCTGAGTGGATATTATCGAAAAAAGAGACCAAAGCTTGGACAAGTAAACGAAAAGAGCCGGAATTTCAATACAAAAGACTGAAAAATGGTACTTTCGTCGAATCAACGGAATAATATTAGGTTATGTTGTACGTTTATTATCATTGAAGTTAATATATGCGAGATATAAATAAATAATTTTAGACAAAAAAAAATACAATTCAAGAATGGCATTTTGTTTCCCGATATACATATGCGTATATCATTACACGATTGAAAAATATTTTTAATTAATACATCGAGGTTATGTATTTTTGTTTACTTTAGAAAATGTTTGCCGCAACGTGATGTACGTTTTATAAATGAAGATTTAACTGAACAGATAAATTGATATAAACACGAATAAACGGAGCAAATTAAATGATAAATAGATTTACAGAATCATCATGGATATGCAAGGCACAAGCTCGACAAACATAAACAATATTTGTAAATTGTACGTATTATATTACTAACCCCAAATTTTGTTTACCAATAGATACTACAGATACAATTATTTTTCGACAACAATATACCAATATGAAAAAATGATTCTTGCAAAATTAAACATCTGGGAATAGAATTACAACGTATAGTAAGGTTTCATTTATTTTATTTTAGATGCAACACACGTCCTCGTTTATACACTTGCCCAAAATGTGACGTAGAATATTGCAGTGTCGACTGTTACAAATCAGAAGCTCACTTAGAATGTTCAGAAGGTTTCTATAAACAATGTATAGAAGAGGAATTGAAATCTCAAGAAGGAGATGCAGAAGGTAGACAGAAAATGATAGAAATCCTCAGGCGAGTACACGCCGAGGATGCAAGAAATATGGAAGCACTGGCAAGTGAAGATGTTATCGAGGAAGAAGAAGCAGAGGATTCTGAACATTTCGATTCAGATGATGATGAAGATGTGGGTCAGAATTTTGCATTATTATCAGTAATACCAAGAACTGCTTGTTTTCTTATTTTTGCTCAATTTGCAGGTTCAAGATTTGGAAAGACGTCTGCATGATATAAATTTAGATAATGCGGACGAAGTGTGGTCTGCACTAACTGATACAGAGAAGCAAGAATTCGAAGCTCTGATCAAAAATGGAGATATAGAAAAATTGCTACCTCAATGGGTACCATGGTGGACATACCATACTAAAAAGAAGCTTATAGAAGAAATGAATGGAAAAGAAAATAATGATGAGCAAACGAAAGAGCTCCCTGAGTTAGTCGATGTTCCCATATTTAACGAATTGCAGGTACTTTTTTGGACAAACGAATTACGAAATGTTTTAAATATAATTTAGTTACAGAACCTGAAATAATTTATTCATTACAGAAAGCTTCTCCAAATGTTCAGTTTAATGTGCTAAATGTAATCTACGCGTACGCGTACATCGCAAATTATTACAATGGGGACTACTTAAACTGCCCATTAGAGGCAGCCATCGTCTTTCTTGATCTTTGCGATAACATGAAAGCAAATAAGATTTACGATAATTCCGAATCAGCAATTATTTCCGTTGATCATAAGATTCTCAATGTAGGTACCAATAGCATTTCATATTTTAAACATTGTATGCGATATGAAAATGATGAACATTATTTATTGCTTTCAGTGTAATTGGTTACCACAGGATGAACAAACATTATCCGGTTTCAAGGAAGCTGGGAATACAATAATGCAAGGACCAGAAAAGAAAAACAAATATTTGTATGTTGCTGTTGCCCTTTCTGAACTGCATAGACTTTTAGCAGCCGCGAGGGAAGATATACCGAAAAGCAAAAATAAAGACGGAAAGAAAGAATTTTCAACAAAATTTGCCAAGAGATATAATATGGATAATCTAAATTTATCGAAGAAAACTCTCCTCATGTATTGCAAAAAAGTAGAGTACTATTTATCATGGACTAAAAGCTGCCATATAAATGCGTGTACCTAAAAAATATTGATACAAATAACAAAAAAATAAGAACACGATAATTTATATCAAATTGTTCCCGATAAAACAGTATATTTTCTTAATAAAGTGAACAATTAAAATTGTACCTCTATATTCTAATGATTGCGATCTCCCTAATTAAATACAAATTTTACTAAATTCACTCATCGATCAGTTATGTATACCTGCCAATTTATACGAATACGTTCATTTTTATTGAACGAGAAACACTAACTCTTCATTACAAAATTTTTTAGACTCCACTTGAAATATTTTAAGAGAATTGAACAGAATTAATGTGCGGTAAAATTTGAAATTTCCTATTCGAGAGATCGATAGCTCGAATAACGTATGGCGGTCTGTCAGAGAAACAAGCAGACGATATTTACAGGAAGCACACCGCGAGCGGACAGTGGGCAAAATGGTGGCTGACGAGAATCTGTTTTTCTCGAAAGCCGTCCAACATTTAGCAAGATGTCTAGCTGCAATCAAACCCACACCATGGGAAAAGGTACGTCAATTATTAATCTTGCGTCTCTGTGCTAACATTTTACAAATTAAATGACGTTAAAACTTTGACATTTTACTACTCAGAATTAGGTTAATTTTAAGGATGTGTCAGCTGACATCGTAACATGTCATCTCGTCATATAATTCGAAGGACAATTCAATAGTCGACTCATGCATTAATGAAGCGTTTACAATCAATAATTAGTGTCAACTTTACGCTGCAAAGCAAATAAAGTTTCATATATGTTTCATACATAATTTTCCATTTATGGAGTTATTCCGCATACTCGATTTTACAAACAAAGAGATAAAATACAAAATATTTCCATGTACTAATACATAGATCGTGTTGCGTTTTTTTTTTATAAGTAAATATAAGTAAAAAGTCTTACACAGAGTTTCCTTTTTTAAATTAATTAGTTTACAACTTTGTATTCAATTTTTATGTAACTTTCATATAACTAAGTCATGTGCTCTCGATTTAAATTAAATGAATCATTTAATGGTTCATTTAATAATATTAGTAATAAAAGATGTACTTCGTAAAATTTCTATTGAGAAAATTCTGAGTTAAAATATATATTTATTTTTTATATATATATATTTTTGTTTTAATTGCTAAATTTTTCATTAATATAGGTCACACAGCTGTTCAAATTATGCCCACAAGAAACTACCCAAAGTATATATCGGTTAGATCAAAGAGGTCAAGATGCTACTATTGCGCTTGGAATATATTTTCTGGAATCCGGTTTACAACATCGGGACAAAATTTTACCTTACCTTCTGCGCTTACTGCGCGGCCTTCCAAAGGCTGTATGGTTAGACGAGGTGAAATGTTCACCTACTGAACGTATTCCTGTTGCTGAACGATTCAGTTTCTGCTTGAACACGCTGCTCAGTGATGTCGCAGCCAGATGCGAATCCGTACGAGAAGAAATCATTTCTACGCAAGTAGAGATACTGGCAGTTTTAACAAATCTCACCAGAGGATACAGAGATCAAAATGGTAGTAGAGGGATGCAAGCAAAATGTAAGAACCCTTTCCATTGTGTATTGTATTCTATTTAATAAACAAAACAATTGCAATTACATCTGTTCTTTTTCCAGTATCGTTATGCAAATGCATAGTACCAGTTTTAATCGGTTTGGCCCGGTCGATGGGTCGCTTTGCGTATACCGATCCACCACTTTTGTGTCGCATCTTTCCGAGACCAAAGGCACCGCTCTCCATATCGAATGCGGAAATGCGCTTAACGTCAGATAGAAAGCACCATAGTTTCTCAAACTTTCGACCAATTATTCCTCGTTCTTTAAGCGGCAATTTGAATCCTCATCCAGCTATAGATACTACGCCAAGTCTGATAACTGCAGACCACGAGTATTATCTCCCTGCGAAACGACCATCGTTACAATCGTACTCGTCGGTACCCTACGATCCGGCAACATATTTTTTTAGCCGATACGGATCGAGCTTCAATCAGTTCCCCCAAATGAGGTGCAACGAGAGCCCCGAGAGGAGAGCTGGTATGCAATTCAACGTGGTCCATTTACAAAGTGTTCTGGCGTTGGCTAAGAAACTACTCACCAAAGAAATTCTAACGTTTCTCGATGAAGAAGCCCAGCAAGTTTGTTATATTACTTTGCAATACAGTTTCAGTCTACGAGCTTACATATATTTCAACAATTTCATGTCATCTAGGTCTACAACTCTGGACAGGTGCAAATATTTCCTTACCGTACGTTCAACGAGACGATGAACCTAGTAATGGTCGCACTTTTGCGCGAATTATTACAAAACCAACGCGACCTGCCCACACCTTTCACAAGGGACGTGCAGGAATTTGTAAAGGGTCTCTTTTTATCCGGTCAAACGGAACTGCAATCGCGTCAACATGATGCAAGCGAACGCGAGGATATGGATACCAATTTCAGGACTGTAAATAGATTTAAAGTGAACGTTATGGCCAATTCTGCGTGTGTCGATCTCCTAGTTTGGGCGATTGGCGACGAAACTGGTAAGCAATATTGCCAAAGAAACACTTTGTCTCAATAACCAGGATTATTTTCTCTTTCTTGATATTGTTTGTTATGTTTTGTTCAAATTATTATTTAAACCACTGTTTGTTTTCTGTCAGTAGGATTGTCCATCTATTATATAGATCATTGCGTTATTTTTACAGTGAGGGACCAGTATGATTTGTCCGCGCTATTCGCAGATATTAGTTCGATGCTGATTGGCGAGGGTATTCGACGTTAGCTTATATTGCATTACGATTGACTGTCCCATATCTCTGATAACTTTCAATAGTTTTAACTAACGAGTACACCTTTTATGCGTTCACGCGGTGTTCTTTCCATTAGCTTTGTTGATCATAATCATCGTTCCGCTAAACGTTATCTATAATTCTCTTACCACAGTCTAACTGTTTGTTCAAATTATTAATGTGGAAGGAAGAAACGACAATTTCATGGACAATACCATTTTCACGACACGTACACGCAACACACGCATATATTTCTGTAAACTGTCCATTATATGACTGACAATGAGAGATTCATTTTCATACAGATCTCTTTGTTCCCTGGAAAGTTTTTTTTTACAGAATTAACAACGATTATCCAATACATAAACGACTACGTTCCTATCTGACGGATATTGTCTATGGAAGTCTAATTATTTACAGGTGCGGATAGTTTATGCGGTCGTCTAGTTGAAAAAATAAATTCTAATCATGGACCAAAATTGGTGCTGGCACATATGCCTCTGTTAATGGTATGCCTTGAGGGATTAGGGAAGTTGGCGCAAAAGTTTCCTAATATAGCAAGTACGTCTATATATTATCTTCGTGACTTTCTGGTTGTTCCATCGCCGATTCTACTGAAACTCCATCGACAGCAAAGTGAAAGGGGTAAACTTGATATTAATAAATACTGGCGCATTGTATTAGTGTATTACATGACAATTTCGTTGATAAAATTATTCTTTTTTAAGGAAAAGATATGCACGATCCGAAGCAAACTACCTCGTCGATACATTCAGCCTTTGAGAAACTAAGAGACGCAGCTATTGGAAATCTTTGCATTGCTCTGGAAGCTGCGCATTCTGTAAATCCAGATTGTGTGCCTGCATTAGTTGCCAGTGTCTCGAATAGATTATTTGCCGCTGACATATGTGACGGGTGATACAAATACATATTTAAATTTATAACTTCTATATATACTTATATTCTATATATATTTATAAAAATTCTGGTCCCCACGATATCTAAAATATTACTTTGAATATTTTTAGAGAATCCGACGACAGGTCGAACAGCGAACTAATCTCAAAGAACATAGTAATCATGTTGGGACACGTTGCCGTTGCGTTAAAAGATACTCCAAAGACTATGCGTACGATATTCCCATTTTTTCAGCAATTATTTTGCCGCACACCGAGTGATCTCGATTTTCTGATCGTCGATCAGTTAGGATGTATGATCATTGCTAAATGCGAGTCCAAGGTGGAATTTAAATTTACTCAATAGTTGCTAAATGAATTGATAATATAGTCGCGTATAATTAAAATGTATTTGATTTTCAGATTTATGAAGGGATAATGCAAATGTTTTCCATGTCTCTTGGATCGAGCACTGCAACATATGCTTCGAACGACGATCGTAAGCAGTACTGTCACGTAGCTAAGGCTGTTACGAATGCTCTTGCAAATATAGCAGCAAATTTACAGGGTGAATCGGAGCTGGACGATTTGCTGCTGCACTTGCTCGAGCTTTTCGTTCAGCTTGGATTGGAAGGCAAACGTGCCAGTGACAAGGCGTCTAATAATGTTACTGTAACGGTAATTGAAGTATAAAGCTTGAATAGTAACCGGCTCGAACCACACTGAATATAATTTTAATTGTTCTATCGTACAATAGAAGACGGCAACTAGCGCAGGGAATTTAGGTGTTCTGATTCCTGTAATCGCTATATTAGTTCGACGACTTCCGCCAATCAGGCATCCGCAAAAGAGGCTTCTAAAGCTTTTCAAAGACTTTTGGCTTTACTCCGTTGTAATGGGTTTTGCGGGCGATCAAGCCTCGAGATTGTGGCCCGCAGAATGGTACGAGGGTGTCAAGGAAATCGCTGTAAAATCGCCTTATCTTATTTCGCAAACTAGCGCAAGACTTGAGATGAGGGAATTGCAATACACCTCTGCCGTGCGCAACGACAGCGTTTCTCTGAACGAATTACAGGAGTTAAGGAGTCAAATATTAAAATTAAGCACTCGGTATATGTCTTTATCGAGCAATTATTTATTAATTAAACAGTACTGCTTTATTATTATTTTTTTTTGTAGGACGAACGATATATCGCAATATGTAACTAAATTACAGTTCGCTCAGTGTACCTATTTGTTATCCGTTTATTGGCTGGAGACATTGAGAGTGGCGAACAGTCCCGAGCCCAGTTTGCAGCCAATAATGGAATATCTATGCGATACCGATTTGCAAAAGGATAAGAGTGGTATGTGGCAGTGTATATGCTGCGTTGCTGACTCGGTCTTTGTAAAATTTAAAGATGTTATGCAGCGCAAACCGAAAGACGAGAGGCGCGAGAAGGAGCTTGAGAATCATGCTCAATTTCTTCTCGTGTATTTTAATCATGTGCATAAACAAATTCGAAGGATAGCCGATAAGTATCTGAGTGCTTTAGTCGATGCGTTCCCGCATCTTCTATGGAATTGTAAAGTATTGTGGAGCATGTTGGATATATTGCAGGTACGAATTTTCTTTTCTTCTATACCAATTCATTATTCCGTATAATTAAAATCATTATTTGTTCTAGATTTTATCGTTCTCGTTACAAATAGATCCGAACGAAGAAACGCCGATCTTACGAATACCGGGAACACCATACAGTATTGAGCTCATGGACACCCTCGAAGCAAGAGAAGTGAGTGTAATATTTTCGGGCGCATTAATTGCATTAATTACGCAAATACATCAAATTCAATTGCACCGCATAGATTATCGTGAAAGATTTCACTTCGAGGTGCAAGGGCATAGTGCAAGAAGCCATGAAATGGGCGCCACAAGCAACTAGATCACACTTGCAGGAATACGTCAATCAAATTCCAGCGTCAGGATTGAAACATCATTCTGGTTTATGTTTGTCTACAGACTCAGTTCTCGAATTCGTCGACATCGCCATTCCAACAACGGCCTTGCCAAACGTAAAATAATATCGTTCAATATAGAATCGTTACTGTGACTATTCTCTAAAAAATAAACAAATCAATGTTTCTTATAGACCAATTCGTTGGACAAACGTCCGCGTGGTCAGAAGGGGGCCAGCTCGTGGCTTCTGTCAATGATGTCGACACGTTCACGGTACGCAGGTGAAATAGCTGGAATGCTATCGTTAGCGCAAACCGAGTCGTCCACGTCCGAGATAGCGTTCGAAGAAATTAGAAACAAGGTTGTCGATTTGTTAATCGATGCTGTGTGGATGGCCTGTCGAGCTGGAAACGATGTTAAGCATCGCAGCGCCCTTTGGCGTGCCACTGCACTCTTAATTTGCATGCCTGGTAATTGGAAAACGATCATTCCTCGCTAATAACTTCCATTTATTTCATCGTTCGTAATAGTTTCATTTTTGTATCGCCAGGAACGCATAGACGTTTACTGCATACGGTAGCCTCTTCGCAAATCGAATTGTTCACTCCTGCGGCGATGACCACAGCAGTCGAATGCTGGCAATGGATACTCACTACGCGACCGGATTTGAAATTGCGCTTCCTGCAGGAAATGCTCGTCGCGTGGCAGTACACCGTCGATAAAAGAATGGGCCTCTATGCCCCGGACGAAGAAGAGGTCAGTCCGTTAGCAGTGTACGAGGGTTGCAAGTTGGGCCCGAACCCTCCGCAAGTGAAGCCTCACGACCTTTGGGTTACATTTATCGTGGAATTAATCGAAACTGCTAAATATTGCTGTCAAGAGACGGTTGATATGATTGTTATATTACTCCATCGGTCACTACCCATGACAGTCGGCGCTTCTGGCGAAGAACCCGGCTTGAGTCGCCACGTTGCTGCTGTTGGTGTGCGTTTTAAATTACTCTCCTGCGGGCTACTCCTCCTTCAAGGAGATACTTTACCAAGGTATAATTTGTGCGAAAGGGCAAATTTATTGTTATTAACGGGCAAACGGACGAGTAACGAATCTTATTCGCAGAACTTTGAGCAAAAATGTGTTGCGAGAACGTGTGTACTGTAATTGCTTGGATTATTTCTGTCGCGATCGTCAAGTGCCGACGCAAGAGCTGGAACAGTTGCACGAGGACTTGGTCACCCTTATCCGGTTCTGGCAAGTCAGTAAAATACCTTTAATTCCGAAGGTATTAATATCGTCCGGTTGGTGGCATTTATTGAATCGTTTTTTCCAGGTAATGCACAGCGATAAAAAATATTTGGTCATGGCCGGTACGGAAAGTGAGTTCGAAATGTTAACACCACAGTCGTATTCAACTTGCGGCTTTGGGCACAGTGAGACGATTAATTCTTTAAGCACAGCTTTAGGTACAACTAATACAGAATTCACAAAAACATCGTCTAGCGTATGGATTAACACAGTCCCAATGTCCACCAGTAGCAATACATTGGGCAAACGTAGTAATCGCAGCAAGCGTGTTATGAACGCCAGCGTTTTCGTAAAGGATTACATAAAGAAGAGAAATTTGATTCTAGAATTACTGGCGGTGGAAATAGAAATGTTATTGGTACGTCTAACATTTATATCTGAGGGTGCTTCGATGCACAATATTTTAATATCGCTAAATATTTTGGAAATCACAGGTGTGGAGGAATCCTAGTGGAAGGCAGGAGCTTACACTTCCAGGTGAGCCGAGTATCGCCGAATGGCGTGCTAAGGGTATGAATGATCGGTGGCGTGAATACACAAGGCTTGCGTGGGAAATCAGTCCGGTTCTCGCTATATTTTTACCTGTCCGACTGAAGAATTCCGAAACTATTATTAAAGAAGTGTGCGGATTGGTTCGTCTTAAACCTGTGCCAGTTATGCACGTTCCAGAAGCCTTACAATACCTCATTACAACAGACACATTACTCAACGACGTACCTGAAGTAAGATGCTCCTAAAATTATATTAAATGTACATGAATTATTAATTGATATTATTTCAGTTGGTGTATATGCTAACGTGGGAGAGAGTGTCGCCCATTCAAGCACTGGCATACTTCTCCCGACAATTCCCACATCATCCAATCTCTGCGCAATACGCAGTGGAGGTGCTAAGTAGTTATCCAGCTGACGCTGTACTTTTCTATATACCGCAACTCGTACAAGCTGTACGCCATGATACCATGGGCTATGTGATTGAATTTATAAAGAAGATTGCTAAACGTTCGCAAGTAAGCCGTGAATATATTCATCTAAAAATGCTACAGCAGAGTCTCGATTATCCGAGGTGATGTTGAGAGATTACATATTTACTGTTAAATTTACGTAGGTGGTGGCGCACCAATTAATTTGGAACATGCATACAAATATGTACATAGACGAAGATAAACAAATGAAGGATCCTGTACTATTTGATGTATTAGATTCACTAGTGAAAAGTATTTTGGGATCGTTGTCTGGACCGGCGAAACAATTCTACGAAAGGGAGTTTGACTTCTTCGAAAAGATTACAAATATTTCTGGCGATATCAGGCCATATCCTAAAGGTCCTGAACGCAAAGCAGCGTGCCTAAAGGCCCTGTCGAAAATCCAAGTGCAACCCGGTTGCTATTTGCCATCTAATCCCGAAGCGATGGTAATCGATATTGATTATCAAAGCGGGACTCCTATGCAGAGGTAAGTAACCGTGATCTAAACTATTCACAAGTTTCTATATCGCATAGATCGATAAACATATAATATGCGATTTTTAATTTTTGCAGTGCCGCGAAGGCACCATTCTTGGCCCGATTCAAAGTACAAAAGTATGGAATTAATGAATTAGAGAATATTGCGTTAGCAGTGTCGGCTAATGGCAAAGTGGATATCAAGAGGGAACCAGAAAAAGAAACAGGGCAGGCTGCTATTTTTAAAGTCGGTGATGATGTTAGGCAAGATATGTTAGCGCTGCAAGTGATCAGTATTTTTAAAAACATATTCCAAAAAGTCGGCTTGAATCTATTCTTATTCCCGTATAGGGTGGTAGCCACGGCGCCTGGCGTAAGCAACATTCATTTCAATATCAACATTTCACCAACCAATATGTTTTTTAATATTTGCGCTTATTTTAGTGCGGTGTTATAGAATGCGTGCCAAACGCTACGTCTCGAGATCAACTTGGTCGGACCACCGATATCGATATGCACCAATATTTCATAACACGTTACGGGGATGAAACGTCCAAAGAATTTCAGAATGTTCGACGCAATTTTGTAAAGTCGATGGCCGCGTATAGCGTGATCACATATCTATTGCAAATAAAAGATCGTCACAACGGGAATATTATGTTGGACACCAAAGGGCACATTATACATATCGATTTTGGATTCATGTTTGAAAGCTCGCCCGGTGGTAATCTGGGCTTTGAGCCTGATATTAAGCTAACCGACGAGATGGTGCTTGTAATGGGAGGAAAAATGGAATCCGCGCCCTTCCGTTGGTTCATGGAATTGTGCGTACAGGCTTTCCTTGCAGTAAGGTAAATAGTTACACAATTTTTGTATAGATCGCAACTGATTGGAATACTACATTCCGAGTTACAATATATTACGAATAAATCAGTACAACGATATGATATCATTGATAATACTATTTGTTATAAGAATCTTGTTTTATCGTAGTTGTAATTCATTTCATAATATTGCTTTACAGACCTTACCAAGAGGCGATTATCTCTCTGGTATCTTTAATGCTCGATACGGGGCTGCCTTGTTTCCGTGGACAAACGATAAAACTCTTGCGCGGCAGATTCGTACCGGGAGCTACCGATCGCGAAGCAGCGGCCTATATGCTCAATGTAATACGCAACAGCTACCTCAATTTCCGCACGAAAACATACGACATGATACAGTATTATCAAAATCAAATTCCTTATTAAACTACCGTTTCCAACTGACTTCCGTTCGGGATGGGTAATACATAATGGATGGATTCATTATTTCCGCAAAGGTTGTTGATTAAACACATGGTGTACTATATATTGTTAGATGCAGCAACCTGCTGCCTGTACAAACCCCTCAGTGTCAATGTTATACTTTAGACTCGTATAAATTTTACGGCGGCATTACGCGCGGTACATGTGTAACGATGATGTATTATAAACTGAGAAATTATTCTATGCGTCCTGCTATTGGACAGAAAATGTGTATATGTACAACATTCCTCTATTTATTATTTATGTACTGTTATTGGTTAAACAATAAATGGGAGAGTAATTAAATAATAATAGATTTATTTACGAAACTCATTTACATCGCTACATGTACAATTCTTATTTAAATTAAATTCATTTATTACATGCTGTAAACACAAGCACGACTAATATTCATTGGTATTTCACTGTATTCATTTATCAGCTATCTGAAGCTTTTTCGAGCCTGTAAGCTTCAGTTTGGTGATATCAATTTTCCTAAAAGAAATTAATAGATATTATATGAGAAATTTGAAGGTATTACCACGAAAGGAAGATCTTATTATATACAAAGTAAACCTTCATTCGTTATTGGCGTTGGTACGTGTAGAGTATCGAAGTCAATAATATACAGATGATATCCCTATTCAAAGGCTTATTCAAATAATGCCCAACTCTGACTGTACACCTTCCGATGTACTCTTTTATGTTACAGTTATGAAAATTACAAAATATAGTCACCGTGCATCGATCTGTTGTGGTGAAAATACTTGAGTCGGCGGTTGCACAAGACGTCTAGCATCGCGAGAATAATAATACACCTTTGAAGTTTTATGGTACGGTCCACCAGTTATCTGAGGGTGTGGTTGCGTTCTTGCAGCGAGACCATCTGTATATCTTAAACTTTCTATAACTTTTCTCTGAAATAAAGATTTTTGTCAAATTAAGTAACCGTTTCACTGTAACGTAATTTGGTTTTTGGAAAAATTAGGGAAATGCCAATTTTACGTTTGTTCTCTCGATTGCAATAAAGTTTGATACATAACCAATAAAGTGGTTTAGATCTTGTATAATTACGAAAATCGAACAATTAATTTTGACGATACTGTGCAAAATTGCTGTGCTAGAAATATTTTGTACGTATCTTTATAAAGATCTTTATAAAGAATAAAAGTTACGTAATTTCTAGAAAAAAATAAACAATATGAAATGTAGATCGATTACTTAACAAGTACTTACCCCACGACAAATGTTTCGAAACATTTGTAAAAAAGGAGTTACACTACGATGCTCCACGCCTGGCATTTTGTAATATTTAATTATTCGAGCCGCCTTAAATAAACAAAACCTTTTGAACACAAATCTCAATACAATCGCTCCCAAACTTGAACGGTACTAGTTGTCATCTAAATCTCGAAGTTCGATAACGTATCGAAATATCTGTTATCGATAATCGCTGTTCTAAATTTCAAGCGCTTATTTCAGCCTCGCAGCCATGAAATTTGAACTTTGTGTACCCACAACCTAAGTTTATATTTAATATTTAAATCTTTCGTTACATTTTGCTTCTTCTACTTCTACATATGTCTTGCTCCTGCTCTTGCATTTCACAGTCTCTTCTTTTAAGGCTCTGCATCAATTCCTTTTCTTCCTTTTTCATCAAATTCACTCTTGCCAGACTTATTCAATTCCTTTTCAAATAAACCTCTTTTTCTTTTGTGCTCCTAGTTTGACCCTCCCTTCTTTCCTTTTCCTCTAAATATCCCTTAACAATCTTTCTCTCTCATGTTACATACTTATTAATATATTGTTTGTGTCCGCAGGTTTCCTGGGGAAAAGGATCATTGACCTGCACTTCTTCTCTTGCATTAAAGCAAGAAAGAAGAAGATACTTCGGTTTCAGTACGTTGGTTCATAAAAATACTTTGTACTTATTAACCCGCAAGTTTAATTTAGAACAATTGTGTAACTTAAGAGGTATACGATTGAGCGAATATATGTGAATGCTATGACTGGAATTGTCTAGAATTATCTATTAGTTCACCTAAAAGTAGATCAGTAGCTTTAAAATTGCAGTAGGGACAACTCTAGGATTGTAGGATAGTGTATGTATACGATCCTAGATGATTATCTAGGATGTTGGATGGATCTAGGATGTTCACTCTGCGTGCAGAATGAGAGATATTCATTGAGCGGTCAACGCACGGCCCATGCTGCGCATATCCATGAAAATAAAAACGGTTTTACCCCCACTTCCCTGGAAAATTGCTGCGGGGGATCAGCGCAGTGTTTTTGCATAAAAAATCTCGGTCGTACCATCACGCTTTGATAGTTATTACCGAGCACCGGGTTTGTTACACGAGGGGTGTATTGCATCGTCCGCTCCAAAAAGCGCCACGTCCAATGGAAAATTATTGCAAGAGGAGGAAGTGCAGTCCCCTGAAAGTGGTGCAGAATCGTAATCGAGAAACGACGTTCGATCGACAATCGAAAATCGTCAGTGAAAGCAGCATCTACAACCTATTAAGAAATAACGTTACGCTCCTTTGCCACGTCGAATCTCTCGTCATGACGGATGTTCTTGAACTAGGCCGAGAAGGTCTTGGGCCGAGAATCACAATGAGAACGGTGAAAGATGAGTTGTTTAAATGGATTTGTATAAAACAAGCGATGAACAGCTCCCTCGACAGAGGCCTGCTACGAGAAAAGGCTCTTCGCTTGACGAAATCGTACGGCTTGAATGGTATTTAATTCTTTCGGGCCATTTCTTACGCATGCAAAATTAGGGAAGCAACTGCGAGCCATATACAGTAATTTCTCGATGAGTGTCACGCGAGTCCTATAACGTGAGTGATCGCGTTTCATCCTCTCCACTGGGGGAATCCCCCCCGGGTTCTAGCCGACACGTCCCGGCGGTTGATACTTGCGGTAACCCTTGAAAGATTAAATGTATTCGTATCTGTGAGACCACACTAATGCAACCGTGAATTTTTTTATTGTTACATATTGCGCTATGAAAATTATATTAAATAATTCGTGAAGCTGTTGTGATTAAAATGAGACTAAACACGATATAATTTGGATCATATTGACTTATATGTTTACATAATTTTTATGCTAATTTACTATCTACTATTTATGCTAATGGTTGGGTAGCAAGAACGAAAGCGTGTCTCGTCGACTCTGAGCGATCGCAAAGCGTTTCATGCTCGGCTCGGAAGGATCCGTTTTTGTAATTTATCCACGCAAATATGATCCAAATTATATCGCGTTTGGTGTTATTTTAATCACAACAGCCTCAGCAATATTTTAATAAAATTTGCAGAACGAAATAATTAACAATAAAGAAGTTTTATAATTCCATTAGTGTTGTCTCACCGATGCGAAGGCATTTAAATCCTTCACTGACGCCCGATTTCTCATTCCTCTCTTTCTTTCGCTCGCTGTCCCTTTCTGTGGCCGTCGATGTCGGTGTCTGCACAGTAGACGGCTCAGCCAAATTTTCTAAGAACCCAAAGTTCACCTAAATTCGATAAGTGCCCGCAGCCGGTTCCGAGTAGCAAGCGCTAACCGAAGAATTACTGTATTCGCAAATGTAGCCAGATTGAAAAAGATGGAACCAGGAATGAAGCTTCCCTCGCTCAACTTCTTTTCTGTCTGCGTTACGTAGGTTTCAAGTGCTCTGACAGATGGATGACTCACTTTCTCAGAGAACACGGTTTCTCCAGCAATCTGACAAACCAAAGTGGACCAGTGTTCAGCGATCATCGCGACTGGATCGATATGATGAGAACGACGATAACCAAATACAAGCACAGCGACTTGTTTCACGTGGACGAGCTGGCCATGTACTCGGACGTTCTCCCCTCGACGATCCTATCGAAAGGGGTTGAGAATTCAACAGCAGGCAAATCTCCGAAGAATCGAGTAACGATTTTGATGAGCTGCAATTCTTCCGGCACCACGAAACTCCCGCTCTTGATCTGCGGCCCGTATCTGCCTAAGACAACGATGAAGGAACACCATTTCTATCACAGCGATACCTCTTATATCGGAGAGGATCTATTCAAGAATTGGCTGACAAACTTGAACGTTCGGATGGCTAGGTGCAACCGAAGGATCTTGTTGCTCTTGCGACGAAACAGAGCACCCGCACTGAAGGATTTCTTTGCCAGCAACATACAGCTGCTTTACTTTCCCGACGATTTCCCTCCGCCTTTACGACCATTACGCAGAGACGTTTTTCATTACGTCAAGATGGTTTTCAGACGAAAGTGAGTCCCGAGGGAACAGTTTTTTGACAATTTTATGTACGCGTGTTTCATTAAAAACTATTTTTGCGACGCCCCCTGGAAATATTGTTTAAAAACATTGAAACATTTCTTACAGGTATGCCGAACGACTGAAACAACGTGCCCCAGAGTGGAACCCCCGCGATCTATTATCATGTGTGATCGAGGCATGGGACAAGATACCGCGGGAGCTCATAATATTTAGCTTTCAGAGAACCCACTTCAGGACTGACGATTCCTTTTTACAAATCGATTGGTGGTATAGCTTGAAAGCAGGTATCTCGTTCAGGAGGTTCGTCACGTTCGACGATGATCTTTCGGACGAACAATTGCCGGACGATATGGACAATCTATACAGCACTTACAGGCTCCAAGTGAATTGCAAGGACGTTATAGACATTGACGAAGATAGTTCAGAGTCTGTAAGGGTGGACACGGAACATGTAGAAAGCACGAGGCCAATAAATTTAACGGACGAACCCGGACGGAATTCCCCGACGGTATCACTGGACCGAAGAAATCACATTGATACGAAATTAGACAGCACTGTAGCGACGGCTCGGGGTAGAATGGTAAGTGATAACGATCGAATCGCATCACGAGGACGGTTAAAGGGGACCCCGATCGAAGGGAACCGCAAACGGAGAAAGTCCCAGAAGAGATGTTACGGCGAGGCACAATTTTCGACAAAGGGACAGAGTAGAAATCGACATATGTCCAAAGATAAACTGATTAAAGTTGCTCCTGTGCGGAAGGCTCGTACCGAAAGCTTCTTGAAGACGATCAAGGGCAAGGTGTTCAAGAGGAAAACGCAGCAAAGGCATCAGCCAAAACTGAATAGCAAGCGAGACTCTCTCCGGGCATTCGTATACCAAGCACTGACTTTGTCATCGTCGACGAAGTCCCCCTATGCAAACAAGGTAATTGATAGTGCTTGTCCCTCCAGTCAGGAAAACGCCGGAAATAACGATCGATGTTCACAGTCAAAAGACTTGACCGAGCACACCGACTCGGAGATGTTGGTGTGCACGAATCGCGAAAGGGTGAGATCGGTGTACGCGAGTAAAACAGAAAGAGGCAAGAATAAGATTGAGCCAAATTCGCCCAGTGGTTTCTTGAGCAAATTTCATCAACCGTCTACCTCTACGAACAATTGGAACCCTTTACCAGAAGAAATTGGCCAGAGTGCTCCCAAGGAAACAGTTGAGTGTCGGCACTGTAAAATACCATCTCCTAGTGCACCTAAATTATATCAGGAAAATCTTGTTCCGAGTCGAAATTCAAGTCCAGTGGCAAATTTAAACGACGTAGATAGTTCATTTTCTGTTTGCCGGGAACAGTTCCCATTTTCTAAGAGAAAACGATTGAAATCGCAAGATATAAATGGTTCTGAAGACGATTCAGATAACGTCGAACCGAAACGGAAGGTATTAAAAGCAAACGATGACTGGTCGAAACAATTCGAAACCACTTTCGTGTTTGGTTCGCCGAATGCAAATAGCACATCCACCGTACAACAAGATGAAAATATTATTGACTCGTGCATTTTTAATATAAGGCCCGCCATTTCGCCCCGCGATTGAAATGGGCATCGATTTTCTTTTTTCAATCAACGTAACACTCAATGAGGTCATGCACTGATATTTTCAATCGTGATTACTCCAATTTTATTTTGTATTCGCTTTAAGGTAAATCCAGTGAAATCATCCAACATGTGGAAATGTGCATTAAATCTGCGAGTTCAATTTCTTTTCATTTTCGGTTTCTTTGAATATTCCCTGCGGGTAGATTTTATAGTTGCGACGATAAAATCGTAAGAATATGTTGCACCAAGAATTCTAGTCGGTATTAGGTAATACAGAAGGGCTATTTAGACTATTCAAATGTGTGATTCAATATATGTATGTATATCCGACATCACCTTTTTGTAGAATAAAATATTTTAATACATAAATATATCTGTATATACAACAATTGTTATATATGAAACATTTGATTTATTTCAATAGACACTTCTTAAGTACAAACATTATACAAAATTTTACTGCTGCATTTGTATTAAAAATATGGCATAATAGTAATTATACACTAGGTTCATACAATTTTTCTACAGGTAAATCTTTAACATGATTTATAACATCTAATACTTTCTCCAGTATCTGCACATGTATCACCGACTTATCTTTATTGGCGTCAACAGTATTCCATGTACTATCCATTAGTTCTTCATACTTGGAGGCAACATATTGTTGAAGCGTAGTGTTTTCAAAACGTTCTGCACCCCAGCCACTACGTAACCGTTGAGATTCCTCAGAAACTTTAAGATAAATCACAAGATCTGGACGCGGTAGTCCCTTGTCAGGCGCTGTACACCAATTTAAACACTTGCCAGTTGTAGCTGATGTATAAGCAGCACCTGATGCAGCGTACCTATAATATAACAAATTTAATACATCTATTATTATGTGGTTTTTTGCTGCGGTTACTATAAACTCGATTGATTCTTTTTTACCTATCAACAATAACATTTGTACCACGATTCAATGTAGCCACTATTTTGTCTTGCCACTCCCACCGATTTGCAGAAAACAGTAAGTGTGCTGCTTCAGGAGAAACTTCTTCTTGCTTAGATAAAAAATTATTTATTATTTTACCAATAGAAGTATTTCTATCTGTAGGTAAAATAAAGCAGACAAAGTTTAGTTTAATATATATGCACAGCTTTAGTTATATGTAATGATAATATAATTTGACTTCAATATATTTCTTTCCAATTCATTTAATGCAATGAAATTGAAATGTTTAATTCAACTTAAAGAATCAAAGAGGTAAAGTTCAGTGACGATTACTGATATTTAAAATCTATTGAGAAAGTATGTTTACCAGGAAAAGCTCGAGATATTGCAGAAATGTTCCGTTTATTCAAAGCTTCGATTAACATTTTCACTTGAGTGGACTTCCCAGCCCTATCGCAGCCTTCGAAAACAATTAGAGCACCACGTCCAGTTGACATTTTTAGCTTATATGCACTAATAACCTGTACGAAAGTTTGGTTATAATAGTTTAAATAAATTTCCAATGAAAAGAATTCCACTGCTCTTTTATTTTCATACCTTACCAATCCTTGAAAGAACCTACTTCCAGTTCCTTATACAAGAAGTACCATGTACGAACTTTATATATAAAGTTCTGAAGGGAGAAACTTGTCTAAACGGCCCTATACGTTATTAACATAAGCGCTGAGAAATTCCTGGAACATGACGTCATTTCCAAGAATTGCTGATATCGAATAGCTCCTCGCATATCATATTCTCCTGATACAAATCGACGATTTTCAGCTAGATATTTTTGCCAGAAACTGACAAATTTTGGTCTCGGAAATTCCTGGAACGTGACGTCATTTCCAAGAATTGCTGATATCGAATACCTCCTCGCATATCATATTCTCCTGATACAAATCCACAATTTTCAGCGAGATATTTTCCCAGAAACTGACAAATTTTGGTCTCGGAAATTCCTGGAACGTGACGTCATTTCCAAGAATTGCTGATATCGAATACCTCCTCGCATATCATATTCTCCTGATACAAATCCACGATTTTCAGCTAGATATTTTTGCCAGAAACTGACAAATTTTGGTCTCGGAAATTCCTGCAACGTGACGTCATTTCCAAGAATTGATGATATCGAATACCTCTTCGCATATCATATTCTCCTGATACAAATCCACGATTTTCAGCTAGATATTTTTGCCAGAAACTGACAAATTTTGGTCTCGGAAATTCCTGGAACGTGGCGTCATTTCCAAGAATTGCTGATATCGAATACCTCCTCGCATATCATATTCTCCTGATACAAATCCACAATTTTCAGCGAGATATTTTTGCCAGAAACTGACAAATTTTGGTCTCGGAAATTCCTGGAACGTGACGTCATTTCCAAGAATTGCTGATATCGAATACCTCCTCGCATATCATATTCTCCTGATACAAATCCACAATTTTCAGCGAGATATTTTTGCCAGAAACTGACAAATTTTGGTCTCGGAAATTCCTGCAACGTGACGTCATTTCCAAGAATTGCTGATATCGAATACCTCTTCGCATATCATATTCTCCTGATACAAATCCACGATTTTCAGCTAGATATTTTTTGCCAGAAACTGACAAATTTTGGTCTCGGAAATTCCTGGAACGTGACGTCATTTCCAAGAATTGCTGATATCGAATACCTCCTCGCATACCATATTCTCCTGATACAAATCCACGATTTGCAGCAGAAATTTTCTGGGTTTCTGGCAAAAATATCTGGTCCTACGTTGTATTAATTCCAGGATAATTAGCGCTTTTAATAATGTTCAGGTCTGTCTTTACAAGTTCTCAGCTTGTGAACTTTACATTTAGAGCTCCTGACCGGTAGTACTTGTTTAAGGAATTGGAATTAGGTCTTTTCAAGGTTTCTTAATGTGTGAAAATAAAAAGAGCAGTAAAATTCCTTTCATTGAAGATTTATTTAAATTAACTAATGAAGATACAAGTTATAAAAATTGAATTTTATTGATATGTAAATGAGAGTACGAAACGATTTTCGAAGTACTTCGTACCGCTGTTTATAAACAAGTGAAATACTGTACCACACGTATCCCTGTCTTATCTACACCCAATACTGGTTTTTAGTTTCGCCATCTACAAAGAAGTGATTGCAACTACTCATATATGTATCTGCTTTACCTATACATTAGAATCGCCATCTATATACATATGAATGAAACTACTCGGGCCTCTGCCATATCTACACTTAAGGTAGGTAAGAGGCGCGTGTAGTTTCAAGGACTTCTGTATAGATGGCGATACCACAGCAGGCGGGATTAGTTTCAAGGATTTCTGTATAGATGGTAATGGCATAGCAGTCACTGTAGATATGACAGAGGCCCGCGTAATTTCAAACACATCATTACAGACATTACAGATAAAAATGAGTCGAATCCGAATAATCGCGCTACAAAATATAATAAATATACGAGGAACCGTACAATCTAACAAATTAATTAACGCGATATTACAATGAACGACTAGTTAATCGCGTATGAAAGAACCGATTCTACCGGAAGAAGACGCGTCCATCCTCAACCGGTTAAGCGATCATGTGTCCAGCAAAAAGGGCTTGGGAAAGAATTGAATGTACTCTCGCAATAGTAAAACGATTGTTAGATAAACGTGTATTAATTAATAGAAGTTAATAGTCAAGCGTATGCGGTGTTAAAGTACATACTACCCGAGATGTCATTGCATTGTAGAGTGATGTATGTCGCTAAACTTGTGCAGCATATGTACATGACCCTTACGCTACGACGCTTCAACTGATACTGACAAGTGAGACGCCGCACCTCGTCGCAAGACAACCCCACTCTTCGACACGGCGTCGGTAGCGCTCGGTCGTATTCGCAATATTCAAAAAACTTCGAATATGCTTTGATTTCCAAGAAATTTTGATGTAAATCTACTATCCTACGGTCATGCCTATTGGACTTCTGCGCGTTCTGACTAAGTTTTAGTTGAACTTACTATCCTAGAGTTTTACCTACTGGAATTTTACAGTTTCTGACCCACCTTTAGCCGAACCTATACATAATTCTAAGAAGAAGATACTATGAAAGACCAGGAGCACAGCAGAACAATAAAAGCAGCAAGTTAAATCTGTAATGAAAGGTTTAGATATATGCATGACTTCTGTGCCCAAGATTGCTTCAGTAAACAATAGTTCTTTTCAACTGTCCACTGTTCATGAACAGAGAATTTTCTGAGTCGGTACGGCAGTCACGTTGGGCCACGAAAGTCCATAAGGTCACTTGTCTATCCCTATATCTCGTCTGTGACATCGCATTTCTCTAGCTTGTTGCGTATTACTGCTCGTCAATAGTCATTGATTATAATTGCGCGTGATGCTCAATGTATATTTCTATTGAACGGTAACGATATCGTTTTATCGGCGGACTGCTTGATACGTCAGCGTATTTACATTCGTGATTCAGCAGAACGATAACTTACAACTTGCAATTTCGTAGTTGGTGCCGGGTCATACATATCTACATTTCGACGGTGTTTTTCATTCCGTGTAGTCGAGAAACTTCTAAAGATGGTTAAAGCAGTGTGCGTTCTTCAGGGCGATGCCAAAGGCACTCTCTTTTTCGATCAATCGGTAAATGATTCTTTTAATTAACTCGATCTAATGATACAATAATGTATTACGTTTATTTTACAAATACAATTGCGCAATAGGATAGCGCTAGTCCGGTGAAGGTCACGGGTCAGGTAACCGGCTTACAAAAAGGATTGCACGGTTTTCACATTCATGAATTCGGCGATAACACTAACGGTGAGCATCACTAACAGCAAATATTAATAACTCTAACAATTTCTACTCAATATTTTTTTCACCGCAATCGAATGTAATTTAACTTGTGAAAAAATGAAACTCCTCGAAACCTGAAGCTTAAGGGTCAATGGATTATAGCGTATAAATTATAACAACAATATTGTCAAATATAAGAGTTTGAAGGCATTGAATTATTATTTCCCTGTATCGAATAGGTTGCACAAGTGCCGGAGCACATTTCAATCCATTAGGAAAAGAACACGGTGGCCCTGATTCAGGTGTTCGCCATGTTGGAGACTTGGGAAACATTGAAGCAAATGCAAGCGGTGTCGCCAGTGTTAACATAACGGACAATATGATTCAACTTCAAGGATCGAACAATATAATTGGCAGAACTCTTGTGGTAGGTTCTTGCGCAATCTCTTTTATGAACTTCTATATTTAATTATGTCAGATGTATTATCCAACAGCTATCAATATTATTTTGTTTTCTTTGTGATAACAGGTTCACGCTGATCCAGATGACCTTGGCAAGGGTGGTCACGAGCTATCAAAAACCACGGGAAATGCCGGTGCTCGTCTTGCCTGCGGAGTTGTGGGCATCGCGAAAGCTTAAATATATGTATATCATCTAATGGTATATTGAAAATGCTGCGAATTGCCCTTAGAAGTATATAACTCTTAACAGTTTCGGTATGAGTTTATGTATCATTCCTTATTTCTTATAATATGTATGTTTTACATATGTAATCTCTGGTAAGATACTATTGAGTCTTAAATAAATCGAATATTCTAATGCCTTTGATGATCAATGACACAACTTCTTTATATTATATAGTGAGAGAGTAGCAAGAGTCGCATAATCAGAGATAGTAAACTGTTATCTGTTGTCCTCCCTGAATCTTACACGAAAGAGATATAGTATAGATTTATTGTCCACTGGCTTTTTTTTATACATAAACCACGGACCAGCGAATCGTACAATGTATTCTCTTGGCCCAAATTTGCGGGATTTTGAATACCCCTTACCATTTTCATGTCACTCACAACGTTACCAACAGATTGTACAAAACTAACGATGTGCAGTAGGTATGACCCGCGAGTTGAAAGCTTAGCTAAGTACCAGCTGAAACTTAGTCAGAAGCTGCAGAAATCCAGTAGTCAGCTGTGATATAGCCTCAGACGAGAATCTCGTCTATGGTATAGCTGTACACAAAATTGTGCTCCCAGTATGTAATAAGAAATGTATATTTCTTAACGTACAAACCATAAAATTGACACCATGAAAGAGATAGTTATGATAATTATACATATACTATATTTGTTAATTGTATAGCTTCCTACAGAATTTCTTTAATCCTCCTTTTCATTGTGGCAATTTTAATGTTAATGCAAGAAGCAATTTCTTATTTATATTCAAGATATAATAATAACGAAGTAGCTCATTCACTAATACAGAGAATATTTCGAAGTGTAAGAGAGTAGACAACTAAGATGAATAATAGATATTCTATACACAATTTTACTTTTTCCTTTAAAACTACACATGTATGCTTTAGTAGTACTGTATGTACTACTAAAGCTTACTTCAATATATACTGTACATAACAATCCTAGAGAAACGAAAATTACGAATCGATGCCTTGATGAAATTTCAATTGGGGTTGCACTTGTTTCAGTTGCTTAAATAATTCATCAGCTCGTGACTTAAACGATTTAGCCAAATCTAAATTCTTCTGTACCCCGTCGCCTTTTTTGTGCATCATAGACACATTCGCGCAAGCATAAGGATTTCCTAGTTCGCAAGACTTTAATGACAAGACATAAGCCTCTTTGAAATTTTTTTCAATGAATCCTTCAATCCCCTTTAAGTAAATGCCTGACAAATAAAAGCAACCACTTTCCACGTTGCCGTCGCAAGCCTTTTTCAGCATTTCCATTCCACGAGATATCTGAACATCCCTGGTTGGTTCAAGCTTCTCTTCGGATATCGCAAATGTGCCTGCGTGAAGACAACCCCTTGGATCATTTAGATCGCAACCTTTTCGCATGTATTGATACGCCATTGTATTATCTTTCTCGCATCCTCTACCTAGAAACGATACATATAACATTTCACTCATATGTTAATATAATACAGCCGGACACAATACAATTATTACGGATTATTACGGACGGATTATACAATATATGTTGAATGAAAATAATTCGTATTAAGTATAATAATTACGTCGCGTTGACACGGCGCCACTTTGAATTTCGCGCTGTAACGTAAACACCATCTGTACTCACCCGCTAACCTAAAACCGCCGTATTTCGTGCAACTTTTGCCGAATTTGTACTGGTCACAATTTTTCTTATACACATCTCCTGCCTCCTTATAATCTTGTGTAATTGACTCCTTATAATCGCCTAACAGATGACATGCTGCCAATGCACACCAAAAACGAATTGAAAGGTTTGTTATTGGAGGTTATAATCGATGACGATTCTGGCCATGTTACCTTCAGGTTTCTTTTCGCTCAAACAACCGAACTGATATTCGATTAAAAGATTCTTCAGATATTCTTCGACTTCCTCGCCATTTTTCAAATCGTAGCCCGCCATATCGTACGAGTATTATTCAAGTAACAAATATCATGGGTTGAAACTGCCGTGTAGAAAAATTAGCAGTGTGCGCACATGATTTTTCGGCTTGGGATGGCCAATCAAATGACGAAATGGTATGCGCGCGCATGCTGCGATTTTTCGAATAAGCGCAAGTCGACAACTAAGGTATTTGTAATTCACAACATTGTAACCTGCGTGTCAGTTCAGGTGTGCTTGTCATGCGGTGCAGTGTACTTTTTTCAATCATCCGGACCGGACAGATGACAACATACATCTTCGTAATTATAGGATAACTCCGTATGCAGGCGATAACAATACATGTTTTTTTGAGGTGAGTAATGCAAAGTAGCTTCGGCTGAATTAAACATTGCTATAAACACTTTGCTGAATCGTACACTTATAATTAGTCTGCATATTCATTATTGCATTTGCAATTTTATCGATGTCTTTCGGTTAAATCATGAGTCTTTATCGACTAATTAATAGTGCTTAGTCTCTTAGTATTATCGAGCTATGTTGTTTTGCATTTAAAACAAAAATATTTTAAGATAAGGGTGAATCATAAATCCTATTAAGTTTAAATGTAATATTAATAATACAATTGGTCAAAGTAAATTCCTGCGGTCTCTATTTTCATATTTCTCATTTTCTTATTATTCATCAGTTCTGGCATGATGGAATATTTATTTAGTTTCATAGTTCGATAAGAAATTTTGTCATAAAAGGGTCATGCAATTATTTTCAGTGCCCCCACTAAAATAAAATACTGTAAATAATATAATAATATTTCACGATATTGTACTCTTATACTTTTCGCTGCATTATTATACTATAATTCCTACAAAGCGAAATACATGTAATACATTAACTACTATAATTTTAATAAATTCATATTAGAAATAACCATTCCTCCTATGTGTTAAAGTAAATTATTACTCAAAGTACTGTACTTTTGAAATCAAAATAAATATTTCGTTTCAATTTAATAAATTCTACATTATTTCTATATTTTACATTGTTAAGTAAAAAGACATATCATTCTAAATATTTTGCATACATATATCAGAATACAGTCAATAAATTGATAACTTTTAAAGTTTCTAATTGACAATACGAGTTGGCTCAGAAAAATATTTAAACAATGATAGCAAATAAAAGAATTTTTTCTTAAGTTATTCTACGGGCCAATGTAAGTTGTTCTTCTACATATATTAGGTCAATTCGTAGAGTTTACTCGGTTAAGGGGACGCCTTCTTATCTACCCTTTGTGATCAGACTTGATTTACATATCAAGCATCAAGCAGAACGTAAAATACGCGAAATGACGCGTGAAAGAATGTAACTTGTATCCAACTACATCATTCTTTGCATACTCTCTTGTATGCAATGCAAATTATTGCTCTTACACCGATTACGAAACAACTTTTTGATCACTCATACATCAGCGACATCTGTGTATAATTGCTGCACGCAAAGCCTTTTAACACTTTGCACTTGGCCTACACCTGCTGTACTACCTGTTCAATTTGATTCGATACTGCAACTTACGTCGAAATTTTTCACTGATATATCCATACGTACATAAATGTTTTTTTTTAAAGTTTATAACATCGGGAACTTTATAATTAAATGCATGTATAAATAGAAATAATTAATATGAAGTATTTACTACATCCGCGTCTATAATTTATAACTCATCATTTATTCATTGCTCACCGTATAGGTTTACGTCAATCATTTATTATTCGTTTCGTCTATATTAATAAATAATATATGAATGCACGTTTGAAGTACTATTTCAAGGTAAAATATAATTCTATACACAATTGAAATATGCTCGTCTCCAACTATGGTCACAGAAAGCATATTAAGTAATATAATTCTATTTTAATCACAATAATTCAACTTATTTTACTGATGCTGGATTCACTGTTTCTGATAAATCATTCTTGTACGAAATGGTGCATATAAATTGGGCCAAAACATGTGATTAAGGACTGGATAAAATATTATTATTCACAATATTGTTTCATTCCATTACAGCACACAATTATACAATTACAAATTTTCTCACCTAAGTCTGGTGTTCCACTCATGTTCAATACCATGTATTAGACTAAATTTATTACTTCCACGTAATTAATATTACTAAACCAATCGGGCCTTCCGTCTACAGTATAATTATATATTATTAAAGAAACCTAAGTACACTTTACATAAACTTTATGCGTTCTTCCGTCGGACTATACACCGGCTCGCTCAACTTTTATCAAGAGTACGGTCTGTGCACGACATTTTCATTCTACTTTTCCCCACAATTGCACTCGTTTCTAGACAAATAAGTCCGCGGTTGGTCAAAAATGTACCCAGTGATTGCCTAAGCGTCAACTATATCTTCTTTTTATTTTGTGTTACTGAAATCATTAACTGCAACCCTTAGCTTTCTCGAGTATTTAGTTATTTAATATACAGGGTGTGTGAGGGTTTTCAGAACTGAAACTGCAGTTGTCAATGTTCCTTTTTTTTCGTCCCATTATAACAATTTTAAGCAATAAGCTTAGGCCATTTTACAGTCTAATAAGACCCGATGGAATGCTACTCGCGTGCACAGAGGTGTGTACGTCCATGATTCGGGGTGATTCAACGACTAATCGGGTTCAAGGTTGACTCGTAGAGCCCCGACAGTAACACGAATGGAACGACTAATGAGCCGAAAGGAACGCGCTCTTGAAACAGAACGTTATCGAATGGTGTCGTCGGCCGTGGCCAGGGCGACGAAAATTGCACGAATTACATACGTATAATAAAATTGAGAGGATCGAACGATTTTCCAATAAGAATTATTACTCGTGGTGTATTTCTCGTTTTTCCTTTGTTCATGCTGGTACTTGGATTACTATTTCCGCGGCTGTTCAGACGATATAATGGATTTCTATTTTCGTACACTCGTATTTCTTATCACCTTATCATTTATTAGAACTTTCTCCATTCACACATTGATCGACCACGTTTTAACCTTGATTCGGTATTTATACGCGAGTTTCACGTGTTTCGTCGACGCAACGAGGGAGAGCAATTCATTTTCGGAGAAGATGGTGTAATTGTACGAATTGCAACTAGCCATTCGAAGCGTGCATTACGCAGGAATTCGATAATATTAAAGGGAAGAATCGCTATCGCCATAGTAGCAATGGCGAAAATATCGGAGGGTTGCATACACGTCAGGGGTAACAGTGAATTTTTAAAATGTACAAAGTTAAGAAAACTGCTGGTATGTGCCCGGATTTTTTGAAAATTCATCACTTCGATGCGAATAAGTAAATAACCTTGCCAAATAATAAATAAATTGAAAAAAAATAATGAACAAATACATTGAAAAGTAGCTCCCTGATTTCTCGAATCTCTAAACCTCAGCACGCAATCGTTTAATTACTACAAACGGGCTCTATCGAAAAAGAAACGTTCACGTTCGTAAAAAGGAAACAGCAAGGGCTCGAAGCAGAGAACTCAACGCCTCGAGTCTTAACCGGTCGCAGGAGTTTAAACCAGTTTCCTTTATTTTTAGATGAGCGAGTCCGTGAAAGTGGCCGTGAGATGCCGGCCGATGAACGCACGGGAGCTGCAACAGGGATGCAGGGTACGTTCAAGAGGACGATGAACAACGAACGATCAGTTTGCACGTGAACCATCGACGATTCCGACTCGATGCCGCGAGCACCTGCACAGATTGGTGGCGTTCACGGCGCACCTCTATGAGCACATCCATTTTTGTTCCTTCCCTCTGTTCATCAACGTTAAAGTATTGTGGAAAACTCGTCATCGTTCTATCGAGCGCGTTGTAGCCTTAGCGACCGTATCAAAACACGCGACCGGCATGCATGGACGTTGCAATTTTCCTGCTGGACGATTTTTCATGGGGCCGAGCTGCGTGAACGTTGATTTGTTTGTTGTGTAAGTTCGCTGGAAGAATAACATACATAATTCTAATTGGTTGCGGTGGTGGTTTAATTGAATCGGCGAAGTCGTTGAGACTGAAGATGTTGAGCGGCTCGTTCGATGATTCAGTTCTGTTATCGATCGCTTCTTTGTTTGTCTTGCTTTATTTCCGTGTCAGACGTTCGAGTCTGAGAGGAGGCTCTTTTTTCTTTTTTAATGGTTATTTTGAGGGGTTGACGCGGCCCCGGAGACTAGGATTAGCATTGGAAAGTTCTTGAAGACTATGTTGCAACTATGTAGACACGATTGAGTATTGTGTGAGACAGATACCTGTAGGAGATCCAGATTTCATTCTGACCTGAGGTGCGAGCTTATACACAGTACTGTAGAGAGTTCTTTCTTTCTGTAAAACTAGTTCAATGTTCCTCTGTTCGACTTTGCAATAATAGTAGTAACCCGAAGAACCATTAATATTATTTTCATTCAAGCTATTCAAGCTATTGAAAGAATAGTCAATTATTGTCCACTGTTCAGAACATAATTGTCCATCCATACAAATACAAATAAACTTTCGGGGAACACCTCAGCAATTACTCGACCGGTGTCAAATAAATTTATACACGTATGTACTTCTCTTCTCTCTATGTCACACACATACATATACATATATCACTAGTCGTCCAATCGCACTCACGCAAAAGTTCACCTGTGGCACTGTGTCAACCACGTGTGTCGTCATGCACGAACGCAAAGGGGGGTAAGAAAAAGATGGGAATCGAAACAGTAACACTACCGTGGCTCACCATCGATTTGGCTTATATTCTGTTCCATCGATAAACACATATATACATATGTGCATACGTATGTAATGAAATGTGTGCAACGCCGGTTCGATAACGCTATCTATGCACCATGTATGCACCGATCAGCTTGGCGTGCCTACGTTGGCTGTTGAATATATTATGGAATGGTAAATTTAATTGACGACTCACCCTATTCGATGCTTCCTGATACACAGGCATGGAGAACGTTGATGGGCGTTCGGCGAGAAATGAAAAAAGAATTTTGGATTCGGTACTTGGATGATTGGATGAAAGTTGTCGTCTGTCATTTTGATTCGGTCGTTTGTTGGAATATTATTACTTGTTTTGGATAATTCACTTAAAGTCGCGTGACTGTTGGATTATTTCTTTAAAAGCTGTTCCCAGTCTGAAAATCGAAATCGAGGGTCCGATATCGCGTGAGTTTCTTAACACTATTTCTACTAAAAGGTGTCAAAAGACACTTTTCCAATTTTACCTTTAAATTATTCTCTAAGTATAATCATTTGTCCACAACTAGTTGGATGACTCTTAGTACAATAGCTCTTAAATTGAGTCAGCGATATAATTTTCCTTCAGGTCATCCTGGATACCTATTTCTTTGACACCTTAAGGATTTCATAACAAATTCTAATTTTATGCCATTTTACTGCATCATATCAATTGTAATCAGTTCAGAGAACCCCGATTTCTGTTGTAACGGAAAATACAGGCGTTGCTGCAATAACTTTGATATTCGCTTGATTTCCGCCATGTTGCATGTTAGTGTACATCATTGGAGTGACTAATTCTACAATTTACAAACTATTTAAATAATCTCTAATAAATATGCATCAATGTATCAATAAATATATTGCTCAAATTATCTATATTTAACTGATAATTTGAAATGCCGACAGTTTCGTCAATTATTTGCATACATACGCAAAAGTATCAAAGGACACCTTTTGATCGAAATAGATATACGCAAAATCATGATAGAAATAGTGTTCAATTTTGCATTTCTTATTCCGCGGAAAAAAGGAAAGTAACAATAACGTTTTATAGCTGTGAATATTATACTAGTATTTCTACGAAATTGAATCGATATATGTTATACGAACATGTGTAGTCTTGTGAACGATGAAATGGTTTCGCTAATGTGTTTGTTACAATTATGTGTAATACTTCTGAAAGGGCAATCGATCCTGGAATTTTCGTAAAGCTAATAAAAAGTTGATAGCTAACATATGAAATATCATTATTTATTAATAGAAATACTCGTTTCAGTATCGCAATTAAATTTTCAATTAGCATCTCGCAATATTCAGATTACTGACTTTCAATATACAATATCGAATTAAACTAACAAAATCGAAACATGGTGAGCAATCTTTTCACAGAAATAAATATGATTTACATACAGACACGCTCTCTGTTTGTCCTCCTACTTCAGTTTACAAAAGTCTATTCCTAACAGAAGTACATACACGTAACTTGTATGCTTATCCATTTTTTAATATGCACACACAAGACCGAATAAACAGAAATCTATTCAGGTTACAGTACCTCGCAACTACATGTCTAAGCCCAAACACTGCACGGGGGAAAATCGAAAATAGTACACGATCAAAAGGGGACCAGTAACGAAATCTTTCAAAAATCCAAAATCTCCCATTACAATCACATACCCGATACAATCCAAGTGTTCCAAAAACACCCAACACTAGAAACGTCTATAATAAATCTATCTTCTCCATATAAACCTCGTATTCCCTCAGAACGTCGTGACGATCGACTCGCCGTCGAAATGCTGCACCCTGGAGTGTCTCCCAGCCGGCACCGGGAACGGCAAGGTGTACCAATTCGACGCGAGCCTCGGCCCGGAAGCCAGCACCGAGTCCGTCTACGAGAACGTCGGCTCAGTCATCGTCGAGGCAGTTCTAGACGGCTACAACGGAACCGTGTTCGCCTACGGTCAAACTGGCTGCGGGAAGTCCCACACGATGCGTGGATTCATCGAGCGTACCCTGGACCACATCTTCGAGGCAACGTCTACAGCCAGCGCGGAGATGAGATACCTGGCGTTGCTCAGTTACTTAGAGATTTACAACGAACGGCTGAGGGACTTGCTGCAGGATGGAACGAGCGACCTCCTGACGTTAAAAGAGGATCCGAATCGTGGGATCTACGTGGCTGGTGGGCTCAGGGAGGTTACAGTGAAAGATGCGGCAGAGTGTGCTCGATTGGTCGAGGAAGGTGACAGGAGAAGAGCAGCTGCCGCTACGAAAATGAACGCAGCCAGCTCGAGGAGCCACGCAGTTTTAACGTTGTCTTTGGAGACGTTGGCAATTAATGATGATAATAAGACTGAGAACACGGTGAAGAGAGGGAGGCTTCACTTGGTGGACCTTGCTGGGTCCGAGAGACAGGCGAGGACTGGGGCTACCGGTGATCGTCTGAAGGAGGCAGCTAGTATTAATTTGAGCCTTTCTGCGCTCGGTAATGTGATCAGTGCCTTGGCTGCTGGACAGGGAAGGCACGTACCGTACAGGTATGTTGAGAAATTGCTTGGAAACTGTTTGTAAATTGAAGGATTTACTTCAAAATTAATTCGGATGAAAGGATATTCAAGTGTTAGGTCCTTGCACTATTTAGTTGTCTGCAAATTATACCGCTATATGCTTTAGCAATCTTACTATTTCTATAATTGTAACAATAGTATGGTTACGATAGCTATTCTAGTTTTCTGGATACTTAAATAATCTATTAATTAAACGTTTGAACCAGTAAGAAAACTAGAACTCCCTTTACCTGGTTCACCGTCGTTCTCCCATTAACTTCTTTCTATATTATAAAATACTTTAAACGAGCTTATTGAAAATCTTCTTCAATTCGTTTCCTCAGAGACAGCAAACTGACCAGGCTACTAAGGGACAGTTTAGGCGGGAATGCGAGAACTCTGATGATAGCTTGCATAAGTCCCAGCGACGTGGACGCCGACGAGACTCTCAGCACCCTGCGATATGCAGCAAGGGCTCGGTGTATCAAAAACAAGCCTGTGATCAACGAGGATCCAAAAGATGCTCTCTTAAGGCAATACCAATTGGAGTTGCAACGTCTGAAGAAGATGCTCGAGGCGGGCGATCAGTCGATCATAAAGGAAATCTCTGTGAGGGATGCCGACGATGAAGAGACTATCAGGCAGAAGGAATACGCGGAGGAAGTGGAAAGATTAAAGAGGGAATGCGAGCATTCGAATTTATCGGCGCAAAAGCTTCGCGAGGAATTGGACGCTTTGAAAATTCGTTACGAAATAGGCACGGCGAGCAACGCGATCGCCAAGACAGTGTCGCAACAGCCGATGGACGAACAGGACGTCGAACGTGAAGAAAGGAGAAGAAAGAAACGCGAGGCGGCGATGCAAGAGGTGCTGAAGAGATTAGAGAAGCTGACTATCGGCGGGGAGGCGCAAGGCGACACGGAATTGAGAAGGCGTAGAGAAAAGAGGAGGAAGAAGCTCGAGACCCTCGCCTCTGCTTTGGAAAATAGCGCTCAGGACGGGAACGGATGTGTCTTCCAAGTTTATGGTCAGCTTAGGTCAGTAATAAATTGTATGCTTCATTTTAAACGTCGACTTTCCCGATATTTCTGTAGGACTTTCTGGTCCCTCAATCCTTTGAATCGAAGACGAATGGAATTTCTGTGAAGTAACAAAGATACCAAAATATTTACCCGGTGCAAAATGCTCATCGATATTTTCTAGATAGGCTTACAGTGTCCCTGAATCGTTTAACACCATGGAATATTAATTGAATACTAACAACACTATCGGTACTTGAATATCGGACGATATGAAAACCTGTGTCGTTGGATGAAATGACAATAGAACCATGAAATATTTACAAATCAGAAATTATTGGTTGCATCGTCCACCCTTCCAAAGAAATTCACCCACCAATTACCTATACGTGCACCAAATACGAACACATACATGAACATAAATCTGTCTCCGAGATATTGAACAAAGTCAAAATGTATTAACTACAAATTATACATAGTAACGTGTTGCGTGAAAATCTGTATTTCTAAACAGATCGACGGAAGATGCTCTAAAGCGGATGGCCAAACGAGTAAAGCAGCTCGAAGCGGAAGCAGGCGATCTTCAAGCTTCCTGGGACGCAGAACGACGTGATTTTCTTCGGAGAGAACTACTGTCGAATCAGATATGCGACGCGATGGTTCCTCATCTTCGACCTGGTTGCCCGTTTCGTGACGTCGTTGCTGTTCGATCATCAGCAACCTGGTGCGACGAACTGGGTCGCTGGAGATTGCCGGATGTGTCGCCGCACATTCCTCTTCCACCGCCGTCGTTGGTGCTCAAAGACAATATACAGTATAGCATAGTGCCTTCCAAACCTGATCTGAACAATAATAGCAATAACAAAGACAACGAGGACGAGATTGGCAACGAGGCTGATAGCGAGGAGAGCAGCGAGCAGGAAGAAGTAAAGAAACCGGATATAGTCGGCACGTACTTCCGGCGGAGTAGAATCGACAAATTGCTGGCGCACGTCAGAGCAGCCAAAACCTTTGGTGAGCATATGTTAAGGGGGCTTGTTACCTGTAGTGTCATTGTCGACCGATTAATGTTCATCATTATTCGTTGCTATATTTAATTTGATTCATTACGTTTATCGCGATGTATCTGTATTGGATCCGATATCCCATTCGTGGACACTTTGAGAACAATTATATTCGTAAAGGAAAGGGTTCCATGTAAAAGCCACGCAAGATTGAAAATATGTAGAGGAGATGATGGTCTAAATACAGGCTGCCACTTTTATGTCAGTGTTTATTGTCAAACCTGTTGAAGTTTTTTACAATATCAATAACATGTTTACTGTATGATATTGAATCGAGGCAAGCTGAATAAAGGCAAATGTGTGTTGCAAATTATATATTTAAAATAAAAGGGAAAAACGGTTTAGAAATAGTCGTCAATTAAATGAAACGAAAAGTAAAAAGTGCATGTTTTCAGGCTGAGATATTTAAAAACATGTCCAAAATGTAAATAAGACAAATAATAGTTTCATCTTACTTTTAATACGCAAAGGGCCTAACAAGACTCGAAACTTCGACTAGGCCACCATTAGACCATCTCCTCTACAATTATTTCAGTGCCTGAGAAGCACGTCATCGTGTAGCACAATATCGCACCAACATACCTTGCACACCAATTCAATGCATCCAAATCACGTTACAGAACTCGGTGGCCGACTGAGCAGATCAGGTGGTTCCGAAGATTGTATACCGCCGGGCAATCATCTTCAATTAAACGCTTTAAATCTGCAAAGTAGCGCACCAATGATAGGCGACATCAATGGCTACAAACCACACCAATATTTACCAACAGCGCGTTTAAATCGGCCAGGCTGGATGTTCGATGAGAACTGCTTGAACAAAGGTTCGTTTTCCAATCAAACCGTGAAACGAAATCCGCCTAGGATATTGGAAGCGTTGCCGTCGTATCCGCAAGGAGGAAACGGCGCCATCAAGCCTGGAAATAAGATTGTTTCGGACAGGATATCCGACAAGTTGTCGTCGAGATTCATTCACGACGATGTAGCAGAGGGTCTTCCAACGTTAGTTGGACACGCTCGTTCCACCACGTATTGAAGATGAAGACACAAAGCCTATGACAACTGGGAACGGAGGGCCAGAGTAACACCGGTGGGAGTTTCTTTTTTTGTTGTCGCAAGGTAGTTACAGTTGTATCAGAATTAATTGAGTATCAAGGCCGCGGGAGAGACTTCCGCGGCGTATATTTCAGTTATACCATAGCTAATACTTGTTACATTTGTTATTTTTCTTTTCGTAACCTCGGTTATATACCTTCCACTTCTTCGCTCGTTCATATTCGACTGAACAACTGGTTGCTATTTACAACCGTGTATTTTACCGCTACTTCAATTGCTTTAACCGTGGCCTCTATAAATTTAGAATAAATTTATTCTATCCGTTTCGGGGGACAAAAAAAGGGGGCCAAGATTATACAAGTAATTTTACACGTTTTCTAGTTTTGTTTGGGGACAGCCGAACCGTGTACAGTAGTATTATCGAGGAGAAGATGATCACTTTCACTGCTTTTTTGTTACTTCTTTTTTGTTTCAATGACGGAAGCGAGGGCCTTGAATCATTAATTAATATTGGATAATATATTATTTCTGGCAAAACATTTCGGAGTGCTATGAGAATTGAACAAAAATTACTATAGACTCGTAAATAACTCAAGAGGCTTTGAAAGCCGTAGACAAAACGAACAAAAATACGAAGAACTTCGATAAAAGTCCTAGAACGTTTTTACTGTTTGAAGCGTTATTTAAATTGATTGAATTGCCGTGAAAACTATTACCAACCGCGTACAATTCGCAGATGTAATTTAAAAGAGTAATGAAAACGAAAAGGAGGACTGATTAAAGGCAACGTTAAAAGTAGCAGTCAATACAAAATGAAATGCAAATAGATAAATGCACTAAATGGTTCTTTAGCGCTACATGAATCTTGTTTTAAAAGCATTCAGCGTAAATTGATCTTGCACAGAATCAGATTCCAGCTGACTAACAATATTCATAAACAGACGTAGACTCCTATGAATCATTCATTGGCAGCCCATTGCTTCGTCAAAAACACGCTGCTATAAAGGCTGGCAGTAAAATTTCTTGCAAATAACTTATCCTTCGTTCGGGAACGATACCTGTAACGTTATTGATTTGTGATTCTGCATAATTCTGGTTCCTTTCACGATTTCATAGGTACGGCACATAAAACATAAAAATTGCATACATAGTTGTAACGCAACATTTTATGTGGCAACTGGTATATATACGCATTCTGGCAAAACTGATCCACTGCGTGATATTCCAATTATGTACATACACCCTTTCCCATCGGACTCTAATCTCGATTAGAATAATAAAAATTCGTCAACTTGTTTCTTTTTCAGAGAACGATGTTGGATACGTGCGTTACGTCAACGCGTCGAAATAACGAATGTCGTCATACCGTAATTTTTGTCCACTGGCCAATAGAGAACATGCGTTAGCATCGTTATTTTTTTAATTGGGATGATTGTGATGTGATAAATGACTCTTTTACCTTCCTGCTTTTCCTCTCCGCCGTTTTTGTTTTTTAGTGGAAACCTTCGATCTTATCGTGGAAATAAATGTTTCATGCCATTCGTCTCGTAAAAACAAGCCTAGAAAACGGTGATCCTACAGTGGCTTTCGCATTAACCAAGAACTTGTAAATCGAACAATCTTTTTTACTCAATTTATTTGCTCTCGGGATATTACTTAATTCTGACATCGTGTCATTGAAATTATGCGTTTTCGTTTCACCTTTCATTCGTGGACTTCGGTCCTCTGTTACAATAAAGTTAACGAGTTTCTTGTTTTATGCTAGACACGCCAATATTTTTAGTACTGTTTGTACAGTTTCCGTTTCGAAAATTGGTTTGCACGATTCTATCTCATGGATAATAAATAAAACAGGAACAACCGCGATCGGCATTACACGAATTCATATCGAACACGATAATTCTCAAAAATACGAAATCCCTTCCCCAGGGACAGGGTACAATTCACAATTGACAATTGTACCTTCAATCGTGGACAATCAATCATCTTCACAGGAGCTAAGATGTATGCAGACTCTCCTGCAAAAGTATTACGGCAGTTACGGAAAATAAAGTACACCTGAAAAATCATCAGGAAATTATTTGAACCTTTAAAGATTATTACCTAGTTTATCACTCTGGATTATAAGGAATGCATACATATATTCCACGTAATCAAAATCTCACCAATTTACGTACAATAAAATGACTTAATAACAAATTTAGAACGATGATTTCTCGTCTTTAAGTACTTTATTTTTTGTAAGGGCTCTGATACTTTCGCAGGGAAGTTATATACTGTATATACTTTCTGGAAAACCTGTGTGGCTCTGTAATTGGCCCATACATTTCGACACACATTGGAAAGAAATCCTAGTATTAAGCCTTGTTCAAGCAAAAAAAAATGACCAAATCGGCCGTAATCCGACGATGTAATAGCACACACGAGACAAAAAGGAGAAATCTCAAACGTTGTCATGCGACAGCGGAAAGCAAACGGTCACGGTTGTTCGCCGTTCTCCAGAATTTTCCTCTTTTTTTTTTTACAAACGTTAGATCGAACGAATCCGATTTATCGTTTCGTGATAAAAATCGTTGCGAAATGCCGGCGTGCACCGAGAGATTTAAGGTGTATGAGTGGCGGTTTTCACTCGACACACGAGTCGCTAAAAAGTGCCAGAGAAAGGACCAAAGCCGTAAAAGCGTTATTTACCTGCGATCCATGTACTACGATACTATTGAATCATTGTACGCAGAGCGTTGTTCAATTGTTGCTCGTTTGCAAATGATAAAAAAAAAAGAAACTGAAATAAAGGGAACAATTAATAAATAAGGATCTACCGTCTGCACTTTTTCGTTTATTCCCCAATCATACATCCGTTCTCTTAAATTTCTTAAAAATTCTCATTTCTTAAAAATTCTTTCCAACCATCGTTACCAATTTTACACGCAAACAAAAGATACGAAACGTATCCGTAATATACATAAGAATCAAAAAAAAGAATAATAAGCAGCAAGCGTAAGTCACCGCTTTTAAGTACACTGTTTACCACGTATGTTGAGCGAAAATTTTCCAAGTTACACGTTCGAAGAAGATAAAAAAAACTTTCCGCTTTCTGATCATCAACATCTATCCGCGGCGATCGCCTACGATTTCTGAGCGTACCAATATTATGTACGCGTACATAGACCGACACATTGTAGTTACGGTGTCAGAGATCATCTTCGCTCGAAGCTTCAGAGAAACTTCACACAAGCTGATCGAGCAATCAATGGCTCTCTCCTAAAGCGTTTACTTTCCAACCGATCCACGGGTAGCGCAAGTCAACGCACCGCGTAAAATTGCACGAGGTTGATTATATCTGTAAGTTCGTTTTCTATAATTGGCCAACGTTGTTACGTTTCTGCGTGAATTTTCCTTCGAAACGATACAGGTGAGTCGTCTCGGTCAGTTTCCATGGACTTTCAGTCGAATTAACGCGATCGCAGCGGAGGGAAAACACCGAAGAGATATCTGATAGATCTCTAAGAACCATTCATGATTAGTCGCCGTTTTCGATTTTGATGTTTTTGAGAGAAATCGCGTGAATCCGTGACACTAAGATTTGATTGTCGGTATCGCCGTGCAATTGGCCTGCCCACCTGTTCACAAGAATTGCATTGCTTATTAAATTACCGTTTGCGGGTGGACTTGGAATTTTTAAATGCTACTTTCATGATATGTCTTATTTTTTCATACATCTTCTCGCTTCTCATACATTTATCGTAGATGAATATTTGACAAGGTGAGAGACAAGCGAGACGACTTTTTTCGTCAACTGTTTGGAAATAAGACAAATTTTCACGAATGAATGAAAGTACCTATATTATTATTCTAATTTAAGATTTGTCAAGTTCGAAAGGCGTAAGAACATTTACGTAATAAAACAGCGTACACACGCTAAGAAAATAATGGTAGGCTTCAAGCCGTCCAGTCTAATGATCTCAAAAAAAAAAGTGAAGTCAATTTCACCAACTTTCTTCCACTTCAAACTACCTTTTTTTGTACGCTCGCAAATAGAGGAGAAAGAAGTCCCGTGCTTAAATTAACTACTATACTACAAGTTAAGATAATCGCCGCATAAGTAATATAGATCCAAGTATTTTGACACTAAATAGTTCTCACGCCGACTCTACTTAATATTGCGACATTAATTGTGTCTAATTCAACAGGCAATAATCAAGTAAACAGGTAATAATCAGAAACTGTCTAATAATTTCTCGAGTGTACGGATACCTCTATTCAATCACAAGAAATTTATATCCAGGGACCAAAATTCAATACAAAAACTGCCCAAAATATGTATTCTCATTATGTACATGTCCAAACGCTTTTATTTTATCCACCACTTGACCGAATCTCATCAAAGCACCCGCGGAAATATCAATAGCGGACAATAAACATTGCAAACTCCAGACAATATATTTTTATGTTATCTTATAATCACTCCATTATAATATCGAACTATTCCAAATGTACCAAATCGACCCACCGACATTGTTAATTCTCCCAACGGAACGGAAATTTCATTCGAGTAAAGAAGAAATTTCTCAGAAGAAAAGCGGCTGCGTTTACACACCGGCCGACCGGATCGATCTAAAAAAGTGAAAACGTCGTAAATGTTTTGTCAAAAGATGTCGCGATGGACCTTGCCTGCTCGTTAATCGCGAACATTCAGACAGAACGAAAGCGAATGATGGAAGAAAACCAGCCTCGTGCATATACTCTGCCAATGATGGCTCACTTTTACTTTCTCTGTTCTCTGCACGAAACGCAAGACAGTGCTCGCGCGTGGTAAAAGCCGAAAGGAGACCGCTTTCCCTCTCGTCCTGTCTCGACGGCTCGAGACGTGGCCACTCACAAAATCCATTGCGAATTACACGATCACGATGAACACTTTCGATCGACGAAATTCACACCAGTCGACGTCCCGGCGTGATCTAGCCAGCCGAACGGGTTAATAGGCTTGAATAATTTGAAAGCAACCGAATAAATTCGACGCGTGGTAAATTCGGGGGAATATTGTTGTGCGATACTGAGACTCCGAAGAGAAGAAGAAAGGTATAACGAAGGTACACGGTGGATTGCGTGCCGTGTGAAAAAAGAAGAGCAGTAGAAACTGTATTTATAGCAGTAATTTAATTGAAAGCAGTATTTTTTCATTTAAATCAGACGTAATTTTAACGTTGAAATAAATGTAACTCTCGGGCAAATTGAAATTTCAAATGTTGAATGTGATTGAGTTGGACAATTTGCAATTTCTACATTACATTGCAATACGATCAAATGGATCAGAATTGATGCGCAACCTAGAAACCCTTTTTCATGCTCGTTATCTGTAATAACGCTGATTCCATACTTTCGAAACACGCAAGCCTCTTCGTTGCAAATTCACCTGTTTAATTCGCCTACGGCTCGTTGCAACACACGAGATTTACTAAGCCTCATCATAGACTGTTTTCGAGCAGGATTCGAACGTGTAGTTCGCGGAAATAAATGGTAATTAATTTTTTGCACGGTTCGTGAGATTGCAACATCTACGATTAGAATGTTTCCTTCTATATCCGCCTTAACATTGATCTTAATAGGCTTGGAATTCTACCCCGTTTTAAAATTATGATAAAATGATTTATTGCAAACTTATCTTTTAGTTTAATCATCACGCAATGCTTACATATTTCAGCTTCAAATTATCTAACAGTATCTATTCAATGGAACAGTGAAATCTGTAAATGTTATTTTAATAAAGTAAAATTATTAAGTGTATGTAATTGACCGTATTATATCTTTTTATTAAAATTAAATAATATCGACAGGAAACGAAAATTACTATGAATACACGAATCATAACCATAACTGTCTACAAATTTTCTTTGACGTATGAGACAAATGTCTATTATCTTCTTCTTGCGCCGTTGCAATGATCCATCATTCCCCATTACAATAATTGACCCCTGTGGCACTCGATAAGAAAACTACTTAAAAATCTATCCAAACACAACTGCAATATAAGCACATTCCGTTCGTAATAATAATTATTTCTCAACGTAAGCATTACGAATTAATAATTTGCAAATAAATTATTTTCGATCGTTAACGAATTTACTTGGGTTAATTTCCCACGCCATAAAATACCACCCAGCCGCTCACAATGAAATCGAATCATTAATTCAAAATCGCCGAGTTGTCGTACGATTTCTGGTTGGCCCAAGTACATAAGTACGTGAAGCGTGACCCTGCATTTCATACTGACACGGGTTGAATTTCTTCGCCTTCCATTCGAGCATCGTGTTCTTCTTCCTGCGCTGAATCTTGGAATCGTGGAAAACGACGCCAATCGTAGCAGGAAGAAGCATCGCCATAGCGTAACACGAATCAGAGCAGAGCACTGACCTTGCTACTCCATCTTTCATGAGACGGTTGCTACGCGAGCGTCTTCGGCGTGGAAGAGATTTCAATTATTATACATATCGTGATCTCTGGAGACTGCAATGAAGAACTTTTTCCTTCATTTCGAGATCGCCATACGTGATACAATATTCCATAGAAATATATTTAGCATGGCAAGTATGTCAAGTTTGTATCTAAATGGGAACTTGTTACATCGTTGCTGAACTTGTCCTGCTTCTTTTTTGTTCATTTAAGAAAAAGTTTTGCCTGGGACGCGGTGGCGATAAAAGGGATAATAGTAATAAAAGACTTGATAAATCAAAGGATTTCTATGTTTAATAAAAATAAATATTAAACTGTCTTTATTAAATTCATTTATGAGAAAGAGCTATTAAATTATGTCGTGTTTTGTGTTTTAAATTATTTTGTAGTTTAGCCAAAGTGCTAATGGTCTTGAATTCCGAAGGAATTTAAATAGTATATTATCTATGATATTAGTAAGAGTATTATGAATGGAAAAATGTGAATCTAACGATAAGTTACTTTGAAAATCTTCCGCTTCTATTACCATACATTCTGTCTCCCTATTTCCCTGAGGAAAAGTGATAATAATGTGGTCACTGATAATATTGTAAGACGGAACGTATTCTAAGCCTAAGCAATGCGACTGTGTTTTACTTATTCATAGGATTAGTTATCGAATCTTTATCTTGTAGATAGATGTACACGATTATAAAGATAACGATACAGCATTTTTGTTATACCGATCTATTTATTTTCATAAAATCTATGCTCAGAAATGTACTCATATATAATTCGGAATCCTATGGCAAGTATTTTTCCAAGATAATAATATCCATTTACCTGGAATATCCTCGGTTCCGATTAATAATGGTAATACTAATTATCCGGAATGAACAGAATTACAGCAAATATGCATGGCAAGCAAATAGCACTCGATTACTGTAATCTATAATCATGTTTCCTTCACCTCTATACTCTAACCAAGATCTGCAGACCGCAGTAGAGTCCCTTTAAGTAGTGGCAACAATCTATTTTAATGAACTACTCGGTGGATAATATCAACTTGACATACATTACTTTAGGGTAATACACTACACTACAACTGAAAACATGAAGATTCCTACAAAATACATTTCCCCAGCCATACAACAAAAACCTATCATTGTCAGAATAATTATTTACTGATCCAACGAATAAACGCAAACACCAAACTGAACACGTACGTATACAATATTATAATAAAACCAAGTTTTCCAAAGACGAATACAGTTCGCGGAATGCAGAGGGGTCACTGTACGCGCCTGTATCTATGTTACACCATAGGCAGAACGCCATACGAGTAAGAGAGAAGCAGAAGCGTCAAGAACCATTAAACTTTCTATATAAAGCTAGCAACGATCTATCGTAATTACAAAATCTCAATAATCTTCCGGTTCATACGTTCCTCTAATTACACATAGACCATATACGTATGCAGATGTAAGTACGTCAATTAAATTTGTTATTGTTCACATCTACATACGTCTCGCAAAACAGCCAGCACCAGAACGCCGTGTGCAACGTCTGTAGCTAAAATAAGAATTAGCCAACCAAAAGGCGCCAAGATTCAGCGACGTAACAGGCGCTGACATTTCTCCCTTAGCCTCAAGAAAATTGGTGACTAATAAAGAATTGGAACGGACAAGGAGAAGGGAGAGCAAAGAATAAAGAAGGTAGACAAAGAAACTTGCATCGTTTATACATGAGAAATACACGTCACGAAACGAGTATTTAATAACACGCTTAATCTATATACATACATACATGTGCAGCCTTATCTCCGTGTGGATGGATGGAGGGAGGCGGAAGGTTACAGATACAGTTAAGTAGCAGCAGTTTGATCCACAGTAGCACCACGTGTTCGAGCTTCAAAGCAATTGTTGATTCCTGCAACGATATTCATGCCACGATTCATCGTTGCATGTATTGCAGTATGTGCAACAACATATTAAATTGCCGTACCGCATTAACCATGCTCATTTCTATTCTGCTTGTTTGCACTACATTATTACGGGTATAATCCAATAATCCGGTACTGTTGCATTTCTGAGAACGCCGATTTATCGGAATTCTGCTGTGCTTATTACAGCGTCCACCGGTATAGACTGATAACCTTGCCCGATCTACACGCATGGAATACATATAAGTGTCAACAGATCCACAAGGATCTCTCGATCTCACATATACATATACACGTCCTGTATAGTGACAAACGGTTTCGGTAGTCGTTCACCCGTGGAACGGTGAAATTGTAAAAAGCGAAATTACACCGTCGATCGTCCGTACAAAAAGGAAGCGACAAGGAGTAATATACAACACCGATACGTTTGTGCGTCCTAGGAACAACTCGAGGAAGTACGAGTGACGTGCAGGCCGACGAGTTCGGGTCCAAGTCCAGCGATAGACACAAACGAACCAGTCACAGTTCTGCCTGCCGCCGCGGAGAGGGTCCAAAAGAGAGCGGAGCGGCAAAACCGACCGCGAGAGACGTGACGAGCAGTCGCCAGCTGGTAACCGGTCTACGTGGATCGTGTAGTAGCCCGAGTCGCGGTGCGCGTTCCTCTTTTTTCTTTCTCCTCTCTGTGCATACACAAACAGTCGTGTACACGCGTAACGCTATTATTTTATTTACGTGCTGTTCGCTTCTGCCGATAGTAACTATTTGTGACGCGGGGAGAAGAAGAAGGACTGTGGACAAATAATCATAATGAATAATCGCCGTCATTGACGATAACGTCGTTCCTATTAAAACGGCGTTAGTACGTGCTCCTTCGTTCGCGATACGCTCCGATGAGAGCGTGCTTCCGGCAGGATGTCGTCGGTGTTTTCCAAGTTGATAGACAAGACGTCTGCCAAATACGGAATCAGGCAAAGCCAGCTGATCCGTGGCGTGGCTGGTGTCGCGACTACATTGTATCTCATCAAGATCGGTTATCCGTTGGCGGCGTTCGCTGTGAAGCAATACCAGAAGAGGAGGAAACAGGCTGAGAATGGTGTTCAAGTGCCGAACGGGCGCGAAAACGATGTTACCGCTGTTAAAGCGAAGAAGAGCGCCGGCAAAGCCAGCGTGGGCTTGGACAGAGAGTTCATTAAACAGCTGATCGCGTTGCTGAAGATCATGGTGCCTGGATGGAGGACCCGTGAAGCTGGTCTGTTGACTTGCGCTACGCTGACGCTGTTGGCCAGAACGTTTTTGTCGGTTTACGTGGCTACTTTGGAGGGACAGATCGTAAAAAGAATCGTTCTGAAGGACGTTCGAGGATTCACCTGGATGCTCGCGAGATGGTTCGCAATCGCTTTCCCAGCGACGTTTGTCAACTCGGCTATCAGATATCTCGAGGGACGTTTGGCACTAAGCTTTAGGTATTATGGGCGAAACGTTCGTTTTTTCTCGTCGTGACGGGTCGCCTTGGAATTCGTCAGACCAGGTGTTAAGTTGTTGTTCGTTTTGTTTTTAAAGGGGACGACTGGTGCAGCACGCTTACAAAATGTATCTGAGTCAACAGACTTATTACAGAGTCGCCGCGTTAGATACTAGACTGGGAGGCGCAGAACAAAGACTGACCGACGATTTGTCTGAACTGGCCAGCTCCGTGGCGCATCTATATTCCAGTTTAACCAAACCACTATTGGATTGCGCCTTAGTGGGCATCGCACTTATTTCATTTTCGTCCAAGATGGGGGCGAAGAGGATGCATGGTAATGAGATGATTAACGAACCGTGGGATTCACGATTAATAAGGAGGAGATCATTTGCAGTACAAGGCAAGGGATACGGATATTTATTTGTATTGTATTGCAGGGCCGGTACTATCGTGCGCTGTAATTGCTTTGACTGGGCAAATTCTACGCCTTGCTTCGCCCAAATTTGGCCAATTAGTGGCAGAAGAAGCATCAAAGCGTGGAAGATTACGGGCGGCGCATGCTCGTATCAGTGCTCATGCAGAAGAAATTGCATTCTACGGCGGTCACTGTACGGAGCATAGATATCTGACTACTGCTTACAAGTCTCTTGTTTCACACTTAAGAAGAATATTAGCTGTGAAATTGTGGTACGTTATGTTGGAGCAATTGCTCATGAAGTATGTATGGTCTGGCACTGGGCTTTTGGTTATTGCCATGCCTCTTCTATATACCTCTATCACATCGGGAGGCTCAATACTTACAGACGATGGTGACGGTGCGTAAATATCGAGTATGAAGCTACACGCAATTCATTAAGATTATTTAATTGAATAATCGGATTTATCCATGAACAGGTGGAGTGAGCGAAAGGACTAGATACTTGACAACATCTAAAAATCTTCTAAGCTCCGGGGCAGATGCTGTAGAAAGACTTATGTCGTCTTATAAAGTAAGGTTTGCAATTATTGTTACGTTAAAGTACCTACGGAAAGTAACTCTGTACGCTAAGAACTAAGTTTATTTACTACAGGAACTAGTGGCATTAGCAGGTTATGCTGCGCGAGTCAGTGAAATGTTAGATGTATTCAAAGATGCTGCATTATGTAAATATAGGAGAAATATCGTTAGCAGTCCGTTGAGAATATCAAATGGTACAGCTAATTATGCTTTAGACAATATAATTGAGTTGAAGGATGGCGCACCAGTGATAAAAGGTAATCCACATTGCATAACATAAAAATTCCCCAAAATTGAATGCTAACACGATAAACTGTTGTAACAGGAATTGTGTGTGAAAGTACTGATGGCAGCATAAGTTTAATCGACGTACCAATAGTTACACCAAACTGTGAAGTTATTGTAGCCAAGTTAACTATTCACGTAAGTCTTTCCGAAGATCGAGAAAAACCAATCGTAATCTATGAAGAAAAATCGCAGCATATTTTTACGTTCGTAGATAAAACCGGGCGATCACATATTAATTACTGGCCCGAATGGTTGCGGAAAGAGCTCACTGTTCCGTATAATCTCCGGCTTATGGCCAGTCTATGGGGGAACCTTAGTGAGGCCGACGGACACTTATTCTGCTCACGGGGGAAGGCCTCCTCTATTCTATATACCCCAAAAACCGTACATGACTGTTGGTTGCCTGCGGGACCAGATCCTGTACCCTTCAGAGTCGCAAACGCAAGACTGCTCGGACCAGGAACTCCTGAAATTGTTAGGGGAAGTCGATCTACGAAGCCTTGCAGAAAGAGAACCAGCAGGGCTGGACGCTTTTGGTGACTGGGACTCTACATTGTCCGGTGGTGAAAAACAGAGACTCGCTATGACTCGTTTGTTTTATCACGCGCCGCAATACGCTCTATTGGACGAGTGCACCAGTGCTGTGAGCCTCGAGGCTGAGGGAATTATTTACGAGACTGCTAAAAGAAAAGGAATTACCCTGTTAACTATTACGCATCGCGTGGCCTCACTCGCGAAATACCACAAATTGTTGTTACGCTTCGACGGTGAAGGTGGCTGGACTTTCGGCCCGTTAGACTCGGAAAGTGCAGCGCATCTAACGAGTCAATCTTGCGAACAAACTGTGCAACACGAGGTGAAAGGAGGCCACTATCAAATCTTACACGTACGTTCGCGTGTCTCTTTTTTTTCCCTTTTGTTTTCTTCCTATCTTTATGTATCGCTTCAAAATGAAACGGCTGTGTCGCAACGAGCACGTTCCAAATATATTTTGGTGATTTTTGCCCTTTTGCTTTCAGGAACTTCGTGACATTCATACGGAGGAGAAGAAAATTGGGATTAGCTGAAGGGAAGAGATGAGAAGGGGAAGAAGACGGGGATGGGCGAAATATTTTTCAACGTTTCTAGGGAACGCCGTTGTAGAAATTCATTGCGATTGTAAATAGATTGTCGCGGTTGTATTTTTGTACAGTGGTTCATGGCTGTTTCTGACTAAATACTGTATTTTTGTATGAGTAAAAGTTGCTATTTAATGACGCAAGGTATAAATAAATGTTGTTTCGAAACACCTACACTTCCATGTTATTTTTTTCAAGATCATATTGACGCTCCGATGGCAGGGTCAATATTAATAAGACGTTCGCGTGCCATGTTATAATTTATTGCCAACTTTACATGCGCGCATAAATATTAACGTGATAATATTGCGCGGATTCGTAAAAAAATATAAATTGAATACACGATTGTGTATTATCGGGTGAGCACGAAAGTCAAACGAAGACTTGCATACGACATTTACATAATTCTGTGATTCCCTATGTCCATGAATAATTAATATACGTCCGTAAAAAAATTGAATAATTTCCTCTTCATTGAATGCAAAAAATAAATGAATTTAGGTTCAAAGTTCTGCAACTTCACTTCCGCCTACAAGTTCCTAACAATCTGCTTTTTCAAATATGCCGTTCAATGTAACAGGATGCTGTAAACCAAGCATTATAAGGGGAGTTTTGTTAGATTATAAAGGATGGTCTCTTAGATTTTATGACTATTTATGGTACTGCGTTTAAGTTCAGTTTAGAATGATAGAATTTAAGTTCAGTTAGGGTAGGTACACAAAGGCAAGCCCGTTGTTCTATTGTATTACATTTTTGGAACCGATATTGGTAGGCAGTTGTTGGACGTGTACAATATTCCCAGCGGTTGTTATTTCAAAATCTTGCCGAAAAGATTACATCTATACAAATAACGGTATTACGGTTCGGTGCAAAAATACAAAAATGCTACAAATCATAAGTGATAGCATCAGTGGTATCACTACTAATCAGCGCAGACATATTTTACTTATCGATTCATGAAAAACAAATTCTGATTATCTGCATCGATTGCAATTATACCTATCGCTACATTTGTTTACGCTGTGATCTTTGCACTCGCCAAAAATCAATATTAGAGTTCCATATTAAGAATGATGTGGGAAACAACATATTGCAACTCAGTAAACCTTCGATTGCATTGAAACGCTAGGGGAAAACACCATTAAAGCAAAATAATTAAACTAAAGAAGAATAGATAAAGAGACTGGCAGAAACGAGATAGAAAAGGAAGTTAAAGTTAGTAAAAAGTTGAACGACCGAAAGGAAAGAAGAAAACGGTTGAAAGACGAAAGGAATAACACAAGAACGAGATAGACGGGGTATTAACGCTGAAAAAAGATAATAATGAATAATGACGATGAAGTATGGAGAAATGAACACGCGGAAAGAAATAATACCACCGTCGAAGCAAGGGAAAAAACGTAAACAAAATAGAATGAAAGGATCGAACAGTAGCGTAGCAAATTATTGCAAACAATCGGGGAAATGCCCAGGGTCAAAAAAACTGTATAAACAAAAACAAATAAAACAAGGAAAGAATGGTGTAAGGCTAAGAACATTCGCAGCAACAGGGGGAGAAATAATAAATAATAATAGCAAGAACCACAGGAAAGGCCACAGCAAGACCTCGAGGAAATAAAGAAAAAGAACATACAACAAAATTAAGCAGAATAAAATACGAGGCTGGTGAACGAAGAGGTAATAGCCGGCAAAGGCGAGTGATTTCAAAGAAACACAGGGCAAAAAATAAATCCACCGCTAACTAAGGGAGGGGGGGAGAAAGGGCGCGAGGGTGGAAAAAAAAATGGAGGATCCCGATTAAAAGCCGGATCGCGGATTAAACTTTCTTTGGCGGTGGTGCAGCTGCGGCCAGTCGGTGTGCGAACATTAATTTGTGCTGGGCAAAAATTTAATTACGTGTGTTTCTTTGTTTTGAAGGGCCAGCAAAGGCGGCGGGGGCGATGCCAGGGGAGGGAAGACCCGCAATTTCCGATGAGCTTACCTCTGGGAAACCCTGCAAACGCCAAACGTCGATACGCCCGGGAGCAGCCATCTTGGGGGGGTTCTATACCTCTCTGCGATGTTCAAGCTAATGCTTTAAAGCAATTCCGGAATACTGGTGCAATTAGACGCGTCCCTTCCTCCGCTGCTATGCTCCAAGGACGAGATGAGACTAGCTTCTATCACTGGCTATCAATATGTTTGACATATGCCAATTGAATTCGACGATGAATACTTGGCGAATTTATTGTACCGGAGACCTTGACATTTTAAACGCGCCTGCTTTGAAGTTCGAGATAAGTTAGATCATAATAGTATATGTAATAGAAATATACAGTATCATTGTTGGATACAAAGTATAGATCGAAACCGATCTGTATAATTATCGATGAAATAATTACCGAATTATTACATTAAATAAGGATTTCCGCGTTTAACGTTATAAGTCCTTTTACTGGGATTAATTGAATGAATACAGTACATTGAGAAGAAATTAGGAGTGAAGTGTTCCACAAATTCGAAACCTTGCGAGAACGCAATGTCAATCGACAGCAATCACCCGAAATATTCACGACAACTAAATAACACGTGCATAAACTCTGATCGGTCGGTCAACTATTACCATCAACCCTTCACCGGTTTCAACTTCACCCTTTAAAGTCCCAATCATTTTGCTCACCGTCTGAGACGTCCAGTCGCCCCATTCTCCGCTGTTTATTCAAAGACCAACGACCATCGTGACTATTCTTAGCGAAAGCTGCAGTTGCAAGCAGTAATTTGCTCACGGGCCATCCTCAGCCGGTATCGGGTTTCGTATTTTGAGAAAGGGTTGAAGAAAGACGCGGCCAATGACAACGGCCCCATCTGTCCAGACGAGCCGGCTAAGAAAATAAGGCAAGCATCATCGGGATGATTAGCGGGTGGTTACACGTTCGTAACAGTTTCCTCGAGGATTAAAACCATGCCCACTTTTCAGCTCCCCTTAGCTATCCTCGTCGACGAAATAGCCGATTGAATTACACGTGGCGCGTGCCAGCCGGCCGCCACCGTCACCGCATACGCTGAAGATCTTCGCCGGAATAAAGAACGTAATAAGCCACTATCCGATCGCTATCTTGTCATCCGATGGGATTTGAAGCGACAAAGAGGACACCGTGTTTGCGAATCTCTCGGCTACGCGGTTCCACCGTGTCGTGTGAAATTAGCAGGCTGTATTTTGGTTGATTTGTGAAATCTATATTCCTTGTTGGAACTATTTAAATTAAGATATTTGTATGTAAATATCTCATGTGTAGCATATCGTATATCACGTTCGTAGATTCGAAGTGGAATTATACGAATCGTGATGCAAATTGTATTATCCTGAATACATTATTCGCCTTCCTCTATTAGTAAATAATTGTTCGATCTCTGACACCTTGTACATATAAGAAGTGTACATATTTCACGCCGAAGGGGTTCATGGAATATCCGAAAACGGGTAACTAAATAATTCGTAAAATTGCCGAAAAATTAACTTGGACGACTATCGACAATTGGTCCCTTCAATTATTGAATAACAGATATTTCTATTATTTTCTACGCGGGGGTTGCGGACCTCCCGATCGTCGAATTATCCAGTGATTGCTGGCTCGCTCGAGCCGCAAGAGGCGGTTTGCCGCAAATGTAATTAAGTAGCCGTGACGTATTTGGTAACATCTCGATCGTTTCAAAAGCGGGGTTTATCGCGGTGCTGGAGATTATCCGATGCGCAATCACTTTAGCAAAGGGAGATGGGACCAGTGGGAGGAACTTTTCATGGCGAACAATACCGTCACTGTCATCTCATCACGAGGGTTAATCATTCAACTTTGATTCACCGCGATGAACACGTTTTCTTTTCATAGACTGGCCTGTACTACTGGTTCGCACTGTTTGTCTGACGAGATTAGAAACTACGTAGGCATTGTTCCCTGATAGACGATATTCGTAATAGAATGTCGATCAATTGAACGAAATAAAAATGTATCCGCTGTAAAGAAACAATTTTGCGAAATATGGAATATTTTATGCAAATCACTTACTTTTAATCCTTTCATCGTAATCCTTGAAAAGCTTGAATCCTGCATAATTGAATTGGAAGGCCATTCTATTTTCAGCACCTCTCGTAGGTGTATCTAAAGTTTAAAGCAAGTTGAAGAATTTCATTAAAACACGTCATGCTAAAAATACTTCATATCCAGGTACCAGACATTTGTACAATTATAATATGTCGAGATATGCAAAGTATATCTGAAATACATTCAGGATATATATGAGGTACACTGCCATTTATTATTTTATTATTTTACCCATTGTGACGGTGCATTTGTATAATTCGTTGATTAAATTAATTGAAAATGAAAAATATATGTCGAGCGCAAAATAAATAATAATAAATCTCTGTTATAGGGAAGGTAATGTAACCTCACGACCGGCCAGTTATGGAACCAATTTCTATCCACGTTCTCCTTTTTTATCTACATTCTACAAAAATAATCTACAATAAATTTACATAAACATCCACTGTCTGTCTATAAGTGCCCGGAGTCTCCGAGCCAGAATAATTTAATTAATATTCACCTTCATAAAAGAATCTTTGACATATCCCCCTCTGCACTGCAACCATCCATGTTTGCAGAAAGTATTTAAGGAAGAGGTATTTACCGGGCAAATGGCGATGAGGATGCAACCCGGTACGCGTGACCACCTAACGTGTACACGTGATCAAGGCGGATGTGCACACGTACGATCCACGTTCGCATCTTTTTGGTATCACCGGGAATGTAATCGCCCCTTTGATTTCAGGTGCGGGCAAACACAGGTGTGGCTACGAGCAATGCACCCTCAACGAGGGCGATGAGGCCGATTCTGGTTGCTACAGATATTATCTCGTACCTTTGAACCGGCGATCTGATGGGCTGAGAAATTGCGTGTGAACGATCCATGCCAATTTCGACTGAATTTTGAGGCTCGATGGTTCAGATATACATATAAATATGTAACATTGGGTAACCAATGGCTGTCCATTAAAAATCAGAATTTGCTTTCCAGGGAAATCTTGCAGAGTTTGATAAAAGGTTTGTTGGTAATTTTGATTCATGCTTTATCAGTGGAAAATGCCGCTATTGACATTAAATTGAAATTTTCACCGCCAACAAAAACTAAGCTTCTTCGAATATCGAATACCCATTTCACCTGCCTAATGAATTGCACAGCTCGATAACAGAATACCTACATCTCAATAATAAATAGACTATAAAGACATAACAAACTGAGTAATTGAAAAATTGTATTTTCATTCGAATAATAAAAATTCGGCAGACCTCAAATAAAAACCTAGAACCCACTATCATCTTCATCATCGTCGTCGTCATCACCACCATCCACGTTATCCACCCCTCCAGGTTCAACCGGAGAACGAAGAATGTTGCAGTGCATGGAACTCCTCCAGCTCGCTGGTAACGTTACAGTTCCGTGGAATTGTACGTTACCATCGAAAGGGAGAGGTCCGGTTTTCTACGGGGTCCTGCGTAAATACCATGGGCCCAATCGGCTGGAAGTGTAAGCCAATACCCAGGGTGTACACTCGGCGTGTTACAAACTCTTCTACGTGCCCCACTATTCTCTTGTTCCTCATTACACCCTCTCCACTTCTCTGCACCATCCTTCCTCCCTTGGATTTTTCCGTCTTGTTTCGCGTTTATTATTTTTCATTCCGTTTCCCTTGAGAGGGTGCATACTCGAAAATCGAATGAGAAAGTATGATGTCGGAGACAACGAATCGGGGAATTCGATCTACGTTACGAGGAAACAGTCGATAATTGAAATCGGACCGAAGGATATTTTTTTGAAGAAAATAATTGTTTTGGGAAAAATTTATCGACACTGCAATGGCAATGCGGTAAAATAGATATGGCAGTCTATGCAATTTTATTTCATTGAGTCAGTTAGGTTTCTCTGGGCGCAGCTCGAGGCAGAAGCATTTTCCATTGCAATGAGATAGTAACTTATTGTTACATTTGTATTATTTATTATAAGATATGAATAACATATATTAATTAAGAATTCCATTCAAATATTACGTATCAAAAAAGAGAGGAAGGTGTTTAAGTTTCGCTTGATTTAGGGTGAACGTTGCAAACAATGGTAACTTTTTTCATAATCGTTATATCTTCTGAAATATTGCATCTTAACACTAGAACTACAAAGGGTGCCAAATTGACTTGTTTCAGATTTCTTGCTTTAGAATTATTAATATATACGTATCGCTGTAGCAATTTACGATGAGTTTTAGTAATACAAAATGACAATTATATATCTCTATTTAATGCCCATTCAACGACTTTCGTGTTCATAATCTGTCTAACGTATGCCATCTGAATAACACCAAAATGTATCGGTAGTTCTAGTGTTAATAGTACACTGTTTATCAAATAATTCTGCGTCCTGCATCTTGTATCTTTTGAAATACTTGAAATTTAGAGGGGACCAATGAGTACTTTGCCGACCGGCTGTAAATTTCGCCCACACGTTTACAGGTATAGATAAAAAGATCTACTGCGTTCGATGATTCGCGTTGGTGACACACGGTCAACGACAGAACTTTGCCATGCGGTCGACTTCCTCTTCCTGTGTTCACGTCGGAACTACGTAGTCAGGTGTCCGGACTGACGGTCGCGATTATGTCGAGACATTCGATATTCGGATGCGCCTTCCCCGCCGTGAGAGGCAACATTTTCAACCGCCGGGAACTATTTTTTCGAATTTCGACCGTCCCGCCGTTCCATCCAACGTCTGGCTATACTGTTCCCTTCTTACGGAAGTGCGCCTGCAGCATCGCGTTTTTGAACATATGTTACACTAATTATTGGATATGATAGAAAATTGGAAGGGCAAAGAAGAAACTGCATGCATGATTTAGTAATTAAACGTGGGTAATTAATAATTACCAATTAGATACTGTGCTTGAAAGGCTATTCCCTTTAGACTTTTTTAATGGGGCAATGCAGTTGACTCTTCACTTATAGATTGGTCGTCCAAAAATATTTGTCTGACGCTGAGCAAGTTGGCCTGGTTGAATGAAACGTTTAAGTGTACCGAACGAAGTACATCTGTAATAGAAGTAATAAAGTAACAATGTAACAACGAAGTGAAGAGGCTTCTTATGAAAACTCGATCTCAATGCAGCTATCGAGTTACATGAATTCAGTGCCCAAATATTTGTATTACTAAACGGACGCGTGTAATTGAACCGCAGGTTTCACGCTCACGCTATCCTGATCTGCGGTGCATACCGAACTTCTGGCAAGAATAGGGCAACAATCTCAGCGAAGCGCATAAAACAAGAAACCTTGTAAAGGACCCGCGCAAGAGCCTCCAGCCGAGCGATGGAATTGCGAATTTCGCGTCGAGATTGTTCCTCCGAACGGATCGCACAGGAACCACGCATTCCCAGCAAATGTAAGAGGCTGTAAGAAGAAGCATTTCAAGAAGATTTTATTCCAACTTGTAACCATGAATGACCAATCTACCAATAGATGGATATACAATTCAAAATAACACCAGGCTTCCAGAAATTAAGATAAGGAAATAATTTCTTTTTCTGTCCGCCAATATATTACTTTCCCGATTGAATACTTCTAGTGCTATGACAAACTTAACCCTTATGTTAGCAACCGGGTACCCATTTCATGTTTCCTACAAATTTTTTTTACGTTCTGGCAACAATATCGCAAATCCCCTCTGGATCCCCATTATTTGGATGTATTTACGTCGATATATCAATTTTGAATAAAATTGGTTCGCAATTTTTTAAGTAATAAAGCTTTAAACATACTTATACGCTTGTTTGGTAAACGGTGTACCCGGGTACCCATTTAAGAGACGTGAGTGTTTGATGTCCTGTGCACATAAACATGGACCAATTTTTAACTAAAATGACTTATTTATTTATTAAATGACAATAATTAAGAATTCTGGGTACAATTTCTGCATATTGCTATAGTATTTGCGTGTTCATCACAAATAGGACGGTGGCACTTGTGGCAAGCCTTTCGTGTTTTTCGTCGCTTCTTTTCGGGATCAGCCTGACACATATAACAGGATCCCACAACTGTTTTCCTGCCACTGTCGTCGTGTTCTTGTGTAGACGTAGATGGAATTTCATTTATTTCTACTTGACTATTTATCATGCTTTGTATTGGCAATATTGTGGACAGGTGTCTCATAATTTGAGCAGTTGTTAATCGGGTTCGAATTGTTGGACGACAAAGGTTTTACCCTGATAGACGTGTTCTGATAAAATATTTTGACACAATAAACTTCTAAAACTTACAAATTATATTTCACAAAAGCACTGTACGTTTCACCTAACTGCAAAGAATCGTGTGTCTCGAATCAAACATTGAATACAAACCGATGCATATTGGAGATGGTTTTTGATTCCAACTTATACTTGTTTACATAATCAAGATTCCCTTCTCTAGTTCTAGAACTAGGAACGATTCGAAGAATCAAAAGTCGAAAAGTAGACCCTGGATAAACTGGGAGACTTTATAGAAGAGCATGTAGGTACTTCATATATTTAAAAAAAAAATGGTACTTGATTTCAGTCTAAAAATATACATATATATAATAGATTTGCATAAAATGTTTAAAGCTGCAGTTGTTGAGTTACAGAAATGAAAGCTAACAGTCTCGAAAAAATATAATTTCCTACTTCAGCCACTCATTGACCAAATTGGTTAACTCTACAAAACAAAAATAAGTCAATTTATTTCAAATATAAGAAGTTAAGCGTCAATCAAGCGCTTTAACAATAAAATTTTGAAAAATTCAATAGGTGGAGTTAAGGCTAATGTGCCGATGAAAACAGTATGGGGTACCCCGGTTGACAGACAGGCGTTGAAATTTCGGTTGCCAACATAAGAATTAACATCCCCCTTCAAGATACTTCTTTCTATTCCCCAAGCAAGTTCGTCTTTCCAGCCCTGTCGCTTTTGGGGCCTCGATCTGCACAGAACGGGCACAAAAATCGCCAAACGAAAATAGACGGCAAACCGTCGGGCAGACAGACAGAAGCGTAGAGGTGAAATGGAAAGAGGGGCGTCACGAGTGCCGTCGTGGCAGAGGAACGGTTCACGGGGCGACGAGCGTACGTAGAGGGTTGGCCGACCCGGGTCGCAAGTGGAATAGGCAGCGCCGGAGTGTTTCGCAGCCGGGTTCACCGTTCACTGGTCAATAATCCACGAAAGGGAAGGCATTACAAGCCAGTGATCTCGGGGGTATCGTGGCCACTCGTCTGCGAGGCAGGACCACCGTGAACGGCGTGGTAATGGTATCTGAAGAAAATAATATCCTACATCCTCGTCCCGCTCTTGCGAACGGGGATATCGGTATAGTTGCCGAGGGATGGCCCCTGATCACCGATCACCGATCGCCGAATGAACGATTAGTATCCCGTGTCGTCGGCATCGACGACGGTCGACCCGTGTATTCGAACGTTCCGCGTCTTACACGCCTGTGGACATGGATATCGTTCAAACTGTTCCTCCTTGCGTCCTCCTTGCGTCCTCCTTGCCGGTCTGGGCATTCTTTGGACACTTCGTTGCGGCATTCTTCTTCCTTTTTTGCGTTTGGAGAGGGGGGTGGAGTGTGATAGACGGGTTATGTATACGGTATTTTGGAAATGGAGTTTTGATTTTCGGGGCTGAAGTGTCGGTTATGGGGGGTGGATAATAGGAAGTTGAGTGGACTTGAAGATTGGATTATTTCTTGGTTCAGATATTGATCGGGTACGGCGAATAAATAAATCTCGCCCCCTTTGAAAGCAGAAAACCATTATCTGTTTAAACAATTCGATCCCTTGACATTTCTCGACATATGTTATTAATTCGAACGCGGGAAACTGATTGCACATTCTTCTCTGAAACGCCTAATATTTCCACAAACATTTTCTATGACTATTCAAAGTACTTGAAATCTTTCGTCAGTTGAATATCAGCTTATCCACGCTTTCAACCATTAGAAGCACCCCTTCTCTAACCTTCTCTTATCCTTCGCCATTCATCCGTTTCTTCGTCTACTAAAACGTCCAATATACGTGAACGTTCGTGCATCCGTCGCTCTGTGTTCAACCGCGAACAGCGGTCAATGTTGAAAAGTCCTGCAAATCTCCTTAGCAAACACCTTGCCGTGGAAGCATGGACGAAAGTTCAACGCTGCTCGGGGGTAGGGGTAGACGCACGTGGAAGAGGAGGATGGCGAACACGTGGAACGAAGGTGGCCGAGTGAGAAGAAAAAAGAGAGCGAAGAAAAGGCCGGCCTATGGTGGAGTGGGGTCGGATGGTACGTAGTCAGTGAGTAAGGGGTGAGAGTGGGTGATAGTAGGTGGTAGATCCCTAGTTAGCCAAGACACATTGACAAGCGATCGTGCCAGCATGGCAGCAGCACGCGGTAACGTTCGTGAAGAATTTTTCTGGTCGCCTCGCGTTTGGTAACACCGGCAGGAATAATTTTGGAAGGACTTGGAGTGATTCAAATAATTGTGGCGCGATACATGCTGGTGCCAAGGGCTTCTTCTTGTCGATCCAACATCAATATCGGCAGGAATAATTTTGGAGGAATTTCTGGTGTGACGTACTACATGTTAATACCAGAGGCTTCTTCCTGAGACTTCGACATCAATATCGGCGGGAATCATTTCGAAGAGAGTTAAAAGAATTGAAACAGTTGTGGTGTGATATGTGTTAATAGGAAAGACTTCTTCGTGCGGGATTAATTTTGAAAGGAGTTAAGACCATTAAAGTAATTGTGGTGCGATAAATGTTAATAGAGAAACGACCACTTCCTGAGACTTCGCCGTCAATACCTGCAGGAATAATTTTGTAAGAAGATAAATTAATTCGAATAATTCTAGTGCGGTATGTGTTAACTTGGCGGCGGTTTAATTCGCCAAGTCCTGGGGGGACTGTTGAGGATCTCTTAAGGATTTCTTCAGGACTGTCAGTGTAATTCGGCGTTGGAGAAGAACAGTGTCCATCGTGTGACTATGTCTTCAGTGTGCTTCAAGATTAGACTGAAGTTTCGGTCATAAAGGAATACGGGAAATAAGATGTGGACACGTTGGAAATCGTGTATTTTCGTTGAGGTAGAAGAGGAGGAACGTTAGAGATGTTTGAGAAAAGGATACGGAATTTGTACAAGAACAGAAAGAAGAATATGAGGAAGCATTAATATTAAGGGCGGTGTTCACATAGTTCGCGACGCATAGTGCAAGTTTAACAACGCAATGACTTAATAAAGAATAGCGTAAAACAGGGAAATGTAAGTTCGAACCATCTTTTGATTCGGTATATATACGTGAATTGCCCGTCGAATGTTGCTTATTATTCGTCGAATAGTTTATTATTCTTCGACCAAAGTGACTAGAAAGTAGAAGCGCAACTTTCTAAGTGGACAAAACAGAGGGAAGAAATATATCCAGCGGGGGAAGGGTTGATGGAATGCAGATTTGAAAATAGACGGTGATCATTAAAATCGTCGAAGATGGAGAACCGAATCACGTGGAAAGTTGCACATGGTTTTCAGGCTATGAATGAAAATATCTGGCAGATTTTCTGCAGAAGCCTTTAGAGGAAGCCAGCAGGTCTTCCAAGCCATAAAGGTACTTCTATACGCTCGGTCCATATGCACGTGCATTTTCCTTTCAGCCATTCATAAAAAGTCATTCATGAAATTCCCACATTTTTTTTCTCCATCATTTTGCTGCATTTCGGAAGGAATATTGCGCGACCGGTAAACGGGAGCCTACGATTTCCCGATTATCCGTGTGGAAAGTTGTAAAAATGCTCCAACAGTTCATGGACCGTCGTTAAAATTACTTTACTCTGTTTCTGAAGTAAGCTCAGGAGTAAACTGAATTCTGTGGGCTTCTTGATTTACTTTATGGCAATTCGAGGAGAGTTTCCGATGGTTTATAGAACGGGATGGATATAAAAATAACTTCTATCCTATAATTAAACAGACATCACGAAATTATTGTTTATTATGTAATAGTGAATTCAGGAAAGTACTCCGTAAGCATCAATTACTCAACTGTTATCTAGAGAAAATAAAATAGCGAGATATTGAACAAAAAATGTCTCTGTTGCTCCACAGCTTTCAAAGTGTTTAAACAAAGATTCAAGTTTCATTTCTTAGTCAACAATTTCTCGAAATTATTGCCCATTCAAAAACAATTCGACAAAGAAAATGCGTACCTCCGAATCGCTCATTCAAGTATACTTCACGTACGCCTCTACCATTGCCAAATTCAATTTGCAATAGAAATTGACAATAATAATTTACGACGTTAACATTAACACGATTCATTATTAACCATTACTAACCTTTATTAGCCCCAGTATTATATAAATAGAAAACTGAAAGTATTTACCTATTACTTGAACTTTTATCAACCCTATTTGTAAATCATTATTCAAGGACACCCCTTAGACAAATTATGCTAATATACAGCAAACGGATTTCCAAGAAAAATATGCGAATATTCAAAGTCATAAATTGATAAAGAAGTTGGTCATACTCACGGAGCAATGTGCGGTTGCTAGGGAGACCAGAGGGGCTGGACCACATCTCTACAGAGAGGAGGCAATCCGTCCGTGTATTTTATCGAGAAGCGGGGGAAGAGGGTGTCTCTAAGGGCGGCTGCGACCAGAAATTTCGCAGAGATGGAGTTTCTACAGAATCATCACACGGTGAACACCTCCGAACCGCCGTACACCCTTGGCACAGGTGAGCCACAGTGTACCTGTAACGTAAACAAATTTTCAATTAATACAAAGCGAGCCGCAACCCAAGGCAACCTGTGCTAAATTGTTTGATATGTACAATGGTAACGAAAGCCCAGCAACTCACTAATTAATTATTCTGTAAGAAGGATGTTCTTGCTCGTGCTTGGCCAACGAAATTGTGCAACAATAAGTGGGGATTATAAAATGAGCGATTAAATTGTAATCAAATAAAATTCAATTGGGGAGAGAGATTAATAAGGAATATATTATGGGTCTGCAAATATTTTATAACGAAAAGGGTGCTTTAGGTGATCGTGGTGCAACGAATATTTTGACTCTAACAGAATGATGGAACTCGTAGAATGCTGTATGTCGAATTATAGTAGGGAAATATGAGAATAGACGCACGAGTGTGTGATTGGAATGTTACTTGAAGTTGTACAGGATTAAGAAATGTTCGAATGAAATGGATACGCTCAGATGATTCGATTATATTTCGTATGTTCTTTTAATCAGTTATTTCCTCGCTTGTATAGTGCAAAATTCAAGATTCATGCAATTTCGTATCCGATATGTATTCACCATTTTATAATATTTCTTCGATAACTTTCTAAGACCCAATAATTTAAAAAATATCAATTGTTTCCAAGACAAATTACAAGAAATTCCAACACTTTTTTTAATTTTGCAATATCTTTTCACAACGGAATCCTACTATAATTTAACAGTTAACTTAATAGCAACGTTCAACAGTAATTGTAATATTATAATTATAATAAATATTTAATTCATTTGCAGGTTCGGTGGGAAGTATAGAGGCAACCATACCTTCCGGTCTCTGCACCGGCCCTCTTGGAGTGTTATCCAACGAAGACACTCTAACAGATAATCAGAACGAGGAGACATTGGGTGCTCTACAGGGTACCCTTCGTCTGCAGGATCTTCAAAACTCCCCGGAGGACATTGGGGGCGATCAAAATCAACAAATACAAAATTCTGGACAGAATCAAGTGGTCAGCGAGTTCGGGGCAAGCTTCTGGGTCGACGACATGGCTGGTTTTCCATTACCACCATTGGACCTGGACCCGTTACCCCCTGGCCTCTTCAGTCCATGCTCGGGAACCTATAAGTGAGCCACAGAATATCATTTCCAGTGCTCTTGATTGTATGCTTTTCTTAGAACAGTGTGGACAGTTTGAATTGTAATTGAACACGATAGAAATCATTTGAAATATATTACAATTGTTTGCAATTTAATATTTGCCACTGCAGGATATATGATTTTAATATGCCTGGTAATTCAAATTGTAGTAGTGTTTACAAAATAGTTTACAATATTTTACAAGGTTTTTGATTGCTATTAATTATTGATCGTCTTTTCGGCAACGAAGTTGTAATTGAATGGCCTTACAAATGTGCTTCCCTTGTGGGCCCAATAAAATGCATACAATTTTTCGAAAGGCTACTAATAATAATAATAGAGAGAAGGATTTGCAAAGTGATTATTTTAGTTCATTATCATATTATTCAGACGCCCCTCTGAAATGAGGTTCGCCTCTGTCTGACCAGTATCTGGCGTTTCTACTTGAAATCCTACGGTTAGCTGCGGGAGCTTTACTACTAGCAATCCATTCCTCACCATAAACATATAGAAAACCAAGGATATCTACTATAGGCTTACACAATCAAATTCGCCGCAAGAAACGTTGTTAGAAAAATCGTTAGATTTTTTTGTCAGACCTATCTGATTCAGTTACCAAAAAATTCTGATATTTGATCCGGATTAAACCTAGCAGAACTGAACAAGGAGGTACAAATACAATCGAAAATAGAAAGCTGGTTTCGAATTAAATAATGAAATTATTCATTGCAATGAACAACTTGGAAACAACTTGGAAAACTGTTTGATATTCAGTGTCTCAAGCAATTCAATTATATTTTTCTGTCGCGTTATCGATTCAAATACAACTCCCGATAAAAATATTGCCTCTTTCAATCATCGATCACCTTTGAATTTTGCCACGTGTTGTCTATTTAGAAAAGATGTGCCCGTTCGTGCGAGCAATGCTTCAAAGCAGAAATAGAGAAAGATATAACGAAGAGGCACGTAGATTAAAACTGATCGTAGAGTTGTATTCGATGTACCTTGTAATTTTCAAGTGTCCTTGCAGTTGGGGATGCACCAGAGGGGAATGTGCACCGAGAACGACCAATGCAGGTGGAGAAGGTGTCGCGGACGTGTTGCTGTCGTTAAAACACGCGGTGGTCCATCCCGGAAGTCCTACCGGAGGATACTACTCAACCGGTGGTTCGGGTCATCATTACACGCAAGATTACACGCAAAATCTTGGGCCACCCATCCCGCCCACGCATTACGCGTCCACACCGGCCATGTCTGTGAACGTTTCCATGAACATGACCATGAACATGAACATGCACTCTGGGTGAGTACTAGTTTTAAATCTAGCACAGTCGGAAGATTTATTTTTTCGCCATTTATTTATTCGGTCTACGCCCAACTGTTTCAGGTTTCTTTTAATCTCAATAATCCATTACAACACTGTTCCCTGCGTTTTAAAATTATTAAGGTCATACAGATATTGTTAATGGAATTTATGATACCTTGTACTGCGGCAAAACAGCAGCTTTATATTTAACTTCTATTCAACCATTCTCATTTTTTTAATCTGTTTATATAAGAAAGTACTTCTTTTCTGGTCAAACCTCTTCAGCGATAATCATTTTCTCGCAGCCTTATTGGAATATACACTGTACAATTATACAGTGGACCGTATTTATTCTAAAAAGGAAATTTCTCAAATAAAGTCGTATGGTCTAACTTTAAAAAAGTTAATCTGTTTTAAAGGGTGCACGTACATCAGTATAATGTTCCCTACATTTCGACCGTTGAGACTGTTTCTCAATACTATAAGAGCAATTACGTTATATCGGCATAGCATTTAAAGTTACCATCTTATGAAACCAACTTTGTCCTCCCCTGGAACAAGACAACCCCCGCCATTTTGCCTGATAAAGAAGGCACGCGTCTAAGGGGGTGTAAAATCAGAGTTATTCAGACAGATACCGTTGTGTGCGTAGGTACGAGCAGAGCTATTCGTCGGCATGGGGCGTGGAACCCTTGTTAAGTCCCGCCCAGCAGTATAATCCCGTGGAGCAGCAGACGAGGGTGAATCAACCCCCGGCCAATAGCCTGATCGGCACCAGCACCCATCCACATTCTCATCCCCCAACACACAACCATTCCAGGTTGCAATTGTCCAGCGAGCATGCGCTGTGCATAGGCGCCACCGGGAATCCAGTCACACCCGACGACAATGGCAGACCTAACCTATGCAGAATCTGCGGCAAATCGTATGCGCGACCAAGCACCCTCAAAACGCACCTTCGAACGCACTCTGGGGAGAAACCGTTTAGGTTAGTGGCAGGTGGCAGCACTGCTTGGTCGATCGGTTGATAAAGTTCGATCGATACAGATCGAATAGAATTCTTCAACGATTTATCGAGAAAATTAATTGAGCCGCTCTATGGTTAAATCGGGTAACTCCACAAAACAAAAATAAGGAAATTTATTTTGAATATGAAAAGATAAGAGTCAATCAAGCGCTTTGGCGATAAAATTGTAAAACATTCGAAGGGTTAACCGATTCGTTAACGTGCGGCCCAATTGTTTATAGCGAATATGATATTCTTGTTGAAAATTATATCCATCAAATGGAACATTAACAAATATTTGAAAATATTATACGGGAATTCATTGAAATTATATTAAAATTGGCTATATTACTGACAATTATACTACTCGGTGATTGTAACATGGATTTAAAATATTGTTTTCCGTCGAGTTTGACGTAAATGATATCTATGGGTAAATCAGAAATATTTATTGTACGCGATATTGTAAAAAAGAATAGTTTGATTTGTATGAATGTTCGTTTACTTTAACAATTTGTATGATAGGATTCTCACCTGCACGAGTCTGTTATTGATATAGTATTGATTTAGGTTAAGTATGAAATATTGATGGAATCGATTATAGATTATCTGAAATGAAATGGAGGTAATGTGGGGGTCAAAGTTTTTCTTCAAGGTTATACATACAATTAGTGCACAGATTCATTTAGACAAAATACTTACAGTTAGTTTTTCTATAAATTGTATTTCGCAATTACACCATTTAAATTTCGAACAGAGCGATAATATTACGACTAAAAAGACGACAAAGATTATCATTAAAGCAAGATATTTCGTACTTCGGTTTGGAAAAACACAAGTATTCTTATTTGAATGCGAACAAAATTTTCGATTCGGACGTGACGTCACATGATCGATAAACTAAACAGGCGTATACGATAAATCGATATATAGAAATTATTCCTCGATAAAATTATGAAATTGAATGTCTTAATACCACAATGTTAGTAATGCTATCTTATATTTACAAAATGTTTCAAGATTTACATTTTCTTTGTAGGTGTCACGCATGCTCAAAGGCATTTAGTCAAGCCGCGAATTTAACCGCCCACGCAAGAACTCATTCCGGAGAAAAGCCATTTCGATGTCCCGTTTGCGATCGAAGATTTTCGCAAAGCAGTTCCGTAACCACACACATGAGAACGCATTCTGGAGAACGTCCGTATAGGTGAGCCTTGTATCTCGTTATATCGATTATTCAATGTAATTTATCGTAACAGAGACACCATTTAAACTGGTATATTATCGTCACTTGCATATTCTTTGCATACTATTTTACGTAAAGAAGTAAAACAAATATTTTACTGATACCATTTATTATACAAAATTATAATTACTCTGTCAAAATCCGTATAAATCACTTCCGTGTCAACGATATCGGACATAATAATCTCATACTAAATAGTACAACTCTGTGTTTTCTTTTTTCTCATAATCCGACTATAGCTCGGTTTACCTGGTCAATTATTTCTGTTTCTTTTTCTCTTCCAGATGTCGATTCTGCAAGAAAGCATTCTCGGACAGTTCTACATTAACCAAACATCTTCGTATTCACTCAGGCGAGAAACCGTACCAGTGTAAGCTGTGCTTGCTGAGGTTCAGCCAAAGCGGTAATCTCAACAGGCATATGAGAGTCCATGGCGGCTCTTTAACGTGACACAGCTCAATATCGATTATCGATAACAATCGTGTTCTACCGCGGTGTTGTCGAATACCTGTGATTCAACTTGGCTCGAGTTTACCGGAAAAAATGTAAAATAAAGTAACTGCGACAGTCGATACTCTCGATAAAGAGTTCTACTTCCTGACTGATTCGAATTTTCCAAAAAAATGCGGTTCGTAACGAACATCTGGTTGTTTAGGGGCTCACATTTGGATATTTTTTTAAACGATACACAAGACAAGTAATAATCACAATATGTGTTATATTTGGCATTAGGAACTCGTCAAGAATTCATTATATATATCATCATCATCATCGTTATCATCGTCGTCGTCGTCGTCATTTTTTTTAACCATTAATCCCAAATCTCTTGTATCGGAACATTAAATCGAAGGGATTAAAAAAGAAAAACGATAAATGTTGACACCGTTATAATTTTTAGAAAGTATGCACTCGCGAAATTTTCCTGATCGTTCCATTTATACGTTCACGAATTGTTTTACAAATAGGTCAGGATAGGTTAAACAGGATATCGCAGATTTAGACCTACATCATCCACCACAGCACCGTTGATTATTGTACAAATATTGTATTTATTATAATTATTATTAATTATAATATTAATGTTGCTGTTTTCACCACCTTCAATTTTCATTGTGGCGTTCTTTTTCTTTGTCAGCTTGTTTCTTTATTTTTTTTCCTTTTTTTTTGTAATTGTAAAACGAAGGTGTTTTGGAGCCATTTTCGTCGGTAAAGAAAACGATCTCTCTCTCTCTCTCTCTCTTTCGATATATTTATATATATACATATATATAAATAATATAATATATATACATATATATAAATATGTAATATTCATATACGAACTGATTAAAAAACGGATGAATGAATAATGGGAGTTTCTGTTTTGTTTTTTTGTTTGTAACCCCACAGCATCAGGCCCCCACAAGTTTCTAGTGAGAAGAATGGGTGAAAAAAAGGAGGCTTCATATTCGCGGGCTAGTTGGTAATTAAGTGGGTAGATATTGGTTCACGAATCCTCGCATTAATTTGCCTCTCTTCACAATTAAAACTATATAAGAACAACTCTCTCTCGCTCTCTCTACCTCTTCTTCATTTAGAGTAGTTTCTCCTCTTCATTCGTCAAAATTCTCGCGTTCAATCTCTCGATCTCTTTTATATATATATATATATATATATATATGTATATATATATAATGATGTATTTATAAGTAATAATATTCTTGGAAAAAAAGATAAAGAAAAACGTATGTATAATGTTTCTACGTTTATGTACCGGTACGACTGGTGCAGGACCGAGTTGGCCCTTGAATCTCTATGTTGGAGTCATCTAAATAAGTATGCAGCTTCCTGGACCATCTCGTCGAGCGACAGACGTACCTCGCGTAGCGTATCTCTATTTAAAAATGTATATTATCTCTGTCACGCTGTATGTGTCTCTGTGATGTTTTATGTTTTAATTTCTTCTTCTTCTCTCTCTCTCTCTCTCTCTCTTTCTCCCTTTCTCTCTGTCTCTCTCACGCTCGCTCTTTCACTCCCATATCGCCACTCATATTTATCGATCAAGTGTTGCTCGGTGATCTGATCTCCACACATCAGTTGGAATGGTTTTTCATTCGCTTGTGAAAGCTTCTGAAGCAAAAAAGCTTGTGTAAGGTGTATATTTATACCAGAAGCATCGTTGAATAATACCAAACGATTCAGTCTATGTTTCTTCTTTCCGAACGACTTTAAATAACAAAAGAAAAAGGAAAAAAAAAGAAAAAGAAAAGAAAAAAGACATTATCTGGCAATAATATATATATATATGTATATATCCGTCATTGAGAACAGAGAAATTAATCGTCTATACATACATATCACTTTCCCTCTCACAATATGCGTTCCTCTTGAAACACGGACACAAGATGTGTTGGAGAGTTGAATGCTCTTTTATAGCCGCGGGGCAATTTCGAAATATTTAAAATCAACGTCCAACACCACTACGTTGATCCGCAAATATACATGACAATTAACTAACCATAGCGATAAATTTGACTTTCTCTCCCCGGCGAAAAAAATTGTATAATATATAAAATAAGAAAAAAAAAAAGAGTCGAATAGATAGATATGTGTGTCTCTAAAATAGATCTTTCATATTTTTCATTTTTTTTTCTATTTATCCTTTATTTACTTATTATCATCGATTTCAATAATTTTCTTCTCAAAAAATGTTCCATTTTCCTTTCTTTTATTTTTTTTTCTTTTTCTTTTTTGCTTTTTTTTTAATGATTCATCTTTCGATAATATATTCAAGTGTTCGTAACATCGCATTTTACTTTACTTAATACAATAATTAATCATATTATAATTATCAATTAATAAAACTTGTTTCTGTTCGTACTACCTTTCGCTCGTGTATTCTTACTTTTTCTCGCTCTCGCTCTCTCTCTCTCTCTCTCTTTCTCTCTCTCTTTCTTCCGTTCACAATCGCACTCACTTAAAGACTGCTAACCGATAGGTATATTTTCTCTGAAACAATAAGTGGTTTTTTGTCCCCTTCGGAAAACACAAAAATACTCTGTATCAAAACGCCACTTATCGATGTTACCTATTATCATTATCATTATCATTATAATTATTATTATTATTTACGAATTTAAACACTTCTGATGAAGATGCTGCATTCATTTACGGAACGTTAAGGCATTCGTGAGTGTAACTTGAAAGAAGTATAAAAATAGTTGCCACAAAAATCAAAGATGATATTTTTTTCAGTTTATTGAAGCAATTCGTTTTACTATACACCCGCGCATAATGATCCTAGCGTAACCAATAAACTTTCAGGAATAAATAGTATTCGTGAAAAGAAGGAAACAAAGTTTTGATAAACAATCATCTACAAAGGTCATATCATTTCCCATACAAAAAAATATATATATACATATATAATGTATGTATGTATATATATAGATATATACATGTATATCTTTCATACACTGTCATTCGTAATACACAATAAAAAAAAGAATAGTATTTAACTCTAAAGTTTACACTTCTGTAACTCAAACAATCTCGCATCTATATGTACACTTTAAATTTTATTACACAAAAGTAGAAGAAAACTTACAACCGAAAGAATTACGTTAACAATCAAAATGTATAAAATTGCGTTTACCAAGAACTGTTTCCTTCCTCGTCACGGATACCCTTTGTCTTCCACGAAGTTTTGTCAGTACATTGTTTCTTTCTTTTTTTTTCTTTGTTTGATCGATCGGTACGTGAAGACAAACAAACCTTACTTCAATTATACACGAATATCGTAAGGCAATTGAAATGCATCTACTTGCATCGATAATCGACATTTAAAAATACGAATAAACCAGGCATTCATATTTGACGAAGTTCTACACATTCTCAGTACAACCAACGACAATAGTGAAGTACCACACGCTTGAGAATGCCCCAACGATTACATACTTCTTTACAGTTTTCTTCGTTTCCTTTGTCCACTTTTACAACAGATAACATATACTACTGACTTATTATTCCTTTTCCTTCTTTCTTTCATTTTTTTTTTATTTATTTATTCTTTTATCACGGATTCATTTACGCAGCATTTTCATGATATTCGGAGTAAAACATAAAAATGTATTTGTGAGCAACTACATTTTCATTTTAATATAATATACTAACACTGAGAGTTACAACGTCCACGAAAGAAACAAAGTTTGTAAAAATTAATGAAGTTGCCAAATTATATATCTATATATATGCTCTCGGGAGTATGGTTCTTTTTTTCTTCTTTTTCTTTTTTAGAAAAAAAAACAAACTAAAGAGCATGCGCGAACCCAAATACAGTGTGGCAAAATAATGCATGACCTTGCTAAAAAAAAAAAAAATATGATTCACGTTTCAAATGAAAGACCATGATGAATTAAAACATATAATATAATACATACATATATATACACACATATATATATATATTTGTATCGAACAAGGAGGTTTTGCTTTTCTTTTATTTTATATTAGTAGAAGATGTTTATGAATCATTAAAAGTATTAGGTAGCGCAAAAATTACAAATGGAACTAATGCAAGTACAAAATAAAAAATTCTGGAATAGTTTATTCCCTACGTCTTATTAAACCTATTTAACTGGAAGAGAAATATCATCGATAAAACTTACACAGACATTTCGGCTAAACTCGCTTTTGAACTATATATGCCAGATGTTGCAATGTTCACCCATGTGTTTGATTTGTACTCTATGACTAGCCAATGTACTTCTCGATGCTGCGGGTATTATTACAAAAGGAAGAACTGATCATGGGCCCGAGGAACTAATTACCAATCTTCAGTTTAAATCGAAGCTTGATTGAGCTTCGATGAAAAAAAAGACCGAACAAAAAAAAAATATACATACAGACGTTAATGAAAGATCGTTTTTATTCATTTCTTTTCCCATCTCTTCATTTTTCTTTTTGTCTTCTTTTGCGTTGTCTAAAGTCACGAGCGGTTAAGTATGAAGTGATTTATACAAAAATTACGACACAGAGAATTCTTACCCACCGCTTGTTATTTCCACCGTTAGCCACGACAATCTCATATAAAGCCGTCATCATTACTGCCCAACTGTATTTGGTTTGGTCACAATGTTACATCAAATGCACTATTCCAGGAGTCCACCGAATGCGGACTCAAGCTCGCACGCACATTCGCGCGTCATCCACACGTCGTCCACGCGCATCATGAAACTGCTACGTACGTAAAACACGTGTACACACCAAAGGATACACGTATAAAACGCACGCACAGTATTAAAAGTCAGGCAAAAAAAAAAAACTTTACTCTTCCTCTCCCACACACATACTCTGATCTTTCTTTCATTTCCTTCCTTCCTCCTCTATCATTCCTATTATAATCCATTGTCCTCTACTTGCTTTCATACATACGCATGCTCTCTCTCGCGCTCTCTCTCTCGCTCTCTCTTTCCGCCTACCACCCCGTTCTCTCATTTCACTCTTTCTCAAGGATGGATTCCCTCGAGTTCCTCGGAAGCAGCGGACAGATTTTTTTTGGGGCACATCGTGCACGACACACGTTAGTCAATCGGCCATTTGTCGTCGGAGGTCGTGTGTGAATGGCTAAGGGAAATTAGATCGGAGGGTGGTGCTGGAGTGGACGTCGGGGGTTCAAGGTCAACGAGGGCTCGGTGCAGGTGGGCTTGGCCGGGGGTCAGGCTCGCTCACTATGCTGTGTGGTATACCGGTTAATCCAGCAGTAGGAGGAGCTGAGGTAGGGCCTCCAGCCCCACCGCCGCCTACCGTTGGACCCGTGGGGCCTGTAGGACCCCCGGCGCCTGCACCGCCTGCAGAGGAGTTCGGTCCGCCACCACCCCCACCACCACCGCCGCCGACGACGGAATGCCCACCAGGAGGTGGGGGTGCAGAATCGTGAGGAGTCGTTGAATGCGCCTGTTGAACGGGCAGCCCCCCGGAATAGTATCCGCCGTTGATCCCCTCAGGGTAGCTGCTGGAGAAAGCGAAAAGAAATTGGCCACTTCGATAAATGCCTTTTACAAAGTGCCCAATCGATCTTAGGAAATCCAAAGGTTCGAACGCTTCTAACCACGTTACTTTACACACTCGATTCTCTTTCCATTGTAATACGAGTTAACATCTGCTTGAAAATCTGTTTCTGTAAAAATTACGATATCTTTTTCCCCGGTGTAAGAGAAACAAATGCAACGATACTCAGAAGAAGAGAAAAAAAGGAGAAAATGTAATACCCTGCGCAGTTTTTTTTTATTATTTTTTTGTTTTAAAACTTTTTCTTTGCCTTAAATAAGCTGAATTTTCTTTGTTTATAGCGTTACGAACGAGAAGCTTACCCAGTCGAGGAAAGGAAGTATTCCTTGTTCACGCAGTTTCGCAAGCAGTCAGGTATGCGACCAACGATAGCTCTTCGTATTTCACTGGCTGCCATCTCGCGAAGTTCGGTGCAGCTTGCATCGCTGTAGAATGCCGCGTGTGGTGTACACAATAGATTGGGTGCGTCTTTCAAAGGACCTATAGAACACAAAAGTAAATATGGCATTAGTATATCTATTTCAATGTCGACGAAAGAAATCAATTTTCCCGTGCATCGTTGACACCAAGCAAATAGCGAAGACAAGCGTGTATTTATATGCAGGAATGGTTGCATAAGATAAACGATTCATTAACGCAGTAGTTAATACCGATCGTGCTGATACTTTGTTTAATGAATGTATCAATTAATTGAATAAATCAGAAGATCATTTTAAGAAACAACGTTTCGTCCGATATCGTGAGGTAAAATTTGGTTTGTATTTAAAGATATGTCCCTTCAGACAAATTGTTTAACTTTTCAACAAGCAGATTTATAATATAATATAAACATCAAAAGAATGCTTATGCTTTCGTATGTTCTGGATACTAAGAGACGCCACTTTTACTGCGAAGCATTTTACCTTTGTTGCGTGAGCTTACATTGCCCGATGGGCGAAGAGGGACCAGGAATGATGAAGGGAAACATTAGTTACATGAGACGGGGGTTAGGTATGGACAGATAAAACTCACACTGCGAGGACTGACCCTGAAAGACATTGTATGGCTCATTTTCGTGTACATCGAGTGCTGCTGCCCGAATTCGGCCCTGTTTCAGCGCTGCGGCCAATGCGTCATCATCAACCAGGCCACCTCTTGCTGTATTGACTAAAAAGGCGCCAGGTCTCATCTATAACATAAAAAATCGTAACATGCATACATTACAGTAAATCCATCGGCATTTTTGCATGGACAGTGCATGTGATATTTATTATATTGCAAATGACTATCAGTTCTACAAATTTCTGCTACTACTAAAAAGTATTTAAAGGAATCATTTTCAATTTCAATTCTGTACCTGTTTGATGGTGAATTCATTAATTAGATGGTGATTGTGCTCGTTCAAGGTACAATGCAGGGATACGCAGTCCGATTGGAATAACAAATCCTGTAAATAAAACGTGATTCAAAGGTTATTCAAAATGTAAAGAGGATTTACAGGCATTTACACTTTGATGCATCTGTTTAAGAACGAATGATATCTGACCTGTAACGTGTAAACCCTGTTAAGACCTAAAGACTTCTCAATTCCATCCGGTAGGTATGGATCATAAAAGATGACAGTGAAGCCAAAGGCTTTGGCACGCAGGGCTACTGCAGAACCAATCCTACCTAACCCTACTATTCCAAGTGTGTCACCCCGTATCCTTGCACATCCTGTTGCAGCTTCCCTGACCTGAAGCACAATAAACGGAATTATACTTTTAATATATAAGAAGGAAGATGAAGCGTGTATCAGACATTGTACATGTTAAAATGTGAATCATACCTGTTCAGGGCCTGTGAATTTTTTTCCTTCACGTACCATGTTTGCCAACCAATACGTACGTCGATACAAATTTAGAATGAGGCAAAGAGTAGTGTCAGCTACTTCTTCAACGCCATAGCCAGGCACATTGCACACAGCGATGCCAAGTTCCCCTGCCGCCTTGACATCTATATTATCTACCCCAGATCCAATTCTTACAATGATCCGTAATGTTTTGAATTTCTCCAGATCTTCTTTTGTCAAAATTATAGTGTGCCACATTAATGCTCCCACTGCTTCGTTTAGTACCTACGAGAGAATTACAGTAGCGTGTTTTTCTTTTAATATTTATTGCAAAGAACGGAATATATATTTTACTGCCTAATCGCTACATATATTGCAAATAGAAACTATGCATTATTACCTTTTCATGAATTTCTGATGTGGACTGTGCATCACAGAAGGCTACCGTTGCAACATCTTTTAGAATAGGCATTTCAATAGAGCAGTCTCGGCCATCTAACAAAGCCACTAATGGTCGTGTCTGAATGGGTCCATTTGCAATAGGACCCCTCAGGTTCTCCATTCGAGGGCGTTTGGGCATCATCTTCCGTTTGTCCATCGGTCAAACAGCCCCCCCAATTTTTATATTTTTCACTTGTACTTTCAATGTCACTAAAAATGTCTGTTTTCTTCCAAGGAAGTCCTACAGTCCACTGATAAGGAAGCCTCTTTATATGTCTTAAAATACAATTTTGCACTTTTATGCTTTGTCACACAAATTGCTTCTGTAACACTGATTCCTGGTCGGTTTTTGGACAAGGACCGCCGAACCTCCAACACATCACGACTTGTTGAACACCGTCTCCTGAAAACATTAAACAGGCATCCGTTAAGGTCTAAATTATTCCAAACACTTTGGATTTGCATAAATAAGTCGAAAATAATATGTGTAACTTGTTGCAACACAATTGTAAATATTATTAATGAACAATTAAATAATATTTACGAATTGAGACCGTAATTCATTGCATCGATTGAATAAATACTTTCTTTTTTTTTGCAACAGATGTAAACAAAGCTTAATTAAATGCGTAATATATTTTGCAATACTTTGCGCACGAGCAGAGCAAAAATAAAGCTAAATCAAAATTAAAAAGAAAATACATTTTTAATGAGTCTGCGTTAATTCGTTTTTTCTCTTTACCTTTGCCAATTAATGAAATATGGACAAAAGAAAAATGTAACACGCATAAAACACGAGCTTCGGTCAATAAACATACATTTCGACGCCTTCATGAATGTCTTCGTAGAAACGAAATCCATATGATACGTGTTGTAACGAATATTTCACACCGAATCGCAATATTGTGTAACAGAGAGGTCAATGGAATATCGATACACATTGATATTGAATAATTTTGTGTTACTTTACATTACGGAAAGCGAAACACTTAACAGCGTGTACGAGCCCGAACGTTTTTAGGTTACCTTGAAACGCGCCGGCTTAACCTGCGCAGTGCGTGTGTTCAGCACAGTGATAGAAGCGCTCGGAATATGTAAGAAGCCTCAAGAATATAATGTCGGTGTTATGTCAAACAAAAGTACTTATGAACTTTCTACACTCCGGTTGTTAAACAGCGGTAAAAAGAATCGCACAGGACACACCATGCATCGGGAACGAAATTACTAGCTGGGGCAAATGTTTTTGGAACAGTTAATAGAGTGGCTGGCTTTGGTTAGTGGGTCGACATTTTCAGCCCATTTTCGGCACCAATTGTAAACCAATCATGGTACATTTGCACGCCGAATATTCCAATTAACCGCTCGGTAACTCATAAATTCGTGTTCCCGGCGTCCTGGTGTATTGTAAAGTGACCAATAAACCAAGAGACTTTACGAGAACAGAAAATATGTTCGATCGAAGTCGATTTAGTACCCGGTGCTTTTGTATGGCGGAACGGAAAAATGCTGAACCAGCGAAGTTCCATAAGAAAGTAGAGAAACTGACACGTGGCGCCCTCGTCAGACGCCGTCATCGCACGACACTTAACCAAGATCATCAAAAATAAATCAAACTTTCTTCAAAGTAACTTCGATACGACATTCCTGGCGGTTGATATAACCTACTACAACGCTGCTACTACTTCTTTATCGTCGCGTAAAATATTCATTGATGAAAAAGAAACAAAATAAATTTATCTGCTACGAGGAGGAAAATTTGGTAACTCCGTACCAGATAAATTATCGCCAATTATAAAAACTGCAGCTACATCTAAACAATAATGTTCAGGCAGATCGTCTTTAAAATTTGATTAAAGTAGAACCTCCACAACCTTTAACTCTCCTCCGCCTTTTTTTTAAATCATCAATTTTCGCCATTCACCTTTGTCTTTTATTAGCACACAGTGAAAGAACCATTGAGATCTCGTTCTCGTTACTAACGTTATCAAGAAATCTCGTCAGTGGACGCGCAATAGTTACAACCACCGAAGCGGGAACATTCCATGCAGTTAAGATAATATAAGATGAATGATTACACATTAAGATTCACTCGTACACGGTCGTGTCCAAAAAGACGGGCTGAGGAGGCATGTTTGATCTCCCGGTCAATACACACAAGCAATCGGAAACAACCCGCGGAGAAGGCTACAAAATGAGATCGCTGCTGGCCTCAGCGAAAGCGAGGATGCGATACTAACGTAGAGTGCAAACCCAAGCACTTTGACTTGGGCACATGTTGTGCCAACTCAGCGAAAATGCAAGCTCATATCATCAAAAGGAGGAGAGGCAAGGAGGCGAGATTAAGCCCTTGTTCGACAGCTGGCAGCGTATATCATACGTAATACACATACGGTTAGTAGCAGGAAGTATGCCCAGAAGGAGGCAACCCTTTTATTTACTGCACAGTTCCGTGTATATAAGTAACTGCAATAGAGACTACTTTTAGCACTGTCGTGCTAATTATATCTGCCATTTATTTTATAATTGAAAACCATGTAGTTAAACATTCAATTCCAACTTCAATAAATCTTTCTGATTTTCTAAATTATTCGAAATCTTCGAAAATATAACAAACCTTGTCCAAAGCATTGAACATTAATGTTTGTAGGTAGCCAGGTAACGATTCCTTAAACCACTGGAGGTTACCCGGAAGTTGTCAAAAGACGTTCCCTCTGGGGAGAAGCGAGTTAAAAATTCATCGGGCTTTTAGAACGGACATTTCGACTAAGCGGTCGAATTCAACCCTTTAGCTTAATCTCGGTGTGCAACAGAGTTTTTCGAGTTACAGATACAGTGATAGAGGGAAGAGGGAGGGGACGGCGGAGGGAGGCTGGGGCGACGAAGCTGCCGGTGGGATGGGAAGCTATGAGGGCGAAGTTATCCAATTATTGTCTAACCTGGGAGCAACTTTACTTGGCGGAGAACCATTGGTAGGAGGTGAAGGCTCGCCCTGCCAGCTCCCTCTCACTCTCTCTCCCCCTCCTTCGCTTTCTTTCCCTCACACTCCCACCCTTCCTACAATCGAGCCACGATAAAGTAAAGTTTGTTTCAAAACTTGCCGCGCGGAGAGGTGACTAGGTTTTTGTTAGTGACACGTGAAATTCAAACGACTTCGTTACGATAATAATCGCGGAAAGTTCTTTTTATATCGACCGCTAAGGTTGGGGAAAACAGATTCGACAAAGCGCATCGTAAATTAAGCTAGAGATTCATCAGCGATACGATCGTGATGAAATTTCTTAAAAAATTGTTTCTAATTAATTGGTAATTTCGGTTTTTCGTTCGGAACCAAATGTTTCATGTTCTTATTTGCTATTATTATTATTGTTCTTTTTCAACTGTGCTGTGATTTAGTTTTGTAACAGACTGTGCCAGACCAATGAATATCGTACGATAAGTGCCGTGATTCATATCCGTAAAGAGTTAACAAGAGTCAACTCATTTCGTAGTAACAGAACCTCCATTATTTAAAGCACGGCATTAGGAATGTTCACTGATAGTGGGCCAGGAATAAACAAGCCTATTAGGAAAGTGCTCTACCGATAACACTAGCTATATAATGACGCATGTGGCATCGTGGAAACCTTTGCAAAGCCACGTATTGTTAACGCCGATAGAAATGTATGTACGCAGTTCAGGTAAATTTGGGTACATAAAATCAAGCCATCATTTTAATTGCAATCCCGAAATAATATCCCAAACTTCGGCCATATATTTTAAATTAAAATAAGATTGAAATTTTCATTTAAAAATTATTCCTCAAAGGATTCAAAATAGAAACACGACCAATCGGGATGATAAATCTGCACGGGTATACCATTGTCTATCGCACACTAGAAACAACGCTAGAGGGAAACAAAAATCTGTCGAATACTGTGGAACAAACAAGGGTGATAGGCGTTTAAACAAATGCCCGTGTCTGAAAGGAGAGCGAGAGTTTGCTCTAAGTTGCAAAAGGGGAAAACAAGCAAAACCCAAAAAAGTAAAAAAACAGAGAGAAAAAAGGGGGAAAGAACAGCAGAGAAAAAAAATTGTCGAGAGGCTGGGATGAGAAAAGGGAGAGGAAGAAACTCGTCCAATTATGATGACGAGTATCGGTGTCGGCATTCGGGCATTCTCATCCTTGGGCACGACGAAACGGTTGGAAAAGGGGTAAAGAGAGGGGCTGTTGCTCCGGTACCTTCCGCCTCCGCGTTCGTCTCTCCGGCGGGCAACGAGCGAACGGCTATGAGTGTCGGAAGGGTGGGAGATGAAGGGAGTAGAGGAGAGGCGACTACTTAAAGTTGGCGGAAAGTTTGGTTCGGCAGCAAAGTTAACTCAGTTAAGTTCTCCGCTCCTAAAGCGAAACTTCGGTTCTCCAACGCCTGCCTTCCTCTGCCCGCTTGCCCTCCATCTTCTCGCCTTCTCTCTTTCCAACTATGACTTCTCCCTTTCTCTTTCGCCCTTCGTCTCCGAAGGCGCTCACACTACCTATACCATGACATTGGCCATCCTTCCTTCCCTTCCCTATATCCATGCCATCGGCATTGCACGAATAAGTAATGTGTTTTGAAATTATCACTTTTCCGCAAAACTTTCGCCACGATGTTTTGCTGTACACGATCGATCGGCAATCGACCCGCGCCAGAGAGACCGGTGTCACTCTCGTTTGCTCGCTACGGTTACCGTCGTCTGTGCACCGGTTGCGGTAATTTGTGGCCTGCTTGGATGATCTGGAGTACATATGGGTATGCGAGCAGAGGGACAAGACGTCTTTATTTTTTATTGGTACTTGGGCCGTGCGTGGCTAGTAAGATTGAATCGGTTCCGTGTGTTCTTGGTGTCGTAGAATGCTTTGCGTTCACAAGTTTTCCTTTAGAACATACCAAAATTTGTCTTCCATAAGACGTAACAAACTATTCGCTCGTATTATTATATTTCTATGCGACGAAAGTTTACCGAAGTTAACGATTTGCATCACGATCTTAGTTTCTAAAGCAAATTCGGTTAAAGATTAAGAAAAAATACTATACACGCAAAGTTACACGGAAAACCGCAAAAAGTAAAAGTGACTGGGAAACAGCTAGGTGAAGCCCGTAAACTTCGACGAGACGTTTCAGGAAGAAAGATGTTTCCTCCAACCCCTGGGAGAACTCTAACCCTCCCCACTCCACTGTGGCAGGCAACGATCGAAATTCCAAGACGAAGTTCGCGAGATTCCAAGGAAAGCGCGAGTTTCTCGCTTGCGTTTCATGCATGCCCTTCTTCCCGCGTGTACGTATGTAGGGGGATTGTAAGCATCGTTTTGTAACAGATACCAGTCAGTATGGCCGAGTACTGTCCCTCCTTTGATGGTACGTCAAGAGCAAGAAAAGAAACCGGTCGAGTCGGTACTTACGAGGTGGTTTAGCTTTCAGGGATCGCGTATGTAGTTTGGAAAGTAGTTACGACCGTTCTCTTGGTCAAATTGGGGGGCAAAAAACTTCCTTACGGCGCCATTTTTCTGGTGAGAAATCCAGCCGCAACGAGGCATAATAATTTTGTATCTAATTAATCGAAATTTATACCGTGCGAAAATTGTTTACTGATTATCGAATGGGAAGTAATTAAGAAGCGTTATGTATATCTACAATTACGGCAATATTTCTTTGGATTGTTTTTATAATAAAAGTTACACAATACGCAATAAAAGACTGGTAACAGGTGATGATATTAGTTGAAGTAAATACTAATGCGATAATTTATTCGTAACATAAGTTTGATGATGCGATTAAAGATAGGAATCATTAAGTAAATAGACGATCTATTTGAAAGTCATGAGATACGCAGAATGATTCATAAATGTATGATAATACTTTGCAGGGTATATCTACAAGCTACGGTAAATACACAGAATTTTGTGTGCAAATAACCTGTGGAAAGTTTTCGAAATCTGTGGTTTCACGTAAATTTCTCGTTACAAATATTTACATATTTTCAAGTAAAACAGGGCACGATAGCGCTCAGTGTTTTCCTGGAAACGGAGCGCAATATTAAATTAATTCTGCTAATCAGCCGCAATTTACAAGGTATAATACGCACAACTAACGTCCGGATATTCTTTTGCCTGCACTTGAAATGCAGATTTGTTCCGGTAATGCATCGCAATACACTTATGAATCACCCCGCATCGCTTTTACAAATAGGAAGAAAACGAACGATACATTAACCATATTCGTATCGCATAATTACAAAACTGGAAACCAGTTAAATCACTTATCACTCGTTCCCTCATCGAATTAAACAACCGACTTCCTCCTTGTACTCTGATAAAATAAAACTAAAGAAATCGCCAAGTTAATCTGAAGATTTCCAATTGGATAAAGTAGCGTAGCAAAAGAAAGTAACAGGAATGATAGAAACAAGAACGAACGAAGAAGAAAAAAACAAAGGACCCAAGAATTTGTTGAACTCAGCGAATTCAGCCGGTGCATCGGCCTTGAGGATCGCCCTCGTCTCTGCAAATGTCGATGCACATGCAAAGCGCGCTCGCAACTCGAACTCGCTCCGCACCTCCCTAACCCTTCTTACGCACTGATCGATATAGGTGCACGCGTTAATACCCCGCTGCCTTTGCATCGGTGATAGTTAAATCGGCTCACCCAGTGACTCATCTAGACTGGCGCGAGTAGTATGTACAACTTCTACTTACCATACATACTACTCGAATTGCGTGAGTCTATCTAGCATCCTCACTGGGCGTTTACCCTGGTAAAAATCTGTTCGTCACACAAAAGTTACAAAGGCAATTTCATTCAAGTGACGCACACTACCGTGCTATCGCATGGGTAGCAATGGCGGTGAAAAACAATTTAAACGTTAAAGATTCACCGGCAAGATGGTGGAAACTTTTAATTAGCCAGTGAGAAAAGGCGTCGCCAGTTACGTTGAGTCGAACAAAGGCGATAATAGCGGCAAGGACGGCACGAATCGTTGCCGCTTCAAGCTTTCGACCAGTAGTATAACGCGCGGAGCAGGAAGAGCGTGTGCAGTATACGTGGGAGAAAAGCACGGTCGAACTTGTGTCGCTCCGTGCATTCGTTGCATTCGTATTTGAAACCTTGAAGACAGAGAGAGGCCGACAGGTGGCGAGTGGAACGACTCGAGCATGGAACGCTTCTCAAAACCGTTTAACATCCCTTTAAGCGTCACCACGCCGACCGACGAGTGACGTTAAATCAGATCTGACCGTTGCATGCCCACGACCGGGGACCGGTCGAGCATTACGATGCAAGGAATTGCTACGGCATCTGTTGTACGAGAGATCATCCATTCGCATAAGTCTACAACCGCGTCAGTCGGGTTAAGGGCTCGATCGAGGAGTATATACATGAAAAGAACAATACCGGCACGGCTCAAGACATGTGCCAGCTCATGTCCCCTTCTATTCATGGGTAGAGAACGGGATGAATATACCCTTGTTGAGTTTCAAAGTTACATACACTTCGTCGACTTCGCCAACCCCTCCCCTCTTTACGGTTCCCTTATACCCTCTTCCGCTCTGAATCAGAATTTTCCGTATAAACCGCGACAACTTTTCTTATTGTTTCTGTGCCCATTCTGGCAACGCGCTTCGGGGGATAAATCACTTTTGAAAGAAAAACAAAGAAAGTCGCGTGTAGAACCATTCATACTGTGCTATCAGAATTACTATACGATTGGGATAGTTAAATAAGAGAAACAAACATACGATAATCATTGAGAATACACGCTAATGGGAAACATGCATTACCGCTCCGTTCTGGCGTCAAGTTTCCCAAAGGAACCGGTTCAGATTGAGAACCTCGTCACTCTAATCCCAGTTAGGAAGAAACTTGGCAGACATTAATTTAATTTGAGCACGAACGCGGTCAGACCAGAATTTTCCCATGCGGGATGTAGTAAGCGAGGCGAATGACTCGCAGAGATACGATAATCCGCGAAATGACATTCCAAGAAATACGTTTACTTCCATACATGTATATATTTATATACGAACGTTCAACGTGTCGATTATTGAAACATTTCGAACTGGTTTAACAGAGAAAAACTACTAATATGAACCCCCATTAGTCGCAATGCTCACAACGAGAACAAGTTTGTCCGCGTATTGGGGGGCCAATTTATAACTTACTTCACGCTCACCCGCGTCCTCGCGCAAGAACGTCCACGAAAGGCCCAAGTATGTGCGAGAGTACGCGTATGAAAGCGACCTCACGGGACCCGCGAGTATATACAAACGATTTTCTATCTCTCTCTCTCGTCCTTGCATGCGATTCTGCTGTCGAAGAAGCGGCAGCAGCAAACGACGACGATGAGTAGTGGAGAGGCCCGCGTACACTTGTTTCCTCGTACCAGTTCCCCATACACACCTACGTGAATGCCTGCTACGTAATACGTACGTAAAGGACACAAAACTCGCTTCTCGCGTCTTCTTCCTTTCTACCTTACTCGCTGCTCCCTCCTTGTATCTCTTTCTGTCTTGTGCGATCGTCCCCAACGGTCGCGTCGGTTCGACCTATGCGCACGCGGCGTACACCTATACAGAGTTACAGCGGGTTAGGACAAGTGCGTAGAGAGCGGCAGAGAGTAGTTTCATGGAGTTTAGTTCCTCGTAGTGGATATGGCATCTTGACTCCTAGTAGTGGAGTGTGGCAAGCAATGGCCGGCCCGATCGATGTCTCGGCAACTTCCCACCCTCGACAGTCTGCCCCTCTCTTCACGACACGTCCTCCCTTTCCTCGTCCCGCTTCAACGCCCTACTCTCTGGCTTTCCTCATCCCAATCGTCAGGCTCCCCGACTCGCCCAACCACCACCCGCTGCTCCCATCCTCCGACACATCGAACTAAATCCCGGAGCTGCTTACTGCTTCCAAGTCTGTTTACAATGGCGATGCGCTACCCCCATTATCCTGGGGTCGTACTTCACGTTCGGACTACATACATGGCCCTGGTGACGACGACACGACATCGACGTACATATACCTTTTTCTCTTTTTATTCTTGGACGCCCGGCGTTCTTTTCGAAAGCTATGTATTTTTTTCTTTCAGTCACTCGGATAGAGTTTATCCTAACTCTGCCACTCTATTGTAGTGGCTGTTTGTCTCTATTTTATGCCCCTTATGACGCGATTCCTGGAACCTGAAGTATTTCAGAGTTGAACAGGTATATACGGGTACAGTATATTTAGCTTGGTCAATTTACCGGAAGATATTCCAGCGATCGGAGTTATGTGCAACGGACTATGGGAACCTTCTTTGATTGGGTAGTGAATATATGGAGATACATGATGCGCGTTCGTTATACATGTATAGTATATCTACAGTCGGTCGTATCTCAATATTAATTAGAAACGTTTGAACAGGATAACTTTGGAGATGCTGTTAAAAATAAGTAATGCGCGTTTCTAGCTGACCAATTTGTAAATGGAATGAACTCAATCGTTCTTTTTCGCGTGTTCCGGACCCATTGTTTCGTGTTATTTACCTAATGCATGTGCATTTATCTATTATTACAGCTATCCGTGTCCGTTTTCCGCAAGACTGGCAGAGACGAATAGTGATATCTATATTTTCATTCCATTGTGCCGACATTGTAGAAATCGATTGCCTGTAGCCTGAATAGCATAGCAGTAATTATAGTTTTCCCCATTCTCGATTATTTGTACAAGAAGAAGCGGCCCATGACGAAAAGAAATCAGGGTGCATGCGAAACAGTTTCCAACGTTCCGCTGGATGCTCGCATAGAAATTGTCATATATCTTTTTTGCGAATCTATACGACACGCTCCAGTATCTATCGACTTCATTTTCGAAACGACCCTGGAGCACTTAGTATCGAAAAAGATTTCTGATTTGATATAGCCTCTCTTTTAAAGAAATTCTGCATTTCCCCTGTACTAAATATTTTTTACAAACTCTCTTTTGGAGTTTTATAATACTAAGAAAAGGTATCAAATAATATAATTTGTTACTTTCAACACACAATTTCAGTAAATAACAATATATGTAGTAGCAATTTCCAAATCGACATTTCGGGGCACTTACTATCTGTTCTGTTCGCATTTACAAGCGCAGAAGGGAAGCGTCGAAAATCGTGCCCCCTACCGTGAGAATTTCCTTTTTTTTTTACTAGTCAACTTCTAACGGAAAATGCTGCGTTCGACCTAAACGAAACCTGAGCGTGAAACCAAAAGAAAAGGAAGGAAGGACGGACGGACGGAAGGTAGGTACGTAGACAAAGAAAGAAAAAAGAAGGGAGAGAATTCTAGCTCTTCTCTCTCCCCAGAGAGGAGGTACATATAACATAGCCAATAGTTGAGTCAGGTCAGTTTGCTAGCCTCGCATAAAAGAGGCTAAGTAACGATGGAGAGAAAGAAGATGGGAAACGTTATAAGATATACACATTGGATGAAGGAAGCGAACCTGAAGAGAACAGTGCTGCAAGAGAAGAGAGGTAACGAAGCGAGTAGAGGGGAACCACGAAGGGACGGGTGGGGGGCACCTGTTACAACCGTCGAGACCGTTCTTTCGCTCTCCCTTTCCCTCTTTGTCCTGCACTCATCCACATGCCACTTAGGCTGTTACATTGAAATTTCTACGGAACGATCGGATATACATATACAGCGCTTCTAAAATGGGCGAGCAAACTTTGGGAACGTATACTAAACGTTTCATCTATAACGGGACAAGATGTACTGTTTCAACGTTTCACTACAGTTCAGAGCCACTACACGCCCATCGCCTTAGCGATACGTTTTTCGATTCCCCGATTCATCCAGGTATACAAGGTGTCCCAAAAGTGAGAGTTAGTACCTTTGGAATGTACCAGCGGGATTTATACCTGCTCCGACAAAAGGAAAGTCAAGTCAAATTGAAATAAACAGCACCATTTTATTGTATTGCTTCTATGTTGGAAATAGTTTTGTAGAATTTGTTTTCGAATGCTACGTCACAATAAATCTTTATACTCCAAAATGGAATATATTTGCATTTTTGTCTTGTTAATCCGAGGCAGTAGTATTTAATGTTACACGCACAACACTCTATGACCGCTGTAGTTAGTTTCCTTACGTAAGTATCACTTACGAGACAACTTGGAGAAAAGTTTGAACGACAGTGTACGTCTGTAAGCTTTGTGTAACCGTAGTTACTCGATAAGCTGTCGCACTTCGCGCTTCAGTCAATTGTTGGAGAGCTTAACGATGCTCACCTTGAGCATAGAAAAAGGTCCCATGGACAAAGACGGGGAAAAAGTTCCCTTCCGAGTTATGGCCTGCTTTTGTTTGCGACAGAGGTTTACAAGGATGCCAGGCAAGTTTCCGAGCGTTTAATATTAGAATAAGTATTCCCCGTAAACGGTTAGAAATGGCTTTCTTCCTTAACGGCAAAGCTACACACACATTCTCAGGCCACTCTGAATTCTGTCACGCGAATCGACTATGCAATCTGTACGTCGATGGCGATAGTAGTGTAAACGGACTACTTCGAGTATCTTCATGAATTAAATTGTCAAGGATATGTCAATCACATAATTGAGCCCTCCCTACCAATTAGTAATAATCCAATGAAAACATCGTAATGAAAACTAAATTGCACAAGATTCAGTATAGCAAATTTGTGTTAATTATGTGTATAACAAATTAGTTTGGTTGGAGATAACGCAAAAGCTAATTGTCAATTCAGTTTAACGCGGCCATTAATCTCCGCCGCATTTATACATATAATGTAAAATAAATATTTATGTACGGTGAATATTTACCAACAAATATTTTGGAAAATATCGTGTTGGAATATTCAGTATCGTTGTACAAGAACGATAACCTAAAATAACATTCGATTTAAAAATAGATAATAAAATAAATACAAGAGTATATAAAAGTACTTTTACTGACCACAGTCAATGATAGGAACCTCAAACAAGAAATATATTTTTCGCTCTAAATAAAAAAAAACCGCTCAATAAATAAAAGCTGACGAGCATTGATACGAGTAAAGGAGTCATTTCCGTGTCTATTAACGCGGGATCTTTCTCCCCATCGTGAGGGGTAAACAAAACGCGCTACCAAACTTTGGTTGCTTATTTTAGAAACAGCCTGTAGAGCCTGCCTCGCTTCTCTCTGGAGCTCGTGGACAATCGACGTAACCACACTCTCTCGTGCCTTTTACCGCACTTGTACGGATCCCGGACGAAGTGTAACGATGCCGAGAGATCGATAATAACCGCCGCGGTTTGGTTCCACCCGAGTCTCGTACGAGACAGGGACACTTTTTTCCCTTCCTCTCTTCCCTCAAACCGTTGCCGCACTCTCTTTATCTATCTAAGCTTTCGTCATCTCTCCTCTCGTCCCACCTCGTGGCGTTTTCACGCTTTAATTACGCGACAAAAAAAAATGACAGAAGACGTGCAGGCACTACCACGCGACAAACAAAGCCTACAGAAACTTGGCTGTCGTATCTCTAGTTTGAACGTACGCATCTCCTTTTTTTTGGAAATTTTTCATTTTTTCTATAGTTCCGTAATTTACCGATTAGAGAGGAAAACAAATGTAGACTCGTTGAAAGTATTGATTTAGTAGATTAAAAAAAAAGAATTAAAATCATTAACCATATCTTCAATTTGCCAAGCGTTTGAATTACGTCATACTCAAAAATACGACGCTCATCCTTTTTTCGCATTATCGTACCATTATCAGTGCACGCGATAACATTTCTAAATAGGTAGTTACGCGACACATCTGTGCCCCATCGGACTATGCAAGTCGTATACGAACTAATTTCATACGCTGCGCGTTACGTAGAACGATGTATACAACGACTCGGAGAAAATATAATCGGAGGGAATTTTATGATCCGCTCGAAACGTCGCTCTTATCTCAGCTGTTCAATAATAGGTACTAGGCCGGATAGCCTCGTAAAAGGAAAAAGAAAGCGGCGTGTCAGTGTCGCATTTTTATCTGGGTCGATTTCGAGTTTAGGAGGTAATATTGCCGTCGAGCTGATACATGATTACGACACGCGTATATACTTTCCACGCGATAAACAATAACAGATTCATTCTACCGTCGACCTCGTCGTTCAACGTGAACCGTGAATCATCAATAAGTGATAAATCTAATGAACGCGAAAATTCTCCTATTCGTTTCATCCAACCTATACAAAGCATGACGCGCGACATATGCCACCAGTCGAATTGAACGCGATATTTGACCCGATTATGTCCAACTGTCGGCTAATACGTCCCTAGCCTATATACCGACTCTACCGACGCGGCGCACCGGTTCAGCGTTTGTTTACATGTAAACGTTCTTCCGTGTAGGAAACGATACGCGTTATTACGTAGGCATATACGTGTAACCAATTAACGGAGAGCCGAGAGGAAGGAAAAGATGTCAGGTCGATAACAGAGGTATTCTCCCAACCGAGGGGATCTAAATGTACAAAAAAGAAAGAAATACACAATCGGTTGGCCAGTTGAACGATGGCGTTGGGTCAACTTCCTGCGTCAAATCGTGTTACAACTCAACTTTCTCGAAGGATAACGCCTTCTCTTCCATCGTTTCCTTTCTCCGGGCGACCGCGAGAGATGGATTTACGCGGCGCCAACGTGGAAAACGTAAATATTAGCGAGGCTGTGCATACACATGTCCGGCCGTGAGTAGGTTTCTAGTAAAAAGAAACAGAAGTGTCGCGTCGTGAATACAGGTCACAACATCGCTGAATAAGCAACTGAGCCACGCGTATACCGCTGCTCTCCGCGTTCAGCAAATTACGTAAGGCCAGAACAGGAGCTCGTTTAAATACCGACACAATCACGATGAATAAGTTACGTGCATGTGATGCGCACACCGGGCGGAACAAAATAAGGGAAACGTAGACGACGCCGTTCGTTCCATATTCGCCTTAAATTCGGCGAAAGTTACGCAATGTGACGGCACTTTATGTGACGCCGATACGTCACCTCGAATAGACCGCATCGGAATTGAAACGCTGATTTTTTTGTCTAATTGCTAAACACCTTTGTAGGATTCTTTTGCAAGCCCCGAATTTTCTAAATGAAATTATAGATCTTTGTCAGTACGATTGATAAAAAGAAAAAAAAAATTATGTCACACTTCTAATATTTCGTAGCAGTTCGAACCCTACGTTTCAGATTAGTAGGTCGTTAGCATGCTTTATCGCTTCGAACGGAAGCTTGTTAACCGAGTCCAAGCAAGAACATCGAACTCGTGGAAAAACTAAACCGGTGTTTGTATTAAAGCTCAGGCGGCGTCGCTGATGGTGTTGATGTTTGGAAATAGTTTACGAGTAGATCAGTAATTACAGATTGAACAAATCTGATCACTACAATTTCTTTTTAATTGTTCAATATTCCCGTATGATTTCATCGTCCATTTCGAATTGACTAAAAATTATAGAAATAATTAAAACGGGTGTCCTTTTTTCAAATTTTCGTATTCGATAATATTCTAACGAGACGAGACGCTCGGGGATGTAAAAGAAGGATCATCAATAACGCAACTAGAAAACGGGCGATATATCGAATTAAAAGGATGCGGGCTATACGAAGATATAAATATACAAGATTCACGGCGGAGATCAGCAGGATACCTGGAAGGAGAAGGGAAAAAGTTGAGAACCACTAGCCAACATTCGTGGTGTCACCCGCAAGCATGAACGATAATCGTTTTCACAAAAGTTCGCTCGAACTCTCGGGGAATGCTAATTTGTAGCATGAACGTGGCGTGATAATTTGCGATGCGTGTAAGATGTTCCTAAATTATGTGGCCGCTTAAGAAAATTCCCCCAGACAACGTGCGCGTGCATCATATACACGTATGCAGTACATACGTACGTCGCGTGAAAAACGCATCGAACGTTAATGTGGTGTGTATCGCGAGATAAACAGATATAGAAAAAGACAGGCCGTCACGGAAGCAGAGAGAGATATAAATGAATGATATTCTAGAAGCGTCTATCCAAATGGCGGTCAGCCGCATGACACGTACACTTAGCAGAATGAATGATTTATATCAGTCCATGCTGTAGCAGGAGTATTATGCTCCTCCCGCATGCCCTTCAAACGGTAAATCAAACGTTTCCAGTAACACGATTTATTAAAATCGTAAAGATCGAGTCACGCAAGTAGAGTGTGGACAGTATATCGATGGGTTCAAACGGAATACTTACATAGAAGAAGAAACGATTAAAAATCCTCGCACATATTTCTTATTATAAATAAAGAAAACAAACGAAAATAATTCAAAGTATAGCGTAGTGCTGCCATCTAACAATATTTCATAACAATTTTCATACCCGTGTGATATGTCAGAAAATTTGCCCGGGTTCGCACGTGCGTTTTGCCAACGAAACACAAACGGAAAATCGTAGTTTCGTTTCCCATGATAATTTATCACACGCGGTTAGATCATTTGTAACAAACGCCGCTATTGTAATCGTCACGCTTAATAAAACAGATAAGGCACTTAATTACCCATCGGAAACCCATTTAGAAATTAACATATTGTAATGAACTTGCAACTTATACCAAGGAATATTACACGCTGATTCATACGAACGGATACGCTTAAGAGAAATGCGAGAAGCACCGGGTATGTAACGTTTCATCGGAAAGGTTGAAGACGTTGCCGAAGGTCAACGTCAAGATACGATTACACACAGTTTACTGGAGAAGAATATTCCAAAGATAGTAAATAAATGAAGTATTACCAAGTGCAAGCCGAAATTGTATGGAAATATTTTTACACGGTATGAAAAATGTACAGGGTCGAAGGAAGATAGTATAATAGGGCCACTGGCGAGCGGAGGGCCGAATAAAAAGAAAGGCGCGTGGCTCGTTGGCTGGCGCGGCGTCTCCCGCCATATCACACTAGTCAGCATACTCGCACACTAAGTGTCATACACTCGCATACATAGAGACGTGGAACGGATAAACGAGGAACTACGTATGCATCGTATTGGTACGCGCGAGTACGAACGGAAGATAGAAACGCATACAAATGCACAAGCACGGGAACCCGCGGAATTTTCTCCGGAGCGTGTGTGCACGCATGCACCGTGTACACCATGGGCCGCGCGAGCGACGCATACAGCGTACACTGAGCTCTTCGGCGGCGCGATCTACGTGAGAAAAACACTCACTAACCTGTCGGAGGCGATTCTCCCTGTATTCCTCGGTCCACGGTACTCCTGGGTACTCGTGTATATTCACCGGCTACACTGCGATCACCAAACTATTCACTCTCTCACACGGCGTTCTTACGTTGTGTCTCGTTCAGAGGTATACGCGCGGCGCCTCGACTCTGTATTCCGATTCACAATGCTTTCACGGCGTCCACGGGTGACTTCAAGCCTCCCGTGGAACGATACTTGCTCGGATACGGGCACTGGGGTCACGCGCGCCCGCCCGACGCCCCAGTTATTCGCGAAAATCCCTCGATTCGACGAAAAAACTGATCGACAATGCGCGGAACTACGTTCGCGACTGTCTCCCTCGCTGGAGGAAAATGGCGGCCCCCGGCCATCCGAGTGACTCGCGCGCGCCACCGATACTCTCCGTCACCGGCCGAAGATACCCGAAAATAACCGATTCCCTTCGATTCGCCTCTACCGAACGGTTAAATATCGGCTGAATTTTTACAACAATTTCCAAATATACTCTATTAAAGCCACTTATTTTATTAGATTTTCCCTTATTATAATGACTAATGATAAATTCCAAATGTCAGTTTTATAGTTTTTAATGTTTACTTCCTTCCAGGACCAACTTCTTCATCCTGGTATCGTCCATTTGAATTACATACTTAATGTTTATTATAAGTTTGTACACTTTTATAATGGAAAGTGTACATAAAATTTTCCCCGTTATTTAACGTTCGAAACTAGAAAGTATACAAATAACATGTAAGAATTGGCGGATTAACGAAATACATTTTTTTTTATCGAGGAATGCATGTGTGAAATGTTTAAGATTATGCATTATTTAACTGAGATCGATGACCGTAATAAAAAGTTGTTCCGAAACCTACCTTTATATAAAAAAACGTTTTGATATTTGCGAGGGAAACTTGCACAACACATTTACAAAACATTCAACCACGCGTACGTTATTAGCATTTTCTATTCAGCTGCGTTGCACTCGGGTTACATGCTCAAATTTCGCGATTGGTCGAAGCCAAAAATTAATCCGTCCAGTGACCAATCAAAAACGCCAAGAGTCATTGGGAAGAATAAGATGCAGCACATACGTTAAATAAAATCTACTAGTACGAAAACGAATAACATGATTGCATTTATATTAAATGTCATATCATTTTTTTAATACTGCACAAAAAATACAAATGAAATTCTATTTCTACGTTAACTGCAATGAATTCTTTAATTGGTAATGAATGGTTATAGTCACATGATTTAGCTAAGGATCATCCCTTATTTCTATCGTTAATAGAGCCATCTACAGTTACGTTGCATTACTAACGTTTTCATCATGCGTAAACAAAATGATAATTATCTGTGTTAAAATAGTACAGGAGTTTTCATGACTCTTGAAGGCAGTCTGTGTCAAAGTTACAATAATCTTTGTTGTTGTGCATCCGTATTTAATATTTGTGTGAAAAGAAATGGACGGCTATGATACGTAATAGCAAAGTGTATTAGCTACGGCGTAACAAAACATAACTTTCCTCAAATTTTTAAGTACTATTTTATGCGTAATTTGAGCATAACCAATATGTCAGACGTTAAAAGTCTTGAATACCCAACATTGAAGGTATTTAATTATTTCGCAATTGTACTATGACCTTTTTCATTCGATTTCACAAATTATCGATAATATTTTACACATATTTGTAATTTTTTCTTATATTATATCCATATTGTTTAAGGTGAAGCAACCTTATTGTGACTGAAATTAGTAAATCTATATAATATTTCACTTTTAGGTTCCGTATGAGCTTCTCAATAAGAAATTTCGTTTAGCCCAAAAAGTTATAGATAGAGAAGCTTCTTATGTACAAACAGCGGCTAACGAATTAATGAAAGATAATAAAACTTCAGTTCCTGCTGGGGAAATGACTATACTGTTAGGAGGAGTTGTAGAAAAACTTCAAACGTTAAAGCGAAAGGCACAAGAATCTATCGCGGAAGAGTTGCAAGCTGGACTGGTTTGCAAAAGACGATTGGAACACTTAAAGGAACATGCTAACACTGCGCCGAGCGTTGTAAACCAATGGCGAAGGCAAAGGCTCGATAGAATGTTGATAGAATATTTCCTTCGTGAAGGATATTATAAAACAGCAACTAAATTGGCGGATTGTAGTGAACTCAGGGATTTAACAAATATAGGCATGTTAATTATTAATACTAATCAATATTTTTCATGGAATTAGAATTAATGTTATCATTATTTTTCTATTTCCAGATGTTTTTATGGTATTAAGAGACGTCGAGAAGTCGCTAGCAAATCAAGAAACTGGTAGATGCGTTGAATGGTGCTACGACAATCGGTCTAAGTTAAGAAAATTAGGGAGCAGTATGGAATTTAATTTACGTGTACAAGAGTTTATAGAATTAGTAAGACAAGATAGAAGGCTTGATGCGGTGAAGCATGCTAGAAGATATTTTACAAATTATAATGAGGAGTATCAGTTGCAAGAAATTCAGTGTTGTATGGGACAATTAGCATTTCCAGCTGACATATCTCTCAGTCCATATAAAGATATATTAGACGAGATAAGGTACAAATATTTTTGTTTTAAATTAATCTTCAATAAATTTGCCATATTAATTATATGTGTACCATTTCTAATGTTTCCAGATGGGATACATTAATTGTACTATTTAGACACGAAAATTACAGACTTTTCCAACTAGGAAGTCAAAGCGTTTTTACAGTTGCATTACAAGCAGGTCTATCAGCGTTAAAAACACCTCAGTGTTATAGTGCAAATAAAGAAGGGAGAAATCCAAATTGTCCAGTGTGTAATGAGGCTCTCAACGAACTAGCTGTTCCATTGCCTTTTGCTCATTGTTCACAATCGAGACTTGTTTGTAGTATTAGTGGGAAACCATTAAATGAGTATAATCAACCAATGATGATGCCAAATGGATATGTATACGGAGAACAAGTGAGTAAACAAAAATGTATATTTTACGAAACATAGTTCTATACAGTCAGATGTTTTGAAATTAACTTGCTTAAATCCTTCCATAGGCACTAGAGAAAATGGCTCAAGAAAATAATGGTAACGTAATATGTCCCAAAACCAAAGAAGTGTTTCCATACAAAAAAATAGAAAAAGTGTATGTTATGTAAAATTTTTTGACTCTGATACTATTACTTGTACGATATACAGTGCAACTTTCGCATTCTAACATGGAATATTTACTGTTTAATACTGTATACCATTATTAACAAAGGGAATAACATCTATTTTTAAGGAAATGTTTTTGCAAATTTAATTTTTGTGATCACCTACTAGAATAAAATGTGATATAAGTAAATGATGTGTACATTGCTGCGGTGTACACGTTCTAGTTTTTCCATATGAAATTTCATATATATTATTACGATAATGTAGTGAATTATTAAATACGAAAGCAGATACTTGTCCTTACTCATTTATTTAACATTATTTCTACAATAAGTTGAACGGTTAAAACAATTCCATAAACTTACATTTCAAGACGCATCTTTTTTTTTTCAACCATGAACATGTAAGTATATTACAGTGATTCGTATTTATATTTATACTTTGCATGCCCAAACACTTCAACATACCAATAAGATTTCTATTAACATCGGGTGTAATCTGGCTGCTACCTTTTTACATAATTTGTTGGGATTTCATTTTTTTTTTGTTTTGTAGAAAGAGTTGTATATTTATCATTTACATACTTTTCATCTCAAGTGAATAATATAACATTTCATATCTTACTGAAAAAAGCCTAATCTACATAATGATATGCATGAAGCAATTTTGGATGAACGTGTCCTCAAGTGAATCAATATAAAAATATCCTTTCTATGCTCTATCAGCTTTAAGTTCAATGATTTTTCATTCATTGGTTTTATTGAATTTCATTTATAATTTATTGTCTGGATTGCTTTATACGGAGGATTGTCCTTTTAGGAATTCGGATTTAAATGCTTTTTAGAATAAAATTTGTGGTCAACATGGGGGTATAATATTTGAGGTAATGTAAGGTTTGTCATTAGCAAGATCTTAAATTTATGCATATATCATATTACGATAATGAATTTAGCTGAGCATATTTTGAAAGTGTACAAGAGCATTAGTTATAATTATTTATATATCGACGGCAATAGAGGATAAACAGTATTATAAATAGTAAAATAGTATAGCTTATAAGTTAATGTATACAGTAAAAATGCAAGTTTGTAATTGTCACATGTTAACACATGTGGAAGCACTTAGATAGTATTTACAGATCTTAGTGATTGTACTCTAACAAAAGTATGTATTCAATGATGTATACTCTTCTGTTCTTTTTTTTGTCTTTCGTTATAATGTAAATAACATGTGTACATATATGTACATAAAAATTAGTATTTGTAACAAAATTAGTAAAGTGTAAATATGTTTCATCTCTCAAGTTACAATAAATTCTGTGTCATGTGTAATAACTAAAGGTGAATGTGCATAAATAGAATAATAAAACAGTATACATCATTTATAGAACATTCAACACAAAATATTCTTTACTGAATGTAAAATATATATTATTTCGCTAGATTGAGAGAGAATTTCAGGAGAAAAATATATGTGTGTGGGTGTGTGTGTGTACCGGGAAATACATCTCATGAGTATACAGAAAATATTGTGCTTCTCGTTTATGCAATATCATGTTGCTGTATGCAGGTTCGAGAAAAGCATGGAAAATGTTTGAGAAAAGATGCAAAAAAAAAAATGGTTAAGAATATCATAGTGTGCAAAACGATATATTTTGTAAATAAAACAAAGATTATTGTCTTGAATGATATTGAGATTAATATTAATCAGATCGTTTCGGAACCGTTTAAGATCTCATGATATTTTTATCATCGTTAACTATTGTAAACACTAAATAAAACAGCGAATACGAAACTAATATGGTCGGAACATATAAAACACAAAAATTTGTATTTTTTCAATAACATGTATAAAAGTAACACAACTTAATAATTACTAAAAGTAAGGACACAACCATAAATGTAAGACACTCGAGCTATATAAAACTTCACCTTGTGCAAAACGTTTATATATTTTGGTAAAAAGTGTTTTTAATATGCTTCTCAAATGCATGTTCACGTTTCGACAATATTGTAAACGTTTTAAAGTTATCCATTAGAATTATGTATGTCACGGGGCAAATAACAAAGAAGAGAATGTCCTTTCATTTAGACATCTTTGTTGCCCACATCGTATATAGCTCAGTTCTAGATTTGTTAAATTGTTAGTACGAAAAGTTAACAAACCACAGTCTTATCATAAATTTGGTCTATGTAAATAACAATTGTTAAATGTACAGATCTTTCGTGTGCTTACTTCAGCGGCTTTTAAAATTAACTCATGCGTGTGAAAAAACTAATAATATATGGGTATTTAAGGCTTATTGGTCCAATTTAGTAGCAACAGTTTTAATCGGGGCAGTGATTAAACATTAATATCATTAGTATGAACTCGGAACAACAACGGGTGTCTATTTCTTTGCTTCAACATTTAAGCAGTCCATTATGAAATATTAGATTGGTTTTAAAAACACGAGTTCGAGCTTCCAAGGTATTATTTAACAACCGTATTATTCCTTCCTTTTCATAACAAAGAAAGAGGATAAAGATTTATAGTTACCGAAATATAAATCGAATAAATCAAATAAATTAAAAATCATTTGCATTTTACATTGTGAAATTATCTTAGAAATAATTCTAACTTTCAGCTTCATACTTTTATATGTTGTGAAATCTATTAAACTCGTTCGTTATTATAAATTAATGTAATGCGAAAATTAGATTGTACTTTACGTCAAGAATTTCAGATTTCATTATCCTTGTCTCGTAGTCTGCTTCTTTTGATTCTCCTACTTGCTAATCCTTCCTAGAGATTAATTAATACCTTCTCGGTGAAAGATGCACGTATTAAGATTATCCAATTGTTATGTTTGCTACCAAGCTGGGCATGACCATAGAAAATAATATTCCCGTAAAGATTCCTGTGATTAATGACGCCGCGCCAAACATACCGGCTGTTGCAGTATTTTGCGAATCTACCATTCTAAAATTATAAAAATTCGGGCATTAATATAATTCAAAAGTTAAAGGGGTAACTTGTAATTTTTTCTTTGAAAATTATACAATTCTTACTTGGGACAGTACATCATGGATAACGATGAAAAATAGCCGCTACTCATACCCATTGTTACGGCGATTATAAAATAAACCCAGTCGTTATCAATGTACACTGGCAATACTCTTGTAATACCTCTTGGTTGATAATTACACAATAAAAACAGTGGTATGTACAAAATACGTAAGACGATTGGAATCATCAAGTACTTTTTGCTAGGCTGCAAGAACGAATAATTACAAATTGTAGGTTCTTTTCTACTTTTAATATATCAGCAACACTTTTCTATCACAAGTCTTTTACTCACCCACTGAACTAACGATGCGATAGAACTGCCCACTAGAGCAGTAACGTTGAACGTTAAAAAACACATGACGGTGACGTAATAATCCGTTGGCACTATAAAATTAGGATCCGCACGTTGAATATCAGATTGAACAGATGGAAAGAGAGATAGAGTTATGAAAAACACGAAAAATGTATTGAAGCATTGGGGAAAACATTGCTTAAATATTTTCCAGTAAGGCGGTGCATCGTGTTTGCCCCTTGCACTATTTTCCAACTGCCTTTTGTTTATGCCTTTCTGGTGTAATAATTCACGATATCGGTAAAATCTCTAGAAATAATAAATAAGACGCGAGAGACATTATATATTATATAATTCGCAATGAATGAGAAAATTATGAAAAATCTTACATTTATTGGAAGTGCGAAATAAGTATCGAAACACGCAAGAAGGACAAACAGAGCTGTTATAAAATAATATATAGCAGCTGTTCGCGCATTTGGTGCCATATATTGTGCCAGAAAGTTAATTAGAGCTGTAAATGTTCCACTTATATTCTGAAAAAAGTACGTGAATAAATAGAATATCTGTAAATATACGTATTATACATATTACGTTTTTATTACAAAACAGTAACGAGTTGGTATTTACCGTGCCTAAGACCACAGCTCCTGTGTACTTTGTTGGTAACTTTGCAACCATACCAAACACAGAGTTTTGGTAAATTCCGTTAGCAGCTGAAAGAGATTTCGTTAATAAAAGTCGATATTATACAAATAGAAAGAAACAACGAGCAGATTTGAGATTAAAAATAAGAATTGTACTTTAAAATCCATACATTTCTCGAATTATTAAGTAAGCACGATTGACTTAAAATATCATATAAATTACTGTTATTTTGGAACTGCTGAAATAAAAAGTTTTATCTTACTGTTTAATATAACAACAGAAACCATGGTGATCCAGAAAAAGACACCAGGCCAACCAGAGCTATCAGTCATTGCCAAAATAACGGTACATACAAATATTAAAACTTGTATGAAGATGCCCCATACTATACGTGTTGTCAAATTGCCGCTAAAAGAATCGAAAATTCATTTCTTTTAATTTTGATATTTCTTTGCCTTGAAATGATATTACTTCAATTGTTAGATTATCACATGATACAATGTAACAATCAAAGTACATTAGGGGATAAGTTTTGTTTAGATATTTAACGATAATGCACACTTGACATGACGGAGATAGATAATGATTATCGCATATATATGCTGATATACATACCCAAATTGTATAAATACATTTAACCAACTAAATAGTACGTTTGGTATTTGCGCCGCAAATGCTAAGTACGCGAGAAAATTTGTTGCATAATTTGTTTCGATTGCTGTATATTCCTGGGACAGTTTGTAGTTAACAAAATACTAAAAAAGAATGAATTACGATTTAACAATTGTTCACCTATACTGGAAACTAGCGATAATACATTTACTAGTACATTTTTTGCTGTTATGAACATATTCCATGGCATCAAGGCACCAATTCCATGAAGTACCATTATGCAGAATACTATGTTTAATCTAGAACGATATATAAATAAATATTTACACTGGCAAAGACCTGAAATGAAACGTTCAATAAATGATATTATTAAAGGTCAAGATTTTTATTTACCTATCTTTGGGAGGATTTAATTCTAAGTCTGCTTGATCCATTGTGACTCCTCTAAAATTCAATTCATCGTCCGGTCTACCTGTTCCTTCCCAACCAGGAGAGAGACGTACCGGCTCTGTACCTACAATGAAAGATACCCATCTACAATATGATTTATAAGACGCACATGGGCGGACTAAATAACACTTCAATAATGCACCAATTTAAAGCAATTTAATAATTTAATGAATGCGACACAAGCATTTGATATAGATGTATATAGACATTAAAGGCAAGCTATGATTTTATATTTATCTCGGGCTTACATAACGCCCAGAACGTGAAAGAAGTATATCGTTTACTACAATGATAGACGAAACATAATATTTATATTTTAAAAGAAATGAAACATTAATTACCAGTTAGAACTTGAACTTTAAAAGTATTATACCAAGTTTTAATGAGACCTGGGGGCAAGACATTCATTTAACGTTTATGTTACTTGTATTCCATTTCTGGTTAAAATATACTCCTGTATAACATACATGACATTATACTGAAACTGCATAATGGAACAAAACAATGCAAAACATGAAATTATAATAATGCTTAGAATAATTAAATTATATGGCAATGCTTGTGATTGGAAATATGTAATTATAATTTCAAACAAAAAAAAAATATATCTTATTTGATAACACACAGTGTACATATTTTACTTTTAGAATGGTACACATATGTATATAATGGGTTGAAAATTATATTGAGTCGGCACAAAAGATATACTATATGAAACAAGATACTGTTCGCATATATTATTGCATTCGTAACATAATTCCATTTACGAAAGGACTTCTATTTCTGTGTAGAGTTTTATTGACACTGTTTATTTAACTCGCATAACTAATAATATATAAATACTTGCTTATTTAATTGTATGTAATACAGAAATTTGTACAGTGCCTGTTTTATTATTTCATTTCATTTATTATGACATACATATGCAAAGAAATTGTTTATTATAAATAACATGGATAACTGGAAGCATATTTTCTGCCTAACAAACACATATAAAAGCATCAAATATTTTGTACACCTAAGAAATAATCCTTGCCATATGACAGAACTCGTGTGAAATTGGATACATACAAAAGTTGTTTCATATAAACCAGAGGAAACAAATTGTAAAATTCGAATGAAAATGTTTTACCGTATCGACGACTTCAATATAGTTTCCCCACGTGAATTTAAAATCGAATGATAGTATATTATTCGCGTGTGAAAATAGTACTGGACGTTTCCAAAGTGAAACTGAATGGAAGATCAATCCAGTGTTACATTAAATGCTCGAGGACTAACGTCCGAGGTGTACTCTGGGAATCTGCTATTACCAAGGGACCGGTTTTGGTCGAGTATTTGTGATGAAAAGAAAAGAAAGAGAGAAAAAAAGACATGGTACTTCCAAGAAGTGGCTAGCCCCTGGTATTCAAAATATCGAAGTTAACTTCAAACGATAATTACGCGAGATCACGAGTTGAAAGAAATGTGACAATGAACGATGAGAAATGCTGCATACCTTTCGCGGGTACGATGCGTGTTCCATTAGAATCTTTTAACAAAGTCTGTTCCTCGGGTCCCACGCCGAATTCCTTCTTTGTATAACTACCCGCCATTTTTCCCCGTGGACTTTTCAAAATCTTGAATCTGATCAGAGAACACTACAATATTTTGGGGCGTTAATGCATTTCACGTGTTCGCCAGGGTAGAGGAGGTGAATCTGCAGTGGTTATTTGTTTCGTCGATTTTACCAGGTGGACGGACGTACGTGCGAAATTCAAATGTTCGTTGAAGAAACTTGAGCGCCAAAGGATGATTTAATCGACATTTATACGTGTAATAAGTTGTTCCAATTGTCCGATCTTTGCTTTTCGACGATGAATTGTTTGACGAAAATCGTACAGTATCACTGCATGTCCGATAGTTAAGGCGTTTGAGTTATGAATAGAACTGTTCCCCAACGTGTAAGGCGTACCATGTTTCTGCTTTATTTTTATAGGTTAAGATAAGGCAGGGTTAGAGTTCGACAAGCGAGTACGATGCTGCGCGGAGATTCACAAACTATGGTGTCGAGATGTTGCGATATACGCGCGCACGTCGACGATATTCGAATCGGGTGGCGAGAAAAAAATGTTTGATGACGAATGCAATTGGTATGGCTGACCTAATGCAATCGTTCAACGATTAATGCACTTAAATAGCAATCTCATTAGATAATGACGATTCCGTAAGCTTGGGAATGTTCAGTATTCATTATGATCGAAATAAATTATTTATATGTATATACCTTGTGGGCAGGTTAAAGGGCATATAACGATTTCTAATTAAAACTGATTGTATATTCATTTGATACGTGTCATATAGTCAAGATGTTGGTTTATTTTTTAATATTTTTATGTATATACAGTATTATATTAACATATGTGTATACCTTCTAACTTGGCAGTTATTTACAATGTGTTAAGAATATCTATCGCTAACCCCAGGTCTCGACTTGATAGCGATTTTCGTTTTCTAAACGTTTCACAAAATTTTCTGTCTCCTCTGCTGTGAATTTAGTCATTTCTTTTGCTATATTCACAAACTCTTCGCGAACGCAATTTGGCATATTTTTAGAATTTCCTGCTAGATAAATGTTTCCATTTGTACTAAGAAAGTCCCAACATAGTTGTTGATGCTTACGTATAATGTGCTGCACATATCTAAAATATATATAAAATTATTTAATCGTTCAAGATGCATTTATATATGCACTTTATTATTTCGATATTTTATAACTTACACCTTCTGTTCTTGGTCTCTTGAAAATGCACAAAATACATTCAAATGCTTTTCCTTCGACAAATTTTCGAAATCTTCTTTACAATGGTAATCTTTTTCCTTATTTCTACAACCAAAAAATAAAATACAATTACTCAAATCATCATTCAATGCTGATTTATCCAGTAGAACCGATCGAAATGGAGCAACTCCTGTACCAGGACCAATCAATATCATTGGCTTATCATAGTTAAAATTGAAAGTGCCCTTCTGTATCCAAAATATTATTTTATCTCCTTCTGTTAAATCTGATAACCAATTTGAGCATAGTCCATATCTTGGTTCGAGTAATTTCGTTTTATATTTTACCACAGCTACTAAAAGGTGAATTTCATTTTTTGTGATTCTTTGACTCGAGGCAATGCTGAAAGCACGAGGCTTTATGGGAGACATAATTTCGAATAGCAATTTCACATTCAATTTTCTAGTTGTATGAGGAAAGTCTGCTAGCAACTCTAAAATATTTCTTCTTGGCCTATTAATATAATTATATAGCTCTTCTTGACCCTGTGCTGTTGTAAATTCAAGTAACTTTTCCTTTTCCATCTCATTCTCGCTAATAAAAGACAATACTTGCATTGTAGATCTCCTCGGCTTGAAGTTTAAATCCCAATATTGCTCTACAATTTGTTTCAACGTTAAAGTTTGATTTAGTGCTACAGGAACTTTAATTTCCCTTTCGGATACTTGAATCAACATGTTTGGATCTAAATGCACGTCATTATCATTTAGTACGTTAAAAAACCTTTCTACTTGGGTTCTGGAATTTTTTGGTCTAACATAGACTATATCTCCAGGCTGATAATTAATATTATCTGACTGAAACTTAATCAGTCTCACATCTTGGAAATGATCTTCCGCTGTGGTTCTTCCATTCTCAATTATTCTACCCACTTTCATTTCATTATTCGTTAATACATCTTTCATATAAATATCGTTATCCGTGCAGTATTCATCATTCGCTGAATTTTTGGGCACCACAGAAATATTAAACCTTTGTACAATATTATTTTCATTGCTGATTAGATCTGTTGTTGAAATGTGAAAGGCACTGGTCAGTTCTATCCATAACTCTTGCAGCCATGGATCAACAACAGCGTCTAATCCTAAATCATGCTGATCATCTGCCAATCCGATAGACAATAATTCTGTTGCGCCCAGCTGCATCAGTCTTTTGTTCAACTTTTTCGCCGCAAAGTTAAACTTCCGATACGAACTATCGCCTAATCCTATTATCCCATACTTTAAACTGCTAAGCAGCGTTGCCGGTAGATTCTTTCGTAACAAAAGTCTCCAAAATTGTTTCATATTATTTGGCGGATCTCCCTGGCCCGTTGTTGCAACCACAAAGACAATTACTTTCTCTGAGTCCAGATTTTGAATATTATAGTCGTTCATTGCACAGACAGTACTTTCCAATCCTTTCCTAAAACGTAGAGGAATAGACATTTGTAGAAAATGATCGTTTTAGCGGTCGAGAACTTTCTAATTGTGAAACAATATAGATTTTCTGCATGTACATTCAAAAAAGAAAGGACAATAACAACAACCTTTTGGCACTTTTCCAAATTTGTTCGGCCACATCTTGAGCGGTGCCTGTCTCACTACCATACAATATGGTAATCTTCATAATATCCTTTGTTGCAAGAAACTTGAAAGTAGATATTTTTGGCGAATACACGTATTACGCTCCCTGCGAGGTACCGCTGCGTCCGTTAACTTTCAGCTGGTACACCGTGACGTCATTGGTCGCTTTAGCAGACGATATATGTATGACTTGGAAAGTACGCGTGTAAGTTTCCCGTGCTTGGTACGTAAAACTGTAAAAGAAATATATTTATTTCGCCATATTAAATATTATTTCTCATATGGTGTTCGTCTTGCTTAACCAAGTGTCAAGGATAGATGTCTAGGCTAAGCCCCATTTGGCGCACGGCCGAGATATTTATAAATAAAAAAAATATCTTCCCGTGTACATCGCGTGAACGAATGGTTTTATTGCGAACATTTCGTATACCTCTAATCATGGTAGCGAAAAATAACCTGTCCGATAACGGCAATGTTAATGAAGACACGTTTTCGCCAATTTTGGAACTAATCAAAATGCTTCGGGAGCAACGTTAGCGTCAAGGCCAGAGGGAAAAAGAGACGTTGTTCGTAGTGCATATTAAAAACCGGAAACGGACATGATACTATCAGTGTAACCATAATACGAAGCGTTCGATATGATTTGCAATTTTTTTTATACGCAGAGTTATTTGCTCCACGGAACGATAGTCACCTTTGCGGATCAGTTAATTCAAGTGGAATAGATGAATCGCGGGGTTAGCATCACTGGCGTACAGTCGCGTGACGTAACCCAGCGAAATTTCGACTTTTTACAGATGATGCGACACGTTGGTAGCACTGACATCTGTTTGCGGATGATTGTCAAAACCTATTTTCTTAACGAAGCCCTGCAGCTTTGCATGTCAGTACGAAGGAAAACACCATGACTGCGGTTCGATTCGTAGAAAGGAAATAGGCGTAAAGTGAAGCCGCAAGGAGGGATATATACATATAACGTGCCGCTTCTCTTGAGGAGTGAGTGACTGCAGAGAAAGAGTTTCTCTCGTCTTGTTTCGCTCGTTGCGTTTCACCCGTTCGACGAGTGACGTGCCTCGGGTCTTCGTCTGTGGGGAAAGAAGATTACTTCGATTCCAACGCGAGGATAGAAGGCGCGAGCTTACGTCTTCGTATAAAAAAAAAGAAAGAAAAAAAGAGAAAAAAAATAATATCCAATAGACGCTCGTCGTGTCTCTAACCTTCCATCTAGTTAAATGCAATTAAAGTGGGCTGCTTGCTGGCCGTAGTGCGTGATTTCTGCGATCCACACGACACCAGTCCTCACGTCACTTTCGCAGCGATCGACCGATGCATAGCACTTCAATGGAGCTTATTCGCGCGTGACAGCAACTTACGGGACACCAGGCTCAACTCTTGCCAGGTAGCCCCAAAAATTTCGATTTCTATCGCGCGTAGAAGCCTTGTCCTTGCACACGTTAATTGTATTTGCATTTCTTAACATTGACGCGACGCCTGCACGGCATAAAAGCGCCAGAGGTCAGTCACATTTTAAACCTCGGTTACAGTTTACCCGCGTTTCAGTTTCGAAACACTTAAAGTTCTCGGCCGTGTGCAGCCGAATTTCAATCTTTTCTTCTCTTTTTTTTGTTGGGTTAATCCACCAGTCACGCACTGACATTCATTCTTCACGAATTATTTGTATACGATCGATGGCTGTCTAGTTGTAAATAAATTGGCATTTAATCAGCTTCTTTTTTTTCTATGTTATATCGTTTGCGAATGTGTATATTCTATGTTAAGGTTACGGAGTTACATGCATTAATAAAGTTGACACTTGCTCGTTTTTTTTTTTCATATTAATGATATACATTACTTATGTTTGCATGTGTTCCTGCGTGTGATTTTTTTGTGTGTATCATGTTCTTTTTCATTAGCCGTACCTGTTCATTTTTTTTTTCTTTGCAGATTTTGGTAGCTGTCTACATTCACATTACTGTGGCAGCTTTTAGTTTTTCACATCCGATCAACATGTTTACCACATGACATGAACTTCATTCTATGAACAAGTACACGATTATCATCGATGTTTATGGAAATTACCTACGAGTCGTATTTCACGATACAAAATATGCAAAATTTTTATTACCACGGTCAATAACGATCCGACAAATATTTAAAGTAACTTTTCGATGCCTCCAGTTTATGCTTTACAAAAATATATTTAAATAGAATATCAACGTCACACTGTCTATGCGTTAAGGACAATAGTGTTTACATAACAGAGGGCTATATAGAGAAAATGAATAGCAGGCTCGAAGAACAGGAGTCAAAATGGACCTGTGAATATTGTACATACGAGAATTGGCCGTCGTCATTGAAATGCACAATGTGCAGAATTACCAAGCCTTTATTGGGGGAGGACATTTACCGCCTACGAGATCCGAGTCCACAGAGGTCTGGATCGAATGTCGCGTCTGGTCCAGTAACACATTTAAGTCCGACAGATTCTTACAATCTTAGCACACAAAACTATAGTCAAAATGTACCGTTGGGGAAGTGGTCGTGCGCCATGTGTACCTATCTTAACTATCAAAATACCGCACGTTGTGTTCAGTGTGGAAACAGAAAATCAACGGGCCTCAATCAGTCTATACACTCTATAGCCTCTAACTTGCACGAACACCTAGCGCCTCTTAGGCTAGGAGATCCGCCGCCAAACTCAGGATCAGATCCACCTCCGATAAATCTACATCCTGAAAGATATTACAATTTACAATGTAATTTACGTTCAGAGAAATGGTCCTGTCTTACATGTACTTATGAAAATTGGCCGAAAGCTACAAAATGTGTGATGTGTGGTAATATTAAGGAAAAAGATAGAAGGGAGAAAACAACAAATAATGTTATTTTACCGAGCCCAGAAAGGGATCATAGTCAGCGAGGCTTACCTTCTCCGCCTCATGCGCCGTATATTCATCAAACTCAAAGAGATGAAAACATGGCTATAGAACGAAGGTAAATTTATATTTCATATTTCTTTACTAAGATTGCTGACAATTTTAGATAGTGAAGAGATTGTTACATCCAATGTACTACAGTGATTTCCTTTTTTTTTTCATTTTTTTTTTGGCTAATGTAGGAATACACATAGATATACCGAGAGCAGAAATGACAGTTTATCAACCCCTCAATCCCCTAATAATTGTGATTACGAGCGTAGACTAAAACAGTTAAGGCGTCATACTGATTGGTGCTGGTTAAACGCGTGTCTCGGCATAGTGGAGGGTGACAATGCTCCTGTCGATGCTTATTTGGCAAGCGGTGGTGATCCTGCTCGTCAATTGACGCATTCAGAAGTGTTGCTTCTAAATAGAAGTAGCGCTTTTGATGTTGGACATACCTTAGTACATTTAGCAATTAGGTCAGTGGGAAATAATTTTTCGACAAAGGATTGTCTTTAATGCTATTTTAGTTCATTTTATATACTTTATACGTAACATATACATACATTGTTCTGGCAATGTTTCAATTCGTTCGCTACCCGCGCGATAAAATAAATCAATTATTGTTGCGAAATAGATCACTTTTTTTTAGCTATTCCTTATATAAAGTTTTTCATGCTTTTGGCAGATTTCAAAGAGAGGATATACTAGCTACGTTATTATCACAAATTGAAGGTTCCGGTTCTGGAGTAAAAAGAGTACCAAGTTACGTTGCACCCGATCTGGCTGCTCAAATCCGCAGACATGTCACTAATAGTATCCGATTACGGAAGGGTTCTTTCCAATGTTATTTCATCACCGACATAGCTACATTTGCATTGCCCTCTGAGGTTACTATAACATTATAATAACAAAATAATCACTACTAGGCATAAACGTATACTCGAATGAATGCTATCCAATTATTCGTCAGGTCGAAGATTTACCAAGTATAGTGCAGGAGCAAATGTTAGAGGAGTTACTGGACAAAGAAGCTCAACAGCAATTAGAAGGTGGTGGTGGAGAACCGCCGGCACTAAATTGGTCCCTAGAAATAACCGAACGTTTAGGAAGTCGCTTGCATGCACTCTGGAATAGATCTGCCGGAGATTGTTTATTAGATTCCGCGATGCAAGCTACTTGGGGCGTTTTTGATCGGGATAATGCATTAAGAAGAGCTCTTGCCGATTCTTTACAACAAGCTGGTCAATTGTAAGCGATCTGTAATAGTTAAGATTTCATTCCTTCATTTTTTTCACAATTGTTGCGATAATTATTGTTACATCTTTCGGTTTAGTTTCTATCCCCGATGGAGAGAATACGAAGCGTCGCAAGCATCCAGAATGTTGGATTTCACATTGGAAGAGACACAATGGCAGGAAGATTGGGAGAGTTTATTGGCTACAGCTGCTCAACCAGGAAGTGCTTTAGAGCAGTTACATGTCTTTGCTCTTGCTCACATTTTACGACGACCTATTATCGTTTATGGGGTTAAATATGTTAAGAGTTTCAGAGGCGAGGACATAGGTGGGTATACTTTAAATCGACAAGAATTAAACAAGATACAATATCTATTGTATAACTAAGTAAAACATATTCCCTCAGGTTATGCGAGATTCGAAGGTGTTTATCTTCCGCTCTTATGGGAACCATCATTTTGTATTCGTTCGCCTATAGCTTTGGGTTACACGCGTGGCCATTTCACGGCGTTAGTCCCCATTGAACCTTACGCATCGTCTAGAATACCACCCCTTTCATCCCATGGCGGCGTAGGCTTAGGTGGTGGAAATGGCCCTCTTCAGCAACTACAAATACAAATGCAGACAACGTTCATGCCGTTAATGGATCGAGAACATAAACTTTTACCAATACATTTTCTAAGTCCGGAGGAAGTAGGCCGAGAAGAGTCTATATTGAAGGAATGGCTTGACGTGTGTAGAACCGAGGGTGGTATTCTTGTTGCGCAACAAAAACTACACAAAAGACCTTTACTAGTAGCACAAATGTTGGAAGAATGGTTAAATCATTATCGAAGACTCGCGTAAGTAATAGAACAATATTCAGTGGACAATAGGATTCTTGTAATATTTTGCTCATGCATTTCCTTTGAACACGTTCGTTCGTTACATTACAGTCAAACGAATAATGCACCATTTTTGAGACCAGCCGTTTTACAAGATTACAGTAGCGATGGCGACACGGAGGATGAATAACGGGGCGCAATCGATCAAGTAATTAAATTCAATCGGGAAGACCTTTTTTCGTAATTTCCCTTGTAACGCAAGATCTCTGAGATCCGCAGCTTTCTGAGTAAAGCAGAGAGAGAGAGAGAGAGAGAGAGAGGAAAGAAAAATATATATATAAATATATAATATTTACTAACGTCACGACATATACAAACTCAAGGGCTGTATATCGTTTCTGGATGATCTTTGTACATTAATATTGGGTTTATCGAACCATTGGATTCGAAAATCTTATCGATTCGTACTATTTAATTATATCGAATGTTTATTCATTTTTACGTGTAGTTGCTGTATTATTTTATTGTTACTTAATCGCAGGCAGTGCGCGACACAGTTCTATTGGCGAAATGCAATCCTGTGTCTCCAAGAAGTGCACCTTGAACGCGCTATTAATTTCAACTCATTCTTGATAAATTGATTGCGCTACAGTGAACGTGAATTATCAAGGGTACGCATTATTAATTTTTCTAACATGTTTATAACGCGATGGTTACGAAACGTTGTCGGAAATATGGTATGAATCATTGTCAGTTTTGGATTGAAAATCCACAATGGGGGTAGGCACTGATGAAAGGAAAACAAAAGTTATAATATACAAAAATCATTAGTAATTTGATTTACTGTTTCGTCGAAGCAAGAAAGAAAAGAAAGAAACACGACGCTTTAATGAATTTATGTTACTATTCGGTATTTACAAACTGATAAAATTCGGGACTGAATAAAATTTTCGTTTGTTAATCGTGAAATAAAATTGGGGGGGGGGGGGGGTGTAATTATCCAAGAAACGATGTGTAGGTTGAAATAAAATTGATCGGTCGCGCTTTTTTGTCTCATCATGCTTGCGAATGTACACGGGCACACCTGTACGGATCATGTGATTTTTTAAAGATAAGTAAAAAAAAAACCTAAGGGCGGGAAGGAAATTCTGTAATCGTCCTTGGATCACTTGTTAATTATGAGCTGTGTTAATATTACTGTAAAAACAAGATGTCGGAGCCGAATTACAACGATCTCGTCTCTGGCGATAATGGGAGGCAGGGTGGAGCGTTGTGTTTTTTCCCAATGTGCCGCTTCCGGCACATGTTAACGTTCAAGGGAGAGTACCAGTCGGTCGATCTGTACTTGTTCCCTGCGCGAGAGAAGATGACAAGAAAACATAATGAACAAAAAAATAAAGAGTCAAGACTTGCAAAAACAACATGCAACATGAGCAACATTGTACGAATGGATCAATCGTACACGCGGAAATAGTTTTGCCGCGAATATAGCAGTAACATAGAACTTTTATAAAGAGGGGAAACATGAAAACGCGAATACGAGAGAACAAAGAAACAAGTAGTACTATTTAAGCACCAAGATATATGCCTGGTATATATAAATACATATACATATATGTATAGATATATATGTGTGTGTATATATGTATATATGTACACTTATACTCTACATGGGGTATTTGCGAATGAACAAAGATTTAATGGTAACTAGCTCGGCCAAATAATGAACCCTAATGAAAAAAAGTACAAAAAATCGTAAGAGGGAAATGAATAACGTTTCATAATGGGAACGTGTTATCGTTACACAATGTGGTATCGCTTAACTTTTAGTCTTCGTTTTTACTAATTCTAATGTAGCCTCTAGTCCTTTCTAGCACCGTCGTTTTTTTCGAATCACACGCGCGGCATGTGATCTAATTATCGCGTGATTATCCCGAGGGGCTCGAGAAAGTGTTTGGATGAAAAGGGAACGTATCGCGAGTCAATTCCAGAAAAATAAAGTAGGCACATGTAGGAAAAGGAAGGACGCAAATGTTGAAATAGCGTCGAAGAGAGGGACAACGTTATCCAGCTGTGTTATTATTTGTACTTCATTCTTTCTGTTTCTATTTCTTTCAATTTTTGTTTTCTTGTTTTTTTAAATATTCTTGTATTGTTGCTAACACGGCTTCCGGCGATAACAGTGCGCGAGGGAGATTGTGATCCGTTTGAACGTGAAAAGGTAAAAGGAAATGAAAAAACTGATTCTCGGGACACACGGTGTAAAACACGCGCGGTGGTATTATAATGTAAAAAGGGTGAAGAAGAAACAAAAAAAAATGACGATGCTCTGGTGGTGTATTTTCTTTCCCCCCGTTAATGTGTAAGTGTTTCTCGCTCGTGTTGCCAGAATTTTACTCTTGGCAGGTGATAAAACAAAATGAAAAAAAATATAAAGATTTAAGAATATAATTGAATCAGATAGAAATCTATATTAATATAGAGTATATAAAATAGATTATATTAAATAATATATCGATGTACAATAATTCTAAATGACGATTTATTATTATTATAATTACTATGATTACTATTATTATATTATATTACATTATATTATTATTATGATTATTATCATCATCATCATCATTATTAAATCCGTAATTAGAATTTTCGACGTGGACTTATCATATTTAAGTTACATAATGCCCTTCGATCCCGCTGATCATGAATAAATTAAAGATCTGATTTCTATGTCTGTGATTTGAGTATCATTTAAATTGATCCCTCAATGAAGAAATATTTCATAGACATTCGGTTTAATAACTTTTACTTCCCTCTGGGAGAGGATCAATTTCAATGGACGATCATGAATATTTATACGATAAGATTATAAAAGCTCATATAATTTGCAATTGTGTATTCTCATTAAGTATTTCCGTTCCGCTGTTTTTACACAGAAAACACGTATTGTACTCGAATTCGTTTGTCACGGGAATCGTCGATTGAGGTTTTTATTCTGGTATCGTCATGCAAACCGTACGTCCGTTGACCAAACGATCTTTCTATATATTGTACATTTCGTTACTCGCGTTTAACCCTTTCAAAGAGGATCGTTCGAAGCATAATCGCTACGAGGAAAGACAATCTATAATACATGTTCGACAAAGTCCAATCGATGTACTTACGTAAGGCAATGGAACAGCTTGCGTAAAGCAAGTACATATGTATACATTATTTTCTTGTCCTTTACTCGATTTCTTCATCGTTGTACTATTTTTCATCGGACTGCTTTTTGCCACGCAAAGGGTGCTCCGTTCTTTCCGATTTTCTCTTAAAACAATGACACATGTAGCCAAAACGATTCACGAGATGTTCAACTGATCTCGGATCGGAAATTTTGTTAGGACCGTAATAAGAAGCGTCGTGTTAACAAACTTTCCAACCACGTCCACCACGAACTTTCGATAGGAAACTTCGGTGTGGTTTCGAGTCGCAAACGTTTCTCCGATATCGTGCTTAAGAATTGTACACATTACTTCGCGTGAAAACGATCGACGGCCGCTTTGGAATGAAACGCATCAAAAATAATTGACAACTCCACGAATGTAACGTAAGAAGGGAAATTCCAACGATTCGAACGTTCCAAATGGTATTCGATAGATTTTCTAGGAATTGGCAGATGAATTATAAAATATAGCGATTTTACAGTCATTTTATAGCTTAGGTTGCTTTATTATGGACATAACTGGCAATACATTATATCGATATTGCGGTTTTGTAACAGAGTAAGCTTCTCAGGTGTTTACGTCTTTAATTACCATTACAGACAAGTACAGGATAGGCCTAAATGTCCTTTGGAATTTATTGTCACATACTTTGAAACATCGGTTCTGCAAAAAAGAAAAGGTAGAACAGTGTTTTTCCTGCGCCATTCACAATTTAGAGCGATGGTTGCAACGAATTGTATTTATTTCAACAATCGAAGACCACACAGCAAACAGATGCGAAAAGTAATTTCTAGTTTACATTTTCGATAGAAAATTTATCGCACCGTATGACTGGCAAGTGCTGATAGCGGTAGGCTACGCGTTTAATACGAATCTCACTCACTAGTAATAATTAATGTTCTTAAATTTTTTGTGACATCGTAATAATAATGTTACCAATTAATCGCTAAGATTTTTCTGATCAAAACGAGCCCACACCCGACCTTATTCGAACAGATTTTATTGCTTGCAGTACAAAGCTTGTGCACTTATAGCGAAGAGGAATATAAAGTGAAGTAACAATTAAAAGGACACGCCAAAACATACTGTCTCGCCGGCAAATATTCGACACTGATTTGTATTATGAACGAAGAATTTTACACAGGTATATTAATATAGAGTAAATACTAATCTAGAAGAAATAAAATCTATTCGAAACTTGTAGCCATCCGTTCGACATTATTTGTTGGATAATTGGAGAATTGTGTAATAAGAAAATCGTTTGTTCAGGTCAATTTCGTATTTTCTCGCAATTCCTTAGTATGACCTGCTGTAATCTTCATACTTTCCCAGCAGCTTTCCCACAGCTCGAAGACAACGGGGAAATATAAAAAAGAAGCTTTCTATAAATGCGAAAGGGTAAGAAGAAAATGGAAAACAATCAGAAGTAATAAAAACTCGACACCGTTCTACTAATAATAAGGAATACCTAAACAATTCATTTCACAGCCATTTTTCTTAAAATATTCATTCAAAACTGATTTATACACCATATAAACCAGATATTTCTCGTTCTTCGACTGGCAATTCACAGTTTCCAATACACCGGCTGGAAAGCATTCTATCGATACTAAAAATACGTTCAAATCGAATACCCGAAACAGTTTCTAGACGAATACGTTTCATTTCCAATAAATACACAATTTCTTTCGATTCGTCACACGTTTGAACCACTCGGTACCAATTCAACGCGAACGTGAAATACATTCTGCCATTGGCAAATACGTTCATTCTCAATTGCCACTTCTACCATGCATTACTTGCCAGCTAACTGCAACCAGAAGGACCATTTCGTCCACCATGAAACGCTCGATACTGTTTAATCAAAGCTGCGGCCACGTAATCTTCTCGAATCTGTCGATCTTTCCAAGCTCGCCAATCGCGTGTCCACTTCACAAATGCTATCACCTAATTCAGAGTGCCCCCGGTGACCGTCGTAATTACTGTCGTTTTAATGGCGGCGCATCATTTACACCGTGGCAGTCGCGTCGACCCAATTTCTAAGGGGTTCTCGGTACATCCCCTTTCCCTGTCCCGATTATCCCTTGTACACCCCCTTCTTTTCGAATAAATAGGATAATTTGCATTCCGTGAACGCAGTGGAATCTCTGAAATCGTTTGCATCCTTTTTGCTTTTTGCCCTTGGGATTTCTGGATCAACGATCCTCGAGAGATTGTTCAATTAGCGTGTTAATTAATCCTTTGGCCCTGGCTCTGTTCACGCGTCGCCGCTGGCAAACCGACGAAATTTTAATCGAAAAACTTACTTCATCAATCGGACCGTATGTAAGTTTACGGAGCCTCTCCTCGAATTCCTGTTCGCAGACCTGCTGCATATTCAGATGACGTCGACGTGTCGTTTTATGGTGGAAGAAGAATGAAGTATTCGAGGAACTATGGTAAGGGTACTCGAGACAAGGGATTTTCAATCGGTGATTATTTCTTTGACAATTTAATTAAAGTGCAATTGTGTTGCAAATTTAATTACGGTGTCACTGATTCGTTCTCTGATTTCATCCGTGGAACAGTTTCGCCCCGTGTTCTTGTACACTTGAAATTCATACAAATGTTAAGAACTTGCTGACAAATAGCGATAAGATTATAGACGACAGAGACAACTGTATTATTAACTAAATAAAATAATACGAAACTCCAATGTTCCCACTACTCCTTCGTCGACCTGATATAAACTACCCCCCCACTGAGACACCATTTCTGAATCTCGAAATTCCCCCGCTAAATTTTAATCGCCAGTGGTATCGTTAATCGTACACGTAGCGCACAAAGCCGAACGATTTCGCTTATCCTGTGAATTCAATTGCCTCCGCTTTATTGCCCCATACCGCCCGGCGTTCTCCGTTTACGTAATCGACTACGATATCCATTTAACCGTCGACGAAGGAAAGCTCGTAAAATTTGAGGTGATCGTACAAATTGGCCGGCCACGTGTCATCAGCGTGCTGTGCACCGCGACAGGAGTGGTCGGATATGCTAGTCGATTGAAACATCAGTCTGATGATAGCCGAAGAAAATTGGTGTCCTGGCGACGATAAATTCGCTCGAAACTCCACGGTGCAATTCGAATTGATAAATGACTCGTGATACGACTGTGCATTCGCGTACACATTCGTTCTGCATCAAGCTTACAGCCGGATTTTAATAATAATAATTATAAAAATAATTTCTTAAAATAATCTATTCATCTTAAAATGAAAATAATTTAAAATTGCGACGGACTCGGCGAATTAGAAATGATAAAGAGCGCGACAATTTTGGGGTTTACCGAAGTTTTCTCGGGTGTTCAATTGATTTGTCGGAGGATGAACGAAAATTTCTGTTAGAATAATTAATGTGTACATGATATAGGTATGTATTGCAATGATAAGCATTCGGTGATCTTCTTGAGTGACGCGAAACTCGATGCGCCGGGATTTGTGGAAATCATGGAAGCGAAAGTTTTTGTTTGTAAAATTTATTATTATTATTTAATAACGATACAATTAACGGGCAATGCCCCTTTTTACAAACTTTAAATAATAGAACATACATGGTTATACCCTATTACTTTCTAATTTTTATACCTCGGACATTCTAAGGACTTGCTGCTGATTCCTTTTAAGGGTGGCTAGTGATACATTAAAGAGGTCAACTTCATATTATAAGGGTATTGCATAGGATACGATTGAGATGCGATTTACTGTGTCGACTACACGGTACTTCGATTTGTACGTTGGAATGCAAAATTTGCTCTGCTTCGTAGTTGCCTAGACGGTGCATAGAAATTCAAACATTCCAGTAATGTTGTAGAGTCAATATTATTTATTAATTTAAACAAAAACGTCATGTCGAGAATTGTTCTACGATTCTTGAGTGTATCCAGGGGAAGTTCGTCTGACATGGGTGCATAATTGTGATCATCATATCGCATAGGACGTTGCAATTTATACGCACAAAATCTTAAAACTTTATGTTGCACTATACCGTGTCTTCCTCTGTTTTAGTGTTTGATTAATGCACGATCCAATACCGGGACGTCTGTGTAATTGGCTGAAATATTTGTCCGAAGTGAAACTTGGACTAATCGGTCAAGGAACTAAGATCAAGCTCAGCGAATCAATATGGATACCAAAAATAAAATTTGTTTCTCTGTAAATTTCGATGAGTTGTACGGAATTGTAAGTATCAAAGAAGGGGCGAGGGTTCGAGGTGAATCGGTTGATCAATCGGGGAGTATATTCGCACAGTGTTCTCTAGATGAAGAGAAGAAGGCCATTTAATCAAATTTTTTCCCAGCTTCTGACTGAACGGACAAAATGATTCCAATGCTTTTAGTTCTATCGACCACGCTGACGACAGATTTTAGTTGCTGGTCTTTCAAAGGACGAGAAATTTGTTCGAGGGCTGTCCTCAAAGATTCAACCCTTTTCGGACCTAATTGAAAAGTTTGATCTTTCGAGGAATTTCCCTTTGAACTTTATTTTATGTGAATTATTCATGAAAATATAAACGAGTTTATCAAAGTTATTATAATACAAATGTTTCCAAATGTTTACACCCACCTTTTCTTTCCTCCCCCCGGAAGCGAATCGAAATACACTTCGGTGCAATTAGAGACAGATTGCCTGCAATCAAGCAACGGTGTTCTCTTTTAGATCAATCGACAGATCAATATCTGGGAAATCGTTATCGACCAACGGCTACGATACGTTTGTCAGTAACGCGAGGCTCCTTCCGGAAGTCAATCAAATAAATTGGATCGTGGAAAACACTTTACCTCCGAGTTTCACTCGTAAAAAAAGTTTTAATGCACCTTCGTGCGGTTTCCTTTTCTTTGCGATGCATAAGGAAATGGCCACCCCCTTATTCGCAATTATATATTGGCCTTCTCGCTTGGATCGATGAGCGCAGGATTTTTATTCTTCTATGTATATGGAGACAACTTGTCACAGGGAGGAATAATCTCGTGCCTGATTATAATTAAACAATAATAAAACTGTATTTCCTGAAATTTTCAGGAATTTTCAATTTCTCATCAAGTTAATAGAAGCATACAATCAGGGAATCAAATTTACACTTCCTTAGAACTGATATCTTTATTTCATGTTTATCGGCTGATAAGAAATATATTTTCTCAACAACTATCCGTGATGAATAAATGCGCGAAAACGAAATACTGTTCACCAGGAATACAACATTACAAATGTATATTTAAACGCGTTGGAAATGTATCGAGCAAAGCGGCTTTGAAAAGCAGTGCACAGTCGAATAAGAATCAGTCAGCATTGTGCTGCATCGTGAAATGAAACTCGTCGAAGGGTTCGAAGCTAGCTTCTCGGAACTATGGGAAGGAAAGCAATCGAGAGGAATTGAGTTCTCGAATCGGCGTCAATGTCGTCTCCATAGGAGTCCTCTTGAAATTGCATTCTTCGGTTGAAACGAGCCTGACAATTGGACAAGTAAAAGTGGTTCGTCGTGGAACATTTTTTTTCTTCCTTTTCCCAATTTAAAGGGACGAAACCGTTTCGACTGTTTCACGGTGAAACTTTTAGAAACGGAACGGCTGCGATTAAAGCAACGAGTAACCCATGTTGGAATCTTTTGTGTGCACCAGAGGCTATGGAAAGCGAAGTAAAACGGTTTCATTAAGAATTGAAGTGTGCATTGTTGGCCATTTAACGTCGTTGATTCGTCTACCGTGGATTTCATTCATAGACGATTTCCATGAATAAACGTTTTTATATCGCTCGACCTGATGATCGAAGGATTTTGTTCAATTGTACGTGGTGCAGTATTTTCATTTTAATGCGATATCGTAGTAATCGTTATGTTCTTAATCCTCTGTAACTAGCGTACAATGTTTATTGGTAAAGGAAGGAGTTACGTTTTTCTATTGTCCTTCATTCTGATAAAAGATAACAGGATTCGATAGATCAAGCAAGATTTCGAGCAATAAAAATTGATGAAAGTGTCGTTAATTTTTAAATAGTTGATACTTTATACACAAAAATTTCTATTTGATTTTGTCACTGTATATTTTGATTGATATTTTATGTTCCTGGTCTGTTAACGTTTTTAAAATTGTTAATTTTATTAAATGTTTAATGCTTCTAATATTTGGACAATTCAACCTGAAATATATCGAGCGAAATTCAAATATTACAATGTTCCATTCCTACCAGCTCAACCCCGGAGAAATATTCGATGCTCTCAAACTATTGTATTTATACTTCCCATTGTGCTCACACATGGTTTCACAAAAATCCGCTCTTCCATGCATCTGTTTAAAATTTTATTGCTTTCTAAGAAACATTCTCGTAAAGTCATATAAAAACACGAAGAATGTCTTCCTGCTTGTGTTGTATATACATTGCACGGATATCAAGCAGATCAGTCATGCGAAATGATTCGATGGACAATGAATTTTAGACGGATCCCTTTGTCGTTGCAATGCTGGTGGATGGACGGAAGGAAAACCATTCGTGAGATTTCCGTCTTTTCTGAGCCTCCGTGTGCTCGATCTACGTGAGTCAAGGAAATCAATTTTTCAGACGAATATCAGTAATGTTTCACATATTACAATTTGACATATCAGCAGTTCCTCTCGATATGTATACACGTATCGGCAGGTATACAGAGTGTTCCTTGAATCGAGAGCTTGAATTTGAGACGTCGTTGATTAAAATCGGCCCAGCAGGACGCGAGATAATTGAATTTGTTTAAAGAAATTATAAACAAATGGATTATTTCGACTTGCAGGCCAGGTACATCAATAATCAGATTATGTGAACTAAAGGTAGTAGTATAAGCTACCACCTTCAATAGGTTTAAACATTATTCCATGTGCAGTTCATTTGTTATAAATAATTAAACAATTAAAATTGTTATTACGGCCAACTGCATATAGTTACAGCAACGGGGTATTTTTATCGTGTAGCGTATTCGTTTCCCTTTCATTTGACACCCCATTTATTAAAAAATACGAACCGGCAACCGAGATATAAATTTATAATAAATATCACTGTTGTTACGGTGTCGGTAACGTTGTCGGTGACACTGAAATGGTCTGGGGCTCCGCAACCCCTAACGCTGCATAAAATTGTAGGTGGCGCCATCTAGCGTTTGCGGCTTTTCGAGCAGCTTTCTGCACCTTCAAGACCGACTTTCTGGATTACATCGTTAATTTAAACAATTGCGTTTTTCTCAGCTCACAGTGGTTATTTTTTAACCGGTCTTGTGTCAAATTAAAGCTACGAATCATAGCTATCCTCTCTATCACTTTCAACAATATGGTATTTGTGGTTTAAAAGTTATAAACAATTACAAAATCGGCTAAAATGCCCTTCGTGTCAAATGAAAGGGAATGGAGCAAGCTATTCACCTGTAATAGCCTCGTTGCTGTAACCTTATCCACTTCTCCGTAATAATTACTTTAATTGTTCCATTGTTTATAACAAATGGACCTCACATGGAATAATGTTCACACCTATTGCGGATGGTAGCCTATACTTCTAGCTTTAATTTATCTCCTCTGATCATTGATGTATCTGGCCTGCAAGTCGATATAATCGCATTTGTTCATAATTTATTTAAACAAATTCAATTATCTCGGCTTCTGCAAGGTCGATTTTAATCAAAGTTCACTCAAATTGAAGCTCTCGGTTCGATGAACAATCTGCTTCACTTTTGGAACAGCTCTCGCGTATAGTTTCGGTGGAATTTTCAAACGAATTCTTAAAGTGTTTATAAAAAATAAACGGCGCATGCAACATGTGAAAATCGTATATTGTTGTGTAGCAGCATCCGTTACCTTCATTTTAAGCAATCGACCATTAATCTAGCACTTCCAAAAGTCGAGATAATTGTAATGATCCGACCCGCATTTTCGCCGATTTTTTAATTGTTAATAACTTTTAAACCACAAATGCCATATTGTTGCAACTGTTGGAGGAGATAGCAATGGTCGGTAGCTTTAATTTAAGACCAGTCCGGTTAAAAAATACGCACTAGAAGCCTCGAAAAACGCAATTGTTTAAATTAACGATGTAATCTAGAAATTCGGTTTTGGAGGCATTGGAAACTTCGAAAAAGGCCGCAAACGCGAGATGGCGCCACGTGTTTGATTATCGACACAAAGTTACCTATAAAATATTAAAAAATTGTTATCTCGGCTCCTGGTGATTGTTTTTTAATAAATGTGGTGTCAAATGAAAGGAAAACGAATAAGCTAGACGATAAAAAATACCCTGTTGCTGTAACTTCATCTCGTTGGCTGTAATAATGATTTTAATTGTTTAATTGTTTATAACAAATAAACTACACATGGAATAATGTTCAAACCTATTGGAAATGGTAGCTTATACTACTAGCTTTAGTTCATATCCTCTGATCATTGATGTACCTGGCCTGCAAGTCGAAATAATCCATTTGTTTATAATTTCTATAAACAAATTCAATTATCTCGGCTTCTGCTTGGTCGATTTTAATCAACGACGTCTTAAATCGAAGCTCTCGATTCAAGGAACGACCTCCTCCCAGTTTCTTATTCTTTAATCTATGAGGAGTCAAATTAAAGGGAAATCCACCGGCCGAGCTGATACAGGCGGAGTTACGTAAATTGTACAATTTGGAGACAATTAACACAATTAACCTTGACCAATTGATATGTTCACAATGACATTCACAATATAATCTTGCGAAATTGATACATTAAAAAAGAACAGAATACAGAGAGAATAAAAAGTTTCTATCCCCCCAAATTTTCCAATATCTATTTACACATATTAAACCGCCACCAATACTATCAGCATCGGCTGCAAATCCATCACACCCAAAAAAAAGAAGATATTCACTCACAGGAAAAAAAATAACGAGCAGCAGCAGAAAGTATCAAATTCCTCCATCCCCATATTCCCGAAATTACCCCAACCGCCATCGAACACCATAAATCTCATTCAGTCGTTTCAAGTACCACAAACGACCCCAAGACTCATCCCTAAAGGAACCTTTAGAAATACCACCCCATCCCCACCCAGTAGCTACAAAAAAGTCCACTCATCCACCCACCTAGCAAGCTAATTTCCACAATGGAAACCGTCCGAAAAAGTCTCTCGCAAAAGCACCCTTCCACCCTGTCTCTCCAAAAACCGATCCAATCACTTCCAAAACGCTTCGAAACTGGCCCATCCGTTAATTCCACAAAAGACAAATACATCGAACTGTCGCACAAAACGAGGAACAATCAAATTTACAACCGCGAAATTCTTCTTCCAGTCACATTTCCCAAAATTCTTCTTCCAGTCACATTTCCCGAAATTTCTCCCCGAGCACCCCAATTCCTCCACAACGCCGCCGATGATTGCCGGCCTCGAATACACCCGAGGAGGATTCGTGGACGCGTCCGGCAAGTCGTATCCGAGCGCTCGTGCCATGCGAACGCTGTGCTGTGTTTCCAGTACGGCAGTTGTCGGGTGGCAAGGGTTGTTCGCGCAGGGGTCGCAGACGCCTCCGGTGCTGCCACCAGGGTGGCGGATGCTCGACGGAGGGTGGCGGAAAGCGGGAAAGCTGTGTGTCCACAGTTCACCGCGGCTTCACAGGCCGTTCGAACCGACGAACGAACGGGAACGCGGCTCGCCTCGCGATGTAAACAAATATCCTGGCGGAAAATCGACGTTTTTCTACAGGAACGTGGCTGGGCTTACTCGCCTCCGTCATTCCCGAGCGTCGCTCGTGTCGAGACCAACGTTCGTTTCGCGTGACACGTTATCGTTAAACCGCACGTGTCCCCCGTCGAGTCGTTTCGACGATTACCCCTTCCGATCTGACGACGGGAACATCGTCGCGCGTTGAATTCACGATCGCTGCGATGATCGTTTAGGGGGCCGTTGATAATTTCGGTTGGCGATTTTTCTTCGAGATCCATGGGGGAATTTTGCGTTTCGACGGGGTGCTGAATCGACTGTGCTGGCCGACGAGTTCGGGACGCGTGCTTCTGTTTCGTGGCGGTGATTGTATGGTGCGAGGAAATCGGTAAAATCTTGGATGGTTTATGGAAAGATGGACGGTAACTGAAGGTGTGCGTAATGAGCTGGGTTCACAGCGCCCCGGGGTGATTTAAATTTCTACGAGGGACTTCCGGCGGGTGGCCTGTAAATTGTGATCGCCGGTTGTTATTCGCGATGTGTTAATTAGTACGAATGAATTGCTCTGTCGAGTACAGTTGACTAATTGGGAATTGTTGAACGAAGAAAAGGAATGTAGAAGAATCACGAAATAATCTTGTCGAGGGCAGATTTTAATTGAGAAAGACAATGAACGTTGCATCTCGCCTTGTCTGAATTCGTTGGCGTTGACGATTCGATGCTTCTGCCTGGACTACCCTGACCATATTCTTCTTAACAAGAGAGCACGATAATGTAGAAGAACAGGGGATAATGTTTCCGGCAAGATCTGACAATTAAATGAACGTCAAATATGTACCTAAAAAAGTGTATTTCGCAAACCAAAAAAAAGAAGAAAAACCAGCGCAATTCGGTTGTGCAGCTGAAGTAAATCGAGAATAATAATTGGTGCTAAATAATAACTCCTCCAAGAGACCGAAATGCTTCACCTTCGCGAACTCGTCTGAAGTCGATTCACGCGGATCGAAACTGTCGATTAAAGCGTGCTCGTGTGATATTATGAAAGGGGCCGGGACGATCGAAGTGTCGATGGTGAAATGTTGAACGAAAACCGTAGAACGGGCGGAGAACACGAGAATTTCCCATCGGATATGATAATACCTGGTGCACGCCGGGAACCGCAGCACCTGTGGAACCTTGAGGTAAAATTTTCACCTCTATATACAACGCGCATTATTCGATTCCCGTTGAATATTGTATGCCCGCGAGCACAGTTAACCGAGTCTGATACTTTCCTTGCTTCCTTGCCGGAAGTGCTCCGCTTGGAATCGGTAAACAATGCTTTAGGTTCGTCGCGGTTGCCTCGTTACGGGTTGCTTGGAAGTTTAAAGGTTTCCGTCTGTCGTCGTAGATTCGTCAAATTCGCCCGCGTAAGTTCCGAGCACCTGGACAGGTGTAACACTTCAATGAATTAAAATATCGCACGATAATTTTTTGGCGAAAATATTCGTGCAGCGAGAAGCGAGAAACTCGACTGTTATTACGCTCTAGTGTTATTTGTGTAATTAAGTGGTCGCTACGAAAGTTTGTCAATCTTTTATTACATATACAGGTATGTACAGGGTGGGGCAGTAACTATTAGCACCTCAGATATCTTCGAAACTATAAATTTCACAGAAATATTTGCTGAAGTAAAATTGCACAGTTCGAAGGGGGCCATCGGGTGGCGATAATAGTTTTTTTGCAAGTGGAGGTACTTCGGACATTTGAAGGTCACTTCGATTTTTTTAAATGGAACGATATGTTTTTGCTTCCGTATCACGGTACATGATCTTAAAACGAGTTCAACAACCTATTACATAAGGCCATTGAAGGTCATAGAAAGGGGATAATTCTTACGGTTTTGGTAGTAAATGAATAAATACGTTTATAGTAGGTGTTCGAAATGATGACCATCAATGCCAATGCACCATTGGATTCTTTTTACAATTGATTGACTTGCAAGTCTTACAGCGTCAGAACTTATTGATAGTCATCATTTTAAACGCCTACTATAAACGTATGTTTCATTTACTACTAAAACCGTAAGTATTATCCCCTTTCTATGACCTTCAATGGCCTTATGTAATAGGTCATCGAACTCGTTTTAAGATCCTCTATCGTGATACGGAAGCAAAAACATATCGATCCATTTAAAAAAATCGAAGTGACCTTCAAATGTCCGAAGTACCTCCACTTGCAAAAAAACTATTATCGCCACCCGATGGCCCCCTTCGTACTGTGCAATTTTATTTCAGCAAATATTTCTGTGAAACTTATGGTTTCGAAGATATCTGAGGTGCTAATAGTTACTGCCCCACCCTGTATAATATGTAATAGAAATTGTAATAGAACAGTATTGTAACAGATTGCAATAGAAATTTCATATGGCAGTCGCAGTTGAATCGAGTATATCATATAGCAGTTAATTCTTCAAAAATAAAACATTAACTTTCGTGCGTTAGCATTTCAATGATTATAGCAGTTAATTTTTCAAAAATAATACATTAACTTTCGTGCGTTAGCATTTCAATGATTATAGCAGCTAATTTTTCAAAAATAATACATTAACTTTCGTGCGTTAGCATTTCAATGATTATAGCAGCTAATTTTTCAAAAATAATACATTAACTTTCGTGCGTTAGCATTTCAATGATTATAGCAGTTAATTTTTCAAAAATAATACATTAACTTTCGTGCGTCAGCATTTCAATGATTATCGCGATTGCGAGGAAAGAAGCTAAAGAACACGAGTTTCGATTAAAGGATTATCGCGAGAGGACGGTGCAGCGTTTTACAGGAAGCACTCCTTTGAGTTATTATTATCCTCTGGGAAAAAGGGAAACAAAAATTGTTGACGTCTCTTCGGTTGCACTCTCTCGAGTGGTTCGCGTTTCCGCCGGTAAACGCTTCGGCTATTCGTCTTTATGAAGATGTCCGCGTGGCAGAAACGTTCTGTAGACCGAGGAGAAGCGAAAAATTGCGGCTTCGGCGAGTATTCGAATAGCAGGTGCACGGAAATCCTGCGAGAATGGAATGAAACCGACCCTCGGCTCTATTCGAAAGTCGTACTCGACAGTGCGAGAAAGGAACGAGAGACACGAGTAGAGAAATAAACGTGTTCCGAGGGAAATGATAGTTTCTTGGTCTACGTCTTGGTCTATTCGATTTACGACGGCTGTTTCGCGAGGGAAGTCTTGCCGTTACGAGTGCCAGTAGTACGACCGTATCATATGTCCGACGCTATTGAACTTCTGCAGGCAACAGCGGTGGAGGAGTTTTATGCTGCGACAATTCGATAGATTTCCGAAAGTACACCGAGGTCGTCTTAATTCAGATTTATCGCATCGTAAATTGTGAAATTCGAGTGCGTATTAAATTCGCTGTTCCGTTTAATCAATTGCCTGAAATATTATTCGCGTCGGCGGTGGTCGTTCGGATTTCTGGCACTTCACGCGACGGAGAGCGTTCGAAGGAGAAACGTTCGTGTTCGTGTAATGTAATGTAAAATAAGAAATGCAAATGTGAAGGTGATGACAATTTTTCGAATGACGAAAATGTGTTCCAAAATGAATTTATTCGTACGTTGCAATTCCGCAGAATTGAAGGACATAAATTACTCGTTAGTAGCAGGCGATTGCGAATGAATTGTAATAGGAAACTCTGGTGTCACAGGTCATTACGTGGACATGGGAATAAAGTTTATGCAACGTACGTAGCGGCGGTATGAAGAATGTTTTCAAACGGAATAAAAGAACGAATTCAATCCTCTCGCACGATGAAACAAAGCATTTCGAACGTTTCGGATTTAGAATATCATCGCGATTATTTCGCATTCCTTAACGAAAGCAAAGTTAATCCGTTTCGTGCGTTTCTGCCAGCCTTATCGCGAGACACGTAACGCACTGCTTTACAGATGCTTGCACCTCCGTTTCCCATGCGTTAATCTCCTAATTGCCACAGCAGGTGCAGCATCCCCGCTCGAGGAAACAGACTCAATGAAAATTTATCGCGTGCAACATTTATTTATTTCGCAACAGTTTTCCATTCCCCAGATCGACCGTCCTTAATGTTTCACGCCCGAATTAATCCCAGCCGAATGCATACCTGTAATTTGTCTCCAATTTCTATTCGGCAGTGGCGACTCGATAATTGTTCAATATGTATTAAGTTCTGTTGCAAGCAACGTTGTTTCCTATGTCGCGTATAAGCGTGTAACTAAAACGGCACGCGTAAATTTCTATCAGTACACGTGAGAGTATAAACGTCTAATACAGGTAGACTGATGGACTTCATTTGACTTTATTGGTGTTCACGGTGAATTTCTTGTAGGCATGGGACAGTAGATTGCTCAATGCCAAAGAAAACTTGACAATTTGTTCTCTTTGACGAGGAGTTCGTGACAATTAACAGAGGACCGAAGTTATCGAGTTACGGTTCCCTTCTTGATTGGGGTCCATGTTTCTTACGAGCTGCTGGGACGACCTGTGTTTGCTCAAGAATTTGTGATTCAACCGTATGATGGCGGAGGCAGCTCAGATTTCTCAATTTTCGAATATAAGCAATGTTCATTCTTATTACTCTTGGGTATGAATATTGCAGGAGCGGAGTCCACGTTTTCTTTGGATTCAATATTTGAAACGATACTCTTATGATTTATGCATTTCTGATTCTGCATACTTATTCATACCCGTCTGCTTTATATTTCCATTTATTTTAATTGCATTCGTCGTTTGTTCATCTGCGATGAATTGTTTCGATAAAGCAAGGAGAATAATTATTAAACACTTGGTTCTTATTTCTTGCAATCAGTATTGTTTTTCATTTTTCGCTGCATATATTTTAATTTTCCTGGGAATGCACAGGTGCGAAGAAGTTGTTTACTTGGCAGAAAATAAATCTTCTACCGCGAAGCATCGCAGTATCGACGACGAAAACCAAGCGGCAGAAGAATGCTGGAGCAAATTAAACTATCGCGAACGACAAGTACACTTGTCATATATTGCAACGCGTACACAGCAATGGTCGCGTCACAATTTAAAACTTTCGAAACGCTGTTTAGTTCTCGCTACAGAAACGTACAATATATCGCCAAATAATTTTTGCATCAATAATAATCGACGATAAGAAATACCCTAAGAAATTACACGAATAAATAACAAACATTGGATAGTATTTGATAATGTATAGCAATTTGAGTCATTAGAGTCTGTAAAAAAAATGTTCAACACAAACCCGGAAATGAAACGTTTAAAATTATAATTTTTCAATAATAATGAAATTTCACAACTTAAACAAACAGCAATAGTCAGATTACATAATATAGTCACACTATGGCGTGATATTTCATAATCGTACATCGCACTTCCAATCAATGGAAATCTATTAATATTTTAAGCGATTCCATAAATTCCACTCACCTCCCTCCTGTAGAAGGGTCGGAACGCTTCGAAAAATATTCCAAATTTTCACACGTTTCATAAAGCCGAACGACATCTGACTTTAGAATATTTTCATTTCGTTTAAGCGAAATACCACGCTACATATGTATGCACATATGTACATACAGCGTGTAACATAAAGATAGATCCGCTGGGATTTTTCGCCATAACTCTGGACCTAGTCAACAGATTCGGCTGAAACTTATTCAACGTGTAGCCTGGACACCCTAGAGCATATGTGCAAAATTTCATATTACTGCCACGCCTCATTTTTCTACAGTAAACATTTATTTGATTATCGTCGATTTGATAGATAGAGAAAAAAGAAGAAAAAGAGAAAGAGAAAAAAAACTTCAATGAACTAATACGTAATAACTTGAAGCTACAAATGTTGTCAGTAATTTATTGCTTTTCCAAGTATTCTTATTAACAAATTCATTCTCTTCGTCATTGATTGTGCTAAACATTTGTGCTAAATTGCTGACAATTATTGTACACGTCACATACAAGTTGGCTTCAAACGATTTTCTATTGGCTTTATTAGGTGTTTCCAGTTTCCGTAAAAAAACGTTTCCCGGAGATCGATCGTTCGAAAAACCCCGGGAAATCTACGGTCTTCTCGCCCCGCGACCATTGTGTAATGGACACAGAGATAATTTAACTCCCAACTTCGGTTTTTTCAAGAGGTTTTATTATCACTTAGACTTGGACTATGACGATTTACTTTTTCGTATGGTGTGAGCTCGGGATTCAGGGAACCTTGGGTTTTTAAAGGGTGTTGGAAAGGATGTAGTAGGGATGGTGAGGGCGAATTCCAAAGGACTCCTGATGGGTAGGGATTGTAGGCAGTATGACTAGGTGTTTTGGAAGGGGTGACTCGATAAGGTTGCATGACGAGAATTTGTGACGACGGAACATAAAAATAATTTATATATGAATCCTTAGGTGACTAGTAGATAATAAGAGTAATACAGAAATATATGTCATAAGACTAATATAGATGTTTGGGGGCGAATGCATTACAATTGATTAAAGGCGACGATTTAATTCTGCTTTTGTAATTGGTTTCATTTAACGAGATTCGAGGGCGAAATGGAATGTATGAATAAATTTTCGACCGCGATCATCCTGCGGGATCAGCTTAATGACATCGCGAATTACCGGCGGGAATGTTTCGTGGCTTTTGTCCGGGAACGTTGAAAGAGTTCCTCGTGTCGCCAGAAACGGGAGTAATTTTTCATCCCGTCCGATACGAGGTATTAGATACATGGATTAATGTAGATTCATTTTTACCATACGACGTCGAGCAAGGAGAGCGAAAAACGAGTGAGCGCAATTGAACGATCGATCGATCCGTTCGATTAATTGAAGTAGAATTTAGTATCGACGAGAGTCTTCTAATTAGGGATAATTAAATTGTAATAGGATTTAATTGGAGGCGAAGGGCGCCGTAGTGTTTTCGAAAATGAATGGCGGGGGATGTTGATAGGAAGAATAGTAAACACTGGTCGACAGAAGTTATCGAAATGTGTTTATAGATTGTACCATTGATGGCGGGGGCAACGTATAAATTTATTGAATCAATTATAGTTGATTGTTGCTGAATAAATGTGAAATAAAATAGCTGTGATGTGAATTGATAAATGGACATTGATCATGGACATTTGCATGAATGTCAAGGCTACCAAAACATTAAACATTAAAGATGACATGCACGTTGCAATTGTTTAGAGTGCCTATTTTGAAGATTAATTTCGAAATTGCATTAACATAGGGATTGCTTGGTAAGTGATTCAGGTAAAATGTAATGAAATCGTTACAAATGGATGGTTAATCGAACAAAGCAAATACGCAACTTAAATAAGTACGACGCCAGAGTTTAAGCAGGCTTCTGTTTCGTTTCCTCTTTCCACTGACTCCGCTTTACCCAACAAAGGAGTTGCATTTTAATTTCCCAGAAGATTTGACGTTTGCGCAATAATATTATTTTCCATTCCGATGGAAGGAAATATGGCTCCAGGTGCAACGCTTGTTTGATTACAGATAATTCCGACGTTGCGGTACTTTACGGATTTGTCCGAATAATTCCATTCGTTCGCAATTGCAAAACTCACGTTGCATCTCTCTTCGTGTTAGTAATGTAATACAATTTACTTCTGCTCGCAATATTATTACAACTCTTGAAAATAAACGAAGTAAAACTTATCTCGTATTCCAATCTTTTTCAAATTTTCTTACAAGACTATCTAAATATTTATACATATTTCGAATTTTCTTCATTCAAGGCACATCTTTTACAGAAATGGTTTCTCGCGTTTCTCTAATATTTGCACGCACAATTATACATCTGCCAGACTAGAATAATTAATTCAATGGAAGTGAAAGGAGGTTCTAATTATCGGTTTCGGTTTTCGTACTTCGCGAATTAAGTATTGTTCGATATTTACTAGTGATAGTAATTATAATATATCATGCTGTAGCAAAATTGTCTCAACGTTCTTAGAAATGTCTTACTAACACACATAGTAAGAGAACCATATGGGTCTGGACTTGAAGAGTCAAAAGGACCTAGGTTGTAAACTGAGATAATGCACATTCCTAGGTATAAGTGGATCCCAGTTATTTATTATTATTTATTTGTAATTTTTGCCTTTCGACTACAAAATGCATATTTTCGGCTTACACTCTTATTTACACTCATCTTAAATTAATTCTAATCTATTGCTCGTCCTTTGGTTAATTATTCACATTCTTCACATTCACTCTCACTCCAAAGTGGACCCCAGTTCTTTGGGTGTTTTCGTTCAGTCCTATAGAGCATTTCATAGAAAGTTGATTAAATACACAGATTGAGAAAAATATAATAGTTATTTTATTTAACATACCGTATCCAACAAGTATCTTCGCAACAGCTACACTGCAAAATAATTTCACGGTGCCAACAGCGACGAGCAATATTTGTTTAACGTTTTGCCAACCTTCAAAACCGGCAGATCTTCCGATCAGCGTTGCTTATTTATATTTCAGAGGCAATCCCCGCGTAATCCCATTGTTTCCGAAGTTTAATTTTCTCCACGATGGAGAGACGCGAATAAATTTCGCGATTCGAAATGAACAATCCTCACGTTTCCATCATCGCGATGAACTCAAATCAACCCCCATGCTTTACCATCACAAATAATACAGCTCGATGCAAACGAGCTAAAATTCTTTTTCAATACGATTCAAAATATACAGTGAAAATATAAATCGGTAAACAGAGAATTGTAATTTATTTCACGAAAATAATTTTTCTTTACATCTGCAACGGTTTCAAAAATACAAACCAATGCTGATATCTACAAACGTATTCACCTACCCCCGGTACTCGAAACAGAATACATTATCGCACTTACATTTCCAAGTAATCTATAACATCGAATTTCTCTTTTCCAGCTTACTTTCCCCGCGATGTCCAAAAAGCACAAGAGGATGAATTTCGTCCCAGTTTCGCGCCAGGAACGTGCGCAGAATCAAAATCCACCCTCTTCTTCTTCCTGAAACATCTCCGAGCAACGTTGGTCCGACCCTGAACACGCGTAAATCAAACTTGTCAAAGCGGCAATCAACGAATCATACACCGCAATCTGATTGACATCGCTCGGCGAGAACAGCTTTCTTGGTAACCATCGAACGATGCAACAGACTTTCCATCGCCGTTCCATCCTCGCACACGTCAGTATGCACCGCCGTCGGTGGAGCTGATTCCGAGCTCCGCTTCCGTTCTTCAATGGCCTGGCAGAAACGTTCCACGAACCTCGTCGACGAGTACGTCGAACAAGAGGCGAAGGATGGCGAACGTTGCCCTGAATCACGGTAACGAAACGAACCGAAGAACCGTACGATAGGCACACCTAACGAAATACTCCAATACCGTAACAATTGCCATACATATCCGCGTGCGCGCAAACAACAGGGAAGAAAACCCGAACAAAACCACGAAGTAGCAGTGAAACGAAGATAAAATGGAGTGGAACGAGACTGCAAAGGAGGACTTGACGAACACCACAGGTGTACCGGATCTGTCGAAAGTGCTGATCGACACAGGCCAATCGAATCGTTCCAATCATTTCTACAACCACGACGGTGATCACGAGCGTTCCAGCCAGGAGTTCGAGGACGTTCTCCTGTTAACCGTGAAAGCAACGGTAATGGGCTTCATAATCCTCTGCGCCCTGTTTGGTAACCTGCTCGTTATAGTCTCCGTAATGAGACACCGGAAGCTCCGTGTAATCACCAACTACTTCGTCGTATCGCTGGCCCTGGCCGACATGCTGGTAGCGATATTCGCGATGACGTTCAACGCGTCCGTCGAATTGTCGGGCAGATGGCTGTTCGGCTACTTCATGTGCGACGTGTGGAACTCGCTGGACGTTTTCTTCAGCACCGTTTCCATTCTACATCTGTGCTGCATCTCGGTGGATCGATATTACGCGATCGTACAGCCGTTGGACTATCCGCTGATCATGACGAACCTTCGTTTGAGCACGATGCTGAGCGTGGTCTGGTGCTCGCCGACGGTGATGAGCTTCCTGCCAATATTCGCCGGATGGTACACGACGGACACGCACCTGGAGTTCAGGAGGAATTACCCGGACGTGTGCGTGTTCCAAGTGAACAAACTGTACGCCGTGGTCAGCTCCAGTGTTAGTTTCTGGGTACCGGGGATCATCATGATCGCGATGTACTACAAGATCTACAGGGAAGCGGATCGTCAGGAACGTATGCTGTATCGGTGAGTGGTGCTATTTTATTTCCTACATTGGCGTTTCTTTCGGAATGGACGATGCCATTTATTTAATGGATTTATTGGATGTATTTAATGATCGCTGGGAATTTGTGGTATCGGGGCGGGATATTACGAACGTGTTTATTGATGGAGATATATAGTGATCGTTGCATATTGATGCAGAACTCGTCTTTGAAGTTTTCACAGCACGTCATGGTGTCGTAACATCGAATTTCTGTAATCGATGACGATCATTGAGATGCAATCTGGATGTATTATTGTATTGTATTATATAAGTCTTCTGTCTTCTCATTATGTCCTATTTTATTTTATTTCATTCGTTATTCTTTTTTGTATTTCCTTTTTACTTTGTGATGATACCACTTTGTATATGATACTACTGGTCAGCGTGTGTATTTCAAAGTCTGCATACTAAAGGTTTTTTAAACCGGTGATTAACAAACATATTGAATTAAATTAAATTAAATTAAAATTATTATCCCGCAAGTGTATTTAGACACGTGGGCACCTGCACTGATTCGAACAGCATCGAAACAATTAAAACCATGAACGAGCAATACCTGTTTTACATCAAGGTAAAAGAAGCCAGCTGAAATCTCGTTAGAATAAATGAAACGATAAGTGGTGTACTCATAATCGTAATACAATACATTAATATAATTACTGTCTCGTTATTTCCTTTCTTCTACTTGTCTTGTTCCCCTCAGGGCAACGACTTTCACTGTTTCCTCTCGACTTTTCCTTTCACTTTTCTCCGTCGTCAATGAAAATCGTATCGTTTAACCGAGACGAACGTTTCCCGATGCTCGACGACACTCTCTGACCGGTTAGAACGGAAATATCAGAATGCAGATTGCTTTTTCTCTCGAACCGGTAACCGCCGGAAATTGGATACGTCGGCGTCGCACGAAAATCGTCGACGGGAAAGCGGCACACTGGAATTGCACTCGTGAGATTAATGTCTTCGCGTGTGCGGCTGAGAACGGTCGTGCGTTTTCCAAGGACTGCTTGAACAGCTGGTCCGCGTCGGACGGTTACATGGTTGTAACGATGTTTCTTGGATGTCTGACGCACACGGTGTTTATTTTGGAGTCGTGGATGAAGTCTATTGTCAGCTCGCAATCGTGTACACCTGTGGGTACTACAGAAGTTTTGGAATAAGTAGACTGTCCAGGTGGGGATAGAAATGTTTTGGGGGGTAATTGGGTAAATTAGCTTTGCATTGCTATCTGGATTTTTTATTTATCAGGGTTGAATTTGATTCGATAGTAGTATGTACGACAGGATGATCTTCCTTTTAGTACAGTATGCATAGCATTTTCGGTAGGAAAGGGCAGTCAATGTTCGGACGAGTAAAATTAGACGAATATACTAACAATTGGTGGGAAATTATATTTTGCAATATAAATAAAATTTGTCGAGGGAGTTCCTAGATATTCAGCAATGTTTATGAATTTTATCGCCCTTCTAGGTCGTAGAAAAAAACGTTTATAGATTTCTTCGACAAATTTCCCGCGTGTGAACAATATTTTTATTACGCAATCAAACTCATCGTCGAGCTCATAATAAAATTCACGTTGCACAAAGGTTCTTTAAAACGTTCAAATTATTATTTCCGTATTTAATCCATGGAAAGTGGACTAAAGACAGAATAAACCCTTGGCTGAAATTCACCCTAATTATAGTCTCGTGATCTACAAATGAAAGGGGAGAAAAAAAGGAACGCGTGAATCTAATTAATCTACGAACTACCATTCTCTTTCCCCGCAACGGAGATGCTCGTTTGCAAATTCACGGTTCCGACGTCGAGCTACGAAACGAGTAAAAAGCGAAGACAGTAATTAACTGGCAGAACCGAGTAATTACTGGGTCGTTCACTTCGCGAGACATTCAGCGCATTCAGTTGGTATCGTTGCAACAATTCGCAGTTCCATTCGCCTCGTCGAAGTAGAATAAGGCGCGAGTGGTAAGACAAGAGAACTGGTATACCGGTTTCTAACGCGTTTCGTTGATCAACCTTTTGCCCCAGTTAGCTGAGCAAACAGGAATTAACAAATGATCACTGATGCTTCATTAAATTATCATCGGTCGTCGCCGTTGTGTTTGTATTATTCCAAGGAAATTAATGGAGAATGAAAAGTCGAATGAACGATTTCGATCTGTACACTGTTTAGGCAAACCGAATGGGTGTTTAATCGAAAACAGGTTCCTAAATTATGTTAACTTATGCACGTTGACACGAATAACTAGTGGGAAAGTGATGTTTGAAATGTCAATGCCGAGATATAATATGGATAAAGATAACTAATTGATAAAGAAATAATTTAGAGAATACTATTACAATTTATAAATATTACCAGACTTGAATAATAATGAATATTTAATTACGAATAAAAAGAAGAATCAAAAAGGGCCTTCGATTCATTATTAATCCCCTTTAAAAATTTTAACAGGCTCGCATAAAAATAAAAACCCATGTATCGTTGGCGATGTCATTGAATTCGCGTTTAACAATTCACGTTTCTCAAATCCTGCAATTCAGTTTCATTCCGCCGAGCCTGCATAACTGAGTTGATCTGCTTATCTGAAGCTACATAAAAATAATGTAATGGAAATTTGAACGACGAATGAAATATTAATAAAATATTATATCAAGGGTATGCACGTTCTCTGGCGCCCTGAAGTATCGCAAATCCTTTAGTCCACTTCCATTTTCATTCCTAATGCAAAATAATGACAGAACGGCGCCCTTTTAGGCCCCCAGATTTTTACCCAAGGGTTCTCTCAGAGATTTGTGTCCGGCTGTTCAACGTAATCGTTGCAAGCAACGGCATCACCACTACCAAGGAGCGAAGGATTACGCGAGGAAGTTTGACCCAGCGAATGGAAAGGCTGAAATGTCTTCCCGAAGTTGGGTACGTGATTGTGAATCGATCTCACGATTCGTGCAGCCGAGGGGAAATGTCTTTGGCCGGGTCTCATAACATCCCGTGGATATGTTCCTGAAGGACTTTGACAAACCTACCACTCAAGATATTACATCGTTACAGATATTCCGGATATTACATGCTCGTGCTGAAAACATTCCAATATTTTCAGTGAAAAATTTAGGCTGAGTAATATATAAGTACTAAATGGTTGATAAAAAAATGAACAATCCTCAATTTATACAGTAGCAACTATTTGTACGTCGATGATCACTTGGAAAGTAACACTGTTGTTATCATTCGAAATAAATTAAAATTCACTCAGGCGATATGCATATTATTAATAAGTTCGTGGTTGTCGATTTTCAATAAATCATTTGTTGCTGGAACAATGTAGAACCTGGTCGAACTTTTATATCAGTCTAATACGAATTAAGTGATGGAACGTTGAAGGGGATGAATAGTGTAATATATTTTGGCAAAGTTATAGTTTAAGAATGTTTAAAGTGGCTTTAGAGTGCTTGATCACTGTTCTGCACACGTGGTCCTCAAGTACCCGCTTCAATAATCGATCAAGTGTGCAATATACGCAGCTAGGATCACACTAAGGGATCCTGATTAAGGAGAACCTAGCCAGATAATCCAAGGATCTACGTTGCTCTTGTGCGCGTCTGTGTATCGTAGTTCAAGATGGAGTTATGATATATCCAATCACAGCTAAACCGGGAGACACGAATTCTAGGCAGCTGGATTAAAATTTGAATCTCTTCGATTCACAAAGGAACACTTTCTCTGTATTTCACCTAATCGAAGTCCTTAGTGAAACGAAATTTAGCTTGGTTCGAAAAATAATCACAGAATATCAAGATGGACATTTCAACGATCTACTCTCCATTTGTCCCTAAAACGAATCCAAATGGAAATAAGGAATCTCGGGAAATCGACCAGTGAACGCAGAATATTCTTGTCGTTTCCTGTGAATCGCGACTCCATTCTCGACAAATTGTCCCGCAGATCAGCTTTAGCGTCGCGATAAACGTCCGGAATGAATACAAGTCTCTCGTCTGGGATAGATGCCTCAATTTATCCTCATTAAAGCGCTCAGAACGCTCTCATAAATTGCTTATATGAGAGGCTTTAAAACCCGATACACCGTCGAGACGTCGGCAAACTGGCAATTAACCAGCAACTTGTCGTGCACCATAATCTGTTTTTTGCTCTCGTAATATTTACCTCGCTTCCTTCCAGAATCTCAGCGATGAAGCGTTCAACTGGAAAACGACGGTTCCCGTGCATTTCATTCGCCGAAAACGTTTCTTAAACATCCGTATCGATAACCAGAATGTTCAGGTTGTTCTATAATCGGCGTAACCGTGACGATACAATTATCGATTGATATTTAAAGCATTCGAAGACATTTAAGGTGTTAACACCTTTAAGCGGCGGTATTTTCAAAAGGTTTATCTTCGTTATTATTTATATCGTGAAAGGCAAAAGAAAAATCAACTTTTATCCGCAGTATCCAAGGCGGATCACGAATAGCTATCAGTTGATAGAAATTAAATCCTGTGTACATACATACAGGGTGTCCCGTAACTACCATAACATCGGGAAATGTTGTTTGAAGCTCGTCTTTGAGTTATTAACCGAAAACACTGCTCAATGAGAGCGCCCGTAGAAAGCGGAAAATGTTGCATCGTTATTCATTAGTAAGAAATAAACTAGTTATTCTTTTAATCTATCGCGCACGGTCGTGGTCGTTATTCATGAATAACGAATAATTCCACATTATCTTTAATTTAAGAAGATGTAACATTTGCCGTACGCTTTCCTCGGATACCCTCGGGGCCCCGTACACGACCGAGCGCAGTAGAGAGGTACGGGCCTGGGCACGTGCTCCACGGGCGCACTCATTGGGCAGTGTTTTTGGTTAATAAATCAAAAACGAAGCCTCAAACAACATTTTGGTGAAGGGAAAAACTGTTCAGAATTAGTCCATCTACTCCCCATTCTACCGATGTTACGGTAGTTATGGATATATAATACATACCTCCAAGCTTCAAATACCTGGAAACAAACTTCGCATTTTTTCCTTTAAACCAGATCTCTGCGCCTAAATCTGTCAGCTACTCTCCCCGCTACAGTCGCGATACATTTAAAAACTCCAACGATGCAAACTGAACAATAGACACGGGCCTTGGCGAAAATTTCGCTCGTCCTCGCGAAGAACCTTGGCCGAGGGCGAGACAAAACACGTGGCCGTCTGCTTCATCAACCGACATGGCAGTGTATAAGACACGTTGGTCAAAATGCTTGGGTTGGCTGCTCGGAAGCGTGATACCAAGAGCCATCGAAAAATCTCGCAGGTAAATATAGCTTCGAAGCTATTCTAGCGTCGCGTTATTGACCACACCGGGGGGTGTCGACAGGTAGAAATGGGGCGAGGAATGACCAGAGGGAAGATTACACGGGTGCGTGGTAGAGATAAAATTTGAAGCAGAGACATCTCCCGTTGCACGGGATCGGCTTGCACGGTTTCGCACCCTTTAATCTTTCGATCCACCACGGTCACTTTGGACAGGGGTGTGCTCCATTTTTGTTGGAATTCGATAGGGGAAGCCGGTAGGTAATTTGAAACGCAACGAGGCGGCTTCGCGGTTCGGTGAATGGTAACACGAGCTATGGTGATTGGTTGATGTTTATCTTCTTTTTTGTTTAGGGAGGGGTAGAAGTGTTTAGTTGCGGGTGGAATTTTTGGTAATTAATTGGAACGAGTTGCGTGTTTTGCTGTTTGATTAAGATTGAAGGAGGGTAGCGGAGAATGTATGTATCTAGGTGGATGATGGATTGACATTTTCAATGTTTTTCCTGGTCGGTATATATTTGCCGTATTTATTGTATTCATTGCGGTTTTATCAATTCTTTGGAAAACTTTTGTTCTTACAGGCACGAATTGAGTATTTAAGCTAAAGTGCTTCGATTAGAAAATTTATTTAGACCGGCATATTTATGCGCGTGTTTGATTTCAAACATTATTTTGCGTATTGTAGAAGTTATTTTTGGTAAGCTTCTTTATCAATAAAAATAGAGAACAGTGATACCTTTCAACCATTAACAACTTTATTAATATAAAAGGTCGACACACGACAACTCTCTCGACAATAATTCTCACACGACTCAATACTATTCTCTCACAAATCTACGCTTTTCTCTATTCCGATTCCCAAACTGTTCTCCTTCACCTTCCCAACTATTCTCCTTCCCAAACTCTTTTATACTGCTTCACCTCTCCAACTATTCGGCTTCGCGCACGCATCAGCCACTCCATATATTCTTTCACTCACAGTTTCCCTTTCATTCTATCTCTCATTTGTTTTCACTCATTTAGGATTCACACCGACACACACACCCTTCGACCACATTCGACGATCCACATTCGATGTTTCTACTAACACTCTTCCTCCACACCATGCTTATCATACAACTGCCTCGAAAAACCTCGAGACCGTACTATAAACACAAAGGCGCCAACAAACCTGGCCCTATCCGCTAATATATTCTAAAATATCCACCAATACCACAGTATTAATAATTGAAAATTAAAAGGAACTCGGCTGAACAAGTTCTTTCGATAATATTTGATGATAATTTAACGAACTCGGCTGAACAAGTTCTTTCGATAATATTTGATGATAATTTAACGGAAATTGAAACTTCATATGTCGTTCAAGCACTGACTCAAACAAACGTTTAATATATGTATTTATTCGTCTCATAGATATTCTATTTCCAATATATTGCATGTATGTATACTAGAGGCAATATTACACACAGCTTTTCGACAAAATGAAAGGGAACGAAATAATAGTACAAGAAGCTGCAATCCCTCTCTTAACACGAGTTTCACGAAAGACCATCCACAGCAGGAAGCGGGACAAGTATTCGTAGAAAAGGAAAGAGAAAGGGAGGGGACGATTTAATAAAATCGTCCACGTCATTTTCCATTTGTCTTACCCTCTATGAATACCAACGAGGCAATCGAGGAATCTACGAATCCCCCTTATAGAAACGAGCATAAAACATTGGAAAACGAAACTTCTTTTCCATTTAATTTCTTCTGTTCCTAATCCTCTGCCGCGTTTCAGTTTTATTTTCGCGTTTCGCTGACGATTTTCCACCATATCTTGTCACGAACGAAACCGTCTGGCCGGACTTTACAGGCGAACCCAAGGGAATATCCGTGAAAAGAACCTTAAGGTTCGAGGCTTCGTTTAATGATGTGTCAAGTCCACGTTTCTGTTTTCCTTCTATCTTTGCAGCTTATTCGGTGAACGTTTATTCGATGCGAAGAGGAAGATTCGATCTTTAATTGCGCCGGGATAATTAGGCGTTAATAGTAAACGCATTTGCGGGATTTTTTTGGAGAGGGGGGGGGGCGTGTTATCTATCGTGGTTAATTTAATAGATGGTTCTAATTGAACTGGACTCACTGTTTGGACGGGTACTACGCAATTCGTACTTTATACCGTTTTTCTATTCGTTTTCTTTTTTTAATAAAAATGTGTTCATGTCGGTTTAATTGCTTTGTGGAAAACCAGCGCTAATCGTTAGCAACCTCTGCCTCGTGATTAGCAGAATATATTTAAATGTTATTTAAAGAAACATATATTTCTATTGAGAAATATTCTAGTTCACTACAAGGGTACACAAATGTACCTGAAAGTTTGACTTGCCGCAGTCATGAGACGATGCCATCCATTATTCCTCCCTGTTTTTAATCATGACCGAGTCACAAGTTTATCCTTGTCCTTAGTTCCGGCTGGGGATGCCTGTACAATTATTTCGCTGCCATTATTATGCATGGCGACCCTGGTCTGCACGCGGACGAGTCATTTCTTTCGACCAGGCTGTGATATTAAAATTCCCGTCCAGCCGGAACGGGGATCGGCTTGCGTATCTGAAGGAGGCGGAAACGACCCCGTTTTTTTTCCAAACCGGCAACGAGGTCACGGATGAGCCTCCTCGATATTCGATTTCTGCCCGCCGCGACGATAAATCAGGGGCCGGCTGAATGACAGCGAACGATTGCCCCTGAAATTGTTATTCGATTGTCGATACTTTACGGCATTTTGATTTTCTGCCCGAATGTTCGCCCACGATAACCCGTGTCGCTTTGTCGCGTGGCTATTCCCGCGAGATTAAGGTGAACAATGGTGACGTGAGTGATACAAACGATGATTTTGGCGGGGTACAAACGGCGAGGATACGGAGCGAGCGAAATAGATTGCGTTTCGACGAAATAAGTGGAGGTAAATGGGAAAGGAATGGAATAGGCGCGAGCGAGGAATGCTTTTGAAGTGGTAATCGACGAGGATCAATGATAAGTGGAATGGATGGTAGGAGGAATACATAGGAGGAATGGTGACGGAGGAAAAGAGTTTTGGAGAAGCAAGTGGAGACGAACAGAAATAAGTGAAATGGACCGTATCTTTTTTTTCGTGAAATAAGTGCAGTAGTAGATCGGTAATAGCTGATGCATGAACAATCGTGTGGGATACAAGTGAGGAAATAGGTCGATCCTGTACGGCCAATTGGCTGTATCCAGAGCATTGAAATAAATTGCTTGGCATTACGATAATTTGAAATCTGTTAGAATACGTCGGAACTTTGGCAAGAATGTTTTAATGCAGGTGTTTCTACGGATCAATATTATTCGATCCACTGCGACCTTAATTAACTAACAAGTGAGCTAATATTTAGTAACAGGGTACTAAATATAAGTTTGCCTGTTATGATATCGGATTGTACGTTTGAACAATTTCCCGGTATTACGTTTTTCGTGGTATAATTTATGGGATTGCTTTCGCTTATTCGGCAAGTAGAGGAAGTTCGTATTTGGCCAGACACGCGCACGTAACACGCATCGTGATGGTTCTGTTTGAATAGGACTGGAAGTTTTATTCTTTATCGGCGAGTACACTTGATGTACTATGCGACAGTAGGGTATTTACATTAACTATTATTAGTAATACAATTGTCGTTATATAAAGAAAGTATTATGTAGAACGGACGAGTGTTGGATTAAGCAAACAGAATGTGTTAAAGTTCTATTGATGTATGGGCTTGCAGTGATGTAAGCCAGTGCATGGTCAGACAAGTAAAATATTTACCATGCCATAAAGTTTCTGCCGATAGAAGTTCGAAATTCGATTTCAGTACTGAACATTCCCCGCACTGTGGATTGTTTCATTTATAATGACCAGCTCTACAAGTAAAACAGTGCTATGTCCGGTGTAGCGATGGTGGATCAGGTGAGTAGAGTAGAGCGGAGTGAGAGCTTTGTTAACAGAAGTTTGATCTTCAAGCATTGTTATCCAGTTCAGAACTATTCAATTATGAGATTATACGTTTATCAACACTGAATCATGCTATCTATTATTATATTTGACATTCTATTAGTGTTTTTTAATAATTACTGATCTCTTAATAATTATCCAACAAGGACTATTATGATTATCCTACTATGAGGATATGTAAAATATATTACAGATCTGTTTCAATTGCAAGTAATAAAGCAGAAGCGTTATAAAAAAGTATTGCCACTGTAATTTACAGAATTTTTATATTGGGTTATTAAAGAAATATTAAATATTAGTTTGATACACGTTTTCCTATTTTATTCAACGCATTTCAACAATTTATTAATTTCGATCAATACGGTGTTAAGTATTACAAATATTTGTGCCTCGAAAATTCCATTCACGCAAATATCACATATATTAACATCTGTAACATATATTCAAATCTGTTACAAGAATTAAATTTGTAACGAAGTCTAACTTTTGCATTTCGTTCACCTTTAATTATTCCCTCGGTAAATTATTCGAGAAATGAAATTACGTTTATCCGTTAATTCTTCGGCGATGATGTAAATTGGAGCCAGTACACGCCGATCTTTGGAAGCGCCTGGAAATCCTATTTACCTTAGCCATGGAGTGGTGTTTTGAAATTTAATTTCCAGCAAAAGTTGAGAATTTATGTTGCCAGCAGGGCGGCGTACATTAACATTCATAAAAAAGTTCGAACAGTTCCAGTCGAGCGCAAACTTTCGATGGTCTTGTACCAAGGCATTATTGTACCGAAGTTTTCATTTACTTTTATTCTTTTTTGGAGCGAGGAAAATAATTATCAACTACTGTCAGACGACAAAGATTCTTCGCATTTATTATTTATACTTATTTTGTTCGAATTATGCCAATATTAGTACTACTTAAAATCTTATGCAGTCGTGCACATCATCATAGAAGAATATACTTGTTCAAAAGACACCAATTATTGCGAACGAAAATTTCATTTTGAATACAAAATGAAAAATAGAGTTCGCAAGATACGATTTTACGTGTGCAACTGTTTCTCACGACTAGATTAAATTAATGGAAAAAAGAGAAATTAATTTTCTGTGTATTTTGGAAAATTTCTACTCAGGGGTTTGAACGAAATTTGCGGAAGAAAATTGTAAAATTGGTATGTTTGCCATTTCGTGTGTTGCTGCCCCGAGCCCTGCTGGTACGAAAATTGTTTCGCAATACGGTTCATGTATGAAACACGTATTTTCATTTGCACGGAAATTTCTGATGGACAAATGGTGCACGAGAAATAACAGAACTGTATCGGAAGACATCAGAACAAAAATTTGGGAAATATAAGTTACACGTGAAAACAGATGATTCAGTGACCTGATATCGAGTTTCAAGCTGATTTTCGTGTACGTACGAAAATATATCTAGGAAAAACAAGGAAGAAATTATACAACAATCGTCCATGGTATAAGACAGTGTTCGAGTTGACTGGAAAGTTAATGAAAATTCAGAAATACAAGTCAGTTACAGGGAGTAAAAGTACAAGGAAAGCTCGCGTTAAAATATATGAAATTTTCCAAGTAAATAAAACGTGACATCGAAAAATATTGAAAACCTTCAAGAACAATGAAGTGAAAAATCAGGGACGATTAAAAATTGTTAAATAAATAAGAAAAGAAATCTAGAATCGTTAACAATATCTAAACAGTTCAAATAAAACTTTGAATACGATAGAAAAATTAAAAGCAGAAGGAAATTGCTCAAGAGGTATTGAAACCATGGATTATGACTAATAAATGCGTTTCTATATTTACATCAGAATTGTCATGGCTTTTCATTCGTGTCTACTGTAAATCTTGCATATTCATATTTCAAGGACGAGCATTTACTTTGGTGACTGGACGAATACCCAATTCCCTCCCCAATGATAATGCAATTCAGGCACAAGGTGGCCAACGAAAACTATGCGACGAATCTAAGGTGGAAAGAAAAGAACAAGTGGGTACTTGGTCTACGTGATAAGTTCTTCTCGATATCTATTAAAAAGAGAAGCACCAAGATTGAAATCGAATTCTTCTGTACTCTCTTGCCCTATTTCAAGCGTCCCATTACCGATTCAATTCGTTCGAAACAAGACATGTAGAGTGTGCTTTTGTATAATATTTTTCTTTATTGCATATGATATATAATATGCACCGAAAGTTTTTATTCAATTGTAATTAAATAATCATTTAAATACATTTGGTAATCAAATAAAGTACCTACTGGAAAATTTTCGATCTTTAAACTACTGTAACTTTGTGAAAAAAAATTGTACAGCAATCTGCTTGGGCTCGTTTTGAAGGGGAATTTTCTACTCTCATTTCCTTGAATATCGCATTTTTTCGAAGACTTCTTTACATTAGACAACGGAGTGGAATACCAAGGTACTTTTTGAGGTGCACACTCTCCACCCAACGAGCAATAAAATGCGGGCAAACAAAATCGTACGTAAATTTGAGTCGCAAATAAAATGTTTGCAGCTCCGTTAAAGCATCGTAAAAGCGGAGGCCCCGCCCTTTAAAACGAGCCCAGGTAGATTGCTGTACGTCTTTTCCCCACGAAATTACAGCCGGCTAAAGATCATTAATTCTGTCGTCGAGTGTATAATTCAATTATTAATCACAGTCGAGTAACCGTATGCTTCGTGCCAATGTTTGCCCCTTTTTTTCCGTCACGCCTCTGTACAAAATTTATAAATAAAATATGGAAGTAAGTCCCGTGGGCAAAAAATGTGACGAAACTCGCCGGCAGAGCAGTGATACCATTCGTGAAGTCGACACGCAATAAATCGCGGCGTGTTACTCATTCAGTTGCAGTGATTCAATTTTCCGTCGACTCGCTGAAAATTCTCGAGAATTCGCGGGTTCTCGCAACGAAAGCCAAACTCTGACGCGAGCTTCTCGGCGTCAAAGAGAAATTCGAAGCGTGTCAGCTATGGGAACAGGCCTGGAAAATTGCTCTTTCCCTCGGCACCGGGTGAAAACGTGGCTCTAAGATGCGAGCTGTCGTCACGTTTCCATTGTTTTCCAGCCAGCTTTGCGCGCACCGTTGCGCTTTCAATGAACGACGAAAATCTTGTTTCAAGCGTGTAGAATCGCGTTCCATCCCGGGCGAGGGATCTATTTTTGTTGCTGCCTGTGAGAATGGTGTTCAAGGTGAAGGAAAAATTCAGCGAAACTGTGAGAACATAATATACGTATATTGTTGTCCATCGATTGATAATCAAAGGCTTGCTCTTCCAATAAAACAACTTTTGGTGGCAGCACTTTTAATGCAAGCCCAAGCGAGACAAATTGCTATAATAGAATAATTATGTTGCCTAAAAAATTTCAATTAAACGGCACTCAACGAACACCAATTAGGAAAGCGTTCTAAAATGAAAATTGAAAAATGATTACTACTAGAATAATGAAAATAAGATAACGATTCCTTGCTTACCAAAATAATGAAAACAATATTATTATTATAAATAGTTCTCCGTCGTGGAATTTCCAGCTGCCCCACGACACCGTCGCAAAACCCGTCGAAAATTCCAATAAATAATCCATTATCCCCGATGGAAGTGAAATCACTGAAATACCTCTCATACCATCGGACCTCTCTTTCCTTTGCCTTCTCGTCGTTAAAAGTTCCAGACGAATTTCAGGTGCCCTATATCGGGCTCGAATACGCCCGACGTCCCGACGTTTCAACCGAGAATCACCGTAAAAGCCACGAAATCGAGTCGCTCATCCATATGAAACCGAAGGAAATGCCCGAGTCAATGTTTTATTCGACGGGCTAGCATCCAGAGGATTTCTTTGCCGGGCCTCTTCATTCGTCCCGCCACGAAACAACTGTAAATACGCTGACGGCACTCAACATTCAACGAGTGTTGCATGCATCCAGAGAATACCGGTTACTTTCATTTCAGTCTTACGTGCCCGAGGATTTGCAAGGATTTACAAACGGCACGGTCACGTACCAGCCTCGGCGACGTTCATCTCGTTTTGCTTTTGAAAACTTCCGTTCGCGGTAGTCGCGTTCACGCGAAAATGGGGAAAGAGATTTTAGGATCTAAAGGAATTATCCTTGCAGAAAACAGGTGAAGGAAAACGGTCGAATTCGAGGCAGAAAATTGTTTTGTTCTTGGAAAATATATTTCTATAATTTATATTATATGTGCCTAGTAGATTTGTATTTTGCATTATGTGTATTGTTTTCATGGCTTTACGCGTGCATAACTTTTTATATGGTGTTCGATTGGTAATGGAATTATGACTGTTTTATAGAATGATTTAGGCAAGGAATTATTTCTGCAACACTGTTTTTTAAACTGGGATATTTAAGCGTATGTTTAAACGAAGAAGCAAACTGTTTATAGCTGAAACGTTTTGAATAAGCGCAGCATTGTGGAGGCGTGATTTGCCTAACAATGTACTGAGCAGAGTAATTAGTTTCTTGCTGAATGGAACGCTGTTTGGAATGATACCGATACCAGGTGAACGTAATAGCCAGGGTAGCAATTACGATTCATACGTTCGTATACGAAATATATCAACGGACCTCTGTTAACGAGCGATAAACTGTGCTCACTTAACAATAGATAAAGTTATAAATTGCAGTGTTACAAAAAACTGTGAACTTCCTCAGTTCACTTGCCATTTACCGTTTCCATAAAATCCAGTTTATTGCAGCGCTACGAATATTAAAAAACTATTAAAACAGTAAAATTCTTTTATATCGCGAATCTTTGCATCGTTTCGCAAACATAAATAACACACAGCATTCAATAATAGAAAAACGTACATAAAACTGTAATAAAGGGCCACGACGTTTCTACCATAAACATTGCGAAAATAAACTAAAATAAATCATAATAAATCATAATCATAATATCTAAAATAAACATTGCGAAAACACTACTCACACTACCAACCATAACTATTATTGTTAGTATAATTCGAATAATCCATTCGACATTTCCAAAATGACAAAAGCGTAGGCCCAACTAACACAAAAATAATTTAATAAATTCCACTGAAATCTGGCATACTCTGCAAATATGCAGTTCCTGTAAACACAACAATATTTCTGTAAAAGGCACCACGAAAACCTCAAAGCGAGAATGATTCGTCGCACACCTGCTTCATTCTGCATCAGCATTCGCGTGAGCATCAACGAGAATCGTTTTCAAAGAACCGCGAAAGCGAACCAGCCGCTACAAAATATCCGTTGCGTACCAAAGGATTTTCAGGAAGGAATTCGAGGCGCAACCTAAAACAACGAGATTAATTTCAGTTCGCGTTTCACGGACATTGCTCGCGACAAGAGGCACAGTTCACGGCTGGCACGCGGCAAAATAGATCCGTCAGCGACGCAGAGGCGGACACGGATTTCCAGTAAGTGTATAAACCCAACGCGTGTCAACCCGAAGGCACGTCGCAGCGAGTTGAAAGCTAACCGAAATACGAAACACCCGGGGGAATGTTCCTTTAAATATGTACGGGTGGCGCGGAATCAGGTTGAAAAATGAAAGGGACCCCCGGCGCCTACGGCTGTGCCGTTTTACTCACGATAAGTGCTTTTCCATTGTTATCCATCGATCCCCCACCCGCGACAGACGTATATTCGCTCTTTTCGTGCTGGGCGAAACTTTTCCGCGGCTCGTTTCGGTGTCTCGACGTGTTATGGCGTGGGATTGTGAATTCTAAAGAAATTAAGTCGGTGTAAGTGTAATGTAATTGTAGGATTATTTTTTGTGGGCAGTTGTGATTGACTCTTTTGTACTTTAATGATATACTTTATTGTCAAATATCTCTATTCTGTATCTCAAGTCAACTCAATACAAGACTCGCACCGATTCTCACTCAATTTTCTCTCGACTCGACTCAACTCTACTCTCTTCTGCACTCTCTACTTCTGCTTCTGACTCGCGCACGCATCATCCGTTTTCCCTCGCATTCTATTCATCCTTAGATCTCACTGATTAGGACACACACCGACACACACACCCTTGCCACGTGTCACAGTTCGACCACGGGTCACCATGCACTCAAGACTCCACGTGCATTCCCCGAAATCATTCACTCTTTCCACGAGATAAACATTCGCTCGATCCACATTCGACGTTTCCACTAACACTCTTCCTTTGATGTACTTGATATTACAATATTTTTACAATGTATGCATGTTTCATATTTCTCTAAATACTCGTACAATCAATATATCGAAATTTCTGAGAAATTTTTAAACGAGTACATTTTACACAGACACAGAAAGGAAATCATAGGTCAAGGGTTAACGCATCGAGGAACCTCATCAGCTCAAACGTAAATTATTTAAAAAGAATAAACAGACTGGCCTTTACTTGAGCGTTAGGATGTTCTTGATAATAGTACTCCAACGATGTTGGAACTTCCATAAAACGATTTTCTACATCCGAATTGTCCCTTCAGTTCTGACCCTATCAACGATCGCAGTTGCCCAGGGAGACAGATTCGATCAGATACGGCGAATCGCTGTTTTCTACAAGCCTAACGCATTTTTCGATGACACAGAAACAGACTATACACCTAGAGATTTCTTCCCCGTCCTCAGCAATCACCTCGTAAGTCTTAGGATGGTAATTGTATGTCGATAACTGCACTATAGGATCGATTTAACCCGATACGGTTCTGTCGATGGCCTTGGACCACGCAATAAAACAGCTTTAGATTTTGTTTATGCGTTCGTTGCGAAGGGAAGATCCACGGCGATTCAAACTGTTTTGTACACTCTGTACAGACGTTCGATTCACACGAATTTTCGAAGGGAAAAAGCAAAAGGCAGTGTGGAACTGGAGCACCCCCTATTTCCACTTGATATTATCGACAAATTTTAATATAATGAATCTTTCTTCCTTCAATTCTTTCTTCATACGTGTGCAATATATAATCCTAAAGCTTAATGTCAGTAGCCATCCCCCAGTTTATGAAAAAGGTACAGAAATCATCAGCAGAACCCCCACTAATTGTACCTCCCACCTGCGGCTGAAATGGACCCCCCAAAAAATCCAGTTCAGGTATATAAAATTACAAGCTTTCCCCTTTGAAACTAGCCCATGCAGACCGTCGTACAATTCTTCCCCCGTCAAGTCACGGCGGTTCAAAAATCGAAAATTGAGTAACCCTTTAACTTAACAAGCAGCTGTCTACCGGTACTGTACAAACAGCTCGCAAGACAACTTGGACACGTCTACTCGAATGTCCAATTAAAGTCGATCGAAACCGCCTGGACGTCCCAGCGACGACCAAAGTCACTGGCCATTTCTAACGAATAGAATGGCAATAATGAATTCACGGACCGCCGTTCTGTCCGCGTTTATTATTCAACGGCAACATGGCTCGATAAATTTCACGCTGACCCAAAAATGCCGCGGACAACGGGCTCGAGCGGAATTTAAAGCGTGTTAACTTCGAGCACTTCGGGCTTACCTACTGGCTCCCACATCGATGTCGACCGATCTTTCCTCCTAAGGTCACGGACAGAGGCGCCAGGATGAAAGAAAAGACGTGGCGTGGACCGTGTTTCAAAAGGCATTCGACGTGCCACTGTTCTATTTCTATTTTATTGGAACGTCGGGAAGTTTTGGATGCAGGTGGTTGTTACGAGGGGAATTCTTGTTGGATAGGGGATTATTATACGTATATCGCGGAGATAGGAAGGTTCTCGTATCGGAATATGAAGAATGGGGGTATTACTGCACTGCTTCTGGAGGGTTGGGAATTTTTGGTAATTTAGGGGACAGGTGTCATGGGTATTGGGAAGCTTGAGAAGTTAGAAGGGTGAAATTATAGTTCTGTCTTCGAGGTGTGTTGTTATCTATCTATCTATCTCTGGGGATTGAACTTCACGTTGTCCTGGGTCTTCAATTATTTTTATTTGTTAGTATCATGTCAAATAAAATTTGACATTAATGTCTGACGCTAATGTCTGTGTATGCGTGGGTGTGCGTTCATAAATAAATGAAACGGATGCAGAGGTAGAACGCGGGGAAAAGTGGGTAGAAAAGTCTGTGAGTGCGTAATCGGCAAAGAGAATAGTTTATCCGACGATTTAGTCTTACTTTATTAATATTAATGTTTATGTATAGTATAGTATCTAAGAGTGTTATTGTTAACAAAGTAGGTTAGTGTGATTAAGAGTCCCGAGAGAGAACCGCTTCAATCATACATTAATATAAAACCAGTGACTTCTACGATGATATATCAGGTCTACAGGAAAGTTCTGTCCTATAATGTCATCTCAAGTTTCAACATATATGGCTGCCCCTTTTTACCATTGTATTTCTACATATTTGCTTTTTTAAACTTTAAAGCATTCTTTTCTAAAGCATTAGTAACGATGGAAATGATATTGTTCAGTATATATTAGTAAAGGTATTATAGTATTTTCGTTGAATTAAAAAACGGATAGAACTTTTTCTGGTAGACCTATTATTTAGAGGAATCAAATTCTAGCAATTAGACTTACAAGGGAAAGTCTTCCTTCTACAGATGAATCACGTATAATCAAAATTGTGAACATAAACAGGTCTACTGAAAAGTTCTGTCCGTTTTTGAATTCACAGAATAAATACATTTATTAATATAAACAATTATTGAACAATATAAATTCCATCGTTACTAATGCAATTTAGAAGTGCACATATTTCGAAATACAATGGTAAAAAGTGGCAGCAATACAATGATGACACTTGTGATGATAGTATCGGACAGAACTCTCCGGCAGACCTAATATTTATAATAAGTAGAAATAAAAATTCGTTGTATATCGATACTCTTAAATCGTTTCAAACATAACAATCTATATTAACAGTGTTTCCTGTCGTTAACTTACTGTGTTATCTTAACAATAATTCATTACCGCACTAGAGTTTTTCGACGTAAAATAAACAAATAAAAAATCACTCGGCTAAAGAGTAGCAGATGATGTTTCAGATGTATTTTCTCCAGCCAAAGTTCATGCCTTGCGAATCACTTTCCCGACGAATCGTCGCCTCCACGTCCTCCCAGGCAAATGATAGCTGTTCGTTCATATTCTCCGCATCCACGCCCAGGTTGTTAGCGAAGTTTCTCGTGAAATAAATTCGGCACACGACCAAACGAACGTCCAGAGCCCGATCTCGTTATCGTGACACACGAGTTTCAGCGTAACGTGAATGGAGGACACCCATGAATTGATGGCCGCCGGGACCCTTTAAAAGCTTCATCGCGTGCAACTTCTTAACCGAATATAAAAGAGCACTTGCATAGGTCTAATACGTTCGGTACTGAACGGCGAAAATTCGCCGAGTTGCGAAATCTCGAGCGCACTTGTAAACTCGAGAACTCGCCAACAGTGTAGCCCAACAATCGTTCCGTCGTCTTCTTTTTTGGGGGTTTTTCGTGAACAAATTTTTAGCAAGCTGTGAATGGGAATCTTGTGTCTTCCTCTTTCTTTTAAATCACGACACAAATTTGGTTGGAATGTCTTTTGATTTTAGGAAATATAATATGGTGGAATGTAACATTGAAAATTTGTTAGACGTGTTTCTTGTAAAGCTAAAATATTGATTCGATTGTAAATAGTAGTATTAATATTGCAACATAATAATGGTAATTAAGAAACTGCACATATTCTTATGGTTTCTTATGGTTGATCTTCGTTTTTCATTCTTCACTTACAAGGTTTGCGAATCTTGTGAATCGTCTGCGTTCGGTAAAACATTTTAATAATCCTGTACTCTCATTAGATAATATATACATGTAAACATGTAAATGTATCTGACACTGTCACGTGTAATCGCTTCCGCACGTGCATCCGAAGGCCAGTGCTTGAAATACCTTTCGTGAGAAATCCGTATAAACTAAATTTAGAATTATTAAGCTCCCAGGAATCAAGAAGCCTTTACGCAATAATTTCTCCAGTCTAAACATTATTGAACCGTTACTCGCCCTAAGCCCTAGAGAAACTGTATTTCGTCGTTTGCCAAAAAAGCAGCAGCACACGATTATACAGTTGCGTTAAAAAAAATTCTGGCTTTTATCTATTGCTCTATATTATTCAGTTGGTTAATTATGCATCAAATGCCAAAAGTCAGGTTACTTATCTCTATTTATCACATGCAAAATTTATCTTCCATTGCTTATTATTATATATTGAAAATTTGTTTAAAATACTTGTTGCAGAATTTTAATTTGTTTTGTATAATAACAATTAATATTGATACATTTTCCAATGTGTTGGACACTATTCAGAAGCGATTGCGCGTTAAATAATTCGAACGAACTATCGAAATTACAGTTGGCACTTCAAATTCATCCGTGTCGATCACGGAAAAATGAAACACGAAGGTTCTCTGCATTGTCAGCGTCGCGAAAGCTTGCTGCAGATTACGCGAACGCGATCAAAGCGGTTCCTTTTTATTTTTCCATTACGCCGAGGGCATGGGAAGTTGAATTATGTTCTCTAAAATTCTCGTTCGTCTTCACGTGAACATCAGAGCGTCGTGATCGAACCAGCCGTTGCTTTCAAGTTGCACGGTTTCATTATTAAGTCGCGATAAAAGCTGCTGCCGTTAAATATTATTTCGCAGCTGATGACCGTCATGGCATTCTCGTTTTCTATGAAACATCAGGATCCTCTGAGAAATAATATTTGATACGTCTAGTGAATTCACTGTTTTGTTCATGCCTGTAATAAGTAGATAATATTCTATTCGGCGAAAGATATTTAACGGTTGAACGTGTTTATGTGGAAAATAAACTAATTAATGGAAGAAGGATTGATTTCTATCCAGTTTCGATTTACGATGGTTGAAAATTCGATACTTAGTTTTGATTTGATAAATTTTGGTATTTGATGAATAAATGTAAAGAATTTATTTCGCGTGCATAATTAACGTTATGCAGAGTTTTATTTCCATGGTACATACAATTTCGCGATATTAAATTGGTGGCACTGGGATGTTCAGTTATTAAAACAGTAGACACGTTTAATTTAATTAAACGATCTTTAATTAAATTAATTAAATTAAACACGCAGCAACCATTCATTCTTATTAAGAAAATTGAACGTTTAAAATTGAACTTTCCGGGGCGGCGTGATATTCAATAAAACCGATGGACGTTTGACAATTTATTTATATCAATCCAACTAAAAAAAAATTAATTGTAACCAGACAACTTATGAGGTGGCGAATGGAACATTTAAATGAATCACTCCTTAGCAAATAAATGAAACTTCACCTCGGGCAAATGATATACAGACCTTTACATGACATATACATTTTAAAAGGGCAAATAGATTTTACAATCAAATGTTTCTTAATAAAACATTTTATATTTTTGTGATGACAGATACAAACAGAAAATCCGAACAAATGGAAAATGTAATAAAAAGGTATCTTTTAAGTGTTAATGTTTCATTCAAACTGCAATATTCATATACCGAAAGAGAAAAATTGCGACACGGGGATTTTAATGATAACCGTGGACGAACGTTTCCATTTCAATAGCAACGTGAGTGTGGATCACGTTACGAACAAAAACAACACAAACGCATTCCGCAGAGAAGTCTTACAGAACGTGGAAATACAGTGGCATCGTGTCAGCCCAGAAACGCTTAACAAGGCTTAACGTTCACCAATATTTTACCGAAACCTTAGAATCCCAATTCTATCGTCATATCTTCCCTATTTACGATGCATTTTTAATGAGCCAGCAATGACTTTGAATCATGTTGAAAAGTCTATCGATTTGTCCAGTCACTGAATTCTCATTTATAATGCACATATTGTGCAGGCACTATTAAATTTTCATAGGTTGTTCCGATATATAGGAAACAAAATTATTCTAACGAAATTCTAAGACTATTTTATGTTACAAAATTTTACTAATGATACATTTTTTTCGTTCGTGCGAATTCTGTTGTGTATTCAAGCTTTCGCACAATTTTGTTTTTACGATTATTTTTCAAAAGTTTGTTTTAATTATTCCAATATTTCTTCGATTACTTTGTGCATTCGTGGCACTTAGTCGTCTTTTTCTTCTAGAATATGCAGTGACAATTAATAAAATTGATCTGGAACTTCCTCTGAATTAATTATCTCCGGTTTATTAATGTCGAACCTTGGAATGCGAAGTCCTTGAAATATTTGAACGAATACAATAGAGGTTCGAGAGCACACGAGGATGGATGCAATTAAAATTAATTGCGATTCAAAGTTGATGAAAGCGTGGAGGGATCAAGGTCAAAGTACAATCATATTAATTTTTTCGAATAATTAGAGCAACGTTCGCAAACTCACCTCATTATCAATGATCACGAAAAGCAATTGAAGGAGTGTAGTTATTTGTATAGCAAAGTTGTACAAGGTAAATTAATTCAATTAATAAAGATTATTCAAATAATACCCCAAACGATTATAATCATTTGTAGAAACATTTTTCTAAAGAATAACATTAAGCATACAATTACTCATCTGCTATAATATCATTAAATAAACGGAAATAGAATGTCATTCAGCATAAGATATTCGACAATCAATTCAAAGTGCAGTAATACATTGATCCCGAGAAGAGAAACAAATAAAATATTTGCCAGCTGGCGGAATTTCTCTACAAAGGAAAAAAGAAAAATAATAATAAAAAAAGGAATAAAGGGTCAGAGAAAAGACCAGATGCAGCCAATCTAAACTTCCACATTTCCAACTGCCATCTGCCCCCCTCCCTTGTATTTCAAGCACACCAAAGAGTCCACGCCATTTCGAAAATCATGCCATCAAGCAGAAACGTCCGACCCAGTATAACCGGTTCCACTTCCCTCATAATCGACCGTCTTATTTTCCTGGTAAAAGTAAATGTGCCTCCAATCTCTTCTTATATCTCTTCTTATCTAGACCCACCCCAAATCCTAGAAAAGGAACGCAACGGCCATCACTGACCAGGATTTCCGGTCATCCTCACAGGCAGCGATTTTCCTGCCCGATATATGTGACCGAGGGACAGAAACGTCAGTTAGGGGAGCAAGTATCAAGAGTCGACGCAAATGTCCGGAGCATCTTTTCGTGAAACGACGCAACAGTTTGCCATCGATTTGCATAATGGCGTCCGAGTTCAGCTGGCGTTTGGCCAAAAATACGTACGTCGATTTGGTCGTGCCCTCGAGGTCGGAGATCAGGGTGACGTTGGACGAGGGTACAGTTTGTATAGTGAAATTTACACGCCCCTGACGTAGACTGAGCTGTTCGTTTGACGGTGAATAAGGTTCGACTATTTTTTGCTTTATTTTGAGCTGCGTATGATTATTGTCGTTGGTGTTGTTATTATCTATGATACAATATCGAGAGCTTTATAATATTTGCGATTAAGACGGTTTCATAGTATAATTAAATTTTGTAGAACCGTCACTTCGATCGATACTCAGACTGAATTTTATTATCATCTGACAATGAATTTGTGGGTTTTTTTTTATTACTATTTGTAACCTATGAAAATATTTTTTATTCCGTTTTGGGGCGTATAGTGTGACACTTCAAATTTATTGGAATAACATTGTTCCTCTCTGTTTGGCAGTTGGGTTAAAAAAATGAAAGCGAGGACAAATATAAAGTGATATGAACATACAGTATATCGCTTCAGTGCAACATAAAATCCTCCATGAGAAAATTGAATTTGTACATAAAATGCGACAACTGTGACCAGAGTGCCATCGAATTCATTCGTTTACGAGTTACGACATAACATTCACCTGTATTTTGCTCTCTTTCTTTCGTGTCTCTTTTTGTGGCCCCAAATTGGATAAACCTGAACGATTGACAAATGTGAAATAGGTCGGAAAGTGTTGATATTATTGTTGAGGAATTTTCGTTTATACTTTTATTTATTGCAGTGTATGACTGGACAACGAATATCGATGTTGTTTATAAACGCGACTGCGATTCTAAACCGCAAGCTTAAACTATTTATTTTGCGTTATAAACGTAATATTGGACGTGCATAAAAACGCGAGAATACAGCTTTAAATAAAAAATATGAACGCAATATTTTTTCTCTTTAATGGCAGTCACTTGTCACAGACGGAGAAAAATTTAAACCTCGCAATTCGTTGCGAGAAATATTGAGCCACAAATCATAAGTCCTACGTTACGAATATCAAATATAAATTATGAAGAAAAACGTTCTAAAAAGAAACTTTTATATCAAATTGATTAATTGTTAAAATCCAATGGAATCTATCAAAAATAACACAGAGATTTAAGACTATATAATCTTCCAGGAAAAAAAATCATTGTCTGCACCCACTTAAAAATATTATTAACCCGCAATAAAATTATCTCGGAACTGCAATCCTTCCTGGAATACAAAATTTAATGAACTGCACAGGAACAGTCAACTATTTCTAACACCACTTGACACACAGAAATTTCCTCTCATCGCTAGTTTAAAGCGTTCGCGTAATTAATAACTGAACGCAATTAATAATTTAACGAAATTAATAACGGCCATGATCCGAATATTCCACAAATTTTCCGCAAGAATTCGCCTTCGGCCTGCTCGATTAATCCGTCCCACACACGTTGTCAGATGAAAGGTAATTGCTTGTCTAGTTTACCTGGCTTCTGCGTGCCACTGCCGCCCCTTCCACCGATTTGTTTATTGATTAAAACTTAACGCGACGTTACAGTACGCTCTCCATTAGCTATACTTTCCTGTCATGTGATTGCACATTATGACACGTTTACATAGTACAGGCGGGACGGTTATCTCTGGCCAGGATCGCTGTTTTACAAAGTATCGTTCTCAATTTGACCAATTACGCGATAATTTACACGTTGGGCGACAGCAAAGTTTCGCTCGTTGAAATAGTATGGTTTGGAAAACATTTGTTTTGATAAAATGTTTGGTGAAGGCCCTTTCTCTCAACAAAATTGAATATTATTTAAAGGTCATATTAATTAAAGTAATTTTAAGTTTCCAATAAAATTCCACTTACTATATATGGAGAGTTTATTTTAAAACTGGTGTAAGTCCTCTTTTTAAAAAAATGAGATATCACATAGTTTGTAATTAATTTAGTGTAAACGTTTTATTTATAAGTATCAAAAAAGAGCAACAAAAAATGGGCTTGCACCATTTTCAAAATAAACGGTCCATATATTTTTTAAATGGTTTATGACTGTAATAATTATTTCCAACTTGTTCTCGCTTCTATAACAAAAATTTTGTTCTCATTGTTAATAACAGAGATACTAGCCAAACTACAGTTCAAAATCCTTTGCGCAAAAGTTTCCAATTTCAACACCAAGATAATTCCTCCCAACAATAGAAGAATGAAAAGGAAAATATAAGCGAAATATTAACAATAAATTGCTCAATTATATCCTTCCATTAAATCCGATTTATTGATTTTCATCACCGATAATCAACTGCACATATATCGCAACATCCGATCGATTTATTTGAATTCACTTATTTAAACTTGCGTATTCTATAGACTGTCGAAAGAATTCTAAAAGTGAATCTACTTTTCTTTTCTTCCCACCACCGTCAGCACACCGACTCGAGCGCGTTTGCATTTTGATCAAACGTGTCGTTGTGTCGTTCGATCAGGCTGCCTCAATGTTTCTGACCTTTCGAGACGATTTGGTCTCTGCAAACAATGACGATGTTGCTCGTATACTCACCACACGCAACACAGGTCGCCACAAACACAAAGGCTACCCCGTGTACTCAACAGGCTGCCACACGGCGTTACGTGAACCTAGACATATTGTAGTACAACAGAACGACACGTGGACCATGTAAATAAGCCCACCGAATTGTTGGACCGAAGCTTCGTACAAGTTTCTGCTCGATTGCCCCGTTTGTAGGCAGACTTTGTACCGAAGTCGAGTTACGGTGTGGATCCAACGGGGGCACGCTATTTTGTTGGGTGTTATTTAACGGAGTTTGCCGTGTGAATTTAGCAGGGGATTTTCTACGGCAACGCAAATCTTATGCTTCGATTTTATACAAATTTTATTATCGTCATATACATTATTATTGCGGCAGGGTAGTAGAATAGACGAGTCTTTTGTATTCCAGAAAATTATCGAAGGTTCGTCGTCGAAATTGTTAGCGCAGTTTAACATTGATTGTAGATAGAAATCAATGACAGAGTTCTACGACGGGGGACGAATATCTTTCGGAGAAATTAGTCATCTGGGACGTACAATTAATTCCGTGGTGTCGTTGTTTATTTAATTTATCGGAAACAGGATTTTGGCTTGCTTCCATAACGGGTGGATTGCGTGAATTTATTGTGCATCGATTCACGAATGTTTGATTTCAGTTTCCATGTTTTTCTTTCCTCTATTTTATTAGAAGAATGTAATACCGTGTGGAATATAATTAATGCCCCAGCAGAGACAGTACTTTGTTAAGATTTTCTCTTTTCCTATGGTTTGTAATAGAGCGGAGGTTGGATTTATTCCAGATTTCTAATAACCCGGCGAACATTAGTGCTGGCGAATGGGCGAATAATGGTGCGAGAGCTACCGGAAAACCGAGCTGAAAGTTATGGCATGTGGCCAATGAGTTAGTTTCCGTTTGAACCAGCTTTCATATTGCTACTTGACGTTGAACGACTGCAACAGCCGCCGTTCGTGTTTAATAATAGTGACGTTCTCATTGTGCGACAGAGTTACAAGATTCTTTGGGAAAGGATTAACTAGTACAGTAGGCTGCAAGTAGAAATGGTATGCGCGTGGCCAGACACACATGTGCTGGCGAATTTTCTATTCCCCTTACGCTTGTAATTTATCGCGTATCTAATAGAATATGTACTGATAGAGTACGTAAATATAGATAATAAAATTGTTTAAATAATTCACAATTGAAATTGGTAAGTAAAGTAAGTTAAATGCAACAAAGAAAAATTAATTTGTTTCATTGATCTCATAGTTCAGAAATAATTCCATGGAAAATGATAATTTGGCGAAATTACCGCATTTTCAGCAGAGCTGTAGATTAATTTCAAAAACTTTCTACTTTTTCTGGTTCAATGGTGGACAATTAGCCACGTCGAATAGAGTATAATTAACTTTAGAATTCTAAATTCGTGCCATTTGGAGCAACGTTTTCCATGGCATAATTTCGGCTAACTTGGTTTTCATAGGAGTTTCCCATTTCCGCCCGTGTAAATGTAATTACACGACGCAGAGGATATGCAGCAGGAAGTAGTGATGGGCTCGCCGCCACGGCTATGGGTTTTCCCGTAGGCGTTTATTGCCTTTTAGCTCTGTTCGTATATTTATTTTTTCATCGACACCGTTGGCGTTGACTGCTAGTCTATTAATTATAGAAGTGCTGTAACTCTCATCGATTATTTCCAATTATGTTCACTTTCCACGTTAAATTAATACCAGCGAAATGATAACATTTTCTTATATAACATGACGTATTATAAATTTTATTCAACGTAAGAAATTTAGAAAGTTTAATTGAATGTTTTATTTATAATATTATAAACGGTCAATCGTGTCTCTGCTTTTTCACCGTAAATTTAATTCTGAATAATTCCTTTTGTGTCGTAGTTTAATTGTTTTATTCGTTTCTCGTCGCTGTGTGTGATCGGACACCGTCTGAATTCGCTTGACTTCACGTTACTTTAAGAAGTATTATATTTTCCTCCGCCATCGAATGCGCACAATTGAGCTCAGAAACTGTATCCCGTGAAAAGTCGTGAGACGTTGTTAAGCTCGGTGGAGCATTTGTGATTTGAACATCCACTCCTTGCCTCGCCACTGCGGATTTTATCCTCTTGTAAGCGGATAAACTTTATAAGGTTTACACGGCGACGATCTCCGAGCTTTCGAAACTCTAGAGTAAGTAGATCATGGAGTTAAACGTCGAAACAAGACGCTGACGTTGATCCATCATTTTTGGTCTTCGCAATATCGGCGAAGGAAAAGTTGAAATCCCTTCAAAGGGATTTTTCACTCATCGTCATCTGCCTTTGTGTGTTCTGAATATCCGGCCTTGATTTTAAGGATCGATTATAGAGAGGGAGAAAGAGATATTGTGAAATATATATCTTTGTGTGAGGTAGAATTTTCTGGAGTTTATGATACACTGGATGTACTTTGTGTAATATGTTAAAGAGCCCCGATATATTATAGATTTAATATTATGTTGGGATTTTTAAATTCATATGTGGCTACTTTCATAAATTCGTATTCCTTTTATAAAGTACATTTTATAAACTCGTATTACTTTTTATCACCATTTGGTATTACATTCTTGGATAGTTGAAAAACATTAAAATGTGTTTCAGGTATCTTTTTACAATAATAAGAATTCTTCAGATATCCAACAACGCTATTTATAACAATAGATATTGTTCAGGTATTCGTAAAATATCGGTGCAACATAAAAACATACTTCGAGTGCCACTTAAATGTCAATAAAATGATAAGAGCTGTCGAAGCATCGTTCAAGCACAATACCACTGTGCACAATAATTCATACTTCTGGCAAACGCTATTCAATATTCCAATAAAAAATTCTTCCAATACCAGTATTGAGACGAAGGCATTTATATATGTATATATCAGATTACCTTTTCCTAACTATCTACATAATTCTTCGATTTTCTATTTTCCATTCATGCATACTTTCTATTCAATTCGTGAAATGGTATCCCCGCAGTGAAGAGCGATGGCAGAAGTGGTATATTTACAAAGGTATATTTATGCAGTCTCGTCAGGTTACAGTCGAAATTCAACTTGGCTCTCACCAAGGGCGTTTCACGAATTCATCTTTGGAGTTACACAATCCGCTTTGCATTCTCCCTCACAAACGTTTGCAACACGACCTAAACGCTTGTCACTAGTAACCATCATAGTGAAACACGACGTGGCAATGTTCGAAAATGCACGAATTTCTTAATCTTCTGTGAATCAATCATGATCACTTTATAATATAAATAACAAATGAATTAAAAATTCTTCGAACGTGACAATTTGCAAAGAATTTCGAACAATTTAAGAGGAAAATTATTGGCAGAAATCGTTTTCTATTCATAGTGTATTGCACGACATGAATACCTTTCAACAGGTATTACTTTAACTGAAATAAATTTCTAATATTACTGTAAATCTGTTTTACTCTGTATCTATATTTTTTCTTTGAACCTTTCGAAGAATTTCTGTGCATAGTCGTGTTAAATTCACTTTTAACAGGATATTACGGGGTCGATAATCGATTTTGTTCCACTAGTTCCGGTTTGAGGGTACCGGGAGCATCTCGACTCCTTGCAGGATGCTATTCATAATGAACTTGTTACGCAATCTCCCAGCTGACAGGGCTCCATTAATCGTTGTGCCACGGCCGTGGACCTGGATTTCAGGCGCACACATCAGACTAACAATCCCTCATCGTAATTCGTGAACTCCCTAACGAAAGTTGCGATTCGTCGACTCATCGACTTCCGTTCCAATAAAGCCGTGACCTCTTCGTTTTCGAAATTGTGTTGTCCCACTTGTCTGCGATAGCCATCTTCTTTTTAACGAATCGTCCGTTTTCCATTTAATCAGCGCGATGAAGATGTAAAATTGATGGCGAATTAAAATTTGATCGGATTTTACAATAATACCAGGAAAATTTATTGCTTCGATGTACCTCGAAATATCGAATATTTCCAGCATTTCCCTTTGGCAACGATTATGTCAGTGTCCAGGCGATTCCATTCGGATCATTTTCAAATTTGAGTTTGATGGCATCCTGTATTGACAGGATAAGTTTTATGATATAAAGTGGGACTTATGGTTTTGATGGGTCATTCGATATCGTCAGTTAACTTGAAATTAATTTTTCTCTTTTTTGTTGACGATAACGAGTGTACGACATATTAAATATCATAAATAAAATTTCACGTAACTGCATCGAGTGTAGTAGTTTTTCAAAAAGAAATGCCAATTTGTTTGATTCCACTTGTTAGTGCTTTCAGCATACATAAACGTCCATTCAATAACGTGCGCGCCAATGTTATTAATTATTGTTAGCTATTAGTGATTTGCCAGCATTAGACCGTTGATTGACGATTACACATTCTGTACTCTGTGGTCCATTTATAATATTATGTTGGCTGTATTCTATTGATCACGTAACAACGTGAACCCATGCTATTAGTCGGCGTGTAATGTCATGATGTTTCCATCGATGTTACATAACGAAGTATCTGCACCCCTCATTAGCGTGAATTTATTAATTATGATACCTCTTCCGTGGAATATTTCTCCCCATCGCGAAATTCTGTTATCGCAATTTTTTACACACCATCAATTTCATAATTATTCTTACGCGATGCAAAAAGTAATACAATACCTTCATTGGTACTTAAACAAGGTAATAATCGAAACAAATAAGATAGCATCCTTTTACTACCACAAAGTAAATAAATAATATAAAATATACTTGCATAAATCGATAACCAAAAATAGAATAATGTGAAAGGGGACAAAGAATAAATTTTATATAAATGGATTCGCAATAACTGAATTCCCCTTAAATTAAGTAATTGATAGGCCAAAATTTCCACCCCCTCTAATTCAACAGTTGACAAAAGTGCGTCACACATTCGATATTCTGTTTCGTGATACAACGAGTCTCGGTTTCATCGAAAATTATCAACATAATCGCCCCTCAAGTTTCACCGCAAAGCTGCTCGAGTTTCCGCAACGCATACTACTGTTCGTTATTACACGAACACCATCGCCAGGGAAGATTAACTTCACCCTCCAATGAGTCGACTTTCCCTTTCTCGGGCTGGTAACGTAGCCTTGTAATTGACACTGTTCCCCGATATACCAAACTGTCCTCTTTCTACCATAAAGAAGCCGTCTTATTATAAAGTTCCAAGGGTTGGCTATAAACACGACGTGGGAAATGGTTTGCTGCCAGAATTATTATGGAACCCTGTTTTCCGCGACAACCACGAGACTTTATTAGGATCCTTCTCTTGGATACTACGATTGTTATTCCCAGGTTTTGTTTCAGTTCGATTTTGCGCGAAGTAGCGAGTTTAAACACGAGAAATATTTGGGTGAATTTTTTCTGGAATTTACAGAAATTATTTTTGTGGGCACTGTTCGAAAGGGTTTGTGAATCTTTGTACTCGTTTCGTTCGAATTTGGTAAATAGTTTAAAAGTAAAGGTGCTTCATCTTGTTCAATTTTGTTATTATAATATATTTGTTGAGTTATAATACGTGGAGGAATAATGATTGGACGAAAAGGGGGATTGTAATGCTGGCGAGGAATGTGGGGTGTATTTTATTAATGCTGATCGAATCTGTTAATGGGCCAAAGTTTTTGCTGCCTTTGAGAAAATATATCGAATGTGGGTTAATGACGAGCGCAATATAATACAGAGAACGTATCAGGAGTTAAATGTGTGAATGCATTTGTACTTGCCACGCTTTCCTCCTGTTTCGCCATTTCTTCTGCCTACTATTTATATCTGTCACAATGGCATCAGTTTTTCTGCCGTTTGCCGGGATTATTATATGTCAGTCATTATTACATTTTTTCATGCTTGGCATTAACTATCATTGGGCGACCATTAGTACAATTCTTTTTTCTACCTAAAGTAATTTTCGTTTATTTCGAGTATTGAATCGTCGAGTGTATTATTTCTGATAACGTGATATAATTGCATACTTGTTAGAAGTCCATCAACAATAACGCGCTTATATTTTAATGTACATATCCCGATGCTGCACTACAATTTCGTTGATCGTTTCCATCTCGATAGTTTCGAATCGAGGTAGCTGATATGCTGTATTATCTTTCGGGACGTTCTCTATAATGACCTCATTATGCAAAGTCCCAGCTGAGTTCTTCCTTCGGCTATAGGAGAGATTTTATTCCATTTTACTTCACTTGCCTTATCTGACATACTGTCTCGATGAAATCGTCCGACTGGGCGCTATTTTTGATCACGCGAATACCCCGAACCCGACTGTCTGACCGAGTGCTGTCTAAATCTACTTAGACACTCGCGCCTTCGACGTATTGGAATACCTTGATTATCGATAATCGATACGTTTATTGCAATTCATTATTTTTCTATATTATATTGAAGGAAAGACCCGGCGAAGAAAGCATTGCAGAAATGTGCAGCGACAATTATATATCGTTGTATTTAATAATTATATCAGAGTTGTATTTTATACCATCAAAATGAAATAGAAAATCCAAAGCGATTTATTTTGTGGGCAACGAACCAAGTTAATTATGAAATTCGAGTTAAATCAGAGCTGTGCTGTCGAATTCAACATTTATTCAACAATTATTGTTCGCTATAATGGTAAAATAATATATGTTACAATATATGCACGCGAGTAACAATTTCTTCTTACTATTTAGCTGATGAAAATTTTAATTTAGAGTCCCCTGTGAATAAGCTGGAGAAAAGGGAACACATAAATAGTGGCAGACTTTTAAAAGGCAATCGCGTTTCTGATTACACAACGTAACTACAATTTTACTGCCGATCGATTGTTCCGGACAATCAGAAAGATCGCGGGTCGACGTGAATGAAGGGCGCAAAAATAACCGCGGCTGGATAAATATAACGGCAAACTATTGCGTCAATCCGGTGTCCTTGTTATCAGCAGAGTTACACGCGAGTAATTGCGTCCTCGATGGTCCTAACTATTACGCCTGGCCAAACGATGAACCGCCGATGTGTGACATCGTTGTGACGCGTTCAATCTCTGTGAAATGTTTCTATCCACTATTTTTAAAACGATTCCTTCTATCTGGTTGGTACGGCAATCAGACTTTTCCATTTATTTTGCTTTCATTTAAACACGTGGGTGGGAAGATTTTATATTTCTACTTTCCCTTTAACCCTTTCACTGCGAACACCGTGCAATATTATACACATGGGTGCTCAGATATTCAGCAACTGTTTGCCAACAAATGTATATAAACTTTCCCTGCAACAATATCATTACTACAATTATTCATATAAAGCATTTAACTTTGTTAATTAAACAAAGTATATTAGTGTTTATATTAATAAAAAGTATATTACTTTGCACATCTAGGATAGTTTCATTTTTTATTATGGCCGTGAAAGGGTTAAGTTTGATGAACTTTTTGGATCGATAACGATTGAATGATGTATATACATCATTCGTGCTGATTGCAGTAGGATTGTAACAAAAGGGGCACGCGAACGATCTGGCTAAAGTTTCACGACTGAGGAAATGTAATTGCTTACAAATTTTGAGAGCTTTAGTTACAGTTGAAGGTAGAGTCTATCGGTCATTTGAGTTCTGCCAATGTTCCCGTTTTCGAAGCCTGCAAGCTCGGGGAAAGTTCAACACGAAGTTCTATTGGTGTTATCGAGAGTTTAGCTTTCGAAGAAAGCGTTCCAGGAATTTCCTGCTGTCCTTATGCGGGCTTCCTCGGTGAATTGAGTAATGTGAAATTGTTAGGTCCATTACTTGCCTGAACGCTAGACTGTTACGTTCGTTGATTAAAAGTTCTACTACCGTAGCTCTATAGCCCGATTAGAGAAACTTTGTATATATGTATGTACAGTCAAAGAACTGGAAAGATGTTAACTGGGAGATCGATACTGACGGGGTGAACTGTGTTTCTGGAATAAGGGTAGAACAACAGAGAATTCGAAAATTTATAAATATTACTGAATCGCTTATCTGCGAAATCAATTCGGCATACATGTATATATGCATGCGATTGATGAAAATTTAAAGGTTTCGATTAATTATTCGATATTGTGCAATTCCTCATTCAACGCAAGGGAAGAGAAAGGGAAGAAATTATATATATAAAACTGTCACTATATCGTTCCTTGTTTCATAATTCTTTACCACCCTCGTTACTACCCAAATCCTACGTACACTTTTATAAATAATTATAAATAATTATTCACGATAAATAACAGCCGTAAGATTTCCGCCAATTTAAACAAAATTCATTCGCAGGACCCATCCGACAAATATTCCAGCCTTTCGCCAGTCGTATCCAAGTGAATTTAACAACGGTTTGAAAAAAATATATTACACGCGATACAATCGACGCTAACGAGCAACGGAAACGTACGCGCACGCGCCTCATTTGCCACGTTTCCGAAACTCCCTGAATAACATTCCCTTCCAACGTACCATCGTCGTGCGAACAGGTAAGAGAGAAAGATTTCAGCGTGTTTCAAGGGCCAAACTTCATCAACGACCTCTCAGCCGGACCCGTCCGATTCAGAATCGCAATGGAGGCTGCGAGAACGATTCGACGCGGCGGTGCTCGAGCCAGAGAGACCTGAGCTTTTTCAGGCACGAGAATAATGAGCGGCTGCGGTAGCCGTCAACGTTGCACCGATATGTAGGTTAATTAGACGCGGCCATTGCCAAGCTCGATTCGGTGAACACAGGTCGCCGCGAACAAAGCCCGAAGATGCGTGTCAAATACTTTCCAAGGAGTGCCTTAATTTGTCTACCGTTCTAATGGCCGCCTTATCGTACCCCGTTATCGACGTTATTTCTGTTGCTCAAACCCTCGTGGGATTTCGATCGCTTGTTATCGTAACGTCCACCCCCGATAACCGGGGAAAAAAGTAGGGGCGCGTACAGCGAGACGGAAGTTTCGGGTACGTGTTGCGTATTTGGAGAAGTTTCACGCTGTATGGTTAACGAAATTGGTATGGCGGTTTTCGTTGGACTGATTGGAAATATTTTGTCGCGGGCAAATTGCTGTTTCCAGTGCGAATTACATATATTGTTTTTACCGAGCGTTTCTAACAGTGGAAAGTATTACAATGATGGAAATTTATAATCGAATGTAAAATTGTAAATGTTTGTTCCTGGGAATCAAGGTTTTCGAAATTAGCTTAGCAGTTCTTAATTGAGAATTTGGCTATATAATCAGTTTTTTATTTAATTCAAATATTTCAGTTGAACTTCGTTTCGGGGAGGGGTGATTATATGAAGACTGCATTTGCGCGTGTATTCATAAATAGGATTCAGGGATTCATGTTGAAGGTCTCGTTCATTTTAATAAATTTCCATTTCAGATATTTTTGCTAGTTAAGGACACTTCGAGAATGCAGGAATAAAGAAATGGTTAAATTGCTTCGGATTCAAGAATCATTTTCATTTCAATGCCCATGGTAGAGGGGTCGGGGGTAATGTTTGCTCTTAAAATCAATGAAACCTTTCGTCGATTTAGTAGAAAAAATCCTCTTCAATATCCGAACATCTTGCACGATCCAGTAGCTTCGTTGATTCAAGAACGTATTCTCTGAAGCATCCACGAACAAATAAATGAATCTCTGATAACGAACCGCCTCTACTGGTTACCTTCTCATTCACCAAGTGGATGACGAATTTTTGCAAGATATTTTGCTTTAAAAATTTGAGACTAAAAAGCCACTGAAGCACCTGTAATTTAAAAGAAATGTTCACATTAACAATTTCAATTGGGATCGTATCTGTCGCCAACTTGCAAAAATTCGTAATTTCGTTCGTTAATATAATTTATGTTTTCCTTTGCGAAGAATTGTGCGCGATTTATTGTTTAACACTTTTTCGTTGGCGTTCGGAATTTTTCCCAAAGGAGTACTTATCCAAAGGAGATAATTGGCAATCGAATCGTTCAATGAAGTTGACATTCAGGCCATGTGTATTTTCGAAATTAGAAATATTTCGTTCGTTACTTCGTTCGTTAATATAATTTATGTTTTCCTTTGCGAAGAATTGTGCGCGATTTATTGTTTAACACTCTTTCGTTGACGTTCGGAATATTTCCCAAAGGAGTACAGTTTCAGGGGCGCAGTTTCAATGTCTGAAAGGTTCCTGAAAAAAGGGGCTGCACAATTTTCTTTGAGAGAACAACCACGTTGTGGGTGTTTATTACAATAACGTCGCTCGGGAATCAACCTTTGATAGATTTCCAGCGATGGAAATGAAAAATTCCGCCGATGCATCAGTGCACGCGAATCGGCGCCTTTGCATGCATAACGCGCGTCGCATTATAAATCGAGGACCGATGAGTAACGTGTTGGATAACTCAACTCTATCGACAGGTGTGTCACGAGCCGCGTAGAATTATTGTTATGCAACCTGTGCATCGGACAGCCCAACCAAGATACCCGGTTTCCTACGTCTATGGTAACTTCTAAAACCGAGCACTGATTTCGTCAGACGTTCCTGCATGCACATCGTTACAAATGTCGATAATTATACAAGCGATCTCAATGTTCGTAATGAAAAAAAAATAAATTAATCACTTATTTTGCGACACCGTCGATTCCCATTGAAAATAATTGGCAATCGAATCGTTCAACGAAGTTGACATTCAGGCCATGTGTATTTTAGAAATTAGAAATATTTCGAAACGAGAAAATGTATAGCCTAGACTGTTTTAATAATCGTCAGCACTGTACAATGTAGAATTGTGCTTTTGTAACTGGAATTACAGTTCGAAGTTGTGAGAGGGTTTTCTTGTCGGTTGGTTCCTCGGTTTCTGTGTAATTTGTTAATATTTTTAGTCAGTTTTTTAACTGGGACCTAACACGAGTCAACTTTCTTGCGAAATAATAAACGTAACGTTGATCATTCCCTGTAGCGGGATTATATTGTATTATAAATGTTTAGTATGGTCAACGGTCTTTTTATATAAAACATTCTATAAATCTGCCATGGGATTACGATCTTGTTACATCCTGGGAATGAAATTTTGATTTCGAAGTAAGAATCGTGAGTGTTTGTTAAAAGGGAAGGAGAATACACGAGGAAATATAAAACTGCGCATTCTCATTCGTTATTCCAACCTTATTTTCAAATTGAAAAAAACGAAATCGCTAGTGCAATCAATATTTGGCCCCACTACGAATTTTCCACGAGAAAATTACACCTAGTATCCAATGCAAAAGAACGAGAAAAAAGTACGAAAAGAAGTAATCAAAAGAAGCCTCCTTTTGGAATACTTCCCAAAGAACTTCGCCTTCCCCGAAGTGTCGCGTAAAGTGCTATCTTAAAAACTTCCTCTATCAGTTCTCAGGAGGCATAGCAACGTATTCAATTCAATTAGCCTTCTAGGTGTCTTCCTTCAATTTTATTCCAAGTCGTCTCAGTGAGGCCTTCAGAAGCTAGCCAAATGTCAGATACGTTCTTTTGGCGGCTGGAATTGAACTCTGCTTAAGCAGCTCTGGCCTTAATCTAAAGGATTATTACTTACTTCTTTCCTCTCATCTCATGCCAGCCACTCGTTACTCTGCCTTTTCCTGTGCTCGTCTTCCGTGGTAAAGGGAGGAAGAGAGAGTCAGAGAGAGAGAGAGAGAATCGAAGATCTGGACATCTTGATTAGCCTGAATCGTCAACGAGAAACTCGACCGCTGATTCTTTTATTTATTTATATTTTTCTCAAAGACGTGTGCTAAATTGTGAATTTTTTTTGAAATACAGATAAAAGAAGGAAATGGGCAATATTTTGTCAGTAAGCTTACACATAGCGTAGGTCGAATTTTTGTTTTACTGGGTTTCTTAAATTCCTTGATAAATATATTCCTTTATGAGCTTGTGAAAAGAGGGAATAAAATTAAAAAAAAATATGGCGCTTTTTTTTCCTTCTCAGGAAATGACACTGTTTTATGGTAGAAGAAAGATCGTGATTAGGTTGACAAAGACCCTCGGCAAGGGCGGAGTTATAAATGGTCCTCTAACTATTGCAGTCCTTCACAAGCACTTGCCACACCGTAAACCCACACATTGATAGGAATATGAAGAATGACCTACGACTTGCGGGCCTTTTCTTCGCGAGTAAAAGGGACTTTGTGTCGCGCAGAAGAAGTAAACACGGTTTTATGCAGCGTACAACGGTACGAAATAAAAACGAACACGATGTTTACACGATGCCTCACGAAGAATCACGCATTTACACAACAGTTAGTGAAAAACATCTATTTATTAAATATGAATTTGCATTCAAACTGAATTCCATAGAGCAATAATCATTTTAAATTGAACATTAAAAAGGAACAATCCTGTTCATAAAAAGAAACAAATATTTCGTCACGAATTACGTACAGGTATCCCTTAATCGACAAATAAACGAAATTTCATGTAAATGAAATAATATTGAAAGCTGCCGATATATATCTCCTTTCTTTTCATTTCATTTTAACAAATAAAGCAAGAGTACTTTCAAATTTTCCCAACGCAGCGTTCACGTTTTTCCAGGCGAAAACTGGTAGTGCCACTAAATTTCACGGAAAAAGCTTGGCACTTCGAAATATAAAGTACGATCAGCTGCACAATGTTCACGCGAGCCACCAAAGCTCCCAGGATATTTTGTAACCGAGGGGCTAATTGAGTTACCGTGAGGCGTTTGAGGGCTTTCGGGCAAGGTGTTAAGCTGACTTTGGAACTTTCGCCCTAACCATCGATCAACCGTGCCTCGAAAACGTCGAAGAATTTCTTACATATTTCCCGCGTGAACGAAATCTGAAATTTATACGTTCTGCTCCAGAACGAATTTTCATTGCTCCTTGGAAAAATTTCACTGGAAATGTTGAACGAGTCGATCGAAGAAGTTTCGTCGTCCAACTGGAGGACGTGGACGTAAGTTTTGTTAAAAAGTTCCTTTCCACAGCCCCTTGTTCCATCCGTTAACTAATTTAAAAAGGAACTTTTGATTTTCGAAGATTCCAGACCTCTTGTCATATCGATCCAGTCGGCATGAAAAGTTTCCCGAGTAGTTCCACGAGTTTTTCAGCTAGAGGGTTTTAAACATTCAACTGTTACCTTGCTTTAGATGGGAAGCTTGAGGGTTCTTCCGCTCTTGATAGGATTGTCTTTTCCATTTTTGCTGCGGATATGTGGAGACGGTATTGTTCGTGTTTTTATCCTTATTATTGGTGATTGATAATCGTTTCGCAGTCAAGCTCGGGTAGAGGGAAATCTATCGCTCTGGGGTGATTTATTGCGTTATTTTTCGATGTATCATATTTTGGTATCGAGTGGCATACAGAAACTTGTGAACCACGTCGAAGTTTCACGGAGGATTGATTCTTCAACCGATTATTATTGTGCTGCGTTTAAAATAGAACTCTTTGTACTTTATAGCAAGTTAATTGAAACGTCAATACATTTTTTATATCGGATTGTCGAAATATCTTGTATTCGTTAATGTTTCATATTTTATTATACGAAGTAGGTAAACTTGCTTATCAATAAATTTGTCAACTGGAGAATAAATATCTTCTATAGCTGTTCCATTTTTTCTTTCAAATCGAAGTTAATGTTGCCTTGAAAGGTATCTCTCAAATAATCTATATTTTCTCTCTGGTTATTTTAAATCGCTTTACATTTCATATATTTTTCTTTAGATTTGCCTGTGTTTTTCCAATCAACGTGTTTGCATTTAGCGTAGATCCGTCGTATACGAAATTCTACGTATAGCATTGGGTTTTCTAAGATGCGAAAAAGAGGACGGTCTGTAGATTGTCTGGATTGTAAGACGTCGCTACCTCTCAGCATGGCGAAAATTCTATTATCAAGCGATCCTCGATGTCGCAAAATCCGATTTCTTTGGCAAACGTTCCATAATATCCTCCTTATGGAGATTTCGTTAAAGCCGTTCCACTTATAAGTAGTTTCGAGTGTTACTCCATTGAAAATCGAAGATATTTTCGACCATCTCTGCCCTCCTATCTATTGAATGTCGAAATGTAAATAATAAATTGTTAAATTATACTTGGAAATAGAAATTGACATTTAAAGTTTGATGTTGAACAATTTTCAGAGGAGACAGACACCTCATGTTTACCACCGGTTTCTTAATATGAAAGGGCCCTCGAATAAATGCAATTAAGAGCTACAAAATTAGAGGTTTTGGCCTTTAAAAGGAGTCCAAACAGATTATTGTAGGATTTGTTTTCACACAGTTACAGCAGTTCAAAGATCGACAATTTTTCCATAAAAATTTAGGGATCCTTCAATTTTATTGCCAAGTGTACGATTATAGAAATTACTATATTTATACATTTGATATAAAATTCATAGAGGATCGATGATTCAGGTCATTGAATAATTTATTGCTACAATTAAATATACATTGTTCTTAATAATGATAGCTTTCCAGGAATTGTTAGTGTCTGTGAGTGTAGTGTAGTGCATCTATTCATTATATCTTACTTCATAATTAATTGCGAGCAATGAACATTACTAATAATTATATTAATTAAAAATACTATAGGGAGTGAAGAAGTTATGAAGGGAATTAAATGATATTTACTCTATATTACGTTTGGGCTCAAATGTGCAGTACAAGATAGTTTTGCATTTTGATACGAGTCTCTAAAGTAATATTCTTTGAATAGGGGAATATCGATAAGATCTTCTTCCTGGGCTCGAGGTTCACGTCGCGTAATTTAAATATAATATAATTTGCATAACCATGCATTCGCAATTGTCTACATTTGAAATACGAAACTTGTGATGCAATGAACTGAATACCGCGATCAAGGGAAAACTCGTTATATTTACCTTTATTTCCTTCAAATGTAAAACTAAATATTGCCAATAGGAAACGTAACACGTTTTCCAATATAAAGTGCTGTATCTTATACATATTACTAATTACTTTCTCTCTTATTTGTTTGTTTAATATTTACTCCTTTCGCGAAATTCCTGTTGTTTCGTTGTCGATATGAAAATGTGGCGTATCGACGGATTTTCGTTGTATCCGTCAAGGTTGTGTTATATAAAGAACCGATGAGTCCATTTATAGAATAATCAAGAATACTCCGGTAAAAATGCATTGTGCCGCTTTAGTGGCCGACACGCAGAACTGGAGCGGGTTTTTCGAATAACGTTGGAAATTCACCGTGCTCTGTAAATTTTCGATATCATCGATGAAGTAGGGAAAATGGTAACCCCTTTAGGAATTGTATTTCTGCATTCAGGCATTAATTCAACTTCATTACAATTCAAGTGGCTTTTCTTCCTTCCAATGCATTCGTATTGGAATTATTAAAACCGTTTCTGTACGTTCATAATTTGGCGTTACAAAATTTCTTTATTGACAGAATTCATTCTATACGTCTGCCTTTTCGTAGAAATAAAGCTGTGTACATGTGAGACAAGACGGGGGCAGATTTAGAACGATTAAATGATTTTACAATGCATAAATAGCGACGCAATTTCTATTTATATATTTATTTTAAATTTATATGTCATAGTAAATTTATTACGATGTTTTTTGAGATTAAGGAGCTCTAAAAGTGAGAAGCTCTAAATAAGAACCAAGTGCTTTTAAATTTAATAGAGCAATGTTCTTGGGAATTCTTTCGTGTTAGAGTTTTTTACATTATTCTGCTTAAGGGTGTTGCAATTCCTTCTAAATAGATTCAGGTGTCCTTTGTCTTCGTGCTGTTAAACGTACAGAAGTTTCTCTTCGAATATATACGGTTCATGCTTTCATTGTGGACACTGCAGAAGAAATAGGGTATCAGAAATCGATCGATTCGTAAGCGGGAAGTAGTAAGAGTCTATAGTCAGACAGTAGGGCAACAGTTAATAATTACTGATCAAGAAATAGTCATGGACTTTCGTTTTTGTCTTACCTTATATTGTTATTTATTAATTTACTTTTACAAATCGTGTATTATCTATTTTTACACGCAGCTGAAAAAATTTATTTAACTATTTTCTTGTTTAAATAACAGCAAACTTCTTATTCTTTCTCGCAGGTGATGCTCGATTAATCAAAAAATGTTGGTCAACCCTTTGAATACTTGAACAGCGAACGTTCGTGGTCAGTCTGACTTTGGTCAATGATTGAACGTCCATCGATTTGCACGCCCGTGTATCACGAGGATTACTGTTTTTAATTCAGTGGTATTTCATATTTCAACGGTCGGCCTTCGGCAATTCTTAGAACGACCAATGGTATATCAATTACGTACTGCTAATATTTCCATTATCGTGAACAGGAATTATTTGAAAAAAAAATTTCAATCCATCTTCGTAAAATAATACCATCATCATTTCAATTATCCAACTTTTATATCCAACGTTTCCTCTGCCTTTCAATTATTAACCGACTCAGATAAACTTTAATTTTTCAGGCTTTTAAGTCCATACGTTGAAAAATTATTACGCTACGATAGCATTATTAAAACGCGTCGAGAATAAAATGTTTCAGAAGACGTAATAAAACGTAATAACATGAAGAGTCGTTTTCAATGAAAGCCATGGAACGGAATGTAATACCGTTCCATCTGCAACTCGAGAATCTGCAAGCAAACTAGCCTTCGCCGCAGAATCCCTCGTCCCCTAGGAACAGATCAGCCGGACGTAATAAAACAATGCCCGCTTTGACAATAAAAGTCGAACCGTCTCGTTCGGGGCATCCGTCGGAGTGCTTCCTTTGAACTGGAATTGAAAGGCAAAGATATCACGCAGACCGGCCGTGGATTTAATTTTTCCTTTGACCGGCAGAGGAGCGACGCTATCGTTGGAAACAGATTTCGTTTTACTTTTCGAATAAATCACTGAAAGCGGAACGTCAAAGCCGCGTGTAAATCAGAATTGAAGTCGCAAAAGGAACTCTTTGTGTCCGTTTTAGACGGCTCTAGGTTCTGACAGAGCCGAGCAAGAGTATCAGCAATTTTTCTATCTCATTGAATCTTCGTCCGTTGAACGATATACAAGGTGGCGCAATAGAAAAATCAATAAATAAAATAAAATCGTGGCATAAAATGTTCGTATACGTTGCGTTGCTTTTAAAAATAAGAATTCTTGGTGAAGAAAGGAGATTAGTGAAATTATTGGAATTGATTTCTGTAACGTTCCTGAAAGCTATGTTGTGTTTATTGAAATACCATGTGTCTACTGCATGAAATGATCGGAAATTTTTTGGACATCTTGATCGTTCGTAGTTCAACACTGGTTTCGAAATGGAGATTATGGTTCTTGATAGTCTGAAAGGTTTGTAAGGGACATCGGGACGAAAAACTGTTGATGGTTTCTGGTTGATTCGGAAGTGGGTCAGATTGGAATTGAAGGCTCGTGTAAGTTAAGTTAAAGGTCATGTAGGATTTTATTTTAGTCTGCTCTAAATGATTGATATAGTCTAATTTAGTAGTTGCTATTTTGTATATGCTTCGGGTATTCTATATTGCTTGAATTTGCTAAATATTTGATGTATTGTGTGAACGCTCATAAATATTTAACACGTTCTATCTATTTTAGTTTAGCTATAGCCTTATTATCTGTTACATTTATTTAACATTAAATAGATCATTTGAGGATACGTCAAATATTGATATATTTTATTTATCATTATTGGTAGCATTTATTGCTATGCTAGAGTAGACGTGTTCTCTAAATTGAACTAGTTTTAATTAAACTGAAATAAGGTAGATTAAACCAAGCTGAACTGACATACCGTTACGTAGTTTCCAGTGAAAACACAATTTCAGAGAATTTGAATCAGGAATGCTGGAACTGATCTAAAGCCAAGTAGGTTGCAGTAAAGAGAATAAAATGAAACAACAGAGAGTCTGAGTCATAGACGTTAAAGAGTAATGTATGGTTAAATGGATTAATGAAATGGAGGCGAATGAAATTCAGGGCAATATCGTATTAAATTATAAAATATTAGATGTAATAGAAGAAACTTACGCGATATAATGCACCCTCTTTTATTTTGATCATTCTTTTTCACAATCCTTTAAAACTTCAAATGAAGTATTGAATGTACATACCTCGAAGCTCTACCAACACGTTGCCAGAACCAGAAAAAGTTTCAGTGCAGAACATCGATGTTTGCAGAAAAAGGAACCAGAAATTGATTAAACAAAATTCGCATCAAAATAAAAAAAACAGTAGATGTATACACTACCGTCGCGTGAACAATAAAGTAGAAAAGGGGAAAATAAGCTCAGTGACATGATTATATTCTCTGTACACGTTTCGATTACTCAACTTTTGGAGCGAAACGAATCACTCGTCGTATTTGCTCGAATATTTGTACCATGCAACCACTTGTCGAACTGGGTCATACGACTCGATTACAAATACAAGGAAAATGTACGGTTTCCATCACCCGAAGCAGGCAGCAAGTATGTATTTAAAAAAATAACATTCACTTGTCACAGTTCAGGACCAATCCCAAGAAAGACATGCTTACTCACTTCTACATTAACCATCCCACTGGCTTTCTATTTAAAACCAGAAATATCTAACAGAGCAAACGAAATGAATTCGATAAATTATTCTTCAAACGGAAGTATTTAACCCAATCAATTTCATAAATTATTCTTAAAAATATATACCATTCAAATCCCTTCATCAAATATTGAACCACGAACAACTTTAAATCACCGATTAAAATAAAATAAACATCCGCATTAATTTCATTTATTTTCTTATCGACGGAAACTTCGTCACGAAATTACTGGACGATTTAAAAAGAAAGTTCAATTCACAGTCGATTGGCGGCTAAACCGATCCAAGGTATAAAACAAGCTTCACATGAAAATAAAATAAACATCCGCATTAATTTCATTTATTTTCTTATCGACGGAAACTTCGTCACGAAATTACTGAACGATATAAAAAGAAAGTTCAATTCACAGTCGATTGGCGGCTAAACCGATCCAAGGTATAAAACAAGCTTCACATACCAGCTTGAAAACTCCCCAACGAGGATCGTGTAAGGATCGTACTTTTCTTCTTCGTTGAAAAGACCGTCCGTCGATGTATCAGATATTGTCAGTTAATTCGATACGTCTGTTCCCTGGCTGAAACTTTTTTTCCTAACGGCCTTTCCAAGGGTTCACCCTCGCGAGGTAATCCAGGTGGCAGGGGGAATTGAGACTAGACAGTGATCAAAGTTCAGAGTTGGCGATCCGTTGGTAAAAGTAATTCTTCAAAGGACTAATAAAAGTTGTCGTGATTGCGTTCGCGACGGATCCGTGACGATGAATCGTGTTTCTTCGCGAAAGGCGGTACTGCGCAAAGGATGACGTCGTGTTTCTTTCTATTTTTTCCCGACTCTTTTATTTCGTTGCAAGAAGCGGAAAGTCGTCAGAGGAGGAAAAGGATGATCCTTTTCCTTGGATACTCTGGAGACTTTCGTCTCTAACGACTTCGACGTTACAGGCTACTTTGAACGGAGGTGTAATTTACCGTTGGTTGTAATTGGGGAAGATCGTTGGTGTTCTTACAACGGGGTTGGAATTTCTGTTTTTGTTCATTTCTTTTTATTTGATTTCAATGATTTGCGCGGTTAATAGTTATATTAGGCTGTGTTTTGTGATAACGTTGCACCTTTTCACGGCAATTCAACGATTTAACGCGAATTTAATACGCTTCAGAATTGTCGTGAGTTTAATTAAAAGGCGAGCAGGACTTTCGTGGAGAAACGATGCGTCATTTCACTGCTTCGCCTGTGTTCAGTGTTCACATGAACCTGATTCGTTAATTGTATGCATGCGGGTGTAATTAGTGTAACAATCATACTTTCCCCACTTGAATATTACAAACATGCAATATAATGTGGCAGAATTTTTTTAAATTGTAATTTATTTTTCGTTTCGAGTTTGTAGTGTTTGCGAGAATCGGTCGGGATGAACTGGAGGCAAAATATCCATGCAGATGATTTTAATGTGGTTGTTATTGTTAAATTAGATGCAACTTAGTATCTACATCATAACGTACGAGGGAAGATAATTTAATTTATATCGCTTCATGTTCACAGAATAATTTCAATGAAACTCAATTTAGATTGGATGCTTTCGTTGGGGTTACGAGCCTCGTTAAAAGCTCGTGTTAAACTTTCTGTTTCGAGTGCAGTTTCTGGAAAATGAATACGTGTTACAAGGAATTATGTACGTAATTATTACGTAATAGATACGCGTATTGTATTATTATCATGGTGGCAATTGATATTACTCCATAAATTCATACTTAATTCTAAATCTTAAATATTTTTCTCTCGTATCTTTCGGAACATATCTGAAAAATTGCTTGAAACAATAAGATTGGTTATATGCGGTTATAAAATAAATGTGGTTCCTAGTTATAACTCAATAATGATTAAAGATAGATTTCTGTGAAACTTTCAAAATAACTAGTGCCAAGTAGGTCGTTGAAATATTTGAAAGGAAATGTGCCTTGAATAATTCAATATACTTAAGCGTTGGATTGTAGTTTGTGAATATTTCGCGTGGATATTTTATTCTGTATTAAAGATTCACGTGACCGTTAAATTTTCATTTGTAATCTAAATATTTCCTAAGATTCTGCACGTTGCGATTTTACTAGACGATGGTACAGAGATATGATTGATCCTACGATTTACGGGGGATGGCGGAGAAAAAAGTGTTGAAAGCAGAACAAAGGGAGTCAGTGACAATGGACCGTCTATAGTCAGACGCACTTTGCATTCACTATAGCAGTATCTATTCTGCTTTGGATCTTCAGATACGTGGGTCATTTGGAAAATGGCCTGACCAAACTTTAAAGAACGTTCTGACGACCAACAGTTTTAGCGATGCTTCATTAACGATAAAATAAGATACTGTGTGGCAGGTGTTTATTAGATGTAACATATTTTAAATCAATATTTCACACATTTTAGTATCACAAACGTTCAATAATATTAAGAGGATCGATATTGTAGACAGATTGTTTCCGTTGACATTTAATATTTTGTTGACAAGAATCAGAAATGTTGATTCTTGACGACATCAAACTATTCATTTAAATAATTGAAATATCACAAAAGTATTTTCAAATAAGGTTACACAATTGTTCTATTATCTCGCCTATTTTATAATTTATTATGCAACAGAATTGGATATAAATATAATTTGAAATCAAAATATAATGAAAAATCAATTCCTCAAGCTTGTTCGAGATCATCTGAACATTTCACTGCAACGAATGTTCAATCTTCAACGTGGAGCAAAATAAACGTTGCTGTTCCCTCTTTTCCTAATTTTGTTGTTTCAATACGTTTGCACGAACGAAGATACAAACTTGGGATGTTTGATTTTAGGAGCAAAGTGGCAGCAGCGCTTTTGAACAAACATCTGCAGATCAATGGCATTTCCGCCGGTTTAACGACGCTGCCGACTGTGGATCAATCGTCGCCGGATCCACAGCCAGAGGATCCACCGATCACGAGCAGCAGTAAAATGAGACGGGAACGAAAAGCTGCCAGGACATTGGGAATCATCATGTCAGCATTTTTGGCCTGCTGGCTTCCCTTCTTCCTCTGGTAAATTTTCTACTTCCATATTGCCGACACATTTAAATACTTCCTTTCATTATTTACATCGCAATTGTTATTACAACATTTGATTTTATACGAATATTCTACGTGTTATCTTCGAATATATTTGCATTTCATATTTGGCACACGGCGAATGTAATAATGCGACGTAATATTTTAATATGCATTTGAATGAAGTCGATAATCAAATGTCACGTTCGTTCGGGGAATAGAATTATTCAAAAATAGTACGAGAAATCAGAAGTTCGTTGAAATATTACATCATGATATTCTCAATGTTGTTACCACGAATTATTGTTATTTCGATTGAAATCTCGTCGTCGTCCATTTACATTTTCGTGTTGATTGTTGGTTCAATGAATTTTCGTTTAAATATACGTTTGCTCATTATACGCGATTTTACATTAATTTCTTATATGTACTTGCATTTTCCTCGGATTCATGCCGCGGCGATGAAATTTTAAATGCCCAGCCGAATTTTCAGGAGAATGTTCCAAATTAAAGCAGGAAAGTTTATGGCTGCCATCAGAAGCATCAACCCGTTTATAAATACTTTCTAAACGGCGGAAAGTTTGTTTCCGTTTTCGTGGTCTCCTTATTATTTCTGATCGAGTTAGGTTCCCTTTAACGAGATCTGGGGGGAACACAATCTGAGTTAAGTCGACTTTCTGATAATTAGGGAAACTCGTTTGAATATATTGAAGCCGGGGGAAAGATCGTTAAACATTCACGTGACCTAAAAGCATTTCTGAATAATTAACTTTCGGCAAATTAATCGAATGCAATTGTACGTGTAATAGTCTGATCGATAATATTTTGGTCTGCACACTTCTTCGAAGTTTTTGTTTCTTTCAATAACAAAGAAGCCAGGACGTACGAAATTCGGAAGGGCTAATAAAACGTTTCGTAAACGGAAGCAACTTTAACAACATTGCAGTCAGGTGTTATTATATTTGCAGGGTATAAAATATTATTAAAATTATTGACAATAATGGACTTTCAGGAGCATTGAATTTTATTTATACATCTTTTAATGCAATTTTGTATGGTTGTCGTTGGAAAAAAAGGTAATTCCACTCTATAATATTATAAATCAGTTAATTTTCATTACTGCGACTTAGGTAAACTTCAACCGTGAAAATAATATATACAAGCACATTATTAGTTACACTATTTTCATCTATTCACTTCTTTGAAATACGACAAAATAAATTGCTATTATATTTCCATATAATAACAGTAAACTAAATTTTCCACGCCTTGCACTTTTCTATTTAATATTGCCGTTCCTACACAAAAATCTATATCCTGCACAATTCTATGCCAGATAATCGGATCCATCATAAACCCAATCGTATAATCGATCTTTGAACTAACAATTTCCTTCGTCGACCAATTCAAACAATCGTTAAAACCACTTACTGTAACCCAAACTTCCTCACGATTCTCCAAACACTCTCCACAAGCACATTACTACACACTTTCCCTCCGTTCCATCACCTTTAACGTTTCACTCGAACGTCGTAAAGGCTTCTGTTAGAAAAGTCGAGGGTAAAAGCTAGGTTCTGCTCGTTCAGTGGAATTTCGATGGGCTAGTCTCGTGTACTCGAGTGCCTTCGATATTGCGGTGCATCCCAAAATTCCTAAGGGCTACGTAGCACGACTGCTCAAGGGTGGATTAGGGGGTGGCAGGGTCCGATCGATAGCATCTCGTGGAGAAAGAAGCCACTGTGTCGTCCGGCGATCTCAAGTGCGATATTCGTACAGAACTCCGTGTACAATTGTGCTCGACGTACGAAATTCGTTTGAAGAATATTGCAACCGTGGTAGACGAAATAAAATAAAATGTGTACTATATAATCTACGACACTGATTTGTGTTCACGTAATCAGATATTCTATTCTTTACTTGGATTTGGATGTAGTAGTAACATTTTCGTCCTTTATATTTTTATTATTTATTTCTTAAATTATATTTCATGGCATCTTCATGAATGGAGGGATAGTTTGGACTTCAATCATCAAATTTTTGGTGATTTCAACCGTGGGAAGAATTTCTTAAACTTTAATTCCCACAAAATTACGGCCTTACCCGTTAGAACTGTAATATGCTCGTCTCTAATACTTCAGAGACAAGCAGAAACGATTATTTGATGTAAAAATTCATGAAGCTCGAATAGTTATGTAATTTATATAGTTAGAAGATTCCCCGAATTGCCTAAATTGCGTTTTGGAAGTGCTGTAAAGAAATATAACAAAAATTGAATATTGTTTTCTGAATTTGAAGCATTTTAAATTGTGTCGAATGGACTTGGGCTGTTTCAATCCGAGGAAAGCGTACGGAAAATGTTGCATCGTCTTAAATTAAGGATAATGTGGAATTATTCGTTATTCATGATTAACGACGACGACCGTGCGCGATTGCTTAAAAGAATAACTAGTATATTCCTTATTAATGAATAACGATGTAACATTTTCCATGCGCTTTCCTCGATACCCCCGATGCCCCCTTACACGAGCGAGCGCAGTCGAGAGGTACGGGCCTGGGCACGCGCTCTACGGGCGCTCTCATTGGCCAGTGTTTTCGGTTAATAATTCAAAAACGAAGCTTCAAAGAACATTTTGGTAAAGGAAAAAGTTATTCAGAATCACTCCAGCTACTCGCCCCCCCATTTCTCGATGTTACGGTAGATACGGGATACCCTGTAGAAGAAGTTTCACCTCGACAGTAGCGTCTATGCATGCGTCAGGACCACCAGCCATGTAGGCACAATTTAGCGTGGATGTTAAGCGATTCTGACAAACGTGTTCGGCCCTGCTATCACAGAACAGAATCAAACCTGCGTCATCGCGTACCAGTCCCCGGATCTGGCGATCCCTTCGTTCAACGAAGTTTTCATCCGAAAGCACCATTGTTCCCGGCGTTTCCGGGCCTCTCGTGACCGTCCGAAGCCGTCCGCAGCGTGGCAGAGTGTGTGCACGCTCGTTCCTCTCGAAGAGGAACAGAAAGTGTCCGGGTGAGATTGTTCCTCGAACGAGCGTAATAGACGAGAATGACTTCGACGTTCCGACGCAGTGGAACGATCGTTTAAAGCTTGATTCATTATTACACGGGCTCCAATGGATATTGGAGCACGATCTAATGTCCCTCGATACGTTTTTAAACGGACCATCGAATTTTTACGACTCCCGGGGATTTCGGGGTGGACAATTGTTACGACCCGTGCTGCGGCTGGCTGGCTTCGATATTGGGAAAGCAAAGGTCCGACCCCTGGGATGGGATGGGATGAAATGAATGTTATTTTTCGGTTAATGTTTGGGTAAATTGATGTTTGTAGCTGTTGGGTGGTTCTTTTTTCTTCTATTCTTCGCAGAGATTTATTCATTTATTTAGTTAGTTAGTTAGTTAGTTAGCATTTATTTAGTTAGTATCTGTTATTAGGTAAATAGCAACGCTTCATTGTGTGTGTATAGCGTGATGGATATTTTGTATCTTTTAAATTTGATACTTTAGGATACGCTCTATCTAGCCTTCAAGTGTTAAGGCTGTCCGTGGTCTTATACCAAATTTGTTTCTATCGTAGTGTTTGAGATTCCTTGTCTTCAGAGTAGAGTACTAAACTTATTGTTCGATTTATATTCCTCTGCCCGTGTTCACAGTGAACTCAACATTTCTAATAATATGTGTTAATAGATGAAAGCAAAACTATTACATATATCCACATTTGACAGTTTCTTTCGACGAGCGGTATTTATTGATAACAGCGATGATAATAATAGCGGTGAATGTTAATTAGTACTGAAGTACTGAAACGTTAATTGTATGGCAAATCAACGGGGGTCTCATTTAATCGAGAAACAATCGACGGGGGGTAAAATAGACGTCGAAAAGAAGAAGAACGGATTGGATTAACGTAGCGAGAAACGGCCTTGCTTTAAAGAAACTTTGTCCAATCGGATGCTGCATTGTTCAGAGCATAAACGCTGTCTACCGGTGTTGGGCATCCCTTCTTAGTATAAGTATCTTTACAATTCGACCGTCGACGTTAAAAAAGAGACGATAATCTTTAAATCCATGCTTATTCAAGTCGCAAAAAAAATTCCTAAACTTTGTAAACGCATTCGACTTTAACAAATTTTCGTGGCAGAAAACACCGTCAGTTTTTACGCGCAGGTTTTTAATATAAAAGGTTGTTCAAATTAAGGGGTCGAAAGTAAAGAATTCGTTCTTTAAAACGAGCCCAGGTAAACTGTTGTAAGATTTTTCTTTATCATCCTTTACCTTTGATCCTATCATTTTATCGTGCGTTAAGAATCTCGTAAACTATCAAGTATTGATCCCGATTGGCTCGAATCCCGTGCAACGCGGACATTGGTGGATTCGTAAACGTGTCGTCTTAGAATCCAGTAATTCCCTGGGTCACGGGGTTAATCCTATCGGCAACCAGCAACGAGGTAACGGGCTGTATAACTAGCACGAACTTTACTACCGTGACGTTATCAAAGTTCGATGACACGTGCTACGCGACTCGGTAAACTTCTGGTAAAGTTATACCCCTGCTGATTTGTGCTAATAACACGAAATATTAATGATTGATACCTTAAGAAGTACATTCGTTTTATATAGTTACGGAATTTGTTTCCCCCACCGTAAAATTACACCCTTGCTGATTTATGTTATAATATTAAATACTGTTGACTGGTAAGTTCAGGAATACTTTATTATGGTTGCGAAATATTTTTGTTCCTCCCATGAACAAGAGCTTCGACGGAAAGCGTCATCTTTTACCCCGTTCTCACCAATCTCATCAAAATCAACGGAAGCTTATCGCGATGGTGTCTTGGCGTACTTCCCTTCGACTCGTCTTGTCCTCCCCTGTGGGAGTTTTTTTTCGCGTGACTTTGTTTCGAGTTTGACGCCAGGAAATCCGAGACGCCACGCTCAGGGAGACTGCCATGGCATTTTCCGACGAACGATTTCTATTTTTCGAAACCCTGTTTCCTGTATTTCTACTCATCTGATTAAACTTTCTCATTGAACTGTTTAAAATGAAATAAGGTACATCGCAGCTCCTCTTTTCGTACTGCGCTGCAATCCTTGTTCCCAATTGGTTGCGTACCCTTGCGTGTCTAATACGCGTAACCACATCTAATACGTTCACCAATTTCACCTGTCCAAACAACAATAAACAATACACAACAAAATGTAACTTGAAATCGTCAATGTACCACGTTGAAAATAAAGCAAGCAAAAAGAGCGAGCAACTTATTCGATGAAACTGGCGATAGAATAAAATTAATCCGCACGAAATGTTAATAAAAGAAGAAGAATCTTCTGACGACATAGAGGAAGAACCAAACTTTTTACTCCACCTATAACACAATTCTCCCAACATCAATTACACCGTACCCACGTGAACATCAAAATTAGCCCAATCGAATCAGAAAAAATACATCCCCTCGCCTCTGCGTCGCCCACTGTACAATCTCACATAAGTAACTCGAGCACACGTCTCCACGCTCCTCCAGGATTACTGTCACAGAATACCCAGACAGATAATTATAGCTGAACCCCCGAATTCCCGACAATTACTGCGAGTTTCATTCGACGGAACAAAAAGTGCGGACCTAAATGACCGTAGGAAGGAAACAACAGGGAGGAAAAGTTCGGTCCTCCGGTTTCGTCCCGTCCCGTTGATTCCTTGGACGTGGCTTGACGAGGGGGTGTTTGGAAACGGGGGGATGTAGAGGGCGGGTTAATAAAGCGAAACGTACACGGTCTGACACCTCGGAATGAGCGCGAAATCGTGGCATTTTCCTGTCGACCCGGTTCCACGTCGACGTTCTTTCATGCCTTTTCTCGTCCTTCTTCTGTTTCTTTTCCAGCGCTCGCCACTCTTTCCACCGTGCTTCGCGAAAATAATTCTGTCCCGGGCCTTTGTCTCCAAAGCTCGACGAGCCGAACGAAATTTTCTCGGCCGCGGTGCCAAACCCTTTCGTTTCCATCGTCCGACGTTTCCATTCGGATTTCTTTGGATTTTCTCGACGTTTCTTGTTGACCTTCGTCGTCCGGGGGGTCGCGAGGGGGTTGCTCGACTCGTTTCGATAGAGTTACGTTGATCTTCGTGTTCACAGCGCGAATTGTATGGCTCGGATAGCAATATGGGCTAAGTTTTGGGGACAGGTAAGCTGGAGAAGGGTATTTCATTTGTTTCGTTTGAACGGAACGTTGGATTTTCGTTCTCGTGATTGGCTTATCTTTCCTTCTTTTTTTATACATTTTTTTTACAAAGTGCTGTTTCTTTCATGTCTGATGCGAAAATAATAAATATTTTTCGCGAAGATGGTCACCCTGAATGCACGTTACTTTATCAAACATAATTGAAGACGATGTTCTATTCTTTGTATCCTTGTAGGTATATAGTTTAATGGCTTTTTATTTTTTTCTTAATCCGACCTATGAAATTAAAATTTGCATCGCATATCTGTTTTTTAAATTTATTAGTTATGCATAGGTATTTCATAATAATTGGGATAAATCAGAATTGTACGCGTATTATTTTCCTTTACAGTGAAGTTATATGTTAGATTGTACGAAGTAAAGGCGTCAGGATAAGCTGTGTGAAAAATGTTACTTATGAGCTATATTGTTTCGACAGTATATTTTCATTCAATCTTACTTACATACTTTACAACGATTCGCGAGGAAGTTTATGTCTAGAGGAATCAATCTGGCTATACCATTTACACTCGCGAACCATATTTTACTAGCTGTGAAATGCTCGCATTTCTAGATTTATGAACCAAATAGTTCTAGGCGAACTTGAGCAAGAAGTCTTGGCTGGCTTATAACTCTTTCCTTCGCGGGATACCTGACAACACTCTCAACGACCATGGGCCAAAGACTGTAGGAAAAAGAGAAAAGAATATTTAACGTTAACAAACGCAGAATACAAAAGAAATTAAATTATATCTACAATTTGGCACATTAATACATGTTAATATTGCGCAGCTCTTTATTGCTATAGTCTTTTTTTTAACCTTTATCTACTGTAAATTACATATCTGCAAATTATACAGAAGTTACTTCAATCTTTTATTTATTGCAGTTCAATTTGTACAGCAGATCATTTATTCGTTTATTCTAAATACTTAAGAAATATAATCCAAAGAGAACAAGTGTATTACATTCAGTGTATTGTAATCTTCAAAAATTCTAACAGTGTTTTCTCCCAACTATTAACAAATATATGTATAAAAGTTTGTCAAGATATTACAATTCACACTCCGTCTAAATTGTAATTTTTTTTACCGCGTCGAAGTTTCATTTCAACCAACGTTGCTCTACATCTTTAATTTATTTCCGCTCGTACCACGATTACCATTATTCCTCGTGTACATTCAAATGATAACAGATTTAATTATAGCGTTACTATCACTACATATTTCGTTGCCCGTCGAAAATGGACGCTCGAGTATCCAATCTGTTACACGAAAAGGAACCGAGCACTTTGCAAAATAATCAATAGATCGGTGGGTTGAAAATTGCACGTTTCGCGGGGATTGGAAAAGTTCTTGAAAGCTTTCTGTCGCAGAGCCTCATTGGGTGTCACGGCAAAGTAGTCGTTTAATGAGCAAACCTTTTTTTCCTTCGCGACCCGAAAGGAAACGGGGGCGTAAAAGCCCCTGTAGAATCCCCATTGAAATAGCTGGGAGGATCTCACTTTAGATTCAAATTACGAGCCGTATCGATCACGCTAGAAAATTACGAGCTTTTTCTCCCATTCATTCGGCTCGAACATTGGAAACGAAATTAATCGAGTCGAAGGAACTGGGAACTTTTCTTAGCCTCTATCGAGCAAAACTGGCTCCTCGCAGCCCTCGAAATTTAGAAAAGTTCCACCATTCGAAGTTGGACTCCGATTTTACAAAGTCGATTAATTTTGCTAATTTAAGCAAGTTTATGGGAAGCCTTTAATTGAAGGCGTCGGAAACTAATTTTTTCTGTAATCTATCTATGGTTTGCGGATTACTTTTATTCGCAGGTTTGATTTAGTTCAAATTAATCATTGTTCTTCTGTAAGCTTAATTCAGTTGTGAATGAACACTTACTGTTTGACATGTATAAGTCCCAGTCTAGATTCTAATATCTTCGGGCAATTAATTTATTTACAAATCGTCCCAGAAATTACTACCCTCTACTTAATGTTCAGGCCTCAATGATGTGAAAATTATGTTATTTTGATCAGCATACGATGGGCAATTTTCTTTTTACTAAATTATTACTAAATTATTCTCAGAGTAACGATAAATTCTAATTTTCTGCATATATTTACATAATTAAGTGTCCAGTTAGTATTGGAAACGATATTTTCTTAATTACTTGCTAATTCACTTCCTGATTTATTTAACAGCACGTTGTAATGTAATTTATTTAAGAATTCTTAACAGAGTTTTTTCGCGAGTGCTCTGATTCGGGACTCTACTTTCGTCAGATGTGTATATAGGTACAATCGATATATCAATCGTGCATACGACCTTAGCTAAAATTGAACGACGAAGAATGAAGGTTAATTCTGGTTTCAAGCAACTGGTCATACGTACCCTTTCCTACGAGTGGATTGAATCGAACTTACGTTCAATGCCCATGCTTGCTAACGTTCCAATTGTCTGGAAACGTTGTACAAATCTTTCTCTACACACTCGCGGCAGTGGTTTACGGTATTGGATTCTTTTCCTTATTACGGCATAACTAGAGACACAGCGTAACATACGGAGGTACATATGTATACCACTAGCATAGCTTTAGGTGTGCATTATGCAATTGAGAATCAGCTGTTGACATTTGTGCCCTCGTTGCATCACAGTTTCGTGCAGTTTCGTCTTTATCCTTATTTGACGAGCTTCTTTAAATGACACGAATGATGATTTATTAAATATTAATTTTGGTGGAAAACTCGTGAAAAGCAGTAATATAAAAAGTAAAGGAAAACGTGAATGATTAATACAAAAAAGGGGGCAATTGATATAATTCATTTTATTATTGTAAAAAATTATCTTCATTTTTGTATTAAATCTTTGGAAATTCGAATTTTTAAAGATGCACTCTAAAGCTGTAATATTTTCAATAACTCTTGGAGAATCAGAGTAAGCGGGAAAGTGAAAAGGAAGATGGATGATACAAGAATAAGTTTAATTGAACAAACGCGAATAAAACTTATAGACGTATATATAAACGGGAATGTAGACACCCATAAATTTCAACTTTGTCGTTGCAACCGAACTCTTTGCAGGCTTTCTGCAGTGGGACGAGTGGTACAATAAAGAAATTGAAAGCAAAGAAAAGGTATGCGACAGTGACGAGCGTCAGCGGTTGGCAGAAAAACTTTCGCGAACATGCAAAGCATCTCAGCACTCATCCCAGCTATATTTCATCTGATACAGTCGTCCCCCGAATTCGCAGGAGATTCGAAACAATAAAATCAGAGCTGCAGAGAATACGAATTTCAACTGAGTTTGTGAAAGGACTTCCTCGAGAACAGTGAAGAATTATTATAGGACATACTCTTTTCTATCTTCCCCCTGGATATACTCTAATTTCATTTAATTTAATTTCAAAAAATTGCTTCCTCCATTTTAATTATCTCATTGTTTCAAATTCATTTGAATTATTTTATAAACCCCATTATCATTTCATTATTATTCTTAATTTAATTACTATTGCCATATGATTCATTTCTTTGATTCTCGCACCTCTACAACGGATATTTTGTAATATAATCCTTCTACTACAAACTGATATGAATATTCGATACAGTTAATTTTATATCAATTACTATATCCATTATATAATACCCCTCCCACTGTCTCGCATAATTACTACCCCACCCCCTCCCCAAAACGACGCAGAATCCATCTCTAATATATTTATCCATGGAAACGGTTTCAAAATCGATACGAATCGATCGCGATCGACGTTGATCCTCTTCACGAATAGAGATTAATAGTACACAACGAGAACTTGTTTGAAAGAAGTTGCTTCCACATGCCACAGTGTACACCTTGGCTCGGATTAGTATTTTGCCAGGCAGCTGTTACATCGATTTCGAATCGAGACGATACGGCAGCCAACTTCGAAGGTTTCCCTATTCAAGAGTGCGGTATTAGGAATTCACCGTGGTGGGATCGTTTGCGGTAGAATACGACGCGGCTGGTTTTCAGGAAATATAGTCGTTGCTCGTGGGTGCTCCTCTGCGTTTCGTAGAAGGTAGAGAAAGGTGGTGGCGAAAGGAGATTGTGCGGCGAGGAAGTGAACGTAATCGTTTCTCCACGGAACAAGGGGTGGCTTGGAGCACGGCTGGGAGATTAAATTCGTTTTTGCGGCGGCACGAATACAGAGATAATTGTTCGTACGTTGTCGTGATAGATTGCATACTTGGCGCGGGAACTTCGATATTTAATTATTGAGAACGTTCCGTTGTAACGGGGGACGAGTGTTTTAAATTTAGAGTTTTGTGATTAATTTACACCAGAAATCGGCGGAAACTTCGCGAACAACCCAATATATTTAGGTTCGACATGTAACGAGGATTTAGTGGTGTGCTTTTAGTAACTTTTTCGAATGGATTCCTGACGCAGGCATTTCAATGTTCGATAATGTATATTACATATATTGTATGCAACGGGGGATGAGCGTTCTGATTTCAAAATATCAGTTTCATTAATGAGGTTGATATGGAATGGGGTATTCAGGGGTGCACTTTTAAGTGGGTATTGATCTTTAATTATAGAATTCCGATTTGTCTCGAGTCAGTTTGATTAAAGAAGACAATATTCTGGACTGGCCTACAGTGTTCGAATTGACGGGGAATCAACAAGGGTAGAAAATAACAAGCATCCGTAAATTGTCAATTAAAAATGATTAATTATAAACTCAGTTGGATATAAATATCGAAGATCATCTGAACATTCTGTGCAATTTCGGCCAAGGGATATAACAATTAATTTCTCAATAGAAATAGTGCTTTCGTTTTTAGTCTCCGTTAAAAGTACTCCGTTAAGGCACTTCTGCAAGTACTTAACAAAATTCAAGACATAACAAATTCTCTAATTAACGCAATGCAACGACAAAGGCAAACAAAATATTTATCATATTGTACATTAGGTTGCTCTGACTGGCCAAATAAAATAACAAAAATCTGCAATGTACCAATCGAACGATTGAAAAACACCAAACCAATTGTACATTAACCTGCTCTGACTGGCCAAATAAAATAACAAAAATCTGCACTGTCCAATCGAACGATTGAAAAACACCAAACCAATTTCTACCAATTGTACATTAGCCTGCTCTGACTGGCCAAATAAAATAACAAAAATTTGCAGTGTACCAATCGAACGATTGAAAAATACCAAACCAATTTCTCCGTCATTAGATCACCCTACACCCACCAACATTAAATGTCTCACAATTGAACGTTCGTCTTTCTCTCCAGGTATATCATCACCTCGCTGTGCGACAGCTGCAAGAGCAGCGACGCCGTTGTCGCCGTTGTCTTCTGGGTGGGCTACTTCAACAGCGCGCTCAACCCTCTCATCTACGCTTACTTCAACCGGGACTTCCGGGCAGCATTCAGGAAAACTTTGGAGAGCTGCTGCGCGGCGATCGGCCCTGTCCGCGATCTCCACCAGGCGCACCGGAAACAGGACCTGGTGCACAGCAACGCGTCCTCGGAGCTGCACGTCAACAATCAACTGAGAACCAGCGAGATGACGAACGTGCACATCGAGGCGTGCATCTGACTTCGAACGCGAAATGTACGGGAGCAGTTCACGTTTTCGTGATCTATAGGAACGTTGAACCGCGGCGGGCCGTTCGAGACAGGTGTTCCCGTGGACTTAAGGCGATCGATCGTGGATAATTTCATTCGAACGGAGGACAATAGTTGCCCGATCGTCGACCGTGCAACCCGCGAGGCTCGTGTGTATGATAGTTTTTAGCGCGACGAGCTTATCACTCGCGTATCGTTGATGTTAGCACACCTCGGCAGCCAATCAACGGTAGTCGGATGGCCAATTAATGGTCGAGGAGCGAATCGCGATCACGGATGATCGTTTTGGTGGCCAATTAAAGGGTGGCTTGTTAGGAAATATATATATGTATATATATATGTTCTTTTCGATCGCCAATTAATCGACAGACGTAATAGTTCTATGTAATTAATTAAGACCCTGTCTGTGGGAAGTGTGAGCCTGTCGATGATGTAGAGTATGTATGGGAGATCTGTTTCTTTGTTTCTTTCGTTGGGAGTATTGGGGAGAAGTTTATCTTGCAACCCTGCTTGCAGGGTGCGAAGGACATTGTTGAACGATTTTTACTGTTATCGTACTCGGGATAATTGTTTGTAGATGTTTAGGCTTCGTTTCCTTCGATTTGTTATTGACGCGAGACTACGGTGTATGGGGGACGTGAATTCGTCGAATTTATTCATAATAGATCGTAGAATGAGAGAGAAATGAAATATCAGGGATGCTCGAACCCTTACTGTAAACCCAGGTGCACTGTCGCACGATTCTATTTGACCAAGTTGCAGCCCCTTCGAAAGTTAAACAATTTTCCAGTCGAACTTCGGCGATCTTACAGTTTTGTTACCAAGTGCAACATTTGATTAGCGAAATTTTCCTCGAAATTCGTTTGAATACGAGAGCTATCGACCATTGGCGACCGGAAAGATGTCGTATCCGCGGCTCTTGGCGGGGTTCGATGAAAAATTCGTGTCGAAGAGCACTCCGGGCTTGTTCATGACACGCATTACGGCAAGATACGGTCGTCGGGAAGACATGAAACATGTGTACGTGCCGGGTAACGCGTTATTAAAAGAGAAGTTTAATGCCCGAAGGAGCGCTCTGAAAAGGAGGGAATTTCCAACCCGGTCGACCTATTTTAAGTCGGTTGCCTGCCTGCCAGACTCGATCTATTTCTGCGGCCCGGTGTTTTATCAAGTCCGTAAATAAGGCTGCTGCCTGCGTGCAGGTGGATGATCTGATTTGAGTAATAATTTAAGACCGGACTGATAACGCCGTGCAAGATGCCCGTTCTTGTTTCCCCTTTTACCTTTCGCTTCGTGGCTCATTAAATTTCCTCCTTTCGCGCGGCAAAATTGTCCCCTCTGTTCAACAAACGCACGACAGCTTCGAGTTTCCGTTCAATTCAGCTAAATTCAATGGAATTCGCTGGCAGTAATCTTCGATTAAATTCGCGTGAAATTAGATTTGCCTCTAGTAATTGTGAAAATAATAATTCATAAATGAAAGATTTCTTTAATTTTAGGAGAAATTTTGCGAACACATTGCATCCCTATTATTCGATCACATTGCATTCTTTATATTTCATTTACTCGGAGCAAAATAGAATGATACAAGGGCAACAAAATCAATACAAAGAAATCTACGTTCAGAACGCACACTGCACTTAATTGAAGCCAGATTAATAGGACAGCTTGTACGACAAAAAGAATTAAGTACAGTCAAGAAACGATGAATCCCATTATCGCTTCTCTGGGAAATTTTACCAAAGTCAGACGGGAAAGGGAGGGGACCATAGAGAAAGCAGTGCTCGATCTGAGTCATGTAAAACGAGAATCGGTGGGATTGTGGTCGCAGCTTTGCATCGTGGAAGAGAAATTACCCTCGGTGTGAAAGTTTCCCGTGTGTGTGTGTGTGTGTGGGGCCCATGTCGACAAGAGGAATTAAAGGATAAACGCGAAAGGAACGCAGATTATCACGGCAAGACTGCGAGGACGTGTCGTGTATTTGAACGAACGAGGAGAAGCTTTGAATACGTTTGAATTGTTTTTTTTTTGCAAGAAGGCAGACGTTTGGTAAAAATGTTGCCGCTGTGTTGTAGACATTTTAGTCAACAAATTTTGAAGAAGATCTTACTCTGTATGAATGGAATTTTTGTTTCATTTAACCCTGATTATTTTTAGGGACAATAACGATGCAGCTTTTGTTATTGGTAGTTAATTTCGTACATTTAATTATTATGTCCATAAAGATTCAATCAATCACTTTTCTATTTGTTCACGGTTCAAATAAATTTGTCCTTTTTTCCACGTTTCACCTTTTCACTTGTACCGCGGTTGTAAATAACCGATGCATGTATTTGATATTCGTGCTTCCGTTTCGTCGCGTTCGTTTCCAACATTTGTGAAAGTCTGGCGGTCTCGCTGCAACGGCCACTTCATAATTGAAACAGTTTTCTCAGCTTTCGTTTATTCGCTGTTTAATTAAACAATATTCAATGGTAATTTTCGTACAAATTTCGAATTTTACTGCCATTCTACAATGATTGGTTTCTGTGAGTCAAGTCTTTCCACATCAATTTCCGTTTTTTATATCGACGGAAAGAGGAAATAGAACAATTTTATCACTCACACCCGTTCGCCATTTTGTTTCATAAATTTTTCTTGCAAATTACCATTTAATTTTCGTGGCATTTGAAATAAAATAACTATGCGATTTTATAGGAAACAAACTGAATACCGTATTAATTAAGAAATCAGCGATATTACTTACTGTATCGATCATTTTATCACGCAATCATGGCTATCGAACACAGTTCGTGTCCTGAAGCTTAATATTTGCGTTCAATTTAGTTTAACCGCAAAGTTAGTTACATTAATTATTATATTATCGAACCGTTTCAATTTATCTGTCGACAACACAAACTAGGACAAATCTTCAGAAATCTGTAATTCTAGACGTAAGTGTATTACACTTTACTTCCCGATTTTCTATTTTTACAGTGGAGACACAAAGGGTGCCGCAATTTCGAAACGTGGAAATCAGCACGTTCAGCGAGTCAATCTCGAGTGCGGAGCAATCGTGAACGTGTAAATTCTCATGTAACGATTGCAACGTCGTACCCAGCATTCCTCAAAGCAGTTCAATTTCCGGTTGAAACAGTGGAGGACTAAAATGGCCCGGTGTCTAACCTTTTAACCACGTGCAACAAGCAAACACTTGTTTCGTGATAAATATTTATTCGGCAAACTTTGTACTTTTTGTTGGGGCTTATTTGCTCATTGCCCCGGTGCTTTTGACAATTTGGGTTCCTTCTCGTTCTTTGGTTTGGAATATGTGTAGTTTAAGAGACTGGAATGTATGGTATAGTAATAGAAATTGGTGCAATTTCCTGGTCGTATGATAACGATTACCTGTATGAAAATACTATGGAGATCGTAAAAGATTGTTACGAAGGCTGCTCTACTCATTTTGCTAACACTAATGTTTGAGCTTTGAGGCGCCTGGTATTTTTGAAACAATGTAATTACTATTTTTATGGCGAACGAATGAGAAAATACTGATTGTTTAAAGAATTGATTAAAGAGTGACAGAAACGAAACGAAAATAGGAAGACAGTTACAAATATTAGGTTCTCAAAAACATGTAACACTATAATTACTCTGATTCACCTTTTTTTTATCGAAAGCTTTAACTACGAGATGAATACTTTTACAACATATTTATCAATCTGACACCGTGAAACATAAGCGAATTAATATTACCAAGCTTGTAATACTAACATAGTGTATCGTTAAATTATTATCAATGATTGATAATAAGAAATTATGCGAATTAAGCAGCATAACTTGTACAGCTCACGAAACTCACAAAACTATTCTGAATATAAAGCGGCAATTACATTTATCAGTTAACATTCCCATGACTCATTCCAAGCGTCACACGGTTAAAGGGTTAAGCACGACAAGACGTTCTAATCGATATTCACCACCTCGTTCAAAAACAGTTTCATCGCGTAATCTACCGATTAGAAATGTAAGACGACTAGTTAACTAACGTACTAACCTAAAGCGTTCAAAACTCGATGTTGTCTGCGATACGTACAGATGCTATCGGAAGAAACTCCACAGTAATCGATGCGTCGTTGCTTGAACGTTAATTAAGGCAGAGCTCGATACTTCGTCGTCGTTATCCTCCTCGTTCGGAGAACACAGGCGAGCGTGACAAACACAGATTATAGTATTCAAACGACAATAGCGATTTGGAGAACGATGATTTTATTAGTTCGACCCGGTTAATTAGATTACCGTTAATCGTAATTGGCAATTGTACGCGACAAGGTGAGATTACATAGATGTATGCTTGTATGTCGTTCTATGACGAAACTGTGAGAAAGGGAGAAAGAGAACCTGCGATAATGTGAATCCTGTTTTCTCGTAGAGACAGACGATGTTATAATACGTATATATGATAATGTACCGAGTGTTTCACGGTACGTGGGACCCACTTTCAGGAGTGGACACCACGGGACGGAAAAGCAATGAAAATAGCTCTAATAAACATGTGTCCCATTTTACCCTGCCCCAAAGCTCGAAATGAACATCCTCGGTTCGTTTATGCGAACTTTCTTCACTGCTTTTGTCCCTCTGCAGTGGGTGCCACGTGTTATGAAACAACCGGTGTATACACAAGAAAAATATGTATACAGATATGTATAAATATATCAGATGGTCGTATGAAAAAAAAAGAAAAAGAAAAATTGTCCCGAGCTACGAGCGAAGGGCATTAATAATAAAATTTGAAAAACAAGTAACTCCAACTTTTCTTTCGTCCTGTCTGCTCCTATGAATTTCATCGGTAGTAATGTATTACACACGCTGATTATTATTAATGAAAAATAGTTTGAGACAGTAAGCAAGGAATGAACCAGGCATCATAACTGTTACAAATAACATTTAAAAAGATATGATATAGCAGTTAAAATCTTCTTTGAAATGATTTCAGTTACGAACAATGATTATAGTTATAGATAGGCCAAGTAACAGAAACTAAAATTCTGATATCGATATTGGTTACCCGTAACCAAAACGAAATTCTCGGCCATGGATATTCGTCACTCGTAACCAAAAAGAATTCTCACCATCGATAACGGTTATCCGTAAGCAAACAAATTTTCCGTCATCTGTAATGGTTATTCGTAACCGAAAAAAATTATTGCCCTCAATAATGGTTATTTGTAACCAAAACAAATGTTACCCTTCAGTAATGATTATTTATGATGATTATGAATGACCGAAAACAATTTCGGTCATTCATAATGGTTATTAATAACCAATAAAATTTTAGTCATTTCTAATCGTTATTCATAACAAGCTAAGTTAAAAATTGACATTTTTTAATCGCATTATTTTTTCGACAAACTTTTACTTTGAACGATAAGTCCCTTCTGTTGCACTAAAAATCAACTATTTATCAATGACTTTTTCCTACAAAATTTTAAAAACGACGGTTATTTTTCATGTCTGGCATAAACACTCTCTTATTACTTGTGTTCTATGTCTCAGCGAACGAAACCGACAATTAAAATCCTTCCTTAATTCGTTCGTCTGGTTACAATGCACGTTCCTCAATTGAATTCAAAGTCTCCTCGAAATCTATCCCTCCCGTTTAAATACCGCGATCGGTCGATGGCGATACGAAATGGGAGGAACACCATAAAGGACAATTGCGCGTGGAAACGTTTCACGAGATTGCAACGGGGAATAGGTTGTCGGATATCCGTTTCGGACACGGCTGTATGGTATTTCTCGGGGTATCGGTCGCTGTGCTGGCGTGTGCAACCCCTTTTTCGCCGACCTACGACCCTTCTTTTGGCCCAGGAATATAGGTCACGCAGCTGGCGTAGCCGTTTCTCGTTACTGTTGCAGACATTTATTAAAAGAATATATATAAAGAAAATGATACATCGCGAGTGTGGGGTAGTTTTATGGATGACGTGAAATTTATTTCTTATATAAATGTACACGACGACTCGATACTTAATGGTATACACGTGATACTAATTTTTCTACTATATTCATTCGAAACTTCCAGGAACACGGAGTGTATTTGTAATAAGGCATTCAGGTATTATACACTAATTCTTCGTATCGCTTAAAAGGTCGTTTAACGAGGGAACATTAACAAATCAAGCTCATTGATAACCAATATTGGTATTAATAAACTTCTCCATTGAATATTAAATCTCTATTCCACTTTCACCAAACGAAACTTGAATATTACAGCTGCCCGTGTAACACTAAATTTAATTACAATGAACACAATCAATGGAAACGCGAAATAATGATACAACGAAATAAACTGTTGCACAATGAAATCATCTTCGAATTCGTCGTCAAGCACATTTATAATTTACCCACTATCGCCACGAATTTCTTCCCTCTCGCATCGCCAATTGAAAAGTTACACTTCTATTTCACAAAAACCTTGTGCCCAACTAAAAATCAGCGAAACCCTCGTCACCGCGAGACCCTTGCGATTGTAAACTCGCGCATCATTAACAGAAATATTTCGTCCAGCTTTGCACACTCTCCTATCGTTAACGAAACCACCAAGTCTCCGTTCTATTCGTTAAAAAACTGAAGCAAGAACTTGCCGGGCTGAAATCAGAGAAAACGAACCGCGAATGCGCCCGAGCTCAATTACACCTGGCTCGGTTTCAAACGGCGTCGAAACACGCGAGGCGTGAAACCTGTCCGTTCGGAGCATGCTTCGTCTTTTTGTCCCGCGGACGTCCACTGCGAGAATGTCGCGTTTGCGAACGCCTAATACGCTTTAATCCAGCGCGTTAGACCCGCCGGAGTGGAGCAGCGTGTCCGTTCGTGGGAACTGCCTCTGGAGTAAATCGAGTTAGCCGAGTTGGTCAGCGTTGATCCCGTTGTTTGTTACCTGATTACGCGGCCCGTCAGCCATTCGTTTGTTCTACCGTTGCTTTCAATCGTTCCGTCCGCCCTGAATTTCCACGTGTCCCTTGTGGTCGGGCACCCTCGAACCGGCTCTTGTAAGATAGAGGGAAAATGGGGACGAACGGGACGGGCGAGTCGTGTTTAATTAATTTGTTGGAGATTAATTGTGTCAGGCGCAGACTGTCACTTGTCAGTACGGCACGCGGTTTGTGTAATATTTCAGGCGAATTTGTACGTACGTCATAGTTCGTAGGGAGGGTCAACCCTTTTTATAGGTGTCGATCCGGGAGAAAGTATTCGTACGATTCAGGGGGAAATATTGTTTCTTGATTGCAGTGAATTAGCATTCATTGGTATCGGCGATTAAGAATATCAAGTGATCCATTGTGAAATTAATTGTATAGTTGATAGTAGAATTAGAGATAGTAGAATAGTAGGTAGAAGATAGATTACCTTTGACTGATTGATTTGTATGTACGAATTTTTGTTTTGTAAAGCTGGAAATGTGTGTGCTATTGTAGACGAAATAATATCTTCCTGTTTTATTATTATTATAGGGAATATTAGGTAATTAATATTTCATTCGAACATCGTGGCAAAATAATTGCCAGATTTTTCTATACTTGCTTACTGAATGAATGCGAGTACATTTAACTGGAATTTTTTCGTACGCTTTTATCGTATCGCTTTCCAAAGGGTTATCAAGTCTATTCAGGTTTCTCTATTTTCTGCGGCGCATACGATACGCGCATATTTTCCACAAAATATCTTCTCATCTCCTAGTATTCACGTTTCTCCCTTTTTCATTTTCCTTGCGCCATCTTTTCATTTCACGCTTGAATAACAAATTCTTTCCCCTTGCATATTTGCGTGCAATTTTAATCAGAGGCCCTAGTGAAAAGTATCAGACTCAATGCAGTTCATGGCTTTTAGTCGCACGCAAATATTTGCACTAATTATTAAATGTTATCTATACATTGTCATTTATTTACAATTTTCTTGCACTTTGCATTTAATTTGATAAAAAACATAACACGAGGCTTTAGCTTGTTGTTCGTAAGTAAGATATTGCTTTGTACTTTAATTTATAAAATCCATTTCCTGTATCTACATTAGTTTACATACATATCGTATATTAATTCATTGAAATCATGAATTTGATATGCTCTTAATGTTGGTTAAACGATAGATGTTAAATACTGCTTAAGAAGTGTTCGAAGAACACCGTGCTTAACCACAGCAAGCCATGAAAGTTTCAATATTGCTTATTAATAAGGAAGTGATTTCCCGAGCCACTCTGCGACTTGCCCTTCTTATTAAGCTCCATTCATTTACTAATAACAGTACCAGAGCGAAACGACGGAGGTCCGCGAAAAATGAGTACTCTCTCGAGGCAGTTTTCGCGTGCTTATCGACCTTTCATTGAAACTACATGCCACAATACAGTTAAACACATTCCAAGTTGCCAGGCATCTTATGCAATTATTTTCAAAGTTTTCCACGGATATAAAATCATATTAATAACGGTAAATATTCTTTTCTGTTCATACTCTTGGAACTAAATATCTCGAAATCTTTTCACACGGCTCCGCTTCGTACCGAATTAATTAATTATCAGAATTAATGAAAGACATCAATACTTTAAATAGCAAAATACAACGCTTTATCCTTGTTCTCATTCTGATTTACAAAGAAAAAAATCTTTCGCCTTAAAATTCTTGTAATTGTAGTCATTTAAATGTTTCTTCCTCGATTAAGTCTTCCTACCCAAAGGATAACCTTTCATTATCGAAAGTCTTAAGGAGCCACGAATCGCTATTCCAACTAAAATAAAAATCGAACCACAATAAATCAAATTATAGTCGCTTATAATCATCGAACGCCGAAAAATATAATACAATGATTTCGTTGCGATAATCGTTGATGCTTCATTCAAATCACCCCATTCCCTTCATAAACCCTACAAATGAACGAGAGTAACACGCTAATGTAACACTAAAACAGCCGAGAATAAAGTACCCGTCGCCTGTTTCGCTCGTAATGGAAATAAACTTCCGGATTAGCCCTGTGTTCCCTAACGCGTTTGGACAATTAACAAAACCTGGTCCATTCCTCTCGGAAATGCCACGAGAGGGTGGAAATTCGGGTCGAAAGGTGTTGCGGATCGATTTCGAAAGATCCCACGCAGCCCTTGGCGTGGGTTAACTGAATCTCTATCTTAGCGACTAGGCTAACGGGGTCGTAACCTACATTCTGCATCTGATGCTTCAGTAAATTAAAGCAATTATTGTAATGTCGTATTGAACTACATTTCAGAAACCAGGAATGGCCAAATGGGGGTCGCGAAGGGGTGATTGGATGAGAAATTGTCCGTGTAAACTGTTCGTCGTGAAAATCGATTTGAAATCAGTGGTTTTCGAACGATTTGCGGCGATGGGGATCAAAAAGGGATATAGTTTTTGACTTGTGCAATCTGTCGAGTCTGTTGAACGAGTTTTAAAGGAAGCGACTAGTTTTTGAAGATTGTTCGTCCCATCGGAATTCATTTGAGGAAAAGGGATATCAATTATGATAGATTTTAGTTGTAAGTAATTAGTGAATCAAAAATGTTGGTATCAGTTTTCAATAATAATACTTGAAACATTGTGACCAAGTACAAAGTGAATGACAAAGAAGTATTTGCTGACATGCGATAGCTAGAAAGCAATTTGAATAAGCTCTCTCAACTTTTATGACAATATATATTCCATTGATCGTACAAAAGATGTTGATAGATGTTTGCAATAAATAATACAATATTAATCAACAGAAACTTAACACTACTTAATGTAGACATACTGAAAGGTATCCAAGACTGTCTTACAATACACCCAGGCCCTTTTGTTTACCTAGCCTCTCCTTAAAAAAATTTCAATTTCCCTTCTCTTACTTCGGGAATTTATTCTCCCCATAAAGACAGTCTCCGTTTAAATTTAAGTGCCGTTTAAATTTTTCGCAGCTAATTTTCCCGCGAGATCCTAAAATCATTGCCAATTTACCAACTTAAAAAATTGCCAACCACATTGTGCGCATGCTTTTTCAGTGCAAAGATCACTTTCAATTTCTCTATTAAAAGGTAATCACTATGACGAACCCGTTCCATGTAACTTTTCATAACGTTATCGCGTCAGAACGTTTCGTCGACAGAAATATATGGCCGGGATGGGTTGTGAAAAATACCCACGGTGTAGAGAGCATTGTACGAACTGCACCGATCCACGATATTCCTTTTCAAGGGTAAGAATAGCGAACGAGTTTCGTAAAGAGGCCTCGAACAGGATTCGTTATGTGCCATATAGGTCAGCTGGGTCGCGACCTAAATTGTATTTTGATGTTGGCACGGGAAATTCGCGCGATTAATCCGCACAAATGACGACCGCGGGTATCTGGAAATTCTATTAAACGAATTACCGAGAATATTATGCAAGAACAATTACGTCCGCGGGAAATTCTTGAGCACCGATTGAAGCATCGCTAAATAAATGTTTTCTAAACATTCCTGTTGGACTTTGTGAAGAGTCGATTGGACCATTCTCTAATTTACATATATTATTGTATTGTAAAGGAGGACTTTAATGGTTCAAATACTATAATTTTAATTTCTCATTTTTGGTTATTATTTGCATGCTGTTCGCGCGAATCTGTAGGTATATACTACTGAATTCTAATACATTTCATGAAAATATTTATCCTAGCACTCAAGACAAGAGAGACAAAAGAAGAAGTAAGAGATCTCAGTGGCATCGCCAAGTCAATGTACTATTATTATAAATTATTAGATTCTCCAATTTATTTTCAACACTGCTACAAATATTTATCTACACAAACAGTCACACGTGTCTTTTATTGTACATCACACTTGGCAATATTGCAAATACAACATTTTTGTGTTTCAAACGAAAAAAAGATTGTGAAGTTATTTCTTAAATATACACTACAATATTTCCTACAGGATATCAAAATTGTTCAACATTTCCCACCCTACAGAATTTTGTCTTTCTCATCGCATGATTCATTGGCGTTCAAACGCCATGGGGATGATCTTTGAAGTGGTGCTCGTTGAAGAAGAATGGAGAGAAAGGGGATTACGGCAAATCTTTCGTTTGCGGTGAACGCGGCGAGCACTTTTGGGGACAAAATCCAAGATATTTCGTTGCGCTGCTCCCGGCAGGGCAAATAGGAAGAAATTCGTAGAGATTCAAAGTGGATCCGGTTCTCACCGCGCAAGTCAATGGGGTCACAACCTGGATTTAGCTTTCGAAGCATCGCTAAAATTGTGAACCCGGTGTACTTTCCTCGTGCAATATTAACTAAAATTCCTCGAAGGACGGGGCACGCTTGTCGGAATACGCCACGTGAATTCCGATTAACTCGGCCGACCTTAATTATTCCAGAACGGTGATTGTTTCGTAGAAATCGAAACCAATGGTAATGAGATAACGCGACGGCACATATAAGTTTGATATATTCAGCCGAGGTTGGCTGTGCGATTTCGCGGAATGGCAATTATTATTTATTCGTGACAGTTTCCAGGACACGAGACGTTTCTGCAAAAGCTCGGGCTGCGTTCGCCCTCTTTTTCTGTTTGTTCGACTGGCGAGGTGGTGGCGTGTTGCTTTATATCCGGCAATTGAAAATGTTGGAAAATCTACGTGCGTTCGGTTAAACGAAAATAATGGGAAAGATATTTAAAAGATTGTTTGAAAAAAAGTGTCCGAATTTATGAAAGGATAATTTTAGTATATTTTTCTGCTGCAGGTAAAGAAGAATGTAATGTTTTTGCTAATGTGAAGAATTGCATTGTTTAGTGATTTCATGAGTAATGTAGGAATTTTAATTCCTAAACGAGATGGCGATACCTTACGAACGATCAAATTTGTCGCATTTTAGCGACCAGCTGGTAAGTTTATCAACTGAAGATCTGGAGAAAGACATGTCCAACAGTCGGAACATTAGACGAGCAATGGACTGAACATAATATTAAATGCGAGTAGCTGGAAATAATATTAATTACGAAATAGCGAATAAATATATATTAGTAAGTAGTTGGGCAAGTCTTTGTCATTGAAAATTTCTAATATTGTATATCGACTGGGAACTGATTTGATGTAATCAGAACTTTTAATTATTTGTAACCATTGATCGTTAGAAATTGCAATAAAATGCAAGAATTTAACAAACTCTAATTATTCGAATGGAATTGCAACTTTATTTATTATTTAAAAGCATTCCTAATTTGTCGATTATTGATATAAACGGAAGTATATATTTCCACAGTCGGGATATGGATAACAGACCTATCACCTTATAGATTTTTGTTTCACGTTCGACTGCCGTACCGACGTGGAAGGTAAGGGTTGGTTTCAGCGTTCTCTGTCCACGAATAGAGGTCATTTGAAGGACGATTATTTCCTGACGGGCGTGTAAGTAATAATTTATAGCCATTTCAAAGTAATGCCTGTATATAATATAATAAAATACATATTATAAATATAATAATAATTTTCGATGACACACTAATTCTTTCATTAAATGAAAATACAGAAGTATATCTTTAACATTGCCTAAATTTTAATACCTTTCGTAGTGAACGTTAATATCGCTTCCTGGACTCTGTTGGTAACGTTATGAGTGAAATGAAAATGATATCAGGGCCCTAGAACCCCTCAAAGCACGGGGCAAACAGAAAAATTATAATAATTTAAGGAAATATAAGGGTATATTAATTATTGATACTATTATTATTATATTTTGATTATATAATTTTAGCAACTATTATTAATAATTTATGCTTGCAAAATTGATTCACTGGTCATCAGTGTACTACTAAATATATTTCCTGTTTCGTATTCTGAATAGCTTCTGGAAAATATACTTCACAGTTGATATAGAAATACGTCGAATTTCACGAAACTGCTACAGTATTTAAATGAAACGAAATAATTTGCATTTATACCCGCGATCGTTGATAACAATTTCAATCGTACGATAAATTAATAGAATCCTATTTTACTTAGCAGCACGGCATTTGAATTTCAGTAAAAACTCCGTTTAATATTTTAATTCCATTAGAATATGTTTGCATTTTGATGTAGGAATTATTTCGACACAGAATGCATACAAAACAGATTCGTTCGAAGTTTGAATAATTAGTATTCATATTATTGCTCGCAGCTCTTGTACCTTGCTCGTTCCACGCTCAAGTAAAAAATCCATACCGCAGTTGCCAGGGGAAGATAAAATGGAAAATATTGAATGCAATCAAAATTTCCAAGGCCCTAAGCACTAAATCGAATTCCAATATTCTGGGTATCAAACAAATGTCCATAACTGCTGACGTCAGATAAATTATTACGATATCAAGATCGTCGATTTAACAAACTGATTTACTAAACGTTCAATACGCAGTAGATATCTGAACGTCTCCCATGATCAAATCGCCCTACACTGAACGAACTCTAAATAAGTACAGAACTCCAAAAGGGTGGGCATAGAAAAATTTGTTAATAACCAAACGAACACTCGGTATCACAAATTCCAATGTTTCATCGTTCATTCCGCAAAGGTATCATTGTCGTTCCAAGCGAAATCTTCGAAATTATACTGCGAAGCTTCGTTTCGTGCCAGAGCGAGTTTTTCGGCGCGAGTTGACAAGGTCAACGGTGTAGGCGGGGGTGGAGGACGCCGGAGGGTGAATCGATTATGCACTCGTGACCCTCATTCCGCTTGGAACAGCGCTGACTTTGCCAATGACGAGGCTAATCGGAAGAAGGATCCATTGCCAGAGGAACGGCTCGGTCTCGTGTTGAAACTGCATCGAACTTCCTCCATTTTCCGGTACTGCGGTCGTTCAACGTGGAGTTTCGTCCGTTTCCGGTTTATCGGCCAGTCCTTGCAAGCGAATATCAAGGACACAACGTGGGCACACTTAGAACTTGCTTAGAATGAGAGGGGATGTTATTTTTCCAAGGAAGGGTTCTGTTTTCTTACCTTTCGATTAACCCTTCCGGATGATGAACATCTGCAGTAGTTATATGATGCAGATTTTGGGCGTCCATGATTATTAGTTGATAAGATATATTTACTGTACGAAAAATGATGAATGTATGTTGCATTATAAATTAGAACGCCTTGAGTTTCTTTGTTGCAAAAATAATTGGCGGTAGGGAACGTGGGGTAGCGATTAAAGTGTTTGTTAAGTTTCATTTTACATTCTTTTTGTTAAGTTTGTGGGTAGTACAGTTTGTGTTCCCGATATTGTACCATGAATTAAAAGGCACCAATAGACCTGGCCCTATCCGTTAATATAATCTACCAAATCAACCAATACTACAATACGTTAATGATTTATTAAGGTTTTCAATCTGACGTGTTCGAGTTCGATGGAACAAATACTTCTGTTATTGATACAGTTATTATATTAGTACTATATCATTTATATTATTACGCACGCAATCGTAGTTCCTGTATAACTTTACTGGTGTTATGGGGATTACCATTGGTGTGCAACATTTAGCTGAAAATTAATCCGAGAATTACTTCAGCAGAACTTTGCGTTCTCTGTCGGTGGACCATTGTTAAGCGTGAAACAGATATTGTTGCGTGTTTGCTCGGACTGGAAGCCATGATATATTTTCGTACGGTTTACATAGACTTGCTGGAGTTCAAAGAAGCTTCCATAATACTATAATAGGAAAATAACATTGGCTTTGCTTTTCTTTGTATACTACTTTGTACCGCAGCATCGATTTAATACATTTTTCAATATTTTATAAAATTACCCTGATCCTTTTGTAATGCACACGTGCATTTATTATTTGCATACACATAATGATACATTTAATATATAACAATTTTGGGGATACTAGGTAACAAATTGTGAGACGTTTGCTAAAATGCACAAAACTTTGTTTCAATGAAATATTGATTTATCAACGGATTGCATGAACTGTATAAATAAGTATTGTATAAATGTACGTGATATTTTTGAACATAATATTTTCGCAATTATTGTACTTGTACACCTCACCGCAGTTTCTGTTATAGACTCTATTGTAGATAAATGGATCGCGTGTGTTTCAGTTACATTCACCATCCGGTGTACAGAAGTTTCAGATTTGTAGCGAAGTGTAATAGTTTCTCTGCGGTTTTCTCGTTTCGTGGTGACGAAGTTTATAGTTTCAGCCTTTGCGGTTTGAAATTTGATGATTTGAATTTCTACCAAAGCGCATGTTTGTGGTTTTAATGTTAAACCAGTTGGATGCTTATTAGCATCGTCTGTCTTCAACGTGATGCATTATACAATATAAAAGAACACAATTTAGGCAACGCGCATTATTCAGCATTGTGTATCTGTTGAATTACAAGTGCTGGTCTATTAATACTCTTCGCGTTATTATTGCACGAGCTTCTGAAAGTCCGCAGACAACGCTAGCCGTTCGGCGGAATGAAAAAAAGATCGCGTTAAAAATTGTATGAGACTGCGACGAAGTTATCTCTGCTTTGGGCGATGGAAAAGTAAGCGACGCGACAGGTTTGTACACAATTTTCACCTGGTGACAACTCGTCGAACTCGCCGCGAAACTTTCTGATGAAATTGGAGTGCGTCTAGTGTAGTCGCCGGTGATTTCTTGTAATACTATTACAGTGGTATTCTCGGGGGGACGAAAGAAGATAAATTGAAAATGTTCGAGTGAAATTCTGTAAATTTTGAAAACACTTAAATTAGAAAACTTTCCGATAAACATCTATTTTTGCACACTTCTTCTGTTTATTATAAAATTCAATGACTTCTTTCCAAAATTTATTTTCCATTGTTATAACATAATATTCCATCAAAGATTTATAGATATTAACAATATTCCATATATCTATTTAGAAATAGTTTCATGGAAAAGTTATTGTAGATACATTGAATATTTTCATCAATTTAACATTGAATTTGATTTGGCGCCGAGAGAAGGAAATTTTTATCAAAAAGATTTTTTATTCATGTTCAATTCTCTATTACATGGACGTAATAAAGAAACCACACATATAGAATCGAGTGCGTGGAATTAATAAGCCAAAAATCACAGAGGAAAGAACAAGTGGATCGGATTCAGTAGTATGAGCCAGCGATTAGCCAGACGAGCGGGTTTACGTGAAAGAGAAGTAGAGGATAGCAGAGCAAAGTAGCTCTAATCCCGATACGTTTTTGCCAGGCTTTAAAGTAGCCAGAATGAAAAGCAAAAGCACGGTTCGACTTACATGTATCCTAGGAGGACAAAGCGGAGGGTTATGAGAACTGTAGATCCCGCCAAAAGCAAATCTTCCGCGAAACGGTTTCATTTAATTTCCGTGGAATCCCACCGACTCGGTTGTATGCTCTACTTCTTTTCAACCGTGTTCATTAATCGTTTGAAACGGTGGAATATTTTTTAATGCAGGCATTGTTAAAGGGGCACAATGCATTTGCGATTGGGCTCAACTGATAAGGCGATAATTCGTGTTATTCCATTAGGAAATGGAAATAATAGATTTTTTAATGCTTGAGTAATTAACAGTGCGAGAGGTTCAAGTTTCGGCTGCGTTTATGCAAGATTCTTGAAACAATTGTTAAATATTATACTCGTATGCGTTGTGGCTCTTATTTACTGGGGCAATCGTGAAATTGATCGAATTGGGTTCATATAAGTTGAATGGTGCTCGGTGGTCTACAGTCCTCTTGTGGATAATTAATGAAGATGAAAAGTATTGCTTTCTGCGAAGCAATAATACGATTTATGAACGATACTCGATGTACATTTAGGTAGCCGTTTAATCGTTTTCGGTAAATTCATTTCAGTCGAACCTGCTTCACGGATGGTTTATGTGGGATTTCAATCGAATTATCATTCAATGGCCCCACGTGAACACGTTAATGTAACGGATTATCGGTATTACGCGTAGGAATCTAATTTTAATTGATGAAAGTAATGATATTTTAACTACCGTCCCTTCGCAGCTTTGCGCAATAATTGATCAGTTATCGAAGGTTCTTGTTACGTGATTTCCATTAGCAATGAAAATTTCTTCGAATTCACTGCGAATATTGAACAAGATAAAACGGTATAATCAGATTAATAAACGACTATAAAGGTGATTCAAAATAATATCATGAATATTATACCAACGCAATTAAATTGAACTAAATGCAACATAATATATAATCTTTGTTATTACATCCAATACTATTATTTCATACCAAAATAATTGGTTTCCTCAACGTAATATCGAGCATAAATACTCTTTATTCCAGTCAACGAATATTATAACACTGTCTTCAAAATCTTCGAGCTCCCTCTTCTATAACACTCCATACATTACGCTAAATACGCAACACGAAATTAAGATACTCCCACCAGGCCTATTAATCACCAGCCAACTAATACGCACTACAATTCACTGTCACCTCCTAAATATCATACCATTAACCGAAACCACCGCCGCACACCATTCCCCGCCACCCACGCGATGCCTAATCGCACGACCACTCGCTACAAACCACCCCGCCCCCGTTCAACACCCCCGATTCCATTTTCCCGCCGTCCAAATAAACGATCCACACAAAGCAGCCCCAGAAACGAAACATAATAGAACGAAGCTCCGCACAGTCTTCAAGGAATCCAGTCACGAATCTCCTGTCCAACCGGCACGGGGCGGAATATATACCCAGTGGCGCCGAGAAAAATCATTGCGCCCTCCTCTGTCAATTAACCTTGCACTTGCCAGCGCGACGCTCATCGCGTCGCGTCGTGGAGAGGGTGGCCGCCTCCCTCCACGGACGACGGTGTCCCTCTTTTTCGCCAATGACTTGGTGCATCGCACCTGCCGCTACGGAAGGGGTTGTTTTCGACCCCGGTGGCGCCGCTCCCGGCCAACAGTCGAAACGAACAGTGCCACCTCGAAGCGGACAGTGCGCTCTGACCCGCTGAGACAAGCGGCCGGCCTCACGGCTGCTTCCGCGATCGCGTTTCTACAAGGTGTTCTCGAAAGGATGAATGAAAATGTGCCTGTTTTCTTCCCCATCGCGCTTCGGGGGATGAACTGTTACGTGGACTGTTTGCAACGCCAACTACCTTGAGCTTACGCGTACACCTTCTCTGTGCTACGGGATTGAAGAGCCTTGCGGAAATGGATGGTTGCAGCGAGGGGTTGCTGGTTGTTTGGTTAGTTTAATACTGCAATTGTGGGGGATGAATTTTGAATTAACAATCAATGCTGAGGGAAGAGAGGGAGGGAGAGATTTAGAACGGTCGGAAGGTCAGTTGCAGGTTGAAATGTACGTGGTGAACGTGTTGGGGGTGGTTATCACGAAGGGGTGACTTCTGAAGGGTGTTTTTAAGTCGCGACGGTCGCTGTGGTTCGAGGGGATGATTTTCGTGGTGCTGATTAGTGGTGGTTTGTTGTGAATGCTTTTATGAGGAGGTAAGACGGTGTAGAACAGACGGGGGTGAGTTGTGATGGTTAAATTAAGTGAGGGTTGTGAGGAGCTTGGAGCGTATGACTCTTATGTTATCTCTTGCCAGCGTTCAGGAGTTGATGTACCTCTGATGCGGATAAATAAAGTATTCGCTCTTAAAAGGGTGCGGTATGGACGAGGGTCGTTTATGAAATTCTTCGCATTCTGCAAACTGTTTACGAGGAACTATTCCTGGGCAGATGTTTACTCGGAGGATCCGTCGAAATTTTATTCTCGGAGGGGTGCACACTGTGGTGTGCATCTCCCGAATTTTATTTCGTCCATCAAAAGTAAGGGGTTGTTTGTTAGGAAGCGAATGGAACCGTAAGATTAACATAACTCGCTTTTTTCTGAAGTTGGCAATTTCGCAGATAACAAAAGTGTAGGTGAAACGTAAATGTTTGTGCCCTGCCTCTTACTTCGTGGAATAAAAGGTTTCTCGGCAGAGGGCTTAAGAGTTTATTGTACTTTAAGCTCTCAGGGCTACTTAAGGTTACTTATTTTACTGCCTTTCTATTTATGAACGCTCGGCATTTTTTAAACCGTTCTCATTTAGTATATTAATATTTTTGTCCAATGAAAAAGTATATATCTCTTTGTATCGATTTCCAAGATTAATTTAATTGATTAAATTCCAGGCAGTTCTGTGGGTCTGTAATTCTACGAATCTCTCTTCTCTAAAACGGGCGAAATTCTGATTCGTCTATTTTTTTTTCATCCTTCTGCAGCGGGGCTAGTAAAACATGATGTGCTCATCCTCCCAGATCCGTATGATTTTTAGGTGCTTAATTGTCCAGGTACACAGCTGCGAAAGTTCCACATGGAAATTTTTTCAATTCTTCGCGTTCGTGGGAAAGGCCGTTTACCTTAGTACGAACAAAAAACTACCGTTTTACGGAATACTGATTTTATATCTGCAAATTGCAGAGGCATGATTTTCCAAATCCTTTTATTTGTTTGCATACCGAATGCGGCATAATTATTTTTTGGATTTTAGTTCAACGGTGCGCGCGAATTGAGAGAATTTTTAATTCTCAGTCGGACGCAACGACTGCAGTTAACGTTTCTTCGAATTTCTGACCCACAGAACATTTTTCATGACTATTTTACAGTTGTTCAGAGAAGCGATTGGTACTTTACATCGCAGTAAAGCTCTCATGTAACGATAATTGACTTCCTGCTCTTTCCTTCGGAGGTTTTCGAAACGGGTTTACATTGGTTCAATATTGTCATTGATTTTCAATTGATTTTACGATAAGACACTGATAAAATAAGTTTTCTTAAACTTATCAGTAAATCGCTTTACCTTTATTTCGTTAATGTATTCTTCGTTAATTGTTCAGTTTACGTGCAAATTATTCTTGATTGTTTTACCATCTGCTTCACCCTTGCCCCTATCATTCGTTTACAGATTAAAAATTAAATTGTGACTTGCACACGGTCTTTGATGCTCTTAAAGGCTTTACACTGGGAATGGATAAGAAGTCTTGCGATTGTCCGTTCACAAGGTGGCCGTACTTGTAGTCTAAGAAATTTCATTGGTAATATTTCTACGAGCGGTATAGGTTTCGGGGTCAAGTGTCATTGTTCCTCGATTTTCCTTGGTATTTACGTTCCAGGAACGTCGAACACGCCCATCTTTGCTAGAAAACGCAACTACATATTCTTCCGTGTGATAACGGCGTGACGACAAAAGAATTAAAGAAGTAATACAAATCTGTTTTGAACTAAAACTACTATCACAGCTGTGCAACTCGTACAAATATTATTATTTTATATCAATATTTATTGAGGCACATTACATTTGGATTTCTGATCATTGCAATATTTCTCGAAGCATGGAAAATATTCAGCTGCAGGACTGTAATATTTTACAAAGAATACTGCAGTGGAGTAAAATCAGACTCCCATAGAAATGATCAAGAATAAATTTTACCATTTTCGTCTCACATTTATGTCTCACAGTGAGCCGTTCATTAATAATAGAAAAAAAATGATTCATCTATTTTTCCGTGCACGATCGAGAGAAGTGTCAGGTAAAGGGGAAGAAGGCACGTCCAATCGGTAATTATTCCAGCTCATTTCGTAGCCAGGAGGTGTTACGCACCCCCGCGGCGACCAGCGTGCTAATTGCCAGCGGTAATTAGCGTTGAATTGTAAACTTTCGAAGGGAGCCGCGTTCACAAATCTTACTGGCGCGCCACTTTCGTTGCAAAATGACATAACATCGCGCAAAGAATCGAATTTCATTCGTAGGGGTGCCATTAACGGGGCTGGCCAACGGATAATTGAGGAGACAATCTTCGACCTAGCCAGTTATTTATTGGGACGTTTGTTTAATTGAAAAACGATCAGGGTAATTCGTTGACGTCGTTAGAATAAATTAATAATCGTGCCAGTTTGTTACAGACATGATAATAACTGTGTTAATTTAATTGCTCGAATATTTATTGTAAAATCGTTGGAAATATGGTTTCTCGGCTACCATTAAAACTAATTGTTAAACTATTTAAATTATTATGAATGTCATTTTAAAGTGGAAATTGCTTTTAAAATGATTTGGTAGTGAAAAGTTATTTTCAAAATCAGTCTGTTAATCGATTGCAATAAATTTTTTAAAATATCAAAGTTTTTAGTGAGCAATCAGTCGGTGGTAGTTGTATTTGTATTGATATTAAAGTGACTAATTTAGTAGTTTCGGTATAATAATTAATATCAATCTCGATTGACATATCATAATACGGAACAACCATTAATTACATAAATATCTCCCGTGTTATACAGATTCAAACTTTTGCAGCGGGAATGGAAACAATTACAATCACATTCAATTCCATTTCATGTCGAGGATAAACAGTAGGACGATAAAATGTAAGAGTCACGAATATATCCACATTCTCCATAATACATAAATATCATAACAAGCTTAACCAACCTCTGTTAAATTAAGATTTAAATACAGAAATTGATTATTTTCTTTTTTTATTTGCGAGCTAAAATAAAGCAATCATTTCTCTTCTGAGGTCTTTGTTATTCTAATTCTTCATATTCCTAAATGCACGTCTAAATTAAACGAAGGATGCTAGAAACTTGGAACCACAGAGAAGTTTCTTGCGTCTATGATGAAGCAACTGTTGTACCGGAAATTTAAATAAATTATACGTCCCCTTTATGTGTATCCGTTTCATAAATTAGATAATATCGTACGTAGCGCAGAAACAGCTTTGAAGTTGTACTGACATATCATGCAAATCACTCCACCAGAATTATCATTTTATCTTTTAATTAAACACACACTTCACCCTTTGAAACAGGCCACACTCGTGTATTCATTCTGCCTCCTGTTTGCATCTTGTTTTCGATGACTTTTTGGTCCACAAAATTTTACTGCTGCAATGTAGAATACGGAACAAAAAATTTGCAAAGTGATTTGGAGAATTTCAATTTCGTTTACGTAAAAATGTAAAATTTAAGACAGAGACCGTGCAATTTCATCTACGCTTGTTACAGATTAAGCAGAACGACATCTTGACACAAGTAAATTGCCCTTGCCTCGAATTCTGTAAAATTGAAATTGAGCTTCCCCAAGGTCCGCGTTAATTAACATTCTGTTCATTCCCTCTAAACGGCGCTAACCTATTTTCAGGGAAGGGAAAAAACTGGATTCCGAATAAATTGCGCCGTTTGTACGCAACCCGTTGCACCCAAAGAAATAGGCGACAACTGTTTTGTTTTCATACTCTACTCAATTTTTATACATCTCGCGTGTCTCTCGTTTCTTTTGCCTCTGTTACGCGTATCGTTCGTTCGTTCTTTCAGCTCAGTGATTAGTTTCTAGTGGAGATGCTGTGTTTTGTTCTGTTTTATTATTGGGAACGAGTGAATGTTATATTACTGTAATTAGGAAATTGAAACAGGATCTTGAAGATTATTTGAAGAGTCGATTTACGTTTAGTCGAGCTTGTACCATTTTGATTATGGTATTTTTAATATTGCACTCATTATAAATACTTTCCACGTTATCTCGCATTAACTGCACAGCGGCAATGGAAGTAGAAAAATGTACAAGATTTTCTAGAACATTTTTCGTCCGACTATAGCATACGTTAAATCAGGCTTCATATTTCCCGTAGATAGTATGATAAGCGTAAAAAGATATTAGAAAAGGTCGTTAAAAAATTACTTGATCCAGTACTACGGCCGGTAGCAATGCAAAGAGAACTCTGAACGGAGATGAGTATAAATTATTTCGGAACGTCTCTCTCAGTCTTTGATCTTCAACGAACCCGCGTTTATTTTATATTCCCCAACGGATACTGTTGCAGTTAAATAAAAATATATTTCCTCGACACCACTATCTCTTAACAATGACAAAATAATCGCGGAGGTGTCGCACCTTTGCTAAATATTTATAACATATCTTCGAAACTCAATATAAATGAGCCACGAGCCAAAGATAAACTGAATCAGCGCGACGAATATAAATAATCTGTGAAATTTATGCGACTTTAAATAATAAAAAGGGACAATAAGAATAACGACAAGAAAATATTCGATCGACCCATAAGAATTAACCTCATTATTTAGGACTTCCTCCGTTATTTTTTTCTAAATTGGAACACACATTGCATATTTTTTTCAAGTCAAAAAGCACAAAAGTGTAGCAGGCACGCGTCGTTCAAGAAGGTAGTCTTGTACAAACATTTTTATGATGGCTGACACGGTTCCGGCCATTCGAGTGGACCGAAATAAAAAAAAACAAGACGTCATTTCCTACAGTACGAAAGTGGTTATAGTCCCCATCAAACGAGACAGAAACTCAAATTGTTAACGCTGGAACTACCGATAGATTTTGGTACCATTTAGATATCATACGTTCGACAGATTAAGAACAGGATAGTCGTTGAACGAACAATTAATAGAGACATACAATTGTCATTCTTTCTTATTAAATGTTTGCTACAACGATACTTATATATTACAAACTTTACAGAAAAAACTCTGAAGCAAAAGTCAAAATGACTTGCTTGGTAGTTCCAGTGTTAAAACAAAAATGGCTGCATTTGTAGTTCAAGTTGTTTTTCCTCGTTTCTATTTTTGTCCTCACCGCAATAACAATCTCAAAAAAGTTGATATTGCTTGAAGATCTTGGTACGCGTTATATCGGCAGTTCTGTCAAATGAATCATACTACTGTCAGAAAACATGGTTTCGAGAAGAACGCGTTAAACCATCCCCGTCGCTTAAACGAAACACACATACGTGCAGAACACATTAACGAACTCCGGCATATCCGTCGGCACGCATATTTCCAAAGACGCTCACCTTAAAAAAACGCAGAAGAAAGCGAACCAAAAAAGACAAGTAGAAAAGCCGATTCATTCAAAAATGAAAACACAAACACCCCGCTAAGCCGTCAGCCTTTACAGTCGACCGTTCGTTGGAAGTTTCATTGAAATCTTCTAGCGACGCTCGTCCCTCGTGTCGGGCACGTTCAGCCGACGGAAATTGGCCCCGGCGGAACGTAAACAGGAAGTGCGAAGCGGCGTAAAGATGGGATCTAGACGACGGCGACGATGCCGCGGGCCACGACACGGGAATTCTGATACGCGGCCGTCCCGACGAGCCGGTGAGATTGTTCCGTGATCCATCCCGCGTGTTTTATACACCGAATAACGTTTATCGATTGACACACATTCCGTCTCCGTTCCTTTTCTGACGTCCGCGTAACGTGTGGGCGACGGGTTCCGCACGGTTCGCCAGCCCGTCCCTTTTTATCTCGCTCTGCTTTCCCCCCACGTTGCTGTCTCGCACATTAGGCTGATCCTTCTCTCGTTAGATTGGATCCTGGCGAGATTTATACGGCACCGATTAAAAACTTCTGCCGGCTTCCACTGTTGTCGAGGACTGCTTCTAGGTCGTTTAGAGTGATCTGCCGGTGGCTGGTACGTTTGCTTTGATCGTTCGGGGGATTCCTCGAGGGTCTCGTGGAATTTATTCGACGAGAAAGGGAAGGGGCGCTCGGGAGGGAGCGTAATTTTCTTTTTAGAACTGCTTCAGATAAGGAGCGTTAAAGTAGGCCTGACGATAGCTGATTGATCACTTTTACGTGTGGCAACTGAGGAGGGCCCCGTCCAGAAATTGCAAGCGGACGAGTAATTTCAGAAGATTGGGACACTCGAAGGAAACGCAGCTGACTACCCGGTTTTTTGTGGTCCCTGAACACTGCTGAACTGCTATAATCTATGAGCGTAGCTGTCGGTAAACCTCGTGTACGTCTCGTACTGTAAAGCATTTTCCTCCACTTTCATCGTTTTTTTCGTCACACCCTATAGACAATAATATGCGTTTTCCAAGACCACGCTTACGTTTACAGAATTTGGAATTGTTTTCACCATCGATCAGCTAATACCTTTAAGAACGGCCAATCTTATAGGTGCAAGTCAAGTCTTGCTATTGTAAAAAAGAGGGAACTTGTTCTCCGGAGTTTGGCTTGCAATCATTTGTTCGTCAGTCCTGTCGTGATATAAGTCTCGCTTTTTGGTGAAATACCTCGCTTGTGGTAATTACGCTGGTTTAGATCATTTTAGATTAACTTATATGAATATAATACAATTTATTAGGTCGTTGCATAAGTTCGTGACGCGGATGCGTTTACGCTTTGGTAAGGAATGTTGTATTTTGGGTTTCTTCCAGCCAACCAAACAATTAATTCAAATAAATATTATGCTCAGATGGATAACTTGAAAGAAGCAATAAGAGTAAAACGGCCAAAACTCGTGAATCGGTGCAACGTGATTTTTCATCACGATAATGCAAGACCATATGTGGAACAAAAAGTGCACAAAAATTTGGTTGGCAAATTTTATTACACCCATTAGATTCTCCAGATATTGCTCCATCGGATTACCACTTATTCCAGTCAATGTAACATTTTCTAGCCGGAAAATATTTAATGATGTCGAGTCCCTAAAAACAAACATTGAAAAGTATTTTAACGAAAAGCCACAGAAATTTTATAGTGACGGTATAATGACTTTACCAAAAAGATGGGAAGAAGTTGTGGAACGGGAGGGTGATTACGTTTTTTCATAAACTTTAAAGGTATGTTTCGTACATTAATGTAAATAACAAAACAAAACACGGCACAAACTTCTGGGACTACCTAATATATTAATTGTCGAATATGTGTCGCAGGTAAAATATGGTACGGTGTAATTATATTTGGGAATTGATTTTTTTAGGTCAATGACGATATAATTAATACTCGAAACGATTCATTCGCGTTCGAAATAAATTACGCGGGACGAAGAACCTGGAATGTATTTTGTCACGTCAGCGCGCATGGCGAATGCAGCAGAAACAAATCATGTTAAATTCGTGGGGCTAGACGATGAAGTTTTAACTTCATTATAAATTCGAACAATATGGAATATTCGTGTTTACTTCAATAGCACATAGTCGTCTTTAATAACTTTCATAATAATTATCCATAACATACGATAATAACTATTTACAATATAATTATAACAATCGCATTACCCTGCGATTGATACCATAATATTATCCCATTAATATCGCAATTCTAAAACAGTATTCTACGTCACCAACAAAAAAAGAAAAGAAAAATCCCTGTTCGTAACGTTATCATTTTATATGTGTAGAAGTTATTTTTCGTAAATCTCACGTAGATTGGAATAGAGGACAGGTGGGGTAGTAAGACACCAGTTTACTCTATTAAAATCACTAACTTTATTATAAAGCTCGTCGACACACGACGTTACTCAATCATACAACGATTCACATACGATTCTCTCGATACTCTTTACTTCACGATGCTCTTCCCTGCGATCCTTTCTCAACTGTGCCTCTTGCACGCATCATTCATTCTTTATATTCTTTCACTCTTAGTTTCTCTCTCATTCTATTCCTCATTTGCTCTCGCTCATTTAGTCATTCCTCGGTAGTGGTCTGTCCCGACCATCCGAACCCTTGGGCCACTGTACCCTCCATGCACACGACCTTCTCAGGTACTCAGCTCTGAACGTACCATTCATGCATCGGAATCATTCTAAACACTCAAGCAATATTTCCAATCCCACATATGTATGTATACCTTACAAGCACATTTCCGTGTAGTTCGTGTCGAATAGTCCGCCTTTCATTTTTCAAGTTAAACACGTCATTTAAATTTTCCTAAAAACTCCCTAAAAAAAATTTCATCACCCAGTCAAGGCCCGTTGCGAAACTCCGAAAAGAAGTGTAGAAGTTATTCTTATTAAACTTCTTTATCAATAAAGTCGAGGAACAGGTGGGATAATGAGACGTCGATTCTACTTCCCTATTAACTATTTTATTAATATAAAAGGTCTCACAATCTATCCTTCTCCCTATTTTGCTTCGCAAGCTATTCTATTCTCTTTCAATTCCTCAACTATTCTCCTTTACATACTTCCGCAACCGCTCTACTTCGCGCACGCATCAGCCACTCCATATATTCTTTCACTCACAGTTTCCCTTTCATTCTATCTCTCATTTGCTCTCACTCATTTAGGACTCACATCGACACACACACCCTTGTCACGTGTCACAGTTCGACCACGTGCATTCCTCGAAATCATTCACTCTTTCCTCAAGCTAAACATTCACTCGATCCACGTTCGACGTTTCTACTAACACTCTTCATTCACACCATGCTTATCTTCTAAGTTCCTCGACAAACCTCGCGACTTTATTATAAACTAAAAGGCGCCAACAAACCTGGCCCTATCCGCTTACATGCATATGTATTCATAAATCCATCAATACCACAGAAGGGGTGAAAAACATCTCCCAGCGAATCGATCGGACGCGACTTCGAGGAGGCAATCTTCGCAGAGCGATCGAGGTTCTCCGCGGTGTGGCCACGGGAATCGCAATCCCGTTCCGTTAAATATTCGCTGGAAGATGTTGTTAACCCGTTTTCCGGTTTAATACGGTTCTGCGCGCGGATCAACGGGCGCGGTTGTAATTAAAGGGCCGTAGAACAGGGCGCAGCAGCCGGAGAACTCGCCGTGGCTCTTTCATTACATCCGGTGGCATGCAAGAGGGCCGCTGTCTTCGTACCGCGACAAAAGTATTTCATCGTCGGGCCGCGCAATTCCGTTCGTCCCTCTTGTAATCTTCCTCGCAAATAGCCCCATCCTCGAGCAATCACTTTTTAACTAGAAGGCATGGCTGCAAGGTAGGAAAGTTCTTCTGCGAGGCAGGAGGTTCCTCGACGGCCGCTGTAGCGTCGTCGAGATAGGGCGATTTGTCATCGACGCAATTTCTAACGGAGGCACGAGGAGGACGAGGTTGTCCCCGACGCTGAACGACGCATACGTTGCGGCCTGGCGAAGCTGTTGCGTCGCTTTGCGGCGTTCCTCGTGCACGTACCTGGGGTTCTTCTGATTTATCATCCACAGCGACGGGCGTCTTTGTTCCATCAGGAATGAAAGGGATCCGTTTGTGACACGCGAACTCCTGATGCTGAAAATTGGATGTCTTAGGCGGGGAAAGTTTCCTCGCTTTGTAAGGATGCTTCTTTGGGCGACCCCTATGGAAATGAAGCGGTTGTTCTCTTGCGGGTACGAGCAATTGATTTTGTTTCTTTGTTATTGGGATATCGTTGGATATTCAGATTTTATAACGATATTGTCAGTTTGGAATTAGGTGTGCTGGGTTGTTCCATATCGATCGTTCTTCGTTTCGAGAGTTTATCACGACAGATTACTTGGGGATGTACAATACATTTTTTTGATTGTTAAATGTTACTGTTCGTTTAGACCTTTCGTTGATTTTCGTTATTTGATTATGTGGCATTGGAAGTTTTATGAGAGATCAAGCCGGTGTAATTGTAATATAGTTAAAAAAAGGGATTATTATATATTTATTAAGCAAGGTTACTAGACTAGTCTACACTGTTCTTCTTCACTATCCACACTCGTACGCTGTTCAATCTACTCTCTTCCACTGTCGACTTTACTCGTACATTTCCATTCATCCCTCCATTCGTCCTCAATCATTCCTGTCTCTCTCTCGCATTCATATCCTTAGAGCTAGAAAATAGGGGACACGGTTCTGCAGGCCATTGCTGCTCGCTTGCAGAACATATGTGTCACAGGTAGCCCGGTCAAAAACGCCCTGTGCCCGGACGTTGGACGCTTTGCACTCCCACAATTATATACGATTAAATATATATTATAATAACATAATAGGAATGTTCATTATTAAATGAATAAAGAATGGAAAATATTCTTACTTTATTTCTGATGAATTTCTGATGATTTTCTGGTTTAATTAATAAAATTCTTGCTTCGAAATATTTAAAATACTGCCATCAGTATTCTTCGCACAGAAATTGAATTCCACGTATCTCGTTTAAAAACGAAATCTACCATTTCACAATCTCTAAAAAAATTATCCTTGATATGTGTTAAATGCAAATATCGTCCAGCAGAATATATTCCCTTCCGTTACAACTTCACGTGGGTGGCATTTCTCGACTATCCAAATAAAGTCACTAACATCTCCATGAACATAATAACCGGATAATGTTTCGTACCGTCAGCGGCTCGAAATGCCTCCCTAAAACTTAAGCGTCAGAATATTAAATTTCCTTGTCAAGGGAGTCTTGCTGAAGAATGCAGGCTCTCGTTTCCAGTTCGAACTGTCAGCTGGATGGCGTTACGCGGATTATCCCGCTTTTCCGCTTTTGGTTACCCCGTTTCCTGCAGGTATCGCGGCATGTAGATCCGATGCAATTGCCAGCGCGCAACTGCAGCCGCTTTAATCGTTATCCTCGTTGGCGTGCATACGGAATTCGATGATTACTATTTCGGTGCGGGCATTCTTGAATAAGGTTGCAACGCGAGCCACAGACAGCCCTTGTTCGTTGTAAAATTTCTCTCACTGAGATAGATTGCGAATTTTCGTGGAGACAATTAACCATTGCAGTGGTTGCCGAGATTGAAGCGACGCAGGTGGACGAATTGGCGAACATTCTGCGTTCCTTCTAGTGAAATTAGAAACAGCACGGTTGCTGGTGGAAAATGGTGTTTGAAGGTTTGAGGGATAGTATTTTCGAGATTGAGAGTGTCTTCGTGGATTTCTTTGGCCTTACATAGTTGGAATTGAGATTCTGGGACCCACAATAGAGGGAGATATTTTTTAATTAGAACTTTCTTTTGTAATAACATTCGTTAGAATAATTTCAAACTCTACTGTATTGAAATTCGGAATTATTATAGAGATATTCCTATCGCGACGAATAATGATTTTTAAATGTAATCAATTAAATAAATTTTTATTTAAAATATGTCTTGAATTATAATTTATTTCCAAAGCGCTCTTTTCAATTTATTCATAATTGATATGTATTTATTTAGTCTGCAAACGTTACTAATTATAAACGCTAGTTTCTATTATTCCCATTACATCCTAACAGACTAAGAGTAATCCCCAGGGCAATTGAAATTCCCCTTAATCCCATAAAGATCGCAATTCTTCAGCTCTAGTTTATCGATTACGTGTATCTCTGAATTGCAGGGACTACGCCGTGAATCAGAAGCAAGCAGGATTAGGCTAATACCGCCGACAGCTTTCGTTTAACTCGATAAACAAGCTGCAGTTGTGCAACACAAATCCAACAACATCCCAGCGACTGGACTCTAATATTCCACCGTGTTTGTAATCCTCGCGGAACATCGGATTTATCAACAATGCAACAAATAACTCATCGATGAAAAAGCAAATCCCTGGAAGCATTTTCTACAACACCCAATTGTAAACCTTCTAACCAAAACCAATTAAAACCTCATTGGCCAACGATGGGCATTCAAGGATCGTCATCGACGAGCACACCCACGCGAACGACGAAGGAACTTCAACACCATGCAGTCAACTGCAACAAAAGACGCGATTTTCAAAGAAGGTCCCACCTGAGGATCCAAGAAGGCCGCCTACTCTCCGTCAAAGAATATCCCGAATAACTGAATTAATCTTTCCTCAGATCCGACCAGGTGTCTTCCGCAATACCCAGTAATCCTCAAAACATAAATCCCCCCTCAAACATGACCCCCAATTAAACAATTCAACACTGCAACCATACTAGTTAAGCAACCACGATCTCAACTACCATCACCCCTACCTCTCCCCCTCCCCAAAGAAAAACCCCCAAGAAAATTAATAAAAACAGAAAGAAGCGAACAACAACGATGACCACCTGCCGCAAGGTGTCCCCCAAAGGCACGAGGGACTAAAGCAGCCCGTGGTACACCCACAGGACCTCGTTCACCATGTTGAACGTAATGGCGGCTGTGACGACAAGCCTGCCGAGTCGCGTGGACCCACTTCCGACGCCTCACAGCAACACCAGCACTCCGTCGAGCGCCGCGGCGAACAACGTGACGTCGGTCCCCGTGGAGAACCCGACGGTCGAGAATCTTCCCGAGAACGTGAACGTGTTCGTGGTGGTGGTGAAGGGCATCATCATGGGCAGCATAATAACGACGGCCGTCCTCGGCAACGCCCTGGTCATCGCCAGCGTGCGGAGGCACAGGAGGCTTCGCGTTGTGACGAACTGTTACGTGGTCAGTTTGGCAGCCGCCGATCTGCTGGTGGCGATGTGCGCGATGACGTTCAACGCGTCCGCGGAATTGTCCGGGGGCAAGTGGCTGTTCGGCAGGTTCATGTGCGACGTGTGGAACTCGCTGGACGTGTACTTCTCGACGGCGTCGATCCTGCACCTGTGCTGCATCAGCGTCGACCGGTATTACGCGATCGTCAGCCCGTTGGAGTACACAGTGATCATGAGACAGGGGACGGTGGGGTGTATGCTGGGCAGCGCGTGGCTCTTGCCGGCGTTGATCAGCTTCATACCGATCTTCATGGGCTGGTACACCACGCAGGAGCACTTGGACTATATGCTGAAGAATCCTGAGGTGAGTCGGGGATCGGGATGGGCGGTTGGCCTGCGAGGGGTCGGCGAGGTGGTTGCGAAGGAATCCGTTGACCAACCCCTGAACGATATCAGGGGTTGGTCAGGGGACGTTTACGAGGAACGATTTACGAGTTAAGTGGATGCATGTATGTATTAGGTTGTCCCAAAAGTTTCTTTCTTTAACTGTTAGTAGCAAAAGTGTTTCGTTTAGTCAAACACACTGAGCAATCCATTTTTCGTTGATGTTAGGGCAGTCAGGTGTTTTCTAGCTCTCCAATAGTACAATGCCGTTTGAATCGATAGGCTCAGTGTCGTTCTGCGCGTATCGAAAGATGGAAAAGCAGGGAAGGTATTTGTCAAATCTTGCCCTTCTGATTATTACTTATTTATTTCTTTAAAATGTTCTATTTGTTACAAAAAATTGAATTCCTTCGATTTAGATAAGCGAGATAAAAATCATGTTGATCAATATTTTGCAACAGCAGAAAAGAAATGTTAAAACATGATATGATGATGCTTCTGGACGAACCAAGGAGAATGATGAAAAAGAACGTATCGTACATCATTTAAAAATTTGTACTCTTCGTAAAATTGTTTGCAGTTGATATCTAGTAAGAAGGCGAGAGAAACTTTTGGAACAACCTAATATATACAGTGGAAAAAATGTAAAAAGTAGGGGGAGTTCAGACGAACGGTGCATGCAATGATAAAGCATTTTTAACTGGGATATTATTTTATTTTGAAGCGAATAATGTGTTTATACAGGGTGGGGCGTGAATCAATGGGCGTGAATAGAAATCAATGTCATCCATTTCTAATATTATAGCACTAAATATCATGTCATCGCATGTATATTCTTGCTTGTTAATTATCTAAATTAATGCCCTAAAAATATTCGTGCATTGGTAGTATTATTCAATGATCGAGGATTAACGTTGCGGCTTAACGTCGTCGGAAATAATGGTTTTCATCATTTTCAGTACCAAGAGCATTCCACATAATTCAATTACATACTTTACGTTGGCAGAATGTTACAGCAGATTCCTGAATCGTGAATTGTGATTGTCAAGAGTGCAGAGAATTTCTTCGTTTAATCCCAGCTGGTTCCAAATTTGTCAAACGAAAAAAGTTGATTAATTGATTAAAAGAATTTCACAGCCGAGTCGCAGGCTATATTTCATTGTCATTCATTCGCGTTAGGCAGTGTGACGTTCGGTTAAGAAATATATGGGGTGACGTGTCTCCTTAATAAGCGTTCTGACCTGCATACTAAATTGTCACTACTGACAATAATTCCTCAGGGATAAGAGGATTTGCGAAAGGCTTTTCAGTGATTTGCATACACATGCGTAACGAGCAAATCGACTAATCACGTCCTTCGTGTGGTCCACGTAACTTGCACTATTGTTTCCTTGATTGGCTAATTTGGTTATGCATAGTGGCCGATGCGTCGTGGGAACAACATACAGGATGTCGTGGATGCATGGTGAATTCAGAAGTCAGGAGCGATTCCCCGTTCGAGAATTGGATGTACATAATGGAAGTTCAATTGTTATTTATTTCAAACCTTTTTGTTCCTAAACCATCTGTCATCACGTGGTCTTCAGTCAAACATAATAAGACACTTGATGCGCCTCAAGTCCAAGCAGAGAAATTTTTATTAAAAGATTTAGTCAGGGGGAAACGTCAGTTTAGATTAATGTTTGCATCAGATATATTCATATCTCTATCTTTGCTAGTATAACTGCCTCGAATATTCTAAAATATTTCGAACTAATGTTTCATTAAACATTGTTACATGCAGATATATTAAAATATATTTTATTGTTATTCAAGATCTTCGTTTACCTTACCTCAGATATTATTAATTATTCCTGAAACAAATACCAAGTGAAACATACTTTCATTCATGCTGCACAAAGTTGCCTTATCGCACTGCAATAATTACCGCACTCTGTGAAATTACATTAATATCGAATTACCATGTATTTACTTGCATCGTGCTTAATAAATATTTGTTGAATTTATATTCGTATAGAAATTCCAGTTTATTTATCTTTCGCTTGTTTTCCCATATATATGTTGGCCGACAAAATGCAATGAGATTAATCACATTCAGTCGAGATGGAAAATGTAATTCAACTAGCGTTCCACGGATGGGAACTGTATTTTACACAAACAAAATTATTCATTAATTTAATGGAAGGATACTTGTACGTATCTGTTCGTGATAAAAACGTCAAGTGTCCCTGTCCATTTCGCTAGCTGGCTGGCTGGACAAATCCAATTTAAACGTATCTCCAGTCGGCTGTAATAAAAATAAACCCGACGTGACAGGGACAAGTCGATGCTCCATTTGCAGCCAAAGTATAATTGGACGGGATGACTCTTATCGCGAGTATTAAATTGTACTTTCAATTCTCACCATTCTTGAACCTGCTGTTCCCTCGACGACTTGTGGCCAGGTGGTAAACAATTTGGATCAGTTGGAAAAATGATTAATTGACTCGTGGGTGTATATAACTGCATCAGTATCAGTGCAAAAAAATTCTAGTATCAACCATTATTTCTGACGAATCATAATATCTACTGTCAAGTGCTTCATACGAGGTAAGATCTATAGAATATTTTTCAGAACCAACTTTTCAGAATATCTGCATGATATTTCTGTCGAAAATTTTGTAATATATGATTGTAAAATGTCATTTAGAGAAGTAGGGTTCGATTTATGACAATTATTTGAAAACCGAGGTGTACATTTTACAATTATTACCGTGTTGCAATAGTACGTTCACTTTTCCATTAACAGCGCCGAAAATGGGGAGACTGAATTAATTATCGGTTAATCGAAATTACCATTAGCTTTCTTCCCGTTGCCATTACGCGGTTGTAATGCAAGCTAAGAATAATATGGTACATTGTTTCAAAACGATGTTTATGTAAGCGCGATGAAAGGTTTCATCTTATTATGCCAGAGGTTTAATATAAGTTCTGCATGCACGACAAAACTTAACTACCGCTCCGAGACTAAATTGGATTATAAATCCCGCTTCATTCGCCTGGGAAAAATTTGGTATTCCATTATTGAATAATTTCTTTCCCGCGTTTTTTTCACGCGACATTTATCATGAATTTATTAATCGTATCGTTCGTGTCCAATGATCCAATATCGAATGCAGGATTCAATATATGTATAAGTACTTTGCTGAACAGAGAAATATTATATTTTTCCATTATGTCGAAGTATAATTCGAATGGTTTCATTTACGCGCCGATAACTCGTGTATGACTGATTTAAAAGCGATTCAGATATTTTTATGCACAGGTAGATCATGCATTGATCAATTAAAGAACAGTGTTTGTTCAAATGTAAAAACATGCAGACTAATGATTAGAAAAAATTTGTTTCACCGACGCGAATATCGTAATTAAGATTAATTATTCAATCGATATAAACGTTCTGCTCTGGTGCAATACATATTCAGAATATTTTTCGCCATTACGCGTGGATTAAAAGCATAATAAATAAATTATTCTGTTAAAATCAAGAATTCACCATGCCATTCTTTTGACCAAGTACCACAAGTCTACCTTCTGATATTATCAAAATTCACGTGTCTCGAGAATAACCGCATGTTGTACCTGGATAAATTGAACGAATTAATTTCCAATTTTCAATCTCATACATATTCACACCTCAATACAAAAATTCTACAAATTCTTAACGACAATATTATCCCACTTGCCTCAACCCTTTCTCAAAGGACATTACATTTTCCCCCAAGCGAAGAACAAAAATGTACACCCCAAATTAAAATGAAGAAAAAAAATCCAACGGAAAATTTCAACGCTATTAAAACGTCGAACCACTTCAAACCACGCGCCACTTCCCCCAAAACCACCATCCTTTATCTATCACCTTGCTTTCAACCCCATTCCACCATTAACCAGGCAACCTTCGGACCGTCCCTTAAAGCGTTCCTTTGTCCCGTCAGCCCGGGGCGAAATCGCGTATCGATCAGCGTGTAAAATTGCAAGGAGACAAAGAGAGACGGAACTATGAAATCCATGTTGTTGCAGGTTTGCTCCTTTGTGGTGAATCGGCCGTACGCGTTGATCAGCTCGTGCGTCTCCTTCTGGATCCCTGGCCTGGTGATGATAGTGATGTACTGTAAGATTTACAAGGAGGCAGTGAGGCAGAGGAAGGCGCTCAGCAGAACGTCCAGCAATATCGTGCTGAACAGCGTGCACTACCACAGGTCCTCGACAAGGCAGCATCACCATCAGCAGATGCTGCTCCAGGCGGCGGCTGAAACCGGTCAGTTTTATAGACAGTACTATGCACGCGCGATATATGTATGTTATACAGTTGGATGCAATGGTATCTTGCCGTGTAAAGATATTCACTCAGTCGTACATTCATTTATACGGTAAACAGAAAATGACCGATCATTTATTTATTGTAATTTTATCACGAATGTCTTATGAATTTAATTTGTTACGGTTTATTACGAATTTCTATTATTATCAGTTTATCGTGAAGAGGAAATAATTGGTAATTTAATTTTAACAGATATTTTAAGTAATATTCCATACATTTTCGGTTTATTGTAGAATAATTGAATGTTAAATGGGTAAAGATTCTGAAAATCGAGGCATGCGAATACTTTTCTGCGCAACTGTATATTATATATATTATATTATACAATAGTTTCCTCTACAATATAGGACGACCGTGATTTAACGTTATTAAAGTATAAGTTTTTGACTTCGCTGAGACGAGGATCCTCTTCGTAGCAGGACAAGTCCGGGCGTTTAGGTACAGCAAAGAATTATACAGGAGGGGGAGAAAATCGTGATAGAACTGGTTGAAATGAACAAGGGATGATTCTTTCTGACAAAATAAAAGTGCAGAATTCATTTCTTTTTTCTCCATGGATATCTTTTTTTTCGAGAATTTGAAGGTCATAGATTCTTTTCTGCACCATTGATTTATTATTGCGCAAAGAATCGATCATTCTTTATCGTTCTACGATTTCGATCCTACCCTGTATATTGACTTCAAGGAGACCTGCACTTTATTAACTTTGTGTATGCAATTTTGTATGAAAAATTTGATGCAGTCGTTTATATAATATATAAGTTATAAGTTTATATTATATAAAATTGTTGTTTATATAAAGTGAAAGAAATTGAACTTATTTTAGTTCCAATATATACAAGCTATTATTGTGCGCAGTTGAATTGTAAAAGGTATTATCGTGTTATTATATTGAAAACAATTAGGGAGGAATAATTGGAATGATTCTTTAACATTCATTGCATTATTCTTTTCTCAAGCGTCAAAGAGATAATGTTTAAGTATTACCACTCCTTCGCATAAATTTATGTTAATACGTGGCATCATTAAGTCACAAGCTAATTGCACGTAATGAGAAAGCGCCGAATTACCAGAAGCATATTCAGGAACTCACTGAAACATTTATAACTGAATGCCCGAAATTGCAAATGTTCCTGCAAACGTTTCATTTGGTCTATGCTATCTACGTTTCTCAAATTAATTAATTCCGGAGTACAAAAATCTCTCAAAAATAATTGCTCATCAGTTTCCTGTACCCCTTTAATTCGCGATACAAATTTAATTCCAGTATCAATCATCGTTTCAGTAATCGTGATTGATTAGAAGCATTTCGAGTGTCCATCGAACTTTCTCCCATCGGGTGATTAATTTTCACGCCCTGTAATTAACGGGAACCGATGATTGCGAGAATATTCGGGAAACGTCGACGTTCGTCAAAGATAAAAACCACGGCGCCGCTAATTAAAATTGATTACGAAGTCTCGCGGCGTAAAAGATTTCGTGTAATTTCTCGTTTTCTATTAAAAGGTCAATTAAAACCGTGGCGAGTATGTGATAACTCATGAAACAATCGACCTTTATCATGATTTGAAAATTTATTGCAATTTAATATTATATTTTTTATACAATAATTTTTGGTGGCCACGTTAGTAGTTGTATTGAGTTGTGCAATTAAAATTTTGTATGGGTATCGTTACTTTTAATTTCACGACGAATATTATATTCGATGAATACCGTAATTTATTTGGTATTCGAGGCTTCTTCAATTAGCAGTTTTTACGGGCAATATAAATACATACAGGCAAGCAATCAGAGTCGTGCAATTCGATTCAACACATTCAACTTCGCGACACAAAAAGTGTTTAATTGCACACTTTGAGTACTTGAGTCGGTACACATTTGTTTCAAATTAGTAAAAATAACTTGAAAAAATGCAACAAATTTTAATTGAAAGAAATGAAGCGGATAAAAATTCATACATCAGGATAGTCAAAGGTTCTTATAATCGCAGAATCTTTAAATATTCTTTCCTATTCGTAGACCACTCATAATAACAGCCGACAAACATCCCAATACAAATACATTTCATCCAGTCATGTACGAAACGGTCGTATAATTATTAAATTAATATTAACCCCTGTCCGAATCTCAATTCCAAATAATCGCCTCCGATTTATTCAACTTTATTATAACAATATCGATCGCTGTAGTAATAACATCAACAAATACACGTGCATGTAAAAAATATACAGAAATGTTCTCACCAGTAGGACGATATTTCGTCTCCCTCGATCATAATGAAACAGAACGCGAAACGGGGACCAATAGAATTCCTTGCCCTTGCCGTCGACGTGTAACATTTAACGTCATTCACGCGACACATAATCCATCGTTTACGGCTTAATTCAGTCTTATGGATTGCGTGTCGTCACGACTTTCTGTCGCGTACTTTCCCGACCGACAATATCCACCCCATTGCGCTCGTTTTTAATCACGTGACCTTGTAGCACCTCCAAAACTTCTGGAAGAACGCGGAAGGAAGTGATGAATGCTGCCACTAAATCCTCTTATCTCGTTAAGCTGTAATACCACGCGTGGAGCAGTGGCTCGTGCCAGGAATGTCGAAGAAAATGCCGTTTCCGGTTGCCTTTGTGGCTCCCTTCGCGCTGCCGTTTTACGTGACAGCCTTGTACAGCAGCTGGTAACGACCCCTTTGTGAAACTTCCCCGATCCGACTGATATTGATGTTTGATGGACCATCGCGGCGCACAATTTCGTTGATTTTAACGAAAATGTTTGGGCTAACTTTCGATGGATCAAGTTTGTGCACATAATTATTCGAAACGGGTATCTTTGCGGAGAAGAAGCATTATAATGATATATGTAAATATTGTAGAAGTTATTTTTTTGTAAACCTCACGTAGATTGGAATAGAGGGCAGGTAGTGTAATAAGATATCAGACTGCTTCAATTAAACACTAACTTTATTATTATAAAACGTCGACACACGACAACTCTCACACGATACTCACAATACTCTCAATTCAAGACTCTCTGCTCACGATACGTCTCTTTTAAACTGTTCAAACTATTCTGCTCTATTCTCAAACCTCTCTCTACTAACTCTCCCTTAGTTCTGCCTTGCACACGCATCATTCACTCTATATATTCTTTCACTCTTAGTTACTCTTTCCTTCTATTCTTTATTTGCTCTCACTCATTTAGGATACACACTGCAGACAATCCTTGGCGACAGTCAGTCGCGTCCACCCGAATCCTTGTACCATCCATTCGCACGATCTTCTCAAGTACTCAGCTCCAAACATATCTGTCACACCCCGAAGTCATTCTAAACAGTCACGCAATATTTCCAATTCCACAATATTAATGTATAGAAAGTTTCCAAATGTTTCGTGAAAGTTCGCAGCTTTAAACGAATAGTTCGTGCATCGAAGATTGAATAAATGAATAATAAATGTTCCTTTAAACTTAAAACTCGAGTCGCTAAAAATGTATAATTGAAACTATGGATATCTTCCGAAGACCATGGGTTAGATTTCTTCTTTCTCCTATTTTTGGTTTCGTTATTTTTAAATGAAATTCTATTCATACATTTACGTCCGATTCACGAAATATTTTTACACCCCTCGTTGCATTATAAAACGTATGCAAATCATTTGTGCACTCGGTGAAAACGTCTTCTCCGAGCTATCGAAAATTGCCAATGTGTATTGAAGTTTGACACAAGTTGGACGAAGTCTCGAACGCCTTTTACGCATTTAATATCGTGTCTCGATGGTCCTGGGAATCGATCAGTTTTTCCATTCGCCTGTAATCGCCGGATGTCGTACGGAAACGATTATCGTTCGCCGAACACGTGAGCGAAAATAGCCGAAAACCGCGATTTTATCAGAAGACCACGAAATCCCATTTAATCGGTTCAAGCGTTCCAACCGCTTTCAATCCGCGCCCATAATTGTAAACCGCAGAACCGGCTGATCAAAATGCGATTGCAAATTCCAATTTTTCTGTCTTTTTTATTCGATAGCACCGAGGGCTCCCGATAATCGGAAATTCGGTGCCTGTTCCATCGGTTCGGTAACGTCAAAAGTGAAACAGGAAAGAAGGAAAAAGAGAAGCACGATTCGGAACAATTCGGAATACAAAAATGTTAAGAAACAAATGTTGACAGAAAAGACTTATCATGAATCCGTTGTCAGCATACTATTTAACAATTGCTGGTTTGTGCGGAAAAATAATTCTCTCAGAACTAAAATATCCATGGAAATAAAAGAAAGGGCGAACTATAGATTATTAAGGTTTAAGTACTATACTAGAATAATGTACCTCAATGTTCAAATGTGAACGAAATTTTAAATAAGATGTACTAAATTCTGTCATTTCTATGAGTTGCTTTAATGGAACGATCAATTCTTCGTATCGTGTACAACGGTTGCTGCAGCATCTACACATGTAGTATGAACATTCTACCAAATTGCTTGCACACGTTCGATGAATAACAGGTCGACAATCGTCGAATAGAACTCGAACGATCGATCGATCCACGGGAATCATCGGGTCAAGTTGTTACATCTAGCTGCAAGCTCTCGAATGTGGTGGAGGTCCTACGAAATAAACGTTCACGAATCGCTCCACACGTTGGAACGAACGCTTTGTTTATAAGTGATCTAGACAACTGGAGTCGAACACGAAACGCGAACTATACAATGGACCAAACGAATAATCGTCGATCAAACATCGACATGGTTCACGGTATCGAAAGTGCGATCGATTGAAAAGAGTACTATTGTGAGCTGGAATGCGTGGTCGATGAAAACGCGTTCGTGAAAAGTCGTTGGTGAAAACTTCATATTGCCAGTGGTTTTTATTTCCCCCTGATTTCTTTTTGTTTTCTCCTCTTGTTTGGAACTTTTGGTCGATGGATTTTGGTGATTTGGTTGAATTGATGGATTGATTTCGTCCGCAGGCTCTTTGGTTTGTTTATTTTTCGGCGGATTCCTTTTTGGTGGACGACGTTCGAAGATATCGTATCGTTGGGGTGATTGCGCAGTGCTGTTGTGTTCGATGGTTTGATGTTTGGAAATTGTTTTGCAGTCTTGCAGAAATGTTTGAGGTAGTTCTGCTCTTTATTTCGTCTTTCAATATTTTCGAGGGCTTTCATTTATTTTTGTATCGTTTTTGGATAGGTTTTTATCAGTGTGCTGAAGCATTTTGAGTATTTCGAAGAGGATGAATGCAAGGTTATTCCGAGTGATATGTTGATATATTATATAAATTATGTTATATATTCTGTTAGTTATTGTAGCTATCTTTGTATACGTGTTCGTGAGGTAGAAGAATATTTACGATAGCAGAGAATTTCAGATTTTATTGTTAATTGCATATTACACTATTTATCGTAGTATGCAGTGTTTGCAAATTAATTTTATGAAACCTAATATGCTCCCTTGCCCACCATTGTACGCTTTACTTACAATTAGATTAGCGGTCTTCTGCTGCATTGAAAATTAATTTCCCTGTCCCGCCTGTATTTTTTCACTGCAAATTGTATTTTATGGGGTCTATATTTTTTAATAGGCTGAAATGTCACTTCCTAATTAAATTCGTCGGGGGATGAAATAATTTTCTATGCTTCCTCCAATGTTCTGCCACTAAAAATTGAATATAGTCGCTAGTCACCCCTTCTATCTCATAATTCTTTTGTCAGGATGCCAAAAATATATCTAGTCAGAATAATATATCTCTGCTTTATTTGTCAATACGTTTTTTTCAAAATTGTATTATTCCATCAATCCAACCGCAAATTTCCAAATGTTTCGTGAAAGTTCAGAGCTTTAAACGAATAGTTTGTGCACTGTGTGTACATGTATATATATTCATTTTCTTCGAGATTGAATAAATGAATAATAACAAGATTTGTAGAGTAAAATGCATTTTTAAATTAACACGAACTTGACAGTTTAAATAATATGTAATTTGATACGTTCGAACTCATTCAGATAAATAACAGAATAGGCACATGCATTATTAAAAAAGTGTCATGGATAATTCCTTTAAAATTCGGTGAAGTATTTCATATCTTTTAGACGTCTTAACGTACTCTACTCGAATTAGAAGGTGTGTACTCAAGAATGACCCTACTATCGATAGCACAATCGAGATCTACGAGTTTACAAAGCTCTTAGGAATAGCTGCAGATTCCACTGGAACTAACACTTCTTGTGTTACGAGCCTCTAAATGGATGACCCCTGTGCACTCGCTGTTGTGAGCCAGCAGTAACAGACTGTAAATAAAATTCAATAGGATATGGGCTGAATGGAAATTCCATTCCAAAGCTAAAAGCTTTTTCAATTAATTCTTGGACTCTGTTTAATATTGAATTCTGATTTGACCATACAATTACACACACGTACGTACATACAATTATTCCTGAAATAAATTTCTTATTCAAATGTATTCAACCGAAAAAAGGCGAAATTGAATTAAATTTTCAATTGCAAATTATTGCACTTTATTGCCCGGGTAGCAAGTAACATTGATTTAACCGCAATCGTAAAATCACGACGACAGATTCGCGGAGTCCGTACAATTTATGAAACGTACGCAATTATTTTTATTGCAACGCCTCTCCAATCATTCGGATTTCGCGAATCGAAAATTTGAATGAGCGAAAACGGTGCATCTACGAGCTGCTGGAAACGGTATACAGAAAAGGAGCCATGCTCGATTCTGCGTCGCCTTTAATGACCAGTCATTAATAACAGCGCGGTACGTGTCGGAAATTTACGAGCGTGCCTGTTCAACTGCAGTTGCAACGAAATTACGAATCGACTGCAAACCGCCCTCCCCCTTCCGCCCCTGGTGCGCAGAGAACTCGCTGGCCAGATGACCTTGACCCTTAAACGTATCCTGTCATCGCTGGCATTACGTTCTGATAAAGACCAGAAATGAAAATGGAGGAGGTTTAAGGATTGAAAATGTCGTTGGATATTCGATTTGTCACCTGTTCGCCGATTCTCAAGTAATATTACATTTTTCGACGAATGGTGTTAGATTACATTGATTCATGTTATGGTGAAAATTGGAAATGGATGAATTGAATGGAATATTACGATAGGGTGTTCGATAGGGTTTGAAAAATATTGGCAAGGGTAGAATTTTCCTAGGTTTGCAAGAAATTTGAATTAACCGGTATTGTGGACTCGATTGGTGCATGTGGAGTTAGTATTAATAATTTATGGTTGGGCGCTCAATGTTATGGATAGTGGCAAATTGGCGTGGTTGCTTCGAAATTAATACTGCAGGTGGCATATAATTGTGGAATGTCGGCTACCGAATTTTCCTCTAGAGGAGTAATTTGTTGCACGCAAATTGATTCAGTTTAAAATGAATCCATTACCAGAATTCTTCGTGTATTATTTTATAATTGCCATTTTGAATAGATAAAGAAGTGGAACAAGGATATCAACATTTTCTGTAAATCGACTAACAATAAATATGCACAAAAATGTTCGTGCATTAGCGACGTATTGTAATCAAAAATATTAAAAATGATGACAGTTATTTGAATTGACGTATGGAAAGTCGAAGGCCTCGCTAATCACAAGTGGAGGCCGCCAGTAGTAGTGGATCGCATAGATCAGCCATAAGATTTCCTGTGTCTCGACCAGTGGTCTTGACCTCGCTCGATCTCACATCGTCGTCGTTATTCGGGTTGAATGGTGGTTAGTAGATAGAAAACGAAGGGGTGGGTGGCCGTGGAAGGTCAGGGTGACAGTTACTATCAGGGTATTTTTATTCTTGAAACGTTGCGGATACAGCTTCATCGCCGAGAAGTTGTTTTCGATTACGTAAACAGGAAGGTTTGTACACTGAATGGCGAAGCAAACATACGTCGATATTATAAATATATACGTATACATGTTTCTTTGTCGTTTAACACGATTTAATGTTTTAATAAAAATTCGCATACAAATTAATGCGGAATAAAAATATTATTTGCTTTTATCAAGTCTTATGTATACAGTTGGAGAAGGAAATTGTATTTCATTTATTTATAGCTGAGCCTTTGTTCACATTCGCCAATTCGAATTAAACTGAAAGGTTTAGTATAAGCAGAATTTCTTTCTAATTGCAATTAAAAACGCATCACGACACAAGCGATGCACTTTCATTTATTACATTATGGGAACAGAAATAATGGAACGTAATATATTTTTCTATCTACAGCAAAAACAATCTATATTTTTCTTCAATTATACCAAAGGTTAGAATTTCCTGCTTTTCTTATTTCCGCCCTTGACGTTGTACATAAGAAAATAGACGGGACGATAAATACGGATTCCGGTTTCCGCCACAATTAACAAAACCCTCGGCGGTAGACGGTGATAAATTACAGTTCAGCAATCCCGGGAGAACGGTATTGCTGGTTTATTCATACGTTTTAACAACAAATTGGGTGGTTTTGCGTGATGCGTCATTGTTTCAACGTATACCCACGAGGGGTTACGCACTGTTCCCTTGATGGATCATTTTTGAGAACGCATCTCGAGTTCGCCCGTCCGGTTAATTAGTTCGGCTGCATTGTATTATTAGTTGTTTCGCAAAAGATCAACAATGTTTCCCTTTGTTTTTAATCGATCGTTTATTGCGGGAAAATTCGAATTCGAAAATTCGTTTCAATGTTTCGATTTCATAATTCACATTTATGAATGCTCGTCGGTGTATTATTTTTTGTTCAAAGTGAAAATTGGACAGCTCTCTGTTTGCGGCAAATTCAGTTATTTTTTATTGTATGAAATAAAACTGGAAATACGCCAGAATCGTTATTCTCATCACTCGGGTTATATAACTGAGGGAGATGAAACCTGCATTAAATAACGTTGCTTCTATGCACAATACGAATACGTAATCGTAGGAACATTCTTTCACGACTATTTATTATTACCATCACCATTATTGTAGCGTTGTGGAAGGAATATTAGCTTCAATTTTTTGGTCAAGGTAATGACAAAATTGTGCTGGGAATTTTCAATGGAATAAGGATCGGACTTTTATAACTATAAAGTCTAATGGAGTAAACATTGGCCAGCAGTTTTATTCGACAAATAATAGCAACATTGTTTACACATTTCCAATGGAACATGCTAGCTATGTTATTTACCAAACAGCCCCAGAATACACTGCCATCTCCAGTTCAACGGCCACCGTTGGCTACACCATTGTTACTTTGCCAATTGTTACTATACTAAATGATTAACAAAATTTATTCGTTGCGTTCATTTTAATATTTTAAATCATATACTATTCATACGTACCGCAACCCGAAGAATGTTAAAACGATACATGGAAAACATTTTTTGGTCAAATTAAGATTAGATTATCTGCCCCATAATATCCACCCCTATCCATCGACTGCGTAACCAAGAGGGATGTCATAGACCTACACGTGTGAGGGGCGGCTCTCGATATTTACAGCGGACTGTTTTCAAATATGTATATCGCTTTATACTCGAATTGACAAGTGGGACGATCGATATTCGACGGCGGTGCCACGAATTCACCCCTTCTCCACGCGACCATCCCCTTTCAACCTTCAAGTTCGTGCAGTTGTTACGCTTCTGCAACCCAGCCGTACCAAATTAAATGGAAATAAATGCGCCGGTCGGATCGGTGTTTCTTAATGCAAGGGAAGTCGATTCTTCTAGCGATTGCGAATTGATCGCGAAAGTTCAATCGTAGACTGTTGCTAGACGATCCCTTAATAATAACAATCGAATTCTCCACCTGTCCAGAAGGGTGCTTTAAAGATTTCTGGCGAAACGTAAATCTGACTCGATGTAATTAATAATTGCTTTATATATAACATTTTATTTCGTTGTTTTTCAAGTAAAATGTTTTTCTATTTTGGAATAATACTTATCCGTGGATACTGAAAATGTGCAACGTGTGAAATAACCATGGCGAGCTGTGAATTAACAAAAGTAAATTTGTTTTCATCGATAATTCTTATCTGAAAGTTTTAGATAGCATTCCATTGAAACGTGAATGAGAAATGTTAGATATCGTCACGGTGCAAATGGAAAAGGAAGATAACAAAAACAAAAATCGAATGATTGTGTTCGAACGCAGACCAAACTCGTACGTGATTTCGTACTCGTTCTGGTCGCTGAATCGTTCGATACTTTCAATATTTGCGCTGGCCATGTGTACTCGCTTTAAATCAATAATATTGATTGCGAGCGAAGAGCGGTCGAACGTAATCAGCACCACTGCAATCAATTACAATCCTGAACTTAGAGATTGTCGTGAGATCACGTGACTTCTTGCAAACATAATCGAATTACGTTTCGAAGAATCAGCTAGTCACAAGTTTTGTTCACGCGTGCTTACTTTTCTCTTTCTTTTCAAATTGCGTAAAATAAAATTTGTTCGTTGTAAATTTTCTGTACTATTCCTCCAGCTTCTCCTTGCTATTATTCTAATTTTTGAATAACACTAAAAGTTATTGAAACTTAAAAGTCTATGTTAATAAATTTCATGGAATAGTGTTTATCTGCCGCCTTGCAAAAGTTTATTATCTTTCCTTCTGAGGCAATCGAGCCGGGAATTGATAAATAAATTATTAACGAAGCGGCTGCGTACATACCTACGTGCATTAAACGTTGCCCCGCGGGGCGTTTTAATCAGATTAAAATCTTAAAAGCACTGGGAACCGTTTTTTAACGCGGAGGATGCGAGAATAAAAGGTGCTTTATCGGTTCAACGTGTCGCCCTGTATGGAATTCGGTAGGACGTACAAAGGCTTTATTCTCTTGGACAGTTTTTCCCGTTGTTCCGCATGAAAGACGGTTGAAATCCTTTGGTCACGTACAAAGGCATAAGTCGAACGATGAAGTATTAGATTGATACTTCACCAGTTGTTCCTGATCCGGACTTCTGTGTACACCGTCGAATGGACCTTTTTCTTCGTATGAAGTTTTTCGATATTTTACGCGAACCTGCTGCCCTCTCAAACTATCTAGGGATATTAATTCTGAATTTTATAAATGGAATTTCGTGCGAAATGGAGATTGTATATCTTTGTTCTATTCATTTTCCACTATGTAAATATGAAATTCAAATAACACTTTGGAAGCTTGCACTTGGAATGAAATAACCGATTTACTTTTAATGTTACTATTTCATTGCAATTACTGAAGATCAAAATCTCGACTATTTTTGTTTATTTTCGTCGGGAAATTCCATGCTACCGCGTGGATAGTACTATTTTATAACATCGTCGAATTGTCCTGCCAACCTTGTTTATATAATCCTTACAATAATTGAACAATAATTTCTTGCACAGTCAATCATTCTAAACAATGACAACACCACGCTCGTACAAGAAATCTTTCTTCTCAATCTGTCCATCCTTCCCAGTGCTAAATTGTGCAGTGGATCCCGAGTTGTCCACCCTTTCGTTCATTTTGTACAGAGCTAATCAAGGTACCATTATCGCAATATTTATTTCACTTTCACAAATAAATGAACCTGTTAATCTTGCAATATTTATTAAACGTTCGCGTGGAGCAGCCACGCGCAGGGTTCTAAAGTTTTAATTTTTGCAACGATTCGTCGTTGTAACCCTTAAATCGAAGTTGTCGTTGTAACCCCTAAATCGAAGTCGCCGATTTAACCCTTAAATCGAAGTCGTCGATTTAACCCTCGGGATGATCTGCATCATCATTACCCTGAAGAGGAGAACCCGAAGGATGAGGTGAGGTCTCGGTCGCGGTCGTTTTCGAACTTGTTAGATGTTCGGAGAGAGAGAAAGAGAGAGAGAAAGAGAGGGAGTGAGAACGTGAACATACAGCTTTGGACCTTGCCACCACTTTTGCCATCGAGTTCGAGATTCGTATCTTAATCGTCGTTTTTACAAGCATGCAACGTCGGTCGCACGCTCGACCTTAAGCTCTTCTTGAATTACTGGCGCGTTCGCACGAGCTGGATCGAAGTGAATCGCATATAATACGAGCTGGAAATTACGCGCCAGTGACTGAATCAAAAGCGATTTCGAATAAGTGAATAAGTGTATTGCAACGGTAAGGAACTGGAGCTTCTGAATAATTTTTTAGCAATTAAATTAATTGGGCTTTAAAACCGATTTATAATCGAGCGACAAGCTTACTCGTATAATCATTCCTATCATTATTTGTAATAATTATTATTTTACACTTCAAGGACAAACTCGCACGTTTGATCATCTTTACCACCTGACTTCATTATGACATTCGTTATGAATGTTATGAATTACAACATTTAAACAGACATTTAACATTCGATCCTAGCAATTTATTCAGCCTACATTAAAATAATCAATAAATTACAAGATAGAACAGCAGGAACGCAGTGTCTGCGGCATTTTCCTTAGGAACTAATGGAAACTCGATTAAAGGGTTGCGTCGGACCACGGATTGTCAGAAGTGGTTCACGAGACAGGAGTCAACACCTGATCTAATACAATCGAGCATCCCTTGACGTTGTTTCTGCTTCGTTAAACAGAACCGCGGGTACATACAAATGGAAGTCGATTGAATCCGGTTCGATCAGGTGGGATCGGTTTCAGACGATGTTCGTTTATCCGTAGCTCGAATGCTTTTGCACGTTCGTAAGGAACTTCGATCGACTTTAGTGCTCGCGACCTCCAGACTCCGCGGCGCTATCATGTCTCGATACAAGGTCCATAAATAATGAACAACGCCAAGCCGAGTATACGTGCACGGTCGACTAAGAAAGTGTTTCGTTCTACTAATTTTACTCGTTCATTGCAGACCCGATCGAGTTATTCAATGTTTTCCACGGTACACGCTCAGCCCCTTCCTGCTATTGAATTTAGCATCTTTCCGATTTCAGTAATTTTCCACTTCGAAATTCGCCTCGCCTCGAAATTCTCAGACACTCGAATCTTCACTGGCAATACACCTTTCATCGTTCGAAGATATTATTTTCGATTCCGTAGGATTCGAATATTTCCAATTTTTTGTTCAATTTTGCGCAGGTTTCTTGCGTGGCAGGTATCGGAGTGATCGAGTGCTCGAAATGTTCCAGGAATTCTGAAATATTTCTATCTTTAGAAGTTTCAATCATGGTCTACTATAATTGCTGATAATATTGCTGTTCCCGTTACCATCGCTACTGCTATTACTACAGTCGAACCTCGATAGCTCGAATCTCAAGGGAAGAGAAAAAAGATTCGAGTTACAGAGGTTTCGTATTATCGAGTATTCGAGTAAGAGAGGTTTAGCACACGAAAATTCGACTTACAGAAGGAAACAATTGAATGATTTCTGACACAAAGTTATACATTTCGAGTTGCAGAGGCAGAGCAGCGATAGAAGTTCGTCTTATAGAGGTAAGCTTCGAGTAGTAGAGGTTCGACTATTCTAAATTCTACTTACAGAGGTAAGCTTCGAGTAGTAGAGGTTCGACTATTCTAAATTCTACTTACAGAGGTAAATTGATGCATCTGGACACGTTTCAAATAATTCGAGTTAAAGTAAGTTTTATTCCGACTTATAGAGATTTCTGCAGCGGAGCGAAAGGGAATTAAGAAAATTTTCGTCTTATAGAGGTTTTCGAGTTATAGAGGTTCTACTGTATTACTATTTCTATTATCATTACTATCACTAAATAATCACCACTTTACCGACTCGTGAATAATTCCACCAATCCATCGTCACGAGCAACAAAAAATTTCCCATAATACCATCTAATCCAGAGCACTACCGCCGCTTTTGCATCAAGAGCGTTCTTATTTACCTCGTATTCACCACACGTGATCGAACGATGAAAATCGTACTTCGGTGTATCCACTACCGAGCTCCATTTACGGTTTCTGATCTACATTTACTGTTTGACGTTACGTAACGCGTTCATTTGCTCGGCTCGGCCCATTAGGCCTCCTCGCATTCCCTGCATTTCTCCATTTCCCCCTAGACACGGCTACTTTCGTGCTTTGATACGATACCATAAATACACGCGGCCATTGATCAATAGGTCGAGCGGCACGGGTAGCTTCCGTTTATTGCATCGACACCGTGCAGCGAATCAATTTGCGCGGGCATACGCGAAATATTCTGCGACGTTCCAGGCAATAGACGATCGTCCGTTTTTACGTGTCCTCCTGTCGAGGGTAATCGTGCTCCCTTTATTTCTGTAATCGAGAGGTACAGAGAATCGACTTTATGGATGAACCTCGAGGTTTCGCAATTCGAGTTGCACCGTGAGGAAATAATTCGGAAATATTTCAAGCTTGGATCTGGAATCGTTTAACAGAGGTCATATTTATGGAATCGATGTGGTATAACGTGGGGGGTAATATTGTGCGATTGGAAATACTGCGTGACTGTTTGAAATGACTCCGAGGTGTGAATGATATGTGTTTGGAGCTGAGTACTTGAGAAAATCGTGTGAACGGAGGGTGCAGCGGCCCAAAGATTCGGGTGGACGCCCAGGAATGCCTGCAGTGTGTATCCTAAATGCGTGAGAGCAAATGAGGAATGGTATTAGAGAGTAACTAAGAGTGGATGAGTTGAGGGAGAGTTAGAAGAGAGCTTATAGAGAATGTTTTGTCGTGAATATTGTGAGCCTCGTGAGAGAGTTATTGTTTGTTTGAGAGTTGTCGTGTGTCGACGTTCTAGATTTAAGAAACTTACAATTAGTTAATAGTTGAAGGTAACTGAAGTCTTATTACCCTACCTGCCCTCTATTCCAATCTACGCGAGGTTTACTGAAAATAACTTCTACGATATCCTACCTAGGATTTTCATTCGCAAGATATTGTTCCAAGTTTTCTGACCACGTTACTTCTCAGCAGGCTTGAAGATTGTTAGTTTGAAAATTTGTCAGGGTACAATTGAAACACGATTGATATTATAATTATAATTTTTCAACTTCGCCGAAAGTTGTTTAACGTCAAACGCCTCTAATCAGTTGAACGAATTTTCGCACGATTCTCCCTCGCCGTTCTATTGCTCGTTGCAAATATTTCTGCCTTTCCACGTTCTGCGTAATCACGAGGTGAAATAATATTGCGCGCATTTCGATGCAATGAAACTGTGACAGGTACGAATAAGCCGTATAATAAAGTGTTTCCTCGTTTGTACAAGTTCGTGGTTAATCAATCGGTTGACCGATCGACAGCGAACACCAGGAAATCAGTTAACTGCACACAGAGACACGCGATAATTCATTTTAGGGGGAATTAAACAAGCGATACGTTTGCTTCGACAAAACACCGACGCAGTGACGTGGCCGGACTAACTAAATTCAAAGCTCGTTAATGTTTTGAAATTCGAACGAATTTTCGTTCTTACAATCTTCGTTCAATCTTACAAATTCCAAACACCGTGTTACATAAATTACAAAGAATTCTCAAACCTCACTTACACCCGTTATTCCCAATCTTCCGTCCCTTGACGCTTGAAGAATATAAAACGTTGCCAAACTTTCTCGCCATCTCGAGCAGATTTTAAACTGCCTTCCCCCGAATAACAAATCACCCTAAGCAAACGTAACCCCCCCATTCCAGAACGAGCTCGACTCGGCGTAAAACGGAATAAAACGTGTCTTGCAAAAAAAGCCGATAAAATATCGAGAAAAAAATCAACCGAAAAAGTCGTCCCATAAAAATTCCAGCTCTCACATCAAAAAGAGACCGCCGCGTCGGCCGAAACGAAGTGCCCGGTGATATAGTGGAACGGAATGAAAATTCTACAAATGGATCACCCCGTAAAAAACCGACGAAAGGCTTGTCCTATCAAAATTCGAGCACTAACCTTAAAAATAGAGCCCGCTCTGATCGAACGAGCTGCCTCGAAGTGTGTCTAGCAAAATGAAAGACAAAAATTCGACGAACGCGTCGTTCAACGAAGAATCGACAAATAATCGTCCTGCAAAAATTCGAGCTTCCACGTTGGAACGAGCCTCGCGTCATTTCCTTGGTTCGACCTCGATGATTGTGCAACGCGGATGAAAGGAAAGAACTTCGGCTCACGTGTCGCTGGTGCTAAGGGGTCTTAATGGAGATCCGCATTAGCAGCGTTCTTCGCGAGTCACGGGATCGTTCGATCCATCGATCGAGTGGCACAACGAAGCCACTGCGAGGCATCCCCAAGCATCGTCTCGATTGAATGGGCCGAAATTGGAGGAACAACGGGCTCCCGTTGTCGATTTCCTGATGCGATTAAACGGAAGCCGATCGATCGATCTCCACGCTCGACGATTCTCACTGATGTCACATCTGTAATCGTTCAGTCGTTTCGCTGCGTCGACGTACAAATTGCACAGCGAATGACTATGATGGCCACCCCCTTGGTGAGGGGGATGAGAAAGTTCATTTATTCCCGGGCTAAAGAAATTAATAATGGGTTTGCTTTTTTTTATCAGAAATTCTATTAATTTCGATGGAATATTTCATTTCAGACCCTTTGTTCCTGGTTGTATTCAAAATTTGATAAATAAATCAACTTTATTCGACCTATGATTATAGGCCTTTATTATTTATTGGACGAGCATGATAAACACCCTCTTTCCTTTCACCACAAATTAATTTGATAGACTGTACAATTTAGAAACGAACGCTTGGTGTTCCAAGGGGTGACTGTTGCTATTGGTCGAAGTCAACATACTTAGTGCAGGAGCAATGGCTGTCTACAATTATTGAATGAAGGTATCGTGTGAATGTGTGGGAATGGCTGCAGGTACCGAATATCCCCTGTGTAAACAGAACTATCATAGTCATAGGGTGAACATCCATTATGTAGGAAGTGCGACTGTAAATACTGATTGTGAGTGCCTGTGCAGGAGGTGTAGTTACACTAAACGCGAGCTGAAGAGTTATTGTGTAGGAAGTGCGGTTAAGGTCGTGGTGAATTTATTGTCCAAGATCAGTGCGATTACAGATAACACTGTGCACTATAGTCACTGAAAACTTGTACAGGAAGTATAATTACAGTCACAGCGTGCCTGTTACACATAGACTGTAATTATAGTCATTGATATTTACTCTGTGAGAAATATGAGTGGACACTGGGAACCTTGTAAAAAGTATGATTACAGTACTACAGTACTTTAGAGAATTACTGCAGTCAACGGAAATTTTATTGCTCGGACCAATTGCAATCTTTTTCTTATAGAACTTGGTTTAAAAAAGACTTTAGTTATTTTATTTTCACGCGATTTTACTCCCACTTGTTACAAACCTATTTTTTCTAATAATTTGTATTTTAGTTAAATGAAATATATATAAAGCTCACTATATTAAGAATCGAAAAGTGAACAGTTTAGAAATAAACATTATATCACGCCCGTGATGTTATTCAGGATTAAAAAATAAATTCTAATTCTTCGAAATCCACGAGTCTATAGTAGCGGCACAGGGAATAAAAATAAATTCCAATTTTTCGAAATTCCCGCGACTCATCGAGACCGACGTTGTTGGCCAGTTTACGGATGTACAGCACGACCAATTAAGCCAATTTCCACGTGAAAACGAACAACAACCATTTACCAACGACGAAGCTAACTTTCCCAGGAATTATCACCGTGCATAGTGAATCAACGACGCAGTTATTACAACGTTCTATGTTATCCAACAGTACCTGACGTCAAATCGGGCATTATTGTTCTCCATTACAAAGAGAATCGTTATTCAACTGTTCCGTTTATTAATGCCATCGAAATCCAGCCGTTCTATGTCACTAATCTGCTTCATTGAACTACCCCTCTTCGTAAACCGTTTTACGATACATTCACCCCTCGAGAAATTGTCGATACTAAGCTGGTGCTCGATTATTGTTTCAGAGTGTTCGACGGGCTGGCACTTCTATTTCGTTCAAACGATTTTATTGGCGGGAAATAAAAATAATAGCGTCACAGGGGGCGATGAAGTTTTCAAAGAGTTGGAAGAGCGCGTCGTGAAATTGGACGATTCTCCTTTTTGTCGGTGGCACTCCGCACTGAAATTCTCTTCTCTTCGGTCGTTCCTCGTCTTGAATACCAAGATCGAACTGGAATGAAAGTTGCTCAATGGAGACTTGATCATCTGTGCTCGTCCAGGATTGTAACTTCGTTTGAAACGGTTTTCGGTCGAGGCTCGACAGTTCACGAACCGACTTGACTGGCCGGTATCTGTGAATTTTTGTCAGAGATCGGTAGAATTGTGGCCATGGCCGTTGATTTGGGAAGAACCGACGCTGATTGTGGCTTCGGTTGCAATTGGGAGAGGAGAACGTTTGTTGAAGAATCGATGGCCGAAGATGACAATGAACACCCCACATATTAAAGCTCTTGAAAGATATAGTAAAAAAAATGTTATGGTGTTCGTGACAATTGTAATTCGACATACTTCACGATAGTGCACTGTTTAATATTTATTATTATACTGTAACAAAGGTAACATAAAAATCTAAAACGATGCTGTTCGTATTAATTTCAACTAAACGAGTATCTTTAACCAATTAGAAAGTCGATCGATTTTGATTTATTGTATTCTGAATTTTTGTATAGCGTTGTGGGTAGGTGGTGAATTGACCCATATATATTAATATTTCGACAGTGTCACTGTTATTGAGAATATTTGTATATTTCATATTTCTCCTGACTGGCGTCACGTTGTAATATTTATAAAGGCATCGTCCCATTCGACAACACATATGGCCTACAACCCCTGTAGCGTCACACGCGATGCTTTTTTCATGGCTGCAGCCCTGAAAGGAAATCGAGAGCGAGCCTTCGTGGGTCATCGTTCAAAGGCAACCGTGTAGGTACTGGCAACGCGACGTGTACGTCGATAACGAGCGAATAGATAATCGCGTGGCGATCGATTATTCGAATAGGTTCAAACGAACCGTGGAAACGAGAATCATGAAGAGATAGAAAGATAAGATAATCGAAAAAATTACTCCTCAATATCGTATATCGAATGTCTTTCTGTGATCGTTTTCTGTTTAAAAATTAATGGCATTTACATCTGGCTGTGAAATCAATTTCCGAGAAAATTCTGTGAAAGAAGGGGTTCGTTTAGAAGGGTTGAAAGGAATATAATATGGAAAATATAATTCCTGAACGTATCTTTCGAACGTATCATTAGAGTTTCTTAGAAATTTTTACCAAGCATTAATCGCAATGGTTATACATGAATTAAGGCAGGTTTAAGTAGAACAAGTCAATCAATACTCAGACATTCTCCATGAAAGTGCGCTGCGTTGTAAATAAAGTAACGAACGGTTCTTCCCACTTTTCCGTACGAAACTATAAATCGCCTCTTTTATTTAACCATTAAATGTATATCATAATGAACATCCTGTCAATAAAGTTCGTGATTATCTTTCTATTTATCGTCGACAGTGAAAGATCCCATTATTAAATGGAAACCGATATTGGAATAAAGTCGTATAAAATTGATTTCTTCTTTTTCAACAAGCGCGTTTTTATTACAATATGATATTTCGCCACGAAAATTCGAGATTATATATTTATTCGACTGTTCGCGATTCATCCTTTTCCCTTTCGATTCTCGTGGAAATATTCGTGGAATTTCGCGGGGGCAAGGAAAAAAACGCCCGAACAGCCGTTTCGCCGACGAAAAGCGATTAACTTGTAGCATGACGCGAGTTTTTCACGTGTCAAGTGCCACGACGCGGAAAAATGGAAAAGCTTTCGTGGTCGATAGGCGGCCAGACAATTCTCGGTGACATGAACGTTCGTAACGCCATGCTAGATCGTTTGGAATAAAGGTCTGCCGTACTCCAATGACAGAGGAGAATGTAACAATTGTACCGTCTGTAACATGTTCAAAGAAGCTGCGTCGTTTTGCCATTATCTTCGAATTTTCGTTTAATAACGTTTGGGAAACTGTGACAGTAGAGCTACGAAATACGTGTACATAATATATGCTCGTTCTCTCGTCGGTTTAATATTTTCGTTCTAGTCACGTGAACGCTTTTTCTGTTCGTTCTAACAGAAAGGCAAACTATATTATTTTGTCGAATAAGTGAAGCGGTGTCTACTGAATTGGACTATGGAGCAAGAATAATAAAATTCATTGCCCTTAATAAACGGAGCAAGAAAGATGTTCAACGTGGTTACAACTTAACAAACAAAAAAAAAAACAAGGAAATTATAATATTACAAAGAAATACCGCAGAACAGCTTTATCACATGAAACATATATAAATATTTGAAAAACGTAAGTAATAAATACAAAAAAATTGCACACGATTATTGTCGAATACAACTAAACGAAAAATTCCATCGGCAGGAAGCCCAAACACGCAAAAAAACGAGAACATCGAGTAATGTTCATTAAAATATGAAAATATTTCGCGTTGTTTGATGATCAATCGAATCGAGATCCAACGATGTGGGCAAATAAATCCGGTCGACTTTAAAGCAAATTCCAATGTAGTTGTCCGGCGAGATGTTAATGAATACAATTGAGCAAAGTGACCGATCGGTCTGTGGAATGAATTGCAGCGAAATTCCGTAAGCGATTTCAGCAAATCGCGACGGCTAATCATCCACAAATTTCACCGCGTGAAACACCATACGCAATTACGGCGAAATCGTTCGCGCCGCACGGCCACTCGTAATCCAATTAATTTAAAAGGCGACCATTGTCGGAAGATCGCTTTTGTACAGGACCGCTGTCGCGCATTGTTCATGACCACGTATTTATATTGGTTCTATAACGTCCAGCAGGTTCCGTGTATTTTGTTCGATTGGAAATTACGTGATTGGGCCGGAAGACTCATTAATCGAATATAATTTCGCGGCACGCTTTGTCCAGTATAATTGGAAGCGGTTGAACGTGTCGACTGTGCACGTTGTTCGATTCCCTTTGTACCTGTACTCCTCAGTTTCACCTGTGCTTCCCTTTATATCCTCTGTACTTCTCAATTTTTCCCATGGTTAGCTTCTAATTTATTTTGTGGTTCGAGTGTTTCTTGAATCACTTTATCCTTGCGTTGATTATGATGGTTAATTTGCATGTATGTTGTGTTTGCAGTGAAATTTGAATCTGTTTGGTCTTTGGAAGATTGTGGTACGTAATTATATTAGCGAATTGTAATCGGCAAATGAGGCTAGTGAAGAAGTAAAGATCACTTGAGGAAAGAATAGAAATTGTTTCTCTGTGTATTCTGTACAAATCATTATGATTTTATTGTTTTATTATTATTATAAAATATGAGTGATCTTTAACTGTCTGTAGTAAATGCTTACCAATGATTTTATAGGAAGTATCAGTAATTACATAGTAGTCAACAGTAGGACACGTTTAGTTTATGGATAAATAACTCCATCGAAGAATTAATATTAAAACTGTACAAATTATCATCCTGCTTTAATAAAATTTTATTGCCAGCTACTCGTAGGAGGGGAACCATCAAGACAAAACTACGTATACCTACCCTCGTCTCTCTATTAAACGTATTTTACATTTCGAATACAATTTTGCCGACTGACGTATAAAAAATAAAATAATAAGTACATCACATTCTTGTTTCTCCATATCTAGTCATTTTTCATTCACAGCTTATTATTTTCTTTTCCACTTCCTTGTATCCTTTCAGTATCGCATAATGAATTTCCTCGCGGCCGAGTATATTTTCCAGCCGAAACTCGAACAATGGAGGAACGAACAAGTGCGTCGAATAGGAAACGCAAAAATCCTCCTTTCTCATTTTCACTGCACACAGGCCGCGAACACAGCCTACGCAGAGCCAGCAGCCGTGAAACAAACTCTTTCAGTGTAAGTGGCCCGAAACGTGCGAAGGAATCGCGGCGTTTCGCGACAAAAATGGAATTGATTTCTCGACCGTGGCTATTGTGACGTGCTGGTTTTATAGTTGCTTTTGTGGCGTGCCATTGGCGGTAAAATCCTTCAGCCAACATTTCATTTCATATTTTATTTTTGGTCGATTTTGTTCATCGCCCGACCAGAACGGCGATATTTTACACAATTCCACTGCAAAACGCATTTGTTCCTCGCACAATTCTGCAGTGTAGATTTTAGCGACAGATACAATATTTGCCTTTTTCGCAACTCCTGTTTTGTTTCCCCTCCGTTGCTGCTTGCAAAAACAATTATAGCTGAACGAACCGTCGCGAATGTTTCATCGACGAAATTCGAAATTTGCTCGCGCGTTGTGCATTTTTTATTGCGTTAAATAAGCAATCACAATATTTGTGATTTCTCATTTTACTGCGTATTTTATTGTGACAATTTTTTTTATTTTTCCAGCAAAGCTTCTGGTTCGTTTTTAGAATTATGGGAGATTAATGAGGCTGTTTGTTTTCACGTAAAAATGCTTGATTATGTATACAGAGAGAGAAAGTGTATTTATTATTTACTCGTATAGTAAATCTAAAAGCGTAGACTAAACAGGTATAATGCGAGCCTACTGTACGTGTCACTTACGAGGTCAACCATTTTTCAGCCCATAGGATCCGTCAGTTTTCCTTTTCTTTTCATGGCAAATAACCTGTCGACACGGGAAGCGCTTAATAATGGATTTCCCATTTTCTGCCTATAGGTTGAACCATCTTTCGTTATTGCCCGACATCTCTTCTCTTCGCTGAACTCGTTCGTGTTACAGAAAAGATTGAAAATCGAAACATCCCTATTACCGAGTCATTGGTCAATTTCCATGATTAATTATCAGTAATTATCCGATGATTTTCACGCATCGCCGGATCTTTATCCGATCATTCGTCAGGTTCCTTTTTAATCGTTACTAGAGGCTCGTTTCTCTCGTAATCTTCTATCGTCCTGATATCACGGTTCGCCTGTTTCCCATCTTCTTGGATCCATCGTGATAAATTGTTATTTTCCCCATTATTCCTCTCCTTTGCCCTGACAAAATAGCGTTGTGGTTAGTTCGTGTGGAATTTGGTTTTATTTGAACCGGAGATGATCGAGAGTTAACAATTGTCGTCCTTGTTAATAGTGTTAATTGAATTGTTGGAAAAATTGAAGCTGACTATTTATTGAAAGAAATTAAAGTATAATATTATGGCTATTTCTTTCAATTAAGTATTTCATTTCTTTATTTTTGTATATTTTATATAAATTACTGCTGTTTTTATTAATAATATCTTATGAACGGTGGGAAAATTCCCTCGTTAAATATTATAGATTCGAACGACTGTCGACAAAATCCACGAGAGAAAATGACTGCCAATCTGTTTCAGTGGAAATTAAAATAGATTCATATTTATTTTAATTAAAAAATGGATCTTTCTAGAATTTTCGACACATTAATTCATTTGTTAATATAAAGTTTTATCAAATATTCATTCGAATCTGACGAAATATAAAACTAATTATTATTCTATCGATTGAAATAACGTTATTTTACGTTCAATTAAACGCATACGTAGCATTTTTATTTCGTCGGAAAGTTCATGAAACTGCGACTACGTAGATGTGTATGGTAGAAAATCCTATCGAAGTTATTTTTATCGAATGATAAACAGGAAGGCAAGCTGTTTTATTCGAAACCAGTACAGATAGCGTTGCCAGTTTTATTATATCGACGAGAGTGTAAGGCCAGGTTCAATGTTAAAGTAAATATCAATTCAGAAAACTTGGGCAACAGTGTATACTGATTTCCTGGTCATCGTTGACGAGTACGGACATGTAATAATCGTCTCTTTATCGCACGTTTACTGCTTTCAGCTGCATTTAGGGTGGCCATAAATTGCTTTTATTGCATCGCGTTATTTTTACTGCCAATTTGTCCTTTTATGGTCTCGAATTATTATCTGGCATTGTCTGATTTATGGCTGGCGCAATCTACTAACGGTGAGAAGGTTTTTCCCGCGGAACCTTTCATTCCTCTGCAACGTTTCCAAACGATCCTCATAAAAATACGTCTGCCTTCGTTCCCAGAAAGAATATCTTTCTACCGTGGCCATGGCTAATTTGTCACAATTTATTTCCAAATTGTTAGTTGAATTACTACAATAGTAATGATTTATAACGAAGGCAGGAAAATGTTACGAATGATTCACCTTACAATGCATATTACTAACAAAGTGAATTTCTGCTCAAATTATTCATACCTAATTAACTTCCCAACTGAACCACTCGCAATGCATCAAACTTCGAAATGAAACTTACTGTACCAACAAGTTCAGCCAACAAGCTTCCAACTTGCCTGTTCCGCTTCCAACGTATTAAATGTGCACGCCTACAACCATTCGAATGTATGTATGTATCATTACGAAAAAAAGAAAGAATAATACTCCAAATATTATATCATTATTCTTATTAATACTATATAATAATCAACTAATAAATAATAAATCTAATTTACTAATTCCTCTCACAATTTCAGGATACAGCCCCTCAATAATAAATTCAGCAGATCAATGAAACAACTTCTACCATTGCTGCTATAAACCTCCTAATACCACGTTCAATTTCGTTAAACGTGCTCTTGCTTAGAAACGATCGATCTGCTCATCTTCGATTCATCGTTCAATGCAACATAACGACTATAAATCTCGATCGAAGTTACCATCGTCGTGTCGATCAACGCCAGACAGTTCAGAGTGTTTCTCTCCATGTCAAGTTCAATTGGTTACGGGGCGTTTGCCAGAACTGGCAGCCAAATTGTAAAAATTCCCTCGTTGACCTTAACCCTGCGCAAGGATCGTCGTCATTTATCGTTATTACTTTGGAAAGTCGTGCACATGTTCAACCAGTTCACCCCATTTCACGTTCTGGTAAAGTCGGTTTTAGCAATAGAGCCTGATCCCGGATAATAATTTAGTCACCCCACCCCTCCTCACCCCTTCCACCGTTTATGCAGATAGACGCCAGCAGTGTAAGTTTCAGCTTTGATTGCAATCACCAGATACTCGATCCCTTCGAGCAGTTCAAGTGATTAGAAGGGTGGCGAGCGAGATATCGCCAGAGATAATTACATTTTGGGTTTTGAATGCCGTGCCTAGCGAGAATTCGTCGAAGCGATCGAAGTTGTTTGCAAAGCAGTGGGGAGAATTCGAATCTTTGGAAAGTTCTTTGCGCGAAATTGACGGCTCCAAAATTGGTGCCACTGTTTGATTGTGTACTAAGCTTTGCGGAAATTACTTTCGCTGAATCAGTTTCGCAGAAATTTATTTGTCAACCGATTGGGAGGATACAAATTTAGTTATATTCTGCACAATATGTGAGCCGTTTATTTTTAAAGTGGCCTAAGTTCATTCTTCTCAAAAATCCAGTTGGCGTTTGTAATAGTTGCAATTCTACGTGACATTTTCACTTTTAAACAAGTTACAGCCAATATATTGAAATTCACTGGAATTTTGTTAATAGAAAATTAGCTAACTAACGAAATCATACAAAATTTTCTTTTGAAAGTGGCTTAAGTGCATTTATGATCGCCGTGACCGCCTTACTTTTTAAATAATGTTTATTAAACTGTTTGGGTTAGTAAATTACACATTTTCAGAGAAACAAAAACATTATACTATCATGCTATCACAAAAAAGAATTAAAACCTGACACCGTATTGACATCAGAGCACCACATTTCTGACACACTAAACTACCTAAAAGAAACTCACCTCTATGATAAAATTTAACCAAAGGATAATAATTTGAAATTGTCGCTAATGACCGTCGTGACGATGCGACGTTAAAAATTAATGAAAAAAATGCATTGTATTATCACGTTACTAGTAACCAATATTTTTAATACCATTCAAACGCAGCCCCTTAAATACAGCTTCAAGACAAGTGGACTTAAGCAACTTTCAAAATAAACAGCTCACATAAAACTTTCAATTCATTCCATCGAATAAACCATTTATAATACGTCCACGAACATCAAGGTTTCAAATAAGCATCGTGATAGGTACATTGTTAACTTAGATCACGTCACGCAACAACAGGCAACATATTTTCGTTCAAAGTGTTCACGCGAACGAAACACAAACGACAATGTAATCGAAACTACCGACGATTAACAAATGACAAATAACCCGAACAACGCACCTGCGGACGACACGCCAGAATCTTCCGTTTCGTCGCGATCGAAATTTCAGATTCCGCCGAATAAAACGATCAAGGAAGGAAACGCGTGGAACGGAAAGGAAAAAAAATAGGTCAGCGATGTTTTTTCCACGTTGCCGCGTGTTGCAACTCGCCGCCGTTCCATGCATGCCGAGATGTTACGTGCACAAGCGTCCACGTCGAATTCGAAACGCGCCACGCGTATTCCATGATTCCCTTATCGAAAAAGCATCCATATGAATTTCAGTCGCGTACAGCTGATGGAGGCGTTTTGCTGTTGCGGCGCGTGACCCAACTTAAATACATCGACAGCGGCGACAATACGACACGCGTTATGGCTTATTGCTTGTACGAAACTCCAAGGGGGGTGGGGAGTACCAGGGGAAGGGTGGTCTGGATAAAACGAAATTTAAATCGAACTGCCCTCTTTCGTTTTTTGTTCGTTCGAGCATGCTCGTCGCACCGACAGATGGACATGCCTTGTTTCCAACTCGTTTCGACGAAAGCTGTTCGATACTATCGCCATTGGGGCGAAACTCCGAGGGGGGTGAAAGTTGAAATTTGGACGAATTTATCAACACGAACGGCCGTTGCTACTTTGTTCTCTTATTTTAAGCTTCTGGCGAACGTTGATGGTTCTAGTCAGAAAATATAAAGCACGGTTTTAAGGGTCAATTTTGGTTAGAAAGTTAATGGTGATTTGTATGGGCAACTTTGCTTGGGTCGGCAGAATGTTGCACTTTGATCGGTATTCTTTTTATTGAAATTCGCGAGCTGTATCAATCGAATGATGATTGCTGTGCAGATTTAGCGACCGTATTATTTTCAATATCAATGTCCTAAGAGTTAAACAGAATTGACTGAGCGATCGATATTAAATTTCTTGCAATTTGTAAAAGTTATACCGAATTAAATATTAATATCGTGTTGGACGCTATTTCTACCACGATTTTGTGTATACATATTTCGTCCAAAAGGTGTTTTTTGACACCTTTGCGTTTGTATGCAGATAATTGACAAAACTGTCGGGATTTCAAATTATCAGTTAAATATAGAGAATTTGAGCAATATATTTCTCGATACATGGACGCATATTTATTAGAGATTATTTAATTAGGTTCTTAATTGTAAAATTAGTCAATGCAATGTCACTGCGAATATGAAAGTTATGCAGCAACACCTGTATTTTCCGTTACAACAGAAATCGCGATTCTCTAAACTGATTATAATTGAAATAATGTAGTAAAATGGTATTGATATTTATATATAAAGTGGTTTAAAATTACAATTTGTTATGAAATCCTTAAGGTGTCAAAGAAATAGGTATACCATGTGCATATTTTTAGATCCAGGATGAGCTGGAGGAAAATTATATCGCCAAATGAATTTAACAACTATTGTGCTAAGAGTCATCAAATTATTTGTTGGCAAACGATTATACTTACTTGTTAGAGAATAATTTAAAGATAAAATTGGAAAAGTGTCTTCCGAAACCTCTTGGTAGAAATAGTGTTAACACTAGAACTACCGATATGTTTTGATACTATTGAGACAGTATACGTTAGACAGATTATGAACACGAAAATGGTTGAATGGACATTAAATAACGATATGTAATTGTCATTTTGCCTTATTTAAAGTCATCATAAATTGCTGCAGCAATACCTATATGTTAATAACTTTAAAGCAAGAAATCTAAAACAGTCATTTTGACTGGCTTGGTAGTTCTAGTGTTAATGGAAAGCGTGATACCTGAAATGGAGTGGTACACTTTTGGAACAATAACAAAAACTGCGACCGTGTAATATTACAATCTCGATGATCTAACATATCCAAGACGTCGATCCAAATGTTTCGTCCTTCGTTTCTGACGTTAATACAGCCGCAATACCTGTCCAGATAACGAAAGCTTACATATTATACACAAACATTGTCCCTCCCAACCCGTCAGATCAATTTCTGTAATAACTACAATTTAACCCGACTCCATTAATACACTCCGTGCATCAAATTACCAGCAACCAGAACAATTTCTCAAGTAACCCCAGCCGTGTAGAAGCACGAGAATCCAGTGCCGGATCCCCCGGCTTTCATGCAAACGACACGCGTTGCCTCGAGGGAGAAAAGAAAGCAGCTCAAGGAAACGGTTCGTATTAACGCGAACCCTCGATAGAATCGGACGAATCATTCGTCGCCAAACAACAATCGTCCAATTGCGCGTGGCCACCATCGTCCATGTAACAATAGCGTTCAATTGCAATCGCGTTCAACCCTTTCTGGTCGCGTCTAACATTTAAACCCTTCTCCTTTCCCCCTCATTCCCTCTGTTTTTCTTCCTTGTCTCCCGTTTCTTTTTTTTCGCCTATTCACTCGAGTCGCAATGCAACTGGGTCACGGGCCAAAAATATCGATGTTCCATAATCTCGTAGGTGAAAAGGCCTCGCGTTTGCGGTCCTGCGGCCGGCTAAAAGCTTCCCCCTCGGCTTTTGCTGGAACTCGACCGTCCTTGACTGGATCGAGCTGTCGGTATCTGTCGTTTCGCGTTCACGGCCAAAGATCGCCGACTCTCGAGTGCATCGCGGCGCTTGAAAACACCCGGATGCGCCCCTGCATTCGCGATCCCGACCCCGGCCAATTCCGCCCGGATACCTAAGCAGAGTTTATTCACGCGTAGCCCCACGATTTCTGACCGAATGAAAGATTCATGCCACGGCGTGTGGGATTCCGTGGAGCTGGCTAATTGGAGCCTCTTTCGATCTTGCTGCCTCTGGGGCGGCGGGGAATATGGGGGAATACGCAGAGATTGGGGCTGGCTTTCTCGGAAGGGATAAGTTAAGAAGCTTTTTCTATGTTTTATTTCGTTGTTGTCGCGGCGGTCGAGTTCTTAACTTGGAATTTACTTGGGTTCATTTCGGGTTATTTTATGTTTTATTCAATTCAGGTTTTAGTGAAGCTTGAATATAGAAAGAGGGAAATGGGTTAATTTTGTTGGATTAGGTAATTAGGAATCAATTATTGTTGTAGTATTAATTAGGTTTTTTTTGCACAGCTTTTTTTCAAACCAATGGACTTTAATTTTTATCCGATTATTGCATTGTTTCGGACTAATGCAGCATTAAAATTTGAACAGTGATTAATACTTTAATTAAGGTACAAACTTAAAAACCCTGCGAATTCAATTTCCCGTGTATCAAACGCGCTATTTAATATCAGTCAAATTGAACCGTAATAAGTAATATATGAGGCATATGCAGAGTAACGTGGCAAACAAATTTTCCAGTACGAAACTGAAATTCTAGATAGGGGAAATAGACGCAGAGGGTGAACAGACAGGCTTGGGAACGTGGAAGAAGAAAAGGAAACGTTTAAATGTAAAGACAGTGCAGGAGATGAACGGGTATAAAATTAGTAACTCCGCAGTAGGGAAATAACCGGAAACCACGGAAGAAGCCTGAATGGAGGCTCAGTGACGTAACAGCAAGCTACTTGTTCCAAAGTAAAATGAACGTTGCTTTCCATTCAGACAGTCTCTCAAATTACCGCCCCAAAAGTTCCCTACTAAATTCGCGGATCTGATATCAAAAGATAGAATGTATACACTGTCGTTCGAAAGTTTGTAACCACTTCTCTAATTATACGAAATATCGAATAGCTTGTTAACGATTCATTGATTCGATATTAATACTGAAAATATAGATACCGATGATGGTTCACTTTATTTCAATATCTCCTATCTTGCAATAAGTTCTTCAATCTTCAACTACAAATCACTATTAATCGCTCGTTCAATTTCTGCATAGCTCTCCATAGTAGCTACTTAAAGAAATTATTTGCAAAAATTATTTCCTTCGGTTACAAAACTTTTGGGTTCTGAAAAGTCCCGAGAAGGGTGACGCGCAAAATAATTGCAAAGGATCGAAACAAAATCATATGAGAATCAAGAAGAAGAGGCAGAGGACCAGATAAAATGAAAACAGCGGGGAATAAGACAGCAATAATAAACGTCGACTCATGTAGGAGTCGAGGCACTTGTTACAAAACCGACAGCAGAAAGTTAGCTGAAATAAAAGCGACACCAACACAGCCGTGCACGGCCACTTGTTTTTTCCGGAGCGAATCCCTCGATATTATGTATGAAATCCTTGACCTCCTCTTCCAAACTGCTCCCACGCACAGCTTTGGGGGGAGAGAATCTGAAAAAAAGGACGCCACAATAACGCCTCGCGATCAATCTCAGCCTGAACCTCGCTAACACGTAACCACCCCTCGTGAACGACCCCCCAATAATTTCAATCAAAGAAGCACACCGACCTCTCGTCGATAAATGAACCCGATATACAATTCCGACAACCCCTTGGCGCCGAAAAATACCAATTCTTACACCATTGCCGTCTTATCTATTTAACTCTTGCAGTCTTGCACGATTTCCATTCAACTTTCACGCCGGCGTGCAATATCATAGATCCATCTATATGACGCAACGGGTAATTGAAGTTTTCCATTAACCTCCACCTTCGTGTCATCCGTGTTTCACGAGAACCTTCGACGATCGAACGGCTGCACGAAGAGGAGCAAGATTCCTCGCAAGTAACTGCGAGCATCGGACGGGAAGGCGTGCTTCCTCTCTTCGTGATTCTGGCCGTTCTTCAAACGGATCGATTCTTATCGCGATCCACCCAGATGTGCGCTGCCTTTTCTGCAACGCCCGCTATAAGCGAGCCGTGGAGGAGGATACGTAATCGCGGCGTACGCGAATGCCAGCCATGAACGATTCGGAAACGAATCGGGACCACTGGTATTCTGCGTCGAATTCGAGGAGCCGGAGGATTGTTGGAACGGGCAGAACAGCGATTGTAAAGCGATCATAAAGCCTTAACCTCGTCGTCGATCTACCAGAACACGTTCTTCTCTGCCTATCGTCCAAGTCGAACACCATTGGAATACGAAATTTCCTTGCCCTATCTTGTTTTTTTTGACACATTGTCTCTTTCATTCGAATATTTGTTTTTTTCGTTGCTGTACTGCCTTGGAGGGACGTCGACCTTGTTTCACGAAGGCAGAGGGGTCGTTGACGTTTTTCATCTCGTCGAAGTGCCTTTAGGTGGAGGATTTGGAAATCGTATTATTGGAACGGTGTTTATTTGTTGCACGAATCCTTGGGTTTTTCCGTGAGCATAAGAAGGAGATACGGAGATCGGGATTTTTGGTTTGGAGGGTTGGGTAAGCGTAAGGGATCAGTGAACTTGTAATGTGACGTTTCCGGGAAACAATATCCTGGAGGGAAGTTTCGAATATAATATTCCGTGTATTTGTGCCATGGGGACTCGTTGCGCTGATTTCGAGGGGTATATATTGTTTTATCAACATGTTGCGGGCAGGAGCTGGAGCTTTGTCTATTTTAGTGTTATTTCATTTTGTAAGAAATGTCAGAGATGAATAAAAATCGGGACATTAACATTTGGCACTGTGAGACTATTTTTAACAGTTGCTCCTGCGATCATTTTTAATTGCTGTTAAATAACTCGGATAGGTAACGACGAAATTGTGTTCTCTCGTAATAATTTATAGGTAACCCATTTTCTCACACTTTAAGTTGGACAGGTATAGCCGTCGTTTAAATAAATATAATAATATTGTGGGAATATTATTAAGTGGTTTTGGCTTTATTAAGAATAGTAAGTTTAATTCGATTAAGTCGACGCTTCTCTTACAACGTTTACTATTAGAATGAATATTTTTAATGGCAACCGCTTTTCAATTTTCAATCTTGTTACCGGGTTAATTAATAAACAACAACAAAATGCGCTACTCACTGAAGATTGTTCATTCTCTTTTCGTTAAATAATTTCATTCACACGGGTACATTCAATCATAGATTCACATACATATTCACACACACAAGTACTTTTCTCACATCCTACAATATTGAATAAAACTTTTGGCTGTAAAAGCTGTGTTCAATTTTACAATTCTAGTAAACTGAAACATACAGCACAAGGTTCCAGCGAATATTTCACACCGACTTTCAACCCCTCTACGACTCCTTCCGACATCTACAAATCCACCCTTAAAAGCACCATGCCTCACCCTTGTTACACCAAATGTTTCTTTCCAAGAACGACCGTAAAATTTGCTTTCGTAATTTTTACACGCACCATGGACGGGGAAATTCACAGTGGTACGCCCTTTGGCTGTAGCATCTTTCTTTCCGTCGAAACGAAAGGTCAGTCGTAAATTCTTGACAAGCATGAGCTATCCATGAAAGCAATTTTTTTTTATTTCCATAATAGCAATATACATATAGTCATAAACGAAATCAGCAAAATAAAAAAAAACAACTTGAAACTCATCCTATTTATGCAGCTCTATACAGCATCTATTTATGCAGCATCTATTTATGCAGCTCTATACAGCATTTATATTATTGTATATTTATACGAATCATTTATTCCGAATTTATTTTACTTCCATTGCCCCATTGTCATTTTTTAAATGACTATCTGACACACATTTGAACGAAGGAAAATAAGAGACAGGGACAAACATGTATCCGCCACTTTGCTCAATTATTTCGTCCATTAGCTATAACGAACCGTTTAGCCGGTTGAAAAATTGGGAAACAGCGATTGGCGAAGAAACGTAAGTGCATTTGCATGTCGCCATGTTCGCCCACCGTTTGACCTCGAGTGTTGCAATCTTTCAGAGTAACGAGCAGCTTTTGGTTGCCAGATTATGGTGGGTCACGCGTGCATTCCAACTAACAGACACACGTGTAACTGCGATACCACCCTTTTAAAGGGTGTCGCTGGCCAGGGCCAGTCCAAGAATAACAGGTGACCTTAAGTCTGTTTTAGTTCGGCGATTCGAAAGGGGACTTAATTTTTATTTCCCTGATTTCTCGTGGAGGTGAATTTTCTCGACAAAATACTTATCGTCGGCGATATTGTTTCTTTTTCATTTTGGTACCAAGGTTCGATTGCTTCTAAATAGGAAGTACATATGGTACGTAGTCATTTATTAAACAAAAATTATGTGAGGGGATATTAATCGTGCACAGTATTTTTCTAACTATTTAATTTATTTTTTCCTGTCTATTTTGGGAGAGGTTATCTATTTGATGGGAATCTAGAGGGTTGTAACTCTGTATTAATTTCCGAAAGAAATATCAACTTGGAGGAGGGTTGTTTCGTTTCTTTTTGGGAACAGAAAAGATTGATGCGGTTCAGATGAAAATTCAGGATTTATTTAGCAACTAGTTTTTCTTTAATCGCCTGCAGAAAATTGGCTTAAATATTCTACAGCTTCACGGTTTAACTATTGGAGGAAGCTTTCTTGCCTGCCAAGTGCACGAAAATTAATATATTATACATTTCACGAAGTTGAGAGTGTACGTGATAGCTCGTACACTTTACACTTTTCGCAGATTAAATGTTTCGATATTAAATTATAGCGAGATCGTTACGTTAATATGTTTCATTTAAAAATAACAATAACGAGTCCAGTGCGTGCCTCCATTGTTACCTTAATTAGAAGATTTCGAAGAATTAGAGTTCACGATAGAAGAATGTTCAAGAACGGATAGCTGGAAAGGCAACGATAAAAGAAATAGAGATACAAGTGTTCGACGAGTGCTTGCAGCAGTGTTTTAAATTTTAAATAATCCAGTTCCTTCCAGACCACAGCGACGAGGGTCTATTGACGAAGCGAATTCTCATTAAAATGTATGAAATTCAGAATTTCTTTAATGATTCCTTCGAACAACTCCACCCTGCCTTGTTCAATCTGTGCTCGATAAATAAAACGCTCGTATACGTCAGCATTGGTCGGCAGTATAAGGATTCACTATTCAATCAATTCAATACTATGAACGAAACCTACAATTATAACTCGTATCATAAATAGCCATATCACCAAAAAAGCCAAACTGTCTATTAAACGAGACAAACGTTCATACACAATGATATTTCAGCGCACAAATAATTCTCCAAAACTCCTTTTACATTTCTTTAATATTTTAAACGCAAAAAAAAAAAATACGCGTAACATCCGTCAGAAGTGATTGTTTAACGTCGAACAACATTTTCACTCCGTCGATGGACACATAAGGTATATAACACTTGCAATTAGGGAATCGAGACATTGTCGAGGGTGCGTCTGCTGCGCGACATTTCAAAGGCATTACATACTTCAATTCTCGTATTCATTGTTCGACGGTGACGGTTGTTCGCGTATGACCCAATTTCTAACACGCTCATCTCGACCTAGTGTTGCCCGTCGTCGATCCACCTGCACTGCCGTTGGATTCTGGAGCTCGTGGCTGTGGGATGGCCACGGGACCGTGGGCTTTTGGATCGGTGCCAATGGCCCTATTACACAATTCGCTTGCTCGATAGTCAGATATCCCCTGTAGAGTTCTAGGTTTTCTGCTGAACTTGATCCGGCCCCTACCTTTCCCCTTTCCCTTGCCCTGTTTCCGGCTGTCCCTCTTCAAGGCACACGTGTCAAACTGTGCCCGACGTTCTGCTGCTGTGCTCGATGGCCAGGAGTAAGGGACGTCGATGGAAATCATTGCGATACTATTGTGTCATTTTTACTTTTTATCTGTGGTTGTTTATTCTTAGCCGTAATTTGTACGTTTGTCTGTTATCGTTTGTCGTCGTTTGTCGTTCAGAATTGACGATTTTTCGTTCGAAATTTACCGCGAAGAGTCATTAGTATTACAAGCATTCGAATATTTTATGTCTGAATAATATCTGATTTTCCATTCTGTTGCAACCATTCAAAGTATCATCGGTTCAACCACTGTCGTGTTATATTTTCGGGGAACGCGGAAAGCTTGTACAATGATTCAGTAATTCGAAATTCGTAACAAGGACATACGAAGTTATTATAATTGAGCAACATTTGTCGCTGTGACGAACTTGACGTACAATTTAGCGAATGCCAATCGTTCTATTACTTACCTCGGCCGTGTTTACATCTATCATAATCAACTGTATTCCATCTCGTCCAGAGGGGGCGAGCAAATAATTGATTGCACTGTAACTGCAGAAAGTGTTTCATCCATTTGGTGCTCAAAGGAGCAGGTCAAGAAATAGCTATTTAACAACGCATTTCATTGAATTAACCGTGTTCATTACTCGTATCCCATTCACGGTGTAACAGAAACACCGGCGATATTGGCTTTATTCATTGGACACTGTCCAAGTTATTTTCATTTCCGTCTCCATTTGCTCGACCGTCTGGCACGACAGTGTATGTAATTCAACCTGTTCGGCGCTTTTGAAGAAAGATGTGCACACGATCGATCATTCCCATCGAAGAGCACAATGTTAATATTATTGCAAACACTGCTACGTAATAGTGTTCAATATTATTGCAATTATTAAGAACCGAAGGAAACCTGCAATTTTATGTCGATATATTTGATAAATTAAATTGCATTCACTATACTATACCCTCATTGCCTGTAATTGAACTTCGAAAGCCAAATTAATTGCATCGATTTGAATAAAAATAATTATATTTCCAATGTAAACAAAAATTGTACTCTGTTGAAGATAATAATGTTCAGAGAATGCAAATAGGGTGCAAATTAAATTGCAATTAAATTATCCTCTCTCCTAAATAATTGTATACCTGTAACATTTATATCTTAACTTCGTCACTGCGAAAAGAAATGATGAGAAAACATTCGTATAATTATGTTTTCCGCGCTGCACAACATTTCTAGTCGTTTCATCAAGGTATGTGTAATTTAACGCGAGGCAGGCCTTCGGAGTGGAACGAATTGAAACTGTACACGTGGCGAGGGTCTATCGAGAAATTCAATGAAAGAAATATTCTTAATAATTTCCCGGGTCGGGAATCTATTCTGGTCGGGAGTTAGAAGGAATACCAATATGCAAAGTGAAAGGAGAAAATGGAAAAGTTCCTGAACAGACGCGAAATTGCCTTGCAGACCTTGCCGCCCCTTTTCACGTTCATAGCCTGGTTGCCTCTCGAATTCACGGAAGGAGTATGCGAAATTTTCTTGCTGGACCTGAATCGATGCGCTTGATCAAAGGCCAGATTTCCATTCGAGATGCTTATCCACGCGGTTCTTCACTAACAATTGCAATGCAAGAGGTTGAAGCAGGAAAATGATAATAATGGATATGGTAAGCAATTGAGTTACATCGTTGCTCGATATTACAGCGAAGAAAATTATTACAATATATTATTAGTGGCAGACAAATAAATGTTTGATTACAAAATATTTATTGATATTAAATTAAATATCATTTTATGATGGGACATATAATCGAGAACATCTTTTGAAGAATTCGTCGCAGGAAAGTTATGGTAGAAAAATGAATATACGTTCGTCTTTTTCCATTTCGAAGTGCATTAGGATGATCTTGAGAAATCGATCCTTTATTCGCTCGGTCGTCCATTGCCGTGATGATGTACGACACCGATGCGAAATTGGAAACGCGATCCACTCCAAGTGCTTGCGAATTTGCAGCGATTATTTATTGTTATTACGGCAGTTTCGTCCGTGTGCAGCTGCCAAGCGTGCTCGGGACCGTGAAATTCACTATGGAACGAATGGCTTTAGCCTTGAACCCACGCGGCATTCGGAACTTTTTTGCCAACTTAAATTCTATTTAAATAGCAGAATGTCAAATTTTATATTAATTTCAGCAACGAACATTGTGAATGTTATATAAAGTTAACTCTCAATGCCTCGTAGAAATAATATAATTCAACGTATTACGAAATACAAGGGATTCGAGGAGTCTTAAAATATCAGATTTTAAAGCAGTAGGAAATTTCTTGGCAAATTATCGAGTAACATATAAAACTTTCCTTCAGGATGAAAATAAAAAGACTACTATCACATAAAATATATACATGATTTTTACAAATTACAATTATTTCCTATTCCAATCATAGTGAAAAAATTCAATTAATTCATTTATTTATATATTTTGATAACTAATTTAAAATATTTTTTATAGTATTTCCCCTAACACAGTTAATAACTCTTTGCCCTTTAATTCCCACTAATAACAACCACGGACTTCCAGTTATTCTGGCGAATAAGTTTATCGGAATTCGAGATTCAAACATATAGAACAATGTATGCCGCTTCGAGTTAGCAGTCCGTGCTGTCGTCCAGCGATCTGCTTAGTCTCTGTAATTACGTGATGTGACTACACTAATACGTTGCCCGGATACCTCGTGAAACAGTGACGTATCTATAATGCAATCCGAGTAATATACATACAATCACGTTATGCCTGTTCAGTGAGTGCGTTGCTCGCCGATTTGGCCTGCATGTTGCACAGCAAACATTGTCAACGGCATTGTTTACACGGCAGTGTCTTGATTGCTCGTCTTCGATATGTCTATATCGGGGTCGGCAGTTCTGATGAACTGTCAAACGTTTCGCCGTTTCATTCGTATGTATAAGGGTGGATTCATTTGCAAGGGAATAGCTATTATTAATTTAGATTTTATTTGGAGGGAACCTGAAGACTAACAATTATGCAGAATATACTATAATATTTTATAATATATATGTACAGAAACAATTGTTGTTAAATTAAAACTGATCCCTTCTGCACGGCCATGTATTAATAAATAGCAAAGTTGTTTCAATAAAATATGTCCAGAGGAAACTAAACTGTCTAGAGGGAGAAGTAAGAAATGGAAACTAGTTCGCATCAATATGTAACAATCAAACTGACCTGCACAACTGCGCCCGTCATTATCGATCGAGATGGTATTTAACTGAAATTCCACGCAATCAAAGATACCAATCGGCGCCCACAAGTAACTCACCCAACGATCATATATCTGTCTAATTTCATTTGGAGGCACCAACTTGTCTGACAGACGACTCATGCAATAATCACCGTTCTAATTATCTTCTCCGCCCTACAACAAAAAACTACGATTCATCAATCATCGTCTTTCTTTCATCGCAGTTCAGTGCTACTTCGATTCACCATTATCTCCTAAAAATGTTCGACTGTTAGACTGCCCCTTTAAGCGAGCTTATATACGAGGCTCATAGACGTTTCGTGCTTGGGCTTGCGAGGAAAGTTCTTCGTTCAATGGAGAATCGAAGTAGAAGAGAAACGGAGACTCGTCAGAATGGCAGAAATCGAGAAAAGGGAGAAAGAAAGAGCGAGAAACGCACGCAGAGAGATAGAGAAAAAGAGAGTTGCATTTCCAATAGGATGTATTCCGCAATGGCGCAAAGCTAGCGTCGCATAGAAAGTGAGCCTCACTGGGGGGTGGTTTTCTTTCACCGCCCATAACCACCCTCAACAGCCACCCCCATCCCCCGCTGGAGCACAGCCAAGTAACTTTTCTACTTTGCTTTCACCGGGATCCCCGGTCGTCGTTATCAGCCGCGGTTTATACGTATTTTCGCGAACCTACCAGCCATGTTGCGCCCCTTCGTTACGGGCCACGGGAAATATACGATACTTCCTGGACTTCTCTCGAGATGCTACGCCTATGTCCATCTCTCTTCCGCCACGTTCCGGACGTTGCTTTCTTTCGCGAGGCTTCAGGAACGAAGAGGTGGATGCGTTCCTTCGTTTCGTTCCGGGGTGGATCCCGAAAGGGTTGCACTGGTGATTTATGTCGGCCACTCTGGCGCTGCAGTTTTGCTTTTCTTCCAATTCAACCCTTTAGAGGGGTGATCTATGATGCAAGGTTCGTGGTGTGATTTAATAACGGTCGCAGCTTGAACGGAGTTGATGCGGCGAGGAAAGACATTTTATTCAGGATTACTCGTGTATTTGTTATTATTAAAAGAGAATTTGATTTAATTTAATTTAATTTAATTTGATTTAACGGGTCAAGAAACCCCTGTGGTCAAAATTGGATATTTATAGTGAAAATTATGTTTTGCTTTGTATGAATTTGTTCTTTTTATTTTTATCCGGTGCACGGGGGTGTGTGACTTTTTTTAGTTTGTTACGTGTCAATTGAAACAAATTGGAAAATGCGTGGCGAATTTTAGATTGATTTGATTGAACAACGTTTGCGTTGCTCTTGCCGCGTCGTTCAGAAAGTAAGAAGCTTCCGTAGTATTGAAACGAGATTTCGATCAACCGCAATTAATTCTGAATCTGAGCCGATCGGTTTGAATCAGTTCACGGTGTCTGTGGCCTTCCATTTGCGGATATCCACGTTAACACGATATCAACTATTGGCTGTTAATTAAATGGTAAACATGCAGCGAACGTAAACGTATATCCACGTAGCACTGAGAAACGAAAATTACTATTTAATACAAAAATCTGAGGGTGACGCTATCATTTTTCTTATGTTCTTGATAGTCAATTTTGTATGTGAATTTAAAGTGCAATAACGTTGATCCTCGACATAAGCCATTTTTAGTGTGAAATAATAGTTGAGGGATATTATAGATTGAATATTTTATTAGTCGATACACTTTACGAAATGTATTTTTGTTGGTGAAAATGTTGGAGAAATTATATTGAAAATACGTGCACAAAATTGGAACTTGATAATACAGCATGAAATATTTTATATCTCTGATCATTTGCAATTCTTCGTGTGCAATTGAAATTGGGGAAATTGTTGTAATAAACTTTGTACATTTTCATGAAGCTACCAATTTGTCGAGGGTGAAAGGTTGCGGCCAAACAACGTTTCTGCTAGAATTGTTTCCCCAGTAAGTTTGGAAAATTGTTACATATGACCGTTCGTGGCGAAACTTTCTGAGAAGTTGGACGACTTTGCACACGGCTTATCGACTGTGTAATGAAGGACAACCCTTGCCAAGAGAAAGTTGTCCAGCGATTCGATTTCGCCAAGTTTATTAACCCCACAGCTGGCTGCTAGGTCAGGCTACCACCCTTATGAAAATTTTACTTTAAGGCGATTCCTAGACAGCTTTGATAACAAATACGTATATTAAGATGTTAATTGGCTTTTATTATTTTTGTTTGTTTTATTTTTACGTTTATAGTTACACTCTTGCAGTTAATTGCATTTTTTTTAATAACTTTCTTATCACCTCCAGGGTAATTAATAATTAGGTTCTACGTCTTTAGAACGTGAAGAATAGTAACACTGTGGAGGAATCTCTCAATCTCGATGGCTTACAAAATTTGCCGCGTTGAAACAGTTTTGTCTTGATTTCTAACAATCACTTTCAAGAAACCGCAACAACTGTTTCCAAAGTTTTGATAAATTCACTGTTCACGTTACTCCAGGATACCAATTACGCGTAACGAAATTACATTTTTATCAACCGCGAAAGAACCATTAAAGTGTCAGCCACGGGTTCCTTTTACACTCCTTGTTTTCGAATGAAAAGAAAGCAATTTAAAGTTGAAACACCGGATACACCTTCCAATAACCGCAATACCTTTCCACCTTCCTCCACAGTTCTTTCAGGAAACACTGGCGGCGCGAAATGGAAAAGAGAAATTTTTATGTGCCTCAAAGCAGCAGGTATAAGGTTGCTACTAACGACTGGTCGTTTTTTCTAAAACTCCTTGAAATTCTCACGACTTCCTCAGACGGTTTCTCGCCCTAGTTCGCTCTGCCACAGCTCATTGTTTCCTTGCAGTTTTATTGCATGCAGGCTATTAGGTTTCTTTGCTATTTAATGTAACTTTTCTTTAAAGAAGAAAGATATCAAACATTATTATGCAACAATTTTCTTTATTCGGATATTGAATTTCGTTGGAGCTTCAAATTGTAAATAAATAAACAAAATACATTACCACATCATAATTGTTAGCAGACTAGAATTTGTTTTCATTTACATTAAATGTATTAAGCAGTGTCCGAAGCTTTGAAATATAATGAATTATTTTTTGGAGCTCTCATCCTTTTTTGTAAAGTTAAGTTTTTTTTTATTTTAATTGTGTTCCCTATTACTCTACACAGTATTGTAAATTGCGACACATATTGTTGGAAACATTATTCCCGAGATTTATCGCAAGCGGATTATATTTAAAATGGAATAGCATTTCTAAAACTATAGTACCCACTTCACGCGACACTTTTTGTCATAATTCTGACCATGCATATGCACCGAGCGTACAAAATTTGCATGGCCAAATTTCCGTCCATACCCGCAACCCATTAATTTTATTTAATAAAGGAACAGCAGTTAACGCGCAATTATCGCGGAAGTAATGAGCATTTCTGTTTTCAGTTCAAAAACCGGATAAAGGGTTGAAGCTATTTAACACTTCAAGGATGATAGTTAATTTCATTCGCTATTAGTAATTGCATTCAATATCACCTAATCACATGCAAATTTTTTTATTTCTCCAATAATTTTATACTATACGAACCATCTTCAATTTCGCTTTATTATACACCTTCAGGTTTCTTCATATTCAGCCAGCCAGTCCTTGAACATTTATGCACACTTCAGACAGGCAAGATTGAATCAACGATTCTCAGCTCGTTTCTACGCAAACTAATGGCGACATTTAAAAGGGCGACTTCGCGTCGAAAACTGCCAGGCATCCAACGAGACGCCTTTCAAATGTTCATGGAATATCGGTCATTCAAACTTTAAAAATGAAGCTTTAAAAATTCCATACGCTTAACGTGAAAATGATATTTTAACGAATATACGTGCGTATCCCAACCAGCCCAGTTAGATTTCGTTGAGAGATGAGAGCAGTAGATGGAAATTTGTTGACGGGGGTAAATGAAAACTTGTACATCGTTATTCTGAAAGTTAAATGTATACACGGGGAGTTCGGCGTTCCTCTGGGTGGCACACGTACTCCTCATTACATTTACTTCGACGAATGAAACTTCGTTCGTATAAACGTGGAATCGTATTCATTTTTGCCAACGTAAAACGGTCGCCATTTATTCTACGCGCTGTTGCCGGGCATTCGGTAAAATTTCACACCGCGGTGAACTCCTTTGGCGAACGTTACATGCTTCAAGTTTCTATCACTGATCGTAGCAAGCGTGCATTCGTTAACTTCACGCTGCTATTTTTATTGATTGAAAATTTGTAGGCCACGGGGCAATACTAAAATTTTAGACGGATTTTCTTCAGTCGACTTTACAATATAGAACAGTACAACATTACAATATACAGAGTGGTCCGTGTAAAGTGCGCACCTCGATAACTTCCAAAGTACATATGTGTTCTATGAAAAAGTTTTGTATACAAAAGTTGCATGGTTTAAGGGGATACATTATGTAGTGTATTCATTTGTTATATAGGTAGAAGTGTTTCGGAGATTTGAAGGTCAACTTTGTTTTTTTAAATGGAATGCTATATTTTTTATACGAAAATATGAGAGAGTGTTGAATCCTGAGTAAAAAAGTATTGACCTTTATTAGCCCTAAACCTAACAATTAACGAGTAATTTTACTTGTTCGTGAAGCATGCATTACTTTTGGTGCGGATATGATTCAGAGATCCGTTTCTTCATTAGTTCATAGATTGCATCACTGTATTTTTGTCAATGGATATCACTTCGAACACTTACGTTAGTTACAATAAGGTATGTACTGGACCACTAATATCAATAAACATTGTCACGTAAACATTTTCAAGAAATAAAGTAAAATTGCTCGCTAATTATTAGGTTTAAGGCTAATGAAGGTCAATACTTTTTTACTCAGACTTCAATACTCTATCATATTTTGGTATAAAAAATATAGCATTCCATTTAAAAAAACAAAGTTGACCTTCACATCTCCGAAACGCTTCTACCTATATCAAAAATGAATACACTACGTAATGTAGCCCCTTAAACCATGCAACTTTTGTATACAATATTTTTGCGTAGAACGCATACTTTGGATGTTATCGACGTGCGTACGTTACCCGGGCCACCCTGTAAAACGACATTTTAATATAGAATAGAAGACGGAATTTTGTAACTACATCGTCCATTAACATTACTCTCCTCATGAATAAACACCTGTTCGTGAAATTACTATTACCATTTAATTAAATATCGATCAAGAACGTTCCGGTTTAAAACGGCACGACCATAAGCGGAACCATAATGCGTCGCTTACGGGCGCAGATGTAAGGGGTGCCATATAAAGAAGGTGATGGCCCGTTGCAGTTACACGTGTACGGATTCATCGTTTTCATTCGGGCGACATTTCGCATTCTCCGGCTATCGATTCGCTAAGCGGCTCGTAAGGAAGAGCAAAGCAGCCTTAAAGGCGCACGCTCAATGCCGCTAACCTATTTACCTATGTAGGAAAGAGCACGGCTGACTCATTTCCATCGATCGGGTGCACGTGTATTCCCAAAGAGGCCGGGATTCTTTCGAATTTTCTTCAACGAGAATTCGCAAGACCTCCTTTGGCCCCCCGATTTCTGCTGTATCCTTTCCCCATGCAGACGATCCTTGTCGATTTTAATCCTGTTCGGGGTGAGGGGTAAAATTACCCCTGCTTTTTTTGTCCCACGAAATTTCTTATTGTCCGATCGTGGTGGACGGCAAGACTGAAATAAAAATGAACGAGAAATAATTTCTCGCAGAATTGATGTAACACGATTGCTGCACTCGTTGTACGGGTGATTTATATTGTGTATAAGAAATGCGGCGAATTCAGGATGGTGATTTATCTGAAGTCGAGTTTCAACAAGCTTCAACGTGTCTCCCTTTTCTAGCTGACTGTATCACGATACATAATGGTCTCTTTGGATTAAGTATGATTTATTGTTAGACTGCCCTCTCACTTTTAACCTTTCACTTCTGGCAAGATTGATTGAAACGTGTAGTTTGTAAAGAAAAGAGATTACATTCATTAGGGTTTTTCTGTTCTCTTATTCAAATGCTCAAGTGCAGCGTTATCGTGGGAACCTTGAATTGAGGCTGTTGAAAATATTAAAAATACAAATGAAATAAAGCGAACGCGAACGTAGCTGTATTTGAATATTGTTCATTTCATTCAACATATAGACGCAACCCCTTTCACTTTTACCCTTAACATGATTCTTCAAATCTTGCGAAATATTCGATATTATTCGTGGTCAATCAATGGCAGCTATTTTAAGCTAAAGAATACTATTATTTTGCCATTCTATTGTATTAACCAAACAATAGTGAACGATAGTGAAATGAAAAGGGTAACTGGATGGGTGAAAAGGCGAAACGGCTGGACGAATCAGCCCACACGAAACGCGAAGGGGATGGAAATCGGTGGGCACAACCTTGCAGGTTTATAATTAGAAATTCTCGACACGATTGCAAATCGTGCACGGTTATAACCTATTCCAGCGCGAGGTGTATCATCGTCTGAGACGAAGGTGGCCGAAATTAGCTAACCGGCTCAACGAATTACGTAACGTCGCGTGTATTATTAGAGCTTCGACGTTTAATTAAAGATCGAGGCAGCCGCATTCTTGCACGTTAATGAATTTAACTGGCGAAAATCGATTACTGTGTAAGTAGCAGCCACTTTAACGAGTTACGAAACTCCCCGCTAAGTGGTTGTTTAAGTTTCATAACGGCGTTGACGACGCCTCTGCTCTAGAAATTCGTGGACTTATTGTTATTGGTAAACAGGACTCAGGAGTCACCATAATGTTCCCCCGTTTTGTTGGTTCGATCGAAGAAATAGGAACGATCCCCTATTTTGTCGTAGCGAATTCAGTCGATTTTTTGATTGACAAGGAAAAATTCTAGACTTGACGTTTTGAACGCAAGAAATTATTTTTGTTTAATTAAATTGAATATTGATCACAGATTTTTAATCAGAACCTTTATAGGGTTCTTGGAGAGAAGAAAGATGAGATGATAAGCTGATAACCAATTTTCTAATGGAAAGTCAACATTGCGTGTTTGTATATTAATTACTGTCTCAATCGGTGAAAATCAATGAAAATTGAACGCGGGGATATTTTTACTTTAAAGATTGATAATCGTGGACTGGGGAAATCATAATTAATAAAAGTATAATACATAATAGGCAGATACATTAATCTGTTCGTATATTATTATATAAAAATATTTCATAATTAATCCGATTTCATGATCGACTGGTTGGATTTAAATAAATTATTCCAGATTTATGAATACATTGAATAATCTAATAATTGCACTCACACAGTAGACAAGAAATGATATGATTAAACATTTAGAATAACAATATCCAACCGAACACACATTAATTGTATCACCTTTAATAATTTCACGTCTTACATAAATAATGTCTTTTATAAACGCACAATGTTTGAATCGTCGTTAAACGAATTAACACCGAAAGCGACCAATTCCAAGCGCACGAGAATCCTATTAGCATTGCAAATTACTTTTCAGACGCGCAACAGTTCCAAAATCCCTGGGAACAGGAATGAGCTTTCGCAGAATGTTGGATACAGCTCGAGATGCATTTTGGTTGGATATTCGTTCGATCCCGTGGATCATTTACATTACGTGACGTCGTGGAGTGGTACAAGATCACAGAACTAATTGCAACAGTGGAATGGATGAAAGTTCGATGGTGCTTTTGTCGTAGTTGTCGGCTGGGAAGTATGATGGATCTTAATGAACGTAATAATTAATCAAAATGACGTGTATAATCGTTGAACGTTGATCCTGTCGCTTATCGATCGGCTTTTAATTAGGCGTTTCAGTGGTACGGTCAAACAAGATTCAACAGGACAGGGGGGAACTGTGTAATCGAAGGACGCTTCGACAGTTTCAGTCGAGATTGATCTGACGATTATGCCCCCCCATATATTAGTGTGTAGAGGACCGGTTGTAATGTTTGTGAACGATTTCAGAGGAACGAGTAAATTATGACAAATTCGTAGACCCATACTTTTTAATATATTGTTATTCGTTCGATGATTCCATTTTATTGCATTGATTATTGTAGTTGTTATCAGATAATGAAATCAAACTGTTTGAAAAGAGTTAAGGATGTAAGTGAATTATAGATTACGTAAGGTGGAGAATGTAACTACGATATGTCATTAACGGAGTAATTATTTGTTTCTCAATTATTTAGTCCTGGGGAGAACTATTTTGAATACATTGACTTCTGACGCAGTTCTTACAAATAGTTTCCCGGTATCGAAATACACCAAGTGCGCTGTGCAAATAAATAATAACGAAAGTCAAACGACACTAGTCCGATTCATATCCAAATAATTCGTATTATACATTCCATATTATACAACTGCGCGAAATACAAAAGATAAAACAAGCGAATAAAAAATAAAATTGAAAAGAAAATTGTGCAATGTTATCTCACCTCATTTCATTAAGTCGTCTGCGTTAAATACTCCAAATTACACGACTTCGCGAAACACAGAAAGCGCAACACGCGTATCAACAAAAAAAAACATATAAAAATCTCATTTTGCTATGCTCGTCGGGCGAATTGAATTCACTGTGCACGACAACAAAAAGTATTCGAATTCATGTAATCACACGAAACATATAAATGTCGCAAGATGTATACCAGCATTCGATTATCCATTCGTAATTAACTTTCAACCGAACCAACGGTTCCAAGGCGGTTAACAGCAGATACCAAATCGAGCATGTTTCCAGCCGGTGCGTTGCGGTTCGAAGTGACTTGCGTCAGTGTAGCGGGGATGTTACGCAATTTACGCAAGTTATCGGATCATCGTTATCCAACGATCTGCGAGTGTGCCCGATTCTCTGTACGTGTTTACTTCGGCCGCGAGCTCGGTAATACCTAATTGTTCCATCAAAGCCGCGATAACCTGCGGCCATCTCTGCTTCCCGTGCGCAAACCTGTAGCGTGGCCAGCTGACACACAGGGGAGAAAGGGTTATCGATCGATCGAAATGTTGTGGCTTTTCACCTTTCGCGGCCCCTTACCTCCAGAGACCTGATTTTCGACTTCTCGTGGTTCGCCTCACGGAGAGGCCAGAGTGTTCGTTGTCGAGTTAAAGTTGATCGATGAACAGTGAAATTGATGGCTGTGGCAGGCAGGTTTCAGGCTTCGTTAGGTAAGATGTTTTTGTAATGGGAAGGTGTTTTGGGAAAGGGTGAGGAGAAAGACGTTGTATATATTGAGTGGGTTTAATGCTATCTTATGGATTGCTTGTAGATTATCGTAGAATAATGAATATAGATAGTATAATGGAAGTTAGAATAGTTGATTTTTATCTGAGTGATTCGTTGAATTGTAAAATATTTTTGTAAACGGAATAATATATTACAATTGTTATTATATCCCGTGGAATATTTACATTTCTAATGTTATTCGTTAAAATATTTAGTCACGAGTATCATTTACTTCCATTTATTTGTACCCGAGTAAAATTAGAAAATATTAGAAATCGATTCAAAATATTTACAGCATGGTGGCGCAGCAAGGGAGTGCGTTTAAAACGTTGCCATAAAATAGCATTTTACGAGCTTACAGACTTTTGATAGGTTATAAATAATTTGATAACTCATATGGTCATGAGTTCGCAATAAGGGTGACTTTCAAACTTTCTCAAACATTGTGATACAATTTGATTGGAAAGCTTTTCGTTCTTCATTTAATGTGCACATCATTTTCGTCTATTCCCCTAAGAATAAGCACGGCATCACAACGAAACTCGTGCATAGGGACGGAGGGTGGAACGATGCATCAAATCCAGCCCAAAGCAAATGCAATACACTTTAACTGCACGCTGGCTCTGTAAATCGAAAGCGCCCGCTACATATCGAGACATCGAACGAAATGAAATGCCGTCCAGCTGCTGCATCTTGCAATCCAATTTGTGGCCGTTGAATGCATTCATGGCTTTTCAACGTTTGACCTATGATCAAAAATGCAAAGACTTACTTACCAACCAAATTTTTAACTCCTCGATGCACACATAGCCCCTTGGACTTTGCGAATAAAATATTAACAATTTTTCGTAGCCGACTCGTGCATGAATATGTACATATACAGTGGAACGTGTATATATTTGTCTACACCTGTCTGCTAAGCAAACACTCACGTACTTTGCTTACTCCGAGTGTTAAGTGGAACAAGACGTCACAGGTCAGACGCGCGTCAGAGTCCGCTGTTTATTTAATTCCACTTCTAATTTAATTTAATTTCTCTATCAATTGAATCTAATCTAATTTCTAAATATTCACAATAATTAAACGCAGTTTCACTAACTGCTGTCACTCACATTTTTATTTATTAATGTCTACGTTATTTTGGGACAAGAGATATTAATAGTTTTCAGCATCTACAATTTTAAATGACACGCTTGACTTTAACAATTCAATTCTATTCATGCATTCGGTGCAATATAATACTTCTAAAAAACCATTAAATAAAAATTTCATAAAACAACATTTCAGCACACTCTCGTTCTCCACGCAGCAATACATCATTTCCCCTTCGAGGGATCGATTATACGCCGCCAATAATCAAACGACAAATATATATCCCGGACCAAACACCCTCAAACTTATCCACGTCATCGAAATTCCGCGGAAATATCAAATTCGCTGCGGGAGGGGTGTTTCTGGCCAGGAGACAAGGGCTCGCGTGAACGAACATGGAGAAAAACGATCGCCTGTCGGCAGCACTTTTGATATTTGACATTTATACGCGACAGTTTATCCTGACTCATTGTTCCGCGGCTTATTCACGTCCCCCGTCGTTATTGCGTGGGCGGATGGCTCGGTCGATGACGAGGATCCACGGAAATCCGTTCGTGCGAAATACACGATAACGTTCTCTAACAAGACGTACAATGGACGCGTCACAATAAATTTTTCACCAGTCTGCCACGCTGAAAGTATACCGAACGGTTGGAGAGCGGAGTATCCGTGTCGCGTCTGCTGAGACTGGCGCATTTTATGGCTGCAGACTGCATTTTCACGAGGCTGACGCGAAATTGGTACCGCGGCATTCCTTATCCCTCGTCGACTGTATAATTTATCGGGATGCCTCACGGTTACTTATGGCGTGCACGACGAAAATTCGCGTTCCGTCGGCGATTGCACAATATGAAATCGTGGCCGTGTGGCTTCGCCTATTATTTAACGACGCGCCGCTTGAACTTGCACGCCTGTGATAAAATCAATGAACGCAGAACTACGCTGGGGTATATTTAATAAAACACCTGGATAATTGATTGAAACATCCAAATGGACAGGAATGCACAACAAAATTCTGCCAAGTTGCATTTAGAATTAAAAATTACGAAAATTCCTTTGCATTAGAATAAAGTAACCGTCGTTACAAAATATTCCACCTGATTGTCACGATAGGACTATAATTGCAGGTTGCAAAGAAGAAGTACTTCTTCTTCTTTTTTTTTGAAATTTAAATATGTATTAGTATCTTATTGCACGGAAATTATGGGTAATTTCCCAATTTTTTTAAGGGGGTGGTTAATATTAATGAAATGAATAATGAAATAATAATGTTTGGCACTCGATGTATTCTTACACCTTTTCGTATTATTCCCTGCACGTCTGTGCCCTGTGGAAAGTCTTTCGTATCTCTGATAACTTTTTATTCTGCGATGTTAGAAAAGTCTAGCAGAGTTTTCGCCGTATTGTGTAGTTCGTTTCGTTGACAATAAGTGTATAGGAGTATCGAATTGTGGGGTGATGCACCTGCGTCTGGAAAGTAAGGGAAAGTTTGTTTTTGAATTATCGAGAAGAGTAACGTGGTTGAAACCAGATGCAAACTTCAGCGACGAGAATAATTTCAACTTTTAATTGGCTTCCTGTTTCTCTTTTGTACGAGGCCAAGCTTATTATAGACTGAGAATTACGATGTGATTATATTAAATGCTACTTTATCCCGCGATCGTTTCTTGCTGTTATGGGAACTTCTTATCTGCAAATTAAACATACCTTTTCCTTTGAATAAATAAGTAATATAATAATTGTAATTTGTTTTGCAACCTTCAATTATAGTCCTTTCGTGGCCAAACAGGTGGAATATTTAGTTAAAGACGGTTACTTTTTTCTAATGCAAAGGAATTTTTGTACTTTTTAATTCTAAATGCAACTTGGCAGAATTTTGTTATGTATATTTTATTGAAATTCTTCAAGGCAAGAAAAATGAATATCTCGACAAATCTTCATGAAAACGACTTGTTTGCCAGTTAATGATTGACAACCCCTGGAAGAGATCTCTTAATAATTTATAATAAAATCTGGAAAATTTGTAATAGCTTTAGATGAGGATTTTATGAAGCGAAAGTTTGGAATGTCTGGTACCATCCTATTTTATGTTTCAATAGTGTGCATTCCTCCAATCTTAAGAGGTCCCTTGGAATTTCGATTGTTCGAGGCTGTCGATATCTTCGAGCGTCATTCGAGGTTCGTCTAAAATGCTTTCACCTTCCCGAATGCTTTTAGAATGCGTACTTTTCTTGCGATCGTCAAAGTAGACATCTCTATTCTGCATGGAATTCCAATAAGAATGCAATACAAGGAAAATTAGTCTGCAATTATTTACTGTATATCCGCATTTTCCTTTTCCTTCTTTTACATTTCATCAGACCACTGATAATTCTGTACTTTCATATTAAAATAAACATTTCACGTAATACGGTTAAATCTGCAATATATTAATAAATATTTCAATAATCCCAATTTGTCTTTAGCTTCGATGCATTCTAAGCATCTTATAAATAGTTTTCAAAATAAAATCACATCCATAATTTCCAAACCTACTGCTATTTTATGAACCTTTCACCAAGCCGCTTTCATCCATTCAATATTTCAAACAGCAAAGAGAAGACCAAGATAAATGCATGAAAACTTCCCTCAATCAAGAACCTTGAAGTATTTCCAAACGATTTTTAATCCTTCAATTACACCGAAGGCCAAACACCTGTAATAAAAACGGAATAAAAACTTCCTTAACTTACTGCTTCCTTTCAACACACTACCCCGAGAATTCTAGAGAATTTCCAAAGTCGTGTACCCATCGTGCCAGAAACTTTGTTCCATAGCGTACAACTTTCCCCAGAAAAACCACTGGCATGAATTCTAATCGGATATCGCGCCAAAGGGAGCCGGTATTCCATTCGCCACGGCTATTTCGAACTTACAATATCCTGATCAGAAGATCCGAGTCAAGCGAGACCGTGTCCTGAATATAGCGTCCTCCTGTTTGCCCGACGAAACACGCGGAACAATCAGACTCAGCTGCGACCATCTCCTCTGGTCGTAACGTGTCTCGCATTCTTCCAATTTCCAAAGCTTTGGCAACGCTCGCACGGGCATGTTGCATTGCCTTCTCTTTCTTCGTTTCCCCGCGAGTTTCTTAGCGGAATTTCGTTTCGCCGACGCGCGAAACGTGATCCGTCTTTGCTCGACGCTGGCGTTTCGAGGCGTCGCACAGTGTTCAAAATGGCATATTTAGGTGAACAAAATTCATTTTCGAATTTCGAGGAAAAAATTGTTTCAATGTAAGTAATTTAGAATAATCATATATTGGAACTCCAGATTATTAAAACGTTAAACCCACCGGTTCAATGTTTACAGAGCGGTCAAAGTACGACTTCTAGCAAACAATTTTTTGAGCATTGATCGAGCACATTTTTTGGTCGACAGAAATTGCTCTGCAATGTTATTAAAATGCATTTAAGTTCAAATGTCTTGATGGATTTAGCATCTCAAAGCATTTATTTTGCCTTGAATAACATTAAATTGTTAATAACTTTTTTGTATTGTTGTACGTCGGCTCCACGGGCTAAAATTAAGTATACGAAAAGTAGAGACTTTAAGCTTTCATTTAAAAAAAAGTTCTACCTGCAAAAATTTGCAAGAGTATGCGAAATGACTAATCTAACATTAGCGTTCACGTCCGGCATGAGCACAGCCAAGGAGAGGTACTAACAAAAAAAATTTCTTTCACAGATATTTTTGATTGCTTACCCCGGATTATGTAGTGCGATAAAATGGAAAGTTACTATTGAACATAATTAAACGCCATATATTCCATCACGATTTGAAGATGACTGCGCATTTCCCTTAGCTTTTCCGCTTTTGACGCGCCAAGACATGTGAGAGTAAACTTGGATATAATGAAATGAAATGAAATATGTTTTGATTGTATTCTATATTTAAGTGCAATAGGAATTTCTGTTGTTATCTAATTTTATGTTATTAATATTTTTAGTAAGAAATAATAACTTTAACGCAGAAATAATTTGTTTTTTATTATTAAATACTCATATAAGCTCAAAAACACAAAAAAATTATTTTGTCCAGTAAAATATGCCATTTGGAACACTGTGCGTCGCGACGGAACTCGCTTCACCAGAGGGAACGAATTGTTTCGATATTTTTAGGGAACGCCTGCTTTCGAAAGTTCGTTGCTTCGAATCGGGCTCATCGCGAATTCGAGAAATGAAGAGTAACTTTCTTGTCAATTGTAAATGGAACAGGTTTGTCCAATCTGAGAAATAATTTGGCATTAATTTGTGTTAATCTTGGGCGAATATTTTACGTCAGCTTTCATTACGTCGATAGTAAGTTATATCGATTGAAGAATATTTAATTCTCGTAGATAATTTCTTTAAATAGTTTGTAACAGAAGTGAATCGAATTGGGGCAATTTTGCTTTAAATTTGTATATTAATTAAAGAATTATTGATATTCTATTTGATGTAATATTTTAGTTTCTCGTATTGATTAATTTATAAATAGACCTCGCGGAGAATCGTTTCTATATCGTAAATGAATATTCGCGGTTTGGCTTCTTTTGGTCGGTTCTATTAATTCAGTTTTAATTCCCAAACAGAATAATCTATGGTCGGTTCGTTTGATCTTCTTGGAGGCAGGCCTCGTTCCAGTTACAAGCGCAGACAATTCGAATCGATCGTTATTGTTGTCAGCGTTATCGTTGCCGTTAATCAAGGACGACAACGCGAATCTTGTTGCATTCATTGTCCCCGTGAAAGTGGAATCGTTATCTCGCACTGGTGGCCGCGAAACATGCTCTACTCTCGCGCTTTTGTCGAGAAGAAATCGTTAACGATCGTGCACAATGTTCGATCGACGTCACTTTCGATGGTGATGAGTTACTCTCATTTCTTTCTTTTAGTTTTTTTCGTAAGACAAAACAGTATGTTTTAGACTCTGCTTTAACGATACAGAGATCAACAATTCATTTTCTCTTCTGTTTGGTACTTTAATCCGTTGTAAGAAGATGGAATTATTTATTTGTTATTTGCTTTCAGAAAAGTGAAAAAGGATGAAGGTAAAATTAAAAGTAAAAATTGTGAAATTCTTATTAGATAAATAGAGATGTATATTAAAGTCGGATATTATTCAATGCCATGAACAATTTAACACTAAACGTACCGGTTACTTTACACGTACCTATCCTTACCATAAGAGGTCAATTGACCCCTTATGAAAAAACGTTGATTTTTAGAAATGAAAGAAGTACAAAAAGTAAATTTTGGAAGGGTTCATTTGACCCAGTTTAATAGGTTTAGTGTTAAGTATTCAGTATTGTTTACAAACCGTTTTAAAGTTCCGAAGAATTACAAATTTCACATTGACCCTGAGTCAATAATTAAAATACAAAACAACGGTACATATGCATACGTGTCAAGATACCTCACGACACAGGAACCAATTACAACTAATTAAACAATCTTTCATTTTCCATTAAAAGTACCTTCTCCTCAATAATTTGCAATTATTTCCAATACTATCAAATACAGCATCACCGTGTCTTTCTTATCGCATCAGGTCAATCGATTTTTCATAATCGCCCCTCAATCTACCTATCCTTCAGTCCCTTTTCAATTGTATCAGACAGTGGAACCAACAGGGGAAAAGGGAAAAACAATAAAAGATTACGGAATTCAACCATCGTGAGAAGCACCATCGCCAACAAGCATCGTTGGGAATGTTTGCAATTAAAAACTTCCCACTCTGAACTTCGTAGTTCGTATCGGGGCGTGTGGTCTGCTACGGGATCGAGTTATACTACTTAAGAAAAAGTTTCCGCTAGCGAGCGGCGCATCTCGCAGACATTTTTATTTTTATTCCTCTGTTAATCCCGCCGATAGCTAAGACTCGACACGTCCATAGCGCTGGCAGGCCTGACGGCGACTTGTACCACTTCGATAAACTTCTGCACTCTGCCTGCACGTTTCCCAATTTTTTTTCTTCTTCCCGCACCGACCGATTTCGTATCAAGGAGCGTACAACACCGTTGCCCTGTTCGCTCTGTTGCCGAATTTTCTCGTTCAAGTGACGTTGCTTCTGTCAGCGATTCAACGTAAGAAGTTGCCACGCTTGGCAAGTTCGCCAAGGAATTGAAGCACGATCGCGTTGTCTGCGCTGCCGTGGTGTTATACTACTTTGTGCTAGTTTAATGAAGCTTAGCGTCAACAGTGATGCACTTGGAACGCTTGGAAGTTAATTTAGTGCAGTTTGTTTCTTGGTACGGTGGTTACAGACCGGGGGGAAGATTGATTTTAATGTTGTTCATATTAATAATCGTTGGATGAGTTTTCAGTAGTCTATTCTACTTAAATTTATGAGGGCGATTTGTTGTGGCTGATTATACTGTGATTTGTACTACTTACGCTTCAGTAATAATTCTTTTCAAATTGATTAATTTCTACTTCGAGCGCTAAAATTGTATAATTCTTTTGTCGTTGCGTGTTCAGTTAAAAATGTAAACCTGTTCTCTGTCACCGTTTAACTTCCTTGCCTGAGTTCCTTATGAGCATTCTTGCCAACTTTAATATTGAGCTGTATCTTTCGTGGAACATCTCTTGCGTAAGTAGCACAGATCAGCTTTGATTAACCATTATATTCAACTAGTTAATAAAGACTCCATTCCCGATAACCCGTTTACCCCAAGTTTTCTAATTGACTCAGCCAGGAGACGTGGCAGCATGGAGTTTCTGTCGGGCATGATATCGAGTTATGTTTTCTTGGACAAAGTTCTCTTTGCTGCTAATACATTTAGGGGTTCGCACGATCGATCGAACCAGTGATTTACTACCTCGATAGAATCTATCTAATGTTCTTTCTGGTTGCGACCCCTTCTCCAGGCTTTTTCCGCAAAGTTTCATTGAATGTTGAAGAATTTTCATTATAGTGCCCGCCGAAACGTGCGGATATACTACTTGATCTTGCCTCTCCGTTACAAAAATTTATCTCGAAATCGCACCCCTCAATTAATGTAACAAACTCCTCCAGTTCGAACTCAATTTTAATTTGACAAAAGATATTAATTTTACGAAAAGATTTGAAACACTTACAAAATTGTAATTTCTGAAGACCTTGTCGCAGAACAAAGAGTTCAGCAAGGGCACGATTGCACACCATTCTTGACAATGTGAAAGTTTCATTCTATATTCGAAGGGGAAAATTCTCGGCCTCGTCGAGGCAGTAATGCCCATTTAAACAGTCGCGTGGAAAGTTGTAAACTGTTGCAAAAAGTTTCCCATCCCCGTCTCGATCGACTGTGCGAGCAAGGTCTTTGGAATGGTTAGTGGCATCGATGCAGATGCCGCCAGCTCGTCTAACGACGAGACATTCCAAGTTCAGATCAAGGGGATGCTGGAATCCGCTCAAGGTCGTCATAATCTCTTCGACAACAACGTTGTCTGGCATCTTTGGTCGGAGTCGTCGAAATTTCGACGTCCGTTTCACGTGTCACGTCCCAGATACACGTATTTCAATCCACTGAAGGCGTTTCTTTATTCCAGTCCCTGTGTCGTTCATACTCGAGGTTACAGGTGGCTGACTAATCGTCGAATTGTTTCGCTGGATCGGGGTCAACTCGAAGATTTTACCAATCTTGTACTGGGACAATAAATTTAATATTAACTACTGGTGATACTGTGTTTGTGCAATAAATATATGTGTTTATTTTTATACATTTTAAGAGAATTGTTTGGATATCTTGATCAGTTATTTATTTGCCGAAAATTTCATGGTACTTCTATCAAACAGGTTTGATTTTCTGATTTTTATATTTATTCTTCTTATATGTTTGTGTGCTTAAATCTGGCAGAAATATAACACAAGTGTTCTTTTACTTGCAATTAGATGTATGTCTTTTATTGTGACATTATATTTTTAATTATATTTATGAATATTCGTTCAGCTAAATTTGCTTCTGTTAATAAAATTAATAGTTCCTTTATTAAAATGTTTTGGCACTTGCTAAACGTCCTTGTTCAATTAGGTTCGTCGTAAACCGTTTCGAAGTGATTTTTCTTCTAGAAGGACACACCACTGGGTTAAGGAAAACTTTCAAAATTTCAATAAATATCCAGTCTGGCTTAAAAACCAGGTCAATTTTTCGTAACTCGTACGCTGCTTTCTCATTGAAACAAAGGGGACACTAAAAATGCGAACCTCGGTCAAGTAGAATCTTTCATACCAGCGTAAAATGTCATATAAACCATGAAACCAAAGGCAAAAGAAATAAACGGAAAATATACATTTTTCTTCGCGAATACTTTTAATATCAAAATCATCGAGAGTTCGCCATAACATGAATTTGCATCACACAATTGTAATTGTGTAAAGTATATTATCCACAGGAAAACTGAATATTACAATTCCAGTAACAACGAAGAAAAAGAAAGAAATAATTCCTACTTGCTTCTCATGCCCTTAATAGCACATCTCTTCTAATACAGAACGCGATACACCTCTCCAATCTTCTTCTAGAATAACAATAAATTCCTCCGTCGAGTAATTAAAATCCCTCTTCTCAGAGATAGCCGTATTAGAAATTCCAGCAATTAAAACAAACACGGCGAAACAATTTTCTCCGCCGTGTCTCCATAATTATCCGTCGTCCTCGAATCTTTCACCACTCGACGCCCATTTCCTCTGTCTCCGGGATTTCACAGAAATTCCCTCTGTCCCGCCACAGTCAGAGATCGCAGACAGCAGCCTCCTCAGCTTCTTCCTTCTTTTTCTCGGCCTACTCGACGTTCTTCCGGCGAGGACGTCGCGTCTCGCCGTTTCTATTCACTTTTAGCTGGTCTCGAGGTACCTGCCTCTCGAAATACGTCAGGCGTGGCTGGTCGTCTCGTTTCGCCTGATAACGTGATTGTTAAACACCAGAGGGACGACAGAGGGGGAGAAGAAGAAAAACAACGGAGATTCGTGACTGTATTGGTTAAGGAATTACACCTTGTCCTATATCTCGCCCCATTTATTCTGCAATTATGTTGCTTGCGAGAAGGGTGACTTTGCGAGACGTTCTATTGGATGTTTCACGACGGTCGACTGGGCCTGTCTGTTGATTTCGTCGGGTCTCCGAAGTGGCGGTGGTGTTGAATGTAATTCGAAGCGACGGACTTTGTTAGTGGATCATAGAGAGCTTTGTTTGCTCTGAGATTTTGGGCTCGGGAGGGAGAAAACGATTGGAACTATGGCAGGATGTTGGTCGTGGAATCTTTGCTGCGTGGGGATATTAGTGATCGATTGATTGTTTTATTCTCGTGATTGGAAGTACTGACAGTGAAGCGTGCGATTGAATCATCAACATATTCTGGATGCCATTAATTGTTTTTCAATAGAAAAGTTCATTCAAGGCGATATATTTACAAAATTGAATATCAATAATTTATTTGTATCTATTATATTGTAGTTAGGTTATTTAGGAAACATTCGAGGCGAGTAGTAATTAAAAATGCCAGTACTGATATTTTTGTATTAAATTAAAGGAATCAAACAAAGGAACCATGGTTATTTTATGGTAATACAAATTTCATCAAATTATTGCATAGTGTGAGATGGATGAAGTAATACTGGAGTTATAAAAAATAGTCCTCCTGGTTCACTGATATCTTAAGTCCACCAGCTAGAGGGTTGATCATCCCTGAAATATAATCTACCATTTCCGTTACACCTGCCTACATCCGTCAGGTGTCTTAAAGGGAGAAAAGGGTAGGTTATTTCTGCCTTTCATGTCCCTTCGGATTGGAATGGAACATCTTAACCCACCTGACTAACTTTTAGATAATCTTTTATGTCGCTTCCGCGAGTTAATATTACTCCATTTGCTATTTTACTTGTTACTTACAACTTCTTCCTTTCCGAGGAAATTATTCGGGATAGCCACTTCGTCCCGATGGGACAAAAATAATGGACGGTCGTGCTTTTGCGTGGTAAAAATAATCGATGGTCGTATTCTTGCCTGACAGAAGTAATTTGTCGAGCATAAAAATATTTATTTTCATGGACAGAGATTTTTATCCTTAAGTATTTCTGGTTTTGAAACAATTCAAAAATAAAAAGAAAATATCGACGTAAACCCTCTTTAATTCTGTACGAATTTTAGCATGTCCGATTTAAAATGTCTGATATCAATATAAAAAATACTTGCATACGATGTTACTGTTTGCAGGATAAAAATATGAAAGAAGCAATTAATTAATATTGCACGTGTACCTGTATTAAAATATATTTCTCAATTTGAGTAGCTTCACGTTCTCTACTAAAATTGGCGCATCATTCACGAGAAGATTCTGGACTGTGATTGCACACTGTCAGACAGCAATTTCCGTCGAATGTTACCCCTGGGAATAACTAATTGTTACAAATTTCTATAGCATGATCAAGCTAAAATGAAAGGAGGTGCAATTAAATCTAATGTGTGCCCACTTTGACAGAGGATTCTAAAGGCTTGAATAAGCATTTCCTTAACGTTACAGCTTCTGCAAAATACACTTGAGTGAGTCTTATGATTCGATCCGATGCTAATATGCTGTTACAGGGCGTAGTAACAAGCGTCTTTGAAACAGATTGTTGTATGACAGTATTATACAGCCAAATCACTCGAAATCGTAATTCGAATTTTCTTATATTATAGGAAATGGATATGGAAAATATTCTAAAACAGGGAACACATTTTTCTTAGAATTAATAATAGTGCTAAATACTTTTTATTATTTTAGTTAAAACAATTTTTCTGGTGTGTAAGAAATTGTTGGATAAATTAAACAGCGAATAATAAAACTATGAATTTTTATTGTTTCGTCGTGGTAAAGAATGAAAGGAAAATTGTTTCAATTCGATCACTATTTTCATTTATAAAAATGAAGAATACTTGTAAATAAATAACACCAAGCTTAATAGTGAAAACACTTTGCAATGGCTTTGTGAAAGGCGGGGTTGCTATTCCAGCAGACTCGTTAAAGATTAATGTAATCGCGTTTATAGCCCTATTTCATTATGAATGAGAGGTTATTTTGAAAGGAGAGGGGTTGACTTGTGTAAACATCTATTTAGTTGGTTGGAACGTCAGAATGGACGTCGAGAAATTTTATGGTACCCTGTAGCACGGAAATCTCGCATTGTTTCAAGAAATGCCTCCTGACGAAGTCGTATTCTATGAAAGATTATGGTATTCGATATTTCCATAATTTGTTAAATTATTTATATTAAACTACGTTAAACATGCGCCTGAAAAAATTCTGAAATATTTAACTGGTCGAACTTTAGTAACTGCTGATGTTACCAGTGGACGAATAAAATATTTCTCGATCTTGTAATCCTTTTGTTAAAAACGAATTTCATTAAATCATAAATGCTTTACGATTGTCTGTTTATAATTTGTTCCCCTCTAAAAAAATTTGCATGGCTATTAATGCAACGCAAAATTACCATTCTTCATTTCAGATTATCATGAATCATTTGCTATTTTCATTCGCTATAATAATCTTGATAAATACACGAAGTCTCGGGAACTAAGCTATTTTTGCCATAGACTTTCGCTGTCTATACGCTGTACTAAAATGCATTTACGACGTAGTAAATTATTCTTAACGACAACATCCCGATAATCGCGTGCAAAGGGTAGAATCCCTTAAATGTGAGGCAATAAATAGTACGAGGAGGTCGATATCGACGTAAATACGAAGAATGATATCGTCATCGTATATCGATGAACACAATGAAACGAGCAACCACGTATTATATATCTATCTATGGATGACACATTAATGGCATTTATGTACCCAGACTAACCGTGCAAAACGTTTTTTTCTGGCCATCGAATTCATGGGGTCCCGAGGACCCCATTGTCATTCTTGACGAAAAAGTACCACGATATCATTGGACACAAACGTATATATGTACATTCCATGAAAAGGAAAGGATTTCTTTGGTATTTAAATACCACGTTCACCCTGCGGGTGGGCACAACTAAATACCAAATATCGTTTTCCCACTAGCATGGATCGCAAAGGAAATCATTATTTTTCAACGAACGTCATCGCGAATCAATAATTAACATTTCACGAGTCGTGGGAAAAAAGAAGTTGTCCCGAAAAGAGAAAAATATACTGTAATAAGTACATTATTCAGTGAAGGTGAATTATTAATTGGATAGTTTCGTTTGTGATTTCATGTTTTCTTTATTCCTATTATGTTAGTTAATTATACATTATATGTAAATGTATATAGATATGAATTAATTAAGTAGGATTTATATAGATCGTCAAAGCCACTTTATTTTTATATAAAACAGAATGGTCGTTTATTTTATATTTGTCTGCATCACGTTATGAATATGATATTCTATTGTCCTTATTTCCAAAAAATCTTGTTTTATGTGTAGCCTTGTCCATAAAAATTGATCGTTCTCCCACGTGGCGAAACAATTTAGATCGTCTGCCCCTGGGGTAGAGAACTATCGTTTTAATGTCGTCGGAATGATGGTTGTCAGAGGGCGATTTGTCCGACAAATTTTGCTGAATAATGGTAATAAAATAGGGTGATAGACTGCTTTATGTTTTATTTTGCTTACGCACTACTTTGTTTGAATTTCTATTGATTAGAAATTATTTTGAAAATATAACAGTTTATTGTTGTATACCTTTTATATTTTGTTCAAGCACTTCAAGCACTGCCTGATTAAATATATTCACAGTAGAATTATTAAGGAATAACAATTTAATTTAGCAAATATAAATATTACGAAGACAAATAGTTCTGGGTAATTCTATATATATTTATGAAATTATTATTCAATCTGTCATGCATTTCATGGTAAATAATTATCATTGTACTGAATCGTATTTCGGATATAATTCACGTATGTACAATTTCTATTGTACATTGCAAGGACTTGCATGTGAACATTCGTTTTACTAAATGCTTCAAAACGCCATTATTCCCAAATAATCGCCGTTTCACTATAGCAATTGTCAATCCCTTCGTTTGCTCGTATATCAATCTCGGTCAAATAAAAATTGTTTGGCTGCCGTCTATTGATGATAAAGCATTGTACTCTTGACGTTCGTTTGTCCCAAGTTAAAGCTTATAGTGAGAATTTGATTGATTAATTTTCATCAGCGATACTTTGTCACTTATCTGCTTACAATGATTTTATGTGAATATATGTGAATGTCGTTTATATCTGTCTTTGTCATTAATGATTAATAAATCGGAACCCTTACCAGTGAAAATGAATGATTAAACGATGAACACACAAGTTATAAATCCTGAAATTTCTAGTAAAGTATTATTCATAATTATTCATAATACGACCAATACTTTTAATATTTAAGATTTACCGACTACAGTCACCGACAGCAGTGAGAAAACAAAATTACATTTGTTTAAATTGAAACTAAAGAAAGCTACACTTCTACCAGTGTCACGAATATGTTGTATGCAAATTGTTCTCTATATCGTGGTGTGATATTTCTGCGTGATACACAGTTATACATAATGGATGTGCTAGAGATTTATGAGCTCAAGTGTCTCGAGTAATGATTCGTTGGACGTCGAAGTGTATGTATAATTCAAACACTTACGTACATTTGATTGCGGCTTTTCATTTGGCCAAGAAAATCAATAACTTGCTCACAATTTAGTAGTAATAAATGCACACGTGTACCCATATTTTGATAACAACAAAGATGCAAATGCTGAAGAATAGAATCACAATTCTCAAGATTCCAAACAATTTTAATGAAAATTACCCTCGAATTTTCAACGAAACTCTTGATGGTTTCACAAAAACAACATTTATCTGTGTTCGCAGAAGGGCAAAGGAAAATTGACACCAAATATACTGCATGCTGTATAATCATTATAAAAACAAAAGCACAGATGTACAGTTATTCAAAATCAGTGGTCTCCAAATACCAAAGAAATACGTCGAAATAAATAGTGACGACTAAAACAAAAACACTATTTCAAATTCTACACGGTTACATAAGGCGCAACAAATAATTCCACAGAAAACAAAAAATTAGTAAGAAATTCGTAATCTGTTTGTTAACAAGAATATGTTAATGTCCAATTCAAACCCATCTATTCTTAGACTGACACGAGTCCAGAATAAACATAAATGAACCCCCTAAATACCATGAATCACAGAAGGAACCGCGGTAGAAAGAAACTGCTTGTGGGGTTCATAGATGGACAACAAAAATGAACGGCGCTGCGCCGTGGAAAAAGAGGGAAAACGAAGAAAGAGAACGGCTTCGACGAGAGAGAAAGACTGTGATGTTGCTAGTATGAGAGGGAGAGACCCGGCGCCGTGGCACGTCGCGACGCTCAGTCTACCGGCGTCGTCCGTTCAACATGAACGCACCGATCCGCTTCGTAGCCGGTTAAAATCGTGTGAAATCTCGATTCCACGGTCGAGCTCGCCTCGTATACATATGTCGGAAGTCCGTTTCGCGCGTGGCGATCGTTTTAAAAATCACATCTCGATCCTTTCGCTTTGAGCCCTTTATATGAAGTCGTTGCTCATAACTCAAATTATTATTTCGTTGTAGTAACGTTGAAACGGACAGTGAAGTTTATTGTGCAGTGTTTTATAAGGCAGTTTCAACATTTCAATTTAATTGAAGGTTTACACTTGGTGACAGACGGCGCTCAAAATAGTTTTTGAGTCCGGTGTGAAAGAATCTGTTGGTTATATAAAATTGTTGGATTCGCGAGTGGGTTGATAATAGTGCGTTTGGGGGGACTTGGAATTTTGTTATGATTCGAGTTTAGAAATAAATCTGGAGTGCTCAAAATATTTGTTAGCTGCCATATAAATTTTCAGCCTAAGGATTCCTTATATACGTGTACACCTTATATACGTGTGCGTGGGAAATATATTTTCCACTGTGAGTTCAATAAAATTTGCTCAAATTAAATATGAGCTCGCTTCAGGAGAAATGATTATTCCACGAATTCGAGTGTCGCGATTGTATGATATCGGCACGAAACGGTTTTTTAATCGAGGCTACATGTGCTCGATATTATAATGGTATGAGCTCCCATGGAAAAGTTTTATAAAGAGCAGAATTATTGTGATCACACTTGTATATATGTATACATATGTTTAATTCGTTGTTCAAAGTGAAAATCGATTCTACTTATGATTACTGTGCAGTTACTCAGTGTCGAATGTTCATGTTTCGGTGATTCGAATTTTACCTGCAATTGAAGGATTTCATTTCCCGAGTTCAAACTGAGACAATGGTTTGTTAAGTTTCATTTAAACACGAGGATGAAATTTTACCATAAATGGAGGAAAACCCCCTCCTGAGGGTTGAATTTATTCGCGAAGGAGCGAAACTCGCATAATGAAAATATCCTGAGAAGTGAGCAAGACGGTAAAAGTTTTCAAACTATTTTATCCACGTAACAATCGTGCTTACCTTGATCTTTAAATGTACTTCGTGTTCATTTTTTCATCGATCGAAATTTGAATGGAGAAACTTTGCGTCGTGAAGTCGTGTGCAATGCAGTTGCAGAAACGTCGAAAATATCTTCCTCTTCTAAGCCCAACAGATAGATGTACAGTTGTATGATTTATAGGATCAGCGAGATTCTTTGCCAATTTTTCGTAGCCAGGTAACAGAAAATTCGGGTTCCCATGCTGCAAATTTATCAGACGCCACTTTTGTCAACCTCTTGATTGCATACGTGTCTTATATATACATATTTCGTTAAGCGTTGACATTTTGTGTTATTTTAATTTGCGACAGCAATTGCTTATGTATGATAATTGTACCGTAGAACGTGTCTACAGCGATCTTTTTTTTTTTATTTTACTTTGCATATCAAGATTCTGAAGGACGTTCATTATCTTTTCATCACTCTGGTACAACCAATGTCTCATCGTATTGATGCGCATAAATCTGTAAGACAAAATCCTGCCATATATTAACATTCTTGCATTCCACTGTCAGATACGAAAAAAATAAACGATCCTCCGGTACGTTTCAACTGATAGACGTGCGTAATAAATCATCGGAATATATAAAATTCCAATAAATCTTTAAAACATGGGATTGTAAATGATTCGTGTTCAAACAGGAGTTTGTGTAAGTAAATTTATTTGAACAAAAAAGACGAGGAGACACTTTGCATCTTGTTATCGTTATCAAAATATACTTTGAAACACGCATGAATTCGACAAATATTTACAATCCTGCCTCTAATAAAGAATATTGTGTAAACAACATAATTTTGTCGCAATAATTTTCATTTCATTCGCACCGCTGAAACTATGTTTTACATATAGATATATGTATACATATTCATATGCGACACACCAAAACGAAGGTATAAAGTTATAACACTTGAACCAAACAGTCCTTCGCAAATAATAATCGTACTGTTTATTACAATCACTTCATGTCCAGTAAACATACACCCAAACATATTAATTTCTGGAACAAGATGTTCACAGTTCAGTTAACAAATAGCATGTTCTCTAAATGCAAATTCATCGCCAAAAATAGACATGTATCCATTTTCTAAATATGACAATTCCCATCCAAAATGTCTTTGCCTCCCTGCAAAACCCTCTGACTTACAATTTCGCCTCGTTACAACATCGACTATCGAAGCATACCTACTCGTAACTCTGACCATCGGGACTCGTTTGCTATTCATAAACTCCAGTTCTCTATTCCACGGAAATCGTTCGTGACGAAGATCGACTTTTCGCAAATAATGACCCGCCTTGTGTTTTTCTCGAAAGCTTTCGCGATGTACAACGTTTCCTCCTGCAAGAAAAGCGCTCCATCTCGTTCAGGACAGAGAGTTTGGGTCTCGCAGACGCGACGATGCGAAGGCGTAAAGCTGACAGAAAGTTCGCTGCCGCTCGTATGTAATAGAAGCAGCCATTTGTCGTCTGTTCTGCAGAAAAATTCATGCGTCCTCCGGTGCATACGGGCCGTGTCCCTTTGAACATATTTGTGACTCAACCCTTTCTCCGCGCTTTCAATTTATTTCTGATGCACCAGAGACATAGGGATTTGTTCGCACAGATTGGTCGGAGAATTTTAAACATTCTGGCGGAAAATATTCATATTTTCTATTAATCGTTCATATGGAACCGTTTAAGGAACGATTGAATTTCAGGTGACTTTTATTGACGAGGTGAGTAGGTGGTTGGACGTTAGAAGTTTCGAGGATAATACAATTCAGGTGCTTGTAGAGATTGAGCGTGGTGTTTTGTTAGTTTCTGAACTTGGAATTGTGTACATTGGTGTGACGTGTCGCGAGGAGATATTTCGTGGTTGTTCACGTGTTAGTGGAACATCGATACGCATATAACAGATAGGTGGAGAGTTGCGTGTACAGTATAATTAATTTATTTAATATCGTTCTTTGTTTAAGGGGATAGTGTATGATTAAATGAAGCAGGGTGTTTGATAGACGCAGAATATCCTCATAAATAACAGCCGAAAGAATGTTTTCTTTAATTTGGTTTTTATAAAAACCTTTTTCCCAGCAAGAAAAAATATTGCCGCTTAAAAAGACAAAACAAATTATATTCACGTCTTCAGAGACGTATTGTTTCACAGAAACAATAAGTCCATACTAATACAAAAATATGTCTAACAAAATGCCAGTAAAAAATTGATTTAAACAATTTCAAAATATAAAAATAATACAATTTATCGACCCATTTCCCCTCCCCATTTTCTTTACAATTCAATCTAGAATAAGCATCAATAGTTGACTGCAATTACAAACATTTCACTTGCATGTGTATAGAAAAATATCCACAAAAAACCATGTATTTTAACAAAAAATAAAACAAAACTACCCTATCTGGTTTCAAAATAAAATCGAGTTCAAAAATACAGAAGGCAAACTAGGCAGCCAAAACTTCAAACCCAAAATTAAATCCAATCTCTAAAAGATCTGCATAACTGCATAAATATGTCGCACGTGAAATTCCTTGCTATAATGCAAGAAAAAACCTCTCCGCTGCAAAGTACACGCGCACACACACACACACACATCTATATACACTGTACACTTCTCAATTCAACATAAGACCAGCACTTCAGTGGTCGTCGAGAGTTTTTCTTCCACTCGAGCTAGACGCGTTTCCAGCTAAGCCTGCCCGACGATTACGCAAACCTGACTTTATTTTTCTGCAAGTTCGCCGTTTGATCGTGGGCAAGGACGCGTGCGTGCACGAGAGCGTAATTCATTTACAGAACGACGGTGGCCGGGCACGCGTGTACACGAGGTCTTATCGAGAAAATAGATCCATGCCGCACGCCGGTTAACCTTTTCTTTTTATTGGCGTGTCGAGTCGCGTCCGTTCAGCGAGTACGTTTCATTAGCGGCCGGCGAACGCACCGGAATCGCCTTGGAAATCGTCTGTCAGCCGTATGGAAATTCGCACTTCCTCTATGCGCCTCGAGAGTTCGAAACGCCGGTATTTAGATACGCGTTTAGCATCGCCCTCGGTGTTAAAAGGATAATTGCTGAAGGTCCAACGGTACAATTATTCTTCACCGTTTGTGGAGGAAGGAAATTGTTGTGCTATTGTAATTGAATCGTGGATATATTAATTCGGTTGTGAATAGCGACATTTTGGTTTCATTGAAAAGAGGAATAGGAGGAGACAGATAGTAGAAGTGAGAAAAAGAACCATAAATAAACTTTAATGCTTGTCCAATGACACTTTCATCACGAGGAAATTCGTCTCCATTTCAGCGTAGGCTATTGTGTTTTATTCCCTCGTTGAAACATGATGCGCGTGCTGATGTATAATGGACGACGCATTTGAATTTAAATCGTGTTTCTCTTGTGCAATTTTTCAATGTTTGTTTTTACGTCAATAGCTAATTGGATGCAATCAGGAAAATAGCAGTAGATTATAGACAATATTGGTAATCGTTTTAATCGTTGCTAATGGCAGACAGTTAGAGGAATTAATTATAATATATAATTAATAGTGATCAATATATACTTTCCTTACATCTGCGAACGTTGAATTCCTTATTAGACTCTTCTTTAATTGTAATTCAGTCTTACCAAAATCGACATTCATCTGTGTGTAATTGACAAATTATAATTGACAGTGTTCTCGAGAGAAATAAAATGCAGATGCGAAGAAACAGGTGTCTTAATTGTACGGGTTTATGAAGCAGGTACTTACGTAGCCGTGTTTTTACAAAAAGGCATCCCTATATGTAATTTGGGAGGCACCTAATTTAGGGCCTTCCCTCGAGGGTTCTCTTGAGAAAGAATGCTTGGATCAATGAAGGGTTGGGTGTTGTGTTTAGTAGCTTCCGGGTTGGGGATAGTGTTTGGCTAACTCGACGAATGTAACTTTGTTGAAATACAGTTTTGGGGTAACATGGTGTTCTTGGATCTTGGTGTTCAGATTGTTTAAAATTCTGGACTGATTGAAGATGACATTAATCAAAGAAAATTTGTAATTAAGTAGATGGTGCTTGGGTGAACAGATGTATCATTTGCTAACGTATAGTTTCTAAAACAATTCGAATAATATTCCAAAACATTACTTTGCTCTGCAATTAATTGTTCCTTTACGCAATATAAAATTTTAATCAACGAATTTTCGAAAACATTGAAATTGCTATTATTAAATCGCCACGTACTCCACGCGTGCTGTATTCCTCCTTACAACGACAAGAAAGGTTACTCAATCATTTTCAGTGGAATTCATAATACTGGGAAGTGTTTTGATCCGCAGTGGAATTGAAGAATCATCACTCGTTAGAATGTTTTCCTGGCTTGCCACAAGGATCAATTAATCATTATTTAAGGAACCATGAGTTCATCCTATCGCAAAACGCGCGAGGTAATACGATTGCGTAACTGTCTCTAATGCACTAAACCGTGTGCCAATGAAGAAACAATTGCCGAAGAATAATACATCGTGGCATTTACTCAACCATCAATTAAAAAGCAATTTAAAGATCGCCACTTCTTCGAGCTACACCTATCAGACTATTTATACGCCTCCGCATAACAAAACTACCCGCGTCACAGATTGATCTCTCAAACGCGAAGCCGCGAAAAGGAGCAGCCATTCCCTCTGAAATTTCCTGTCAATGAAATTCCGGCGCCTGAGAAAATACACAACAGTCCGAAGCATGGCGAAAATCAATCTCTTTCGCGAGAATGCACGAGTGCCTCGGCGTTAAACCCCACGCTTGTCCCGTTTCCGCTATCGTCGCGAATCATTATCATACGCAAACGTTCGTCGGCTGTTGGGCTGTCGATCGCTGCCACCGTGTCGTCTCTATGAATATTGCAGTATGTAAATGCAGCCCTCCTGAACTTGCCCCAGTGTCAGCATTATTTTCTCTTTATGCCGCGTCACCCTGTCCCCGCTTTCCGCGTAATTCCTTTCCCCGGGAAGGTCGTCGCGGCCTCCCAATCCGAGGATGCGTCATTTATTCACGTGTCTCAAGGCGAATCCGCAATCGTCGACCAGTCCAATTTTCTGCCCTCGATGAAAGTCGATGGGGGTTTAGTTCGAGACACGTATGTATGTGTACGTGGGCGTGGGGCGGGGGTTGAGGGTGTGGGCGAACCGGATATAATTTTTGGCTGACAAGAAGCTTCCACCGGAGGATTAAAGTGTAATTTATTATTCTGGATATTATTCCAATCGTGTATACTTTGTAATTCGATTTTGCCGAACAACTCATTCAGCATTGGCGTACGATTCGTTCTTTGCCTCTTTTCATTCATCGATCCTCGTAAAAGCTCTGCTCACATTCATAACCTTCGACGAATGTCTGGCCGGCACTTGAGTTCCATTGATTGATGAGCACGGTCTGAAATTGATTTATTAACGCCGAATGACAGCAAGCATTCACTCTCCACGCTCCATCTTCATAATCCCCATCATACTTTCCGCATTCGCGGACAGATTGGATTGTTATAAATTGTAACGAGTTCTCGCGTGAGATCCTGCACAGCTATGTACAAGACACTTATGTAATAGAATACTAGAAAGTAATATGTAGGTACAGAATTATTCGAATATTTTATACGCAGGTAACAATACCTAATTTTACCAGCAGTGCATCAGATTGCCCAATAAATACTGCACATATAACATTCAAAAATTAATTAACGAAACGCGAGAAAATAATAACCAGTAAATAGAGTTCAAATGATAAAAACAGACAAATAAAAAGAAATATTAACTCCTATAAATATAAACATAGTTGCCTTCGAAAAACTAATTAAACCATTTGCACGTCTCGTTCGCGAAATATTTAAATATCGTTTAACTAACTCCAGCAAAATACCCATTGGCATATCAAAGACCAATGACGACCATATATTGCGAAAAGCGTAAACGAGGCTGTAATGACGAAACTTTTCCAACAAACACGCCAACCAAACGTCCAAACCGTTCAAAGCAAACGGTTAAAATCGAAATTTCCTCGTCTCGAAACTCTCTGCCATCGCTACGGTGTCGTAATGGGAACCATAACATTATCATCGTCGCGTCGCGGAACTTTAAGTGTAGTACACTTTTCTATCGCGTGGGATTTGTTTGTTCCCGACTTTCCACGTTTTCTGCTACTGTTCAGAAGGTTACACTTATCTATGGCCCGTGAGCATCGTGAGCAAGAACGAACATTTCATCGTTTCTCTCCCCCTGGAACGCCAACTTTTTGCGCAGACGATTCAGGAAATGTTGGATCCTTCGCTCGAACTTTACCCGACCGTTCTTTGCTCTGTTCCATTCTTCGTGAGAGCCGAAACGTGATAGTCTGCTGATTTCAATCGTGTTTCAAGCTGGTCGCTGACTCACCTCTGTCATTGTCAATTAACTTATCGCCGTTTAATCGAGTTGTCCGCCTAGCTGTCTGTCGAGTAGATGAAACGAGTACCTGCGGGGAAGCATGTACTTAAATTAAAAGGTACACGAACCGGTAGCAGAACTCCAATTTGAAGCTCGTATAGATGGATTTCTTGAGACACTGAAATGAGAGTTTCAGTTAAATTGTTCCTCGTGATATCTGTTGTAAATCGATCGTATGGTTCATTGTCAATTATTAAAGTTGGGATGATGTGAGGGGATGAGGAATTCAATTTTTTTTAATTGGGGTAAATAGGGATCACAGATTTGATAATTTTGCTACAATTAGAAATATTTCAAGAGACCAGTATGAACATTTTGCTTCAATTTGAATGTTTAATTAATTCTAGAAAATTGTAAGTTACTATTTCATTGCTTACTTTATTTTGAAAATGCAATCGGCTATATTTCTGAGCATAAATTCTTGTTTAAAAATGTTGAACTTTCGTGTTCTGAATGCTCCTTGCTATTTGATATTTTTTTCACTGGTTTTCCAAAAATCTTTCCGGGGTTCAACCGATGTTCTTTACGTAACAGAATAATCTGAGCAATTTGTTAGGCAACGCTTGCGAAAAACGATGACTCCTTCTATGAGAACAGAGGAAATCGCTTAACAATAAGATACAAACGATGCGCGGAAATTTTCAAGCAATTTAATGCGTGTCGCGTGATCCTTCTTTCGCTTCGCTTCACACCACATTCAGAAGACCGAGTCTCGTAAGAATCGACGTCCCTGAAACAAATTTAAACTCCATTCATTCCGGCAAGACATATCATACAGGATTCCCAGAAACAAAGCCAACAATTTTCGCCAATATAAAATAATCCCATCCGTCCCTATTCGATCATTTTCTTGGGAATCTTTTACAATAAAAAGTCTCCACTAATTATCCCCCATCAACTGCACCGAAACTGCATATTTTGCATCGAAAACTGATTAACCCTTATTTCCCTATTATCGAAAAGATTTTACTGTACATTTTATTCCAGCACAGTGAGATCGAAATGAAAGCCAGACAAGTAAATCTAGAAATCGAGTAGTCCAGCAATGCCATCGTGAAATTACGAATCGAAGGCTGAACAACCGACGATAAGAGATATCAATCTCATCGTTGAAAATTTCCACGCAGACCACCAGCAAGCGCCAATGAGACAAATCGTCATTCGACGATGTCATCGTTCGCCAGCGTTCTCAGTTGACTCCAATTTTCCCGGACAGAACTGTACGCGATCGTTTCTGCTTGTGCAGCTCGTCGTGTTGACAGAGGAAACAAGACGGCTAAATCCTATTTGAATTACAACGCCGAACAAGAGAGGCTGGCCTACGTTTCCATAAGATTCGCATCGAGATCACGTAACGCTCGCGACAGCCTCCTCTTGACGTGGGGACACGATTTACGAGCGACAGCTTTCGAAACCGAGCCGATTACACCGTGGATTTTCCTTTCGTTCTCGTCGTTGTTTCGCTTGCCATTCGGCACACCGTGCAGAACGTTATGCAGGTACCATCATGAAATGTGGCTGTAGCCGGTTGGATTTGTGGATCGTTTATTAGATAGGTGGATCGTGGGGAGCGGCGAGATTTTGGGAGAATATTTGTCTCTGTTTTGGGTTAAAAATGTGTATTTAGAAGAAACTAATGTGCGTTGATTAATACAGTGGAATGTTTGTGAATATTGCGGGGTGGTTTAGAATATTCGACAATTATTCGTTATCGTTGAAAATGAAATTATTGAGATACTATCTAAATGGTAGCAAGTGCATAGAAGTTTCATTTGAAATGTTATTATGCGTTTGTATGTATCAAATGTCATGAAATAATGCAAATTAATTTTTCATCGTACGGGACGAAACAGATGAGCAAAGTTATTGCTGTGTTTTATTTATTATTAATAATGAATTGGTGTATAGAATTCAATTTCTGGTCTGGCCGCGAATTTCCATTTCGACCGGTGTATAATCTGTAGACACCGGAATTAAAATTGCACCGATATTCGTAGACTCTCGACGGTAACAATGTTTGATACATTAAACTTTCGATAATGTTGTACAGATCGTTCGCGATTTCACGAATCGATTCGAGGTGCCATAGGAAAGTTTCGGGACGCATGCAAAGCAATTTCAATTGTGCTGCCCTCATCAGTATCCACAACACGGATTGACGAGGGCCGTGCAAGTTTTGGCGGCGTTTTTAAAGGAGAACCGATCGATCTCTAATGGCAGCCAAATTACAAATTCCTTCTGATTTCAGAATCGATAATTCAATCGCGTCACCAGGAACTATTTTTAACCGTCCATACATAATCGTGTCTAAGAAATATTCGCCTCGCGATGTGAAGGAAAATTGAATTTCGGATTGGACTTTTAATACGAAACACTTTAGATATTTATAAATCGACGCTGAAGACTGGCAAATTAATCACAGCTTTAATTATAGCCATGGCTCGCCTGTCATTAATTACACAACCGTTGAATATTAATGGTTAGCATCAAGGAGATTATATACTTTGAGTGGCAAAGTTTTTCGATAATACGATAAACTTCTTGTTCACTGAATATGTATAATTTAAACTGCCATAGTGTCGTTCGTGAAGTATTTATTGCAATCATAGGAGTGGAAACAGGCGAAATCTATAAATAACATTTATATTTATCCACGGCTGTTCAACAAAGTAATTATCGCGATGGTTAAAGGTACATTAATTCCAATTAAATTACCGTGTTCGGGGTGTTTCAATCTTAATAAAACCTCCGACTCCCCTCCAGGAAATGGCTAGAATTAGAGCAGGCTAATAGGGTTAAGGTGGATAAGCAAAGGAAAAACGTTATTTTCACCGCGATGCAAATATCATTCATTGATGTGCATTTTGGTAAAAATAAATATTGAAATTGTCACTATAATAATATTGTTAGCATAAATACCAGGGTAGTTTGTAATAATTTTAAATTACAGAGACCAAGATAATTTTATGATCGAATTTGTATCCTTGTAATAATATGCACGTAATTCATCCAAGTATTATCTAATAAATTTTAAGTGGTGTAGTGATACATGCTCCAGGCAGGTTCGATTTAATTGCAGAATATTTATGACTGCATAATATTTTCCGCGACGACAATGATCATGATAGGAGGATATAATATTACGAATAACATTATATTAATTTTATTTAAAGTCAAATATAAAAGAAAAGACAACATGGAATCCAAAATATTAATATAAGTAATATTAATATGCATACCATCCTTCAAGAAGTATTTAGAACACTGTAACATCTTTCACAAGCCAATTAGCCTAAGCACCCATGATCACCAAAATTATAATACATACCAATTTCATTAACAATCCCATAATCTCTACCTAAAATCGTCCAAGTAATTCATATATCTAAGTCCCATTTTATAATGTTTTCCACTATTACACATTGCCAATTAATTCTCCCATTACAACAATATCAATATCCATAATAAATAACCTTTTTTCGTACACGATATTACATTCATCATATCCACCACACTGACATTTTGTCAATTAATTATTAATATCTCCAAATGTCACAGTATTGGAACAATTTATCAATACACCTACCATTTCCCCATGTTCGTATTGCCAAATAATGTTGCCACAATATTACGTTTACACTACCAATGATTCCTTAAGCTACAAATTTCCAAATCAAATTCGTTGCCAGACCCAATTGCCAGTCGCAAAGGACCGAAAGAGCAGGGATACAAATTACCACGAAAAACCGGCCAGCGGTCTTCTATTGTCTGTTACGAACGCGTTACACGCAGGTAATCGAGCCAATCCTCGATATCCACGTACGGCCATGTGCCGATTCACGTTTCCGCCGGAACTACGGCGTTTCGGGTGCCATTAATTACGCTCGTTCAGGCTTCGCATCCCGATTCTAGACCACGCGTTTCTCACGCGTCGTCCACCACTCAGCGAAGTGATCTAGACCTTGGTCCGTTGCTGGACACGATCATGGACGTATGTATGTACAAGCTGGCTGCCGGATGTGTCGGTGTTTTCGCGACCGCGATGCACCTACAGGAAGTGAACGATAATAGCGTCTTGCGTGCAATTGTCGCGAGAAGACGGGCAACCATGAATTATAATTTCCTCTCTGATCGGAAGATTAAGAAACGGCGGAAGAATTTTTGTGAATTTTTGTATGTTGGCTAAATCGGTGGACTGCACGAAAGGAAAGAAAATAAGGAAATTCATTTTACATATAAATAGTTAAGAGTTAAGGGTCAACCACTTTGACGACGAAATTTTAAAAAATTCGAAAGGTGGAGTTAAGCGATTTGCGCGGCTCATGTTAGGGTATTTTGAATTGAAACAAAAAGAAGAAGAAATTATTCAAATTGTGGTGAATAATGTGGCCCGGTAATGTTACTTTAATTGGATTTCTTTCTTGTTTGTCGGGGATAGATTAATTGCAGAGATGATGGATATTAGGAAGGTTGAATTTCGAAAAGAAGTATTTGACTGACGGACCCAGGGTATTGCGGTGTGACGAATCTTGTTATACATTTCAGTCGTGAGTTTTCCGAGCTTTCGTATTTTCCGGTTGCACATTGGAATTGAGGCGTGGCGGATTCTACTAGTCAGTTTTATTGGTGACTGATTTGGGTCATAGGAGAGCGGAAGATCTATTTGTAGTAACGCTCTTCCAGATTTAACCGCTTGATAATATGATTTTCAGAATATGTTGGGGACGATGAAACGAAAAATTTCGACGATCCGAGATAAATGTAAGTTCGAACGTATTTCGCTGGTTTTTACTCGCATAAATTAAAAATGAATACTATTCAATTAGGTACATCAAAATTTACACTGGCCATGTGTATCGATCAATCTTTCGCAGAAAATATTAAATTATCATTTTCGTCATCCTTTATGTACATATTTTTATACGAATATCATATCCCAATAAAACCAAAAGAGTATATAAATATTTCCATAATAAAATCACCCCTCCAGTGCATAATAATGCGCAAATAAATAATAAACGTTCTAAGGAACGTTTCTAATACGCCGCAAAATAAAATACCGCACCCAATGGACTGAATACAATAATAATAATAATAATAAATGGTCAAAAATTCACCCCGAACATTCCAGTCGTCGCATTCCACGTACACCACACATGCCCCTTTAAAACCAGTCATACGCCCCTGCAATGTCATTCCCAGACACTGCAATACCGCGCCAAACCCCCTCAGAAATTACAGTTCACCCCTAAATGGTATCATCCTTGCCGCCCCGATTTAACAGATTCGCTCCGCCACACATCATCCCCTTATCGCCATCGACATCAAATCGATGCAACGATACGCTGCCTTCGCCGTAGCCTTCGCCATTTTCCCAGCAACTTTTCTTCCAACGCCGTTCGACCGAAACGCGAAATTAGCTCGCTTATCGGTGTCGCGTAACAGTTTACCGGGGAACTGGTTACCGCATTCGTTCTGTGGCCGGCAAGTTTCAGGCACGATTACGCTTTTTGCCACCTGGAGACCCGGGGTTCACAAGGACGTCGCTGTGGGGACACAGGCTTCGGACGGTTAGGGCCTTGCATACTATTTTCAGGGGATTGTATTTTCTCCGCGATGGCAGGTGGTTTCGGGGACGACGCAGTTTTGGATGAACTGCGGCGGACACGCGGGATGACGAGCAGCTGAACTGTTTGGGGATAGAATGTTTGCGGTTGGACCCTGGGGTAAATGGGGCATGCGATAAGCCACTGTGCTCGGGGAATTCATTTCGGACGAGACGCGGAACCTGTTCTGTTTGGTAAATGGGTTGAGGGTTGGGGAAATTCAACGTGTTCACCGTCGCAGGTGGGTATTTATTTGTCGTGGGTGTAACAGCGGAAGGATTCGACTATTTTTAATCATTTTCTGGTCAGCGGAATGGCATGTGCCACAGGTGGGAGGACTCTGGGAATAATTGTTATCTTAATTTAGTGCTCTGGTCGAAATTATTGGTAGATGAGAAAGGAATTGTTGGGGAGGATATTTTGGGTTCGTCCGATATGGTGTATTGTAATATTTAATGGGATACTAGTTTTGGTTAGAAGTAAGATCGTATTCAATTTAAGATTTCTATTATTGCTTATATAAACGAAAAATATGAAGAATGTTTACTGGAAAGATGATATATTTTACAGGGTTGAATTAAATATTATCTCATTCGTCTCTCACGTCATGTATTGTAATTTATTTTGTTGTTATATATAGTTTCGTCTTATTTAATTGCATTTTGAATGCCACTCGAAGATTCTTGTATGTACATTCAGATGTCGTTTAATTATTATAATGATTTAAATGAATACTATCATAATATTCCCGCTTTAATGAATGTTTATAATATATTTGAATTTATAATAGGCATATAAAAGGTGTACAATGATAAAATATTCTTCTGCGTGGCTGATCAGAAAAATGAAATTGTACCAGACAATTCAAACACTAATATACTTTCGAATTCCACACAATTCCATAAATAGTCGAATTTTTAATATCCATATTCTAATGATCCATTCTATTTCTCAGAAGTTCTCTGTATAGATCTAGCAATAAAAATACTCTATAAAATATTCGAATACCAATAATGAAAAGAACCATAAAACCCTACAACTGCACATCATGAATCAATCTTATCGTTATCATAAACCCCCTAAAAAAAAAGAAAAAAGTTCCATGTTAGTGTCACGTTTCGAAATTTTTATGAAGAAGCCATCACGTCGGCAGCCATCATTCAAAAATAAATTGACGTAGTACCTACCCTTTTAAAGTCGAGCTGCCATGCCAAAACGAATTTTAATTTATTCAGCCTTCACGTAAAAGAAAAACAAAAAGGAAGCACCATACATTCAGGGATGAAACTCTCCGTTCTATCCATATCGAATTTTATTCTCATAATTCCAGTCAGATCAGACGTGTGCATATAGTGGAAGGTTCAGGTCGCTGGCTGTTTGCATTCTACTCGGAACACCTGAGGAGGAAGACGTTTTTCGGACAAGCTAAATATGCATACAACTTGTCCCACCGTGCACTCGAGCCATTGCTTGCTTTTACATCAAAGTATACCACGTCCCTCGTACCGGCACGATTGTTTCTATGGAAAGTTTGCCCGTGCCCATTCGCTCGTTGTACACCCCTTAAGCGTTTCTTTCATTTCTGCGCTCTGTTTGGAATTATCGTCCAAGAGAGAAGGAAAAGAAGAATAATCAGGAGCTAGTTAAACAAAAATTTGACGACAAATGCTGCGGGTACACTGAACGACAACTTTAATAAGATTGCACACGATTCTCGAAGACGCAAAGTTTCGACGGAACGAGAAAGTCCGTGAGCTCGTTAATGCAACGCGTCGTATCGATTTCTCGAAGGATACCGGAAATCGAAAAGTTTAGCTAACCCAAGACACCGGGAACAGTATTGCTTAGGCTCTGTGCTTCTTGGTTTAATTACGCATGAACAGTCTGAGGTGTAGACGAGTGATAATAATACTGGGTGGCTAGTTGAAAATACTATTTGTTGCTATTAATGGTACGAAGAATTTCAGGCGTGTAAAGGTTTCTCTTTTCGTTCATTTCTTTTACTCTTGTTTAATTTATCGGGTTTTCCGCGATGCGGATTATTACTGCGGTCGATAAGAGTCGACGGAGATATACGTATAAAATCCTTAACAGGTGGTTAAGTATTTTTTTTTAATAACGCTTGGGTGAAATAGCTGGAAGAGAAAGGGGGAGGGACGAGGATTAAAGCGTCGGGAATTCATTGCAGTCGTGGTTGAATAGATTAATTAAATATTCTTTATTTAATGTAATTACTTCAATTTCTCATCAAGGAGAAAATGTTCGTGTTAATGGGATATACAATCCTCGTTAGCCAGCAAGAAAGGGATATTTCTTTTTCTTTACTGGGGTAATATTCTTTTTACAACACCCATATTGTTGTATTAGTATGTTATTATTTATCGATGTAGATTGTGTAATTACTTGAGCCTATATACATATTTTTCTCATAAACCTCGCTTTGTCCTTTCAGTCCAGTTTATCGAAATGTTCTCGCAGTATTCAATTACTGTCGCAATTATTTTTGGTGCTCTTCCTACTACAAGCTCTTCGAGCTTAATGACTCTGTTGGCACTTGATTGCAATGTATTTGTGATCCCCAGAACCCACAGGTAGAAACCACTTTGATGTCTTCAATTTCCTGGCTCTGGAAAAGAGGAGCAACAGTAACAGTATTCCGTTTGGAAGTTCATTTAATTTCGTTTTCACAAAGGGAAACGCCGTACTCAAAACCATGGAAAAAAAGCTTCTTCAAATTTCCACCGCCCCCGTGGTCACCCGGTAGCACAATCGGCCTTAAAATTAAACCAATTTCACTCTATGGAAAATACTACAATACTTCTAAAACAAACTCCTACCCCTAACGAGTAACACACAAACAATCCTCCCTCTTATTAATTAATATCGTCCATTAATAGCAACAGAAAGTGTCCAGGACCCCTGATTTTTAACCCCCTTGCTCTCACCCTCAACTTCCAAAACTCCACCCTGAACTCTAGCCACCCCAAAACTCATACCGCGAATCGTCCAGACTCGGCTTAAAGCCTCCCACGATCCTCCCCAACAAAAAAAAGAAAAATAAAGCAATCTAACGAACTATCCCCCTCGAAACTTCAGAAGCATCTCAACGAACCATCGAAACCACCATGTTATCGAACGATCACCGTCGTCCTGGTCACCGCAGCCTATCCAGGCGCCTGTCCAACAGCTTCAGAATTGTCCTCCCGTAACACAAGCCGAACCGACAACATTACACCCCATACTCGTGATATCCCGGCTTGTAACATGGTCGAAGGCCGTCCACTTTGGAATGGAAGTCAGTGAGACATCGGACGAGGACGTGGACGGATCGATAGGCAGGCTCAGCACGACTTCCGGCATCGATCGCCTCTCAGAGTCGCTCAACTCGAGCGTCCGCGACACCCTGAACGCGGCCACCGTCTCCGCGGACTCTTATCAGCCGTCAAGCCTGGTATGGACAGCGATCAAAGGTGTGGTGATCATCACTATAATCGTGACTGCGCTGTTCGGGAACGCTCTGGTGATCGCCAGCGTCCGGCGACACCGGAAGCTCCGCGTGCCGACGAATCGTTACGTCGTCAGCCTGGCGGCGGCCGACTTTCTCGTCGCTGTGTGCGCGATGAGCTTCAACGCCTCCGTCGAGCTGACCGGCCGATGGATGTTCGGGAGGATCATGTGCGATCTCTGGAGCTCCCTGGACGTTTACTTTTCGACCGCGTCGATACTTCACCTGTGCTGCATCAGCGTGGACAGGTATTACGCGATCGTCAGGCCGCTGGAGTACCCGGCTATCATGAGGAGGCTGACCGTGACTTGCATGCTGGGAAGTGCCTGGCTGATGCCGGCTCTGATCAGCTTCATTCCCATCTTCATGGGATGGTACACCACTGGCGAGCACCTGGACCAGCTCAACAAGCATCCCGAGGTAGAGAAATTGAGGGATTATGTCTGGTTGGGGGAGGGGGGGTGGTATTGGGATTTGGGATGGAATTCCTGCGATTCTGAGGACGCGGAATATATTTGTTTCGCTGAGGGACCGTGGTTCCTCTCGTTTTTACAGGAAATTCGTGGGTGTTCTCTTGTGGATCGGATTGTTGGAACGTGGATTACGTATTTATTGAATTGCTTTCGTTGCGGAGGTGCTGAAGTTTTAGTCGATGTCGAAAGACTGAGTTTGTAATTTTGTTTTGTTCGTCTGGTAATACAGGTTGCGGAGGGGATTGCATTCTGTTTTATTTTAGGAATATTTTGTTTAGGCTGGCAAGGAGTTAGTAGTAATTCGGGGTGGATTTATGTTACTGTGTTGGTTGGGTTAAAGGGGAGATAGTTTCGGTACGTGAAGATCAAATGCAATGGAGATTTAAGAATGTGAAAGATTCATTGAATATTTTTAGTCCTTTGATCTGAATTTTTTTTATCTTGGATTACTTCGATTAGACGCGCGTATTATCGTAGATATATTCTGAAGATAGAGTGATATCGTTCATTTGAAAGAACGCGGCATTGCGAGTTCCCCAAAGATTACCCTCCAGGTGCATATTAGAGGGAAATTTTTCAGAGCATCATAATCTGAATCCCGGGACAGTGATTGAAACTATGAATCCTTTCTTACGATGTTTACGTCGAGGCAAGGAATTTTCTTGCACTCGATGTCTCCAGTACTTTTTCATATTGTAACATTTGTATTTGCATATATCTATATCTATTATTATTGCCCAATATTACTGCAATTTGTTTTTTTATACAGAATAATAGATTCCAACGGCGCAATTTCGTTTTCAATACAGTCGCAATTTGCGTTCAACGACAGACAAAATTGTTCCATTATATATTCCTGTTCCTTCGCAAATAACCGCTCGAATCGGTGTTTCAAAACTCGTTTCTTCCTTGTTAATCCCGTCGAGGAAAACGCGCTCAATCTTCCCCCGTTGCACTTAATAGAATATTTTATCGGATATTTACACTTCAGCCGTGGCAGGACGGAATTTCAATTCACGGCAAATCAACCGAAGAACGGCAGACGCGAAGGGAACGGCGAGCAAGATGAACAGCCTTCGAAATTTGCATAGAGATGATTTACTGTCTGCCTCTTATTCCAGCGCACTATAAACGGGAACTGGGAATTAATGGCCACGATAATTCTGTGTCCAACGCCATGTGCTGCGTCCCTCCTGCAAAACCGCGTTGTTTCTGTATTTTCTCTTAACTATTCTCGGTCGCAAAAGCTTTATCGTTCTCCTGCGCCACCATTAGATTATCCCCTATTACACCGAAATTATTGGGCCCCCTTTGTTGCCAGCTCCGTAATAATTGAATTTCCTTTGCTCGCAAAGAGCAACGCGATTTACAGTAAAATTAATAACAGAGTGGACCTTGGTTGTAGGGTGAGTGATTATGCGTTTCTTGAAACGAGCGTAGAAACAGTATTTCAATATAATAATATTCGGAATGTACAGCGTATTAACAGTAATATTATAAATATTCCTGAACAGTGCTGAGGATTTCTCCTGATTTTCCATTCTGTTCGAAATCTGAATTCAAAAGTTATCATAAATAAATCAGAAGTAAAATGAATGAATGATCGAAATCGTCTATAGGAGATCTACTAGCTGCTAAAATAGAAATATTACGAATTTACCGTTTGAAAATCGTGCAAAATAGTGTCGATAAATTAATTTTCACAATCTCTCGAAAGTGAGAGCACCGCGAGCGGCGTTGAACGTCGGAAAGGGGCGAAATGAGAGGGAAACGGGGCAAAAGTGATTTAACAAACATCAAGCTTGCTGAAACGTCTCTATATTTGCTCGCGATTCGAGACAAAGGATGGAACGTCTTCTTCAACCGTGCAATGTTTGTTGTTCGAACGTAGCCAGCATAGTTTCCGAACGGCAAGAGCCACGTTATTACATCCCAAGTCATATTCCGCTGTTTTATAGCTACTCATCCGGTATTCGACTACTTATAAACTTTGTTCAGACGCGCTTGCCGCACACATCTGCCAACCTACACACACGCGTACGCGTACACGCGGACGGTTTGGCGTTATTATAATATTACCATCGTGAAACAGCGGGCAGAATGAAAGCACCGATCGATCGAACGTGCCGGTAAATTTATCACTCCTCCAGCACGGGAATTTTCTCGTGAGTTTCTTGAACGACGCCATTATTCGGAACTCTTTCGGGCAATAAAACGCGCCCCGATGCGAATCTTCCACGACTCCGACTGAGTTTTTCCAATTTTCGAAACGGTTCCAGTTCGGATCGTCCGAGTTCTCGTTACGAGACTGTTAAGTGAGAAATTTCGTGATTTTATGGGGACTCCTGGGAAGGAGTAATTTAGAATTGGTTATATGTTTTGGGATCTTCGTAGTAGGAAAGTACCTGTATGGAAATTTTGTTACTTTTCTCGTCAATCGTGGCAGTTCGTCTTTTCACAAATTGGTAACGGTCGCTTCGAATTGGAATGATCGATAGTGATAGTAATTAAATCATTTATTGATATAGTATAATTTAAAAATATATTACTGTTATTATAGTTTGCGAAAGGATGGCGAATGTCTTTTAAAATCGAACGTCCTTAATTCCCTGTTACTGTGTTCAATGTTAGTATTTGATTTATTACGATTCGATTAATTCAATAATTTATTAGAACAGCACATGATGTTTGCCCATTCCCATTTGAATTTTTGTTTTTGTTCATTTACTTCTTTGTTGTTTACCAGCCATTTTCCTTACACTTCCAATTGCTTTGTTTCCATTTTCATTCGTTTATTTAATCGTCTCCATTCGCAATGCACTTACCAATTCCGTTCCCTGCTCCACTTTCCTGCCGTTGACGTGTAAATCATGCAGTGTCTAGATAGGGATGAAAGAAAGAATAAAGAAGATCCTTAAGGCTACAAATTATACTCAAGGAACAATGTTTCCCTATTATCTTCGTCATTGTTGTGAAACTCCTATACAACACGTTTAAATAAAAAAATTGATTGATACATTCCTGAAAGTAATTTAAATCTTCGCTAAATTACAGTTTTCGAAAGCTTCTGTTACGACTTCACCGAAATTCCACGAATTTTGCATTTTCATTAACCCTTCACCGGCAAGGAAAGTAATTAAACGAAATCCACCCTAATTGACACTTTAATTCTGCGAACCGTACGTGCAATTAAACCGAAAGGATAATAATAACAATAAATCGCAGAGATTTAAAGGGCAGATCGCAGAAAGAGTAAAACAACATTCATTTCACGTCATTTCCCAATAATCGAAGTTGCCAGTTAATAAGTTCTTGATTAATCGCTGCTCCACTGCAAAATGCCGTCGAGAAAAGGGGCGAAATGGCGCGACGAAATATATTGTTCCGATAATGTACAGCAGGCACAATGAACCGTTCCCGCAATGGACGTTCTGTTAATCGAAATTCTGCCCTGGCCTCGACTTTCATATTTCTCTGACCATCAGGCGATATCTCCACTGTCTTCTTCGAAGTTTACATAACCGCGGATATTTACTATTCGATTTCAATGATTAAAGTAACGTTTCTGCTCATTCGTTCTTCTCTTTTTCTTTCGTCAATTTTTAATCGAGAATTGTGAGAATTATATTTCACTCGGGACGAAGGAAACAAGGCAATTGTTTGAGGAAGAAGGAATTAATCTACCGTTTGAGGAAAGAATACTTCCTCCTCTTCTTTTCCATGAATTATCGTAACATCGAAATGATTTGAGACGAGGAACAAAGTGAAGGAACTTTTCTACTTGTGGAATTAAGCAGTTTGAAAGTAGTAAAAGTCGAGGGGGAATATTATAAGGGAAGAATTAACGAGGTCAAAGAATGGCGAGTTTTTAATGAGCTCTGAGTTACTTCGACTGCAGTTTTCAAAGGATGAAATATTGAAAAGGAATGACTAGCAGCTTGAATTATGGTGAAAATAAACGATCAACGTTCAGTCGAAAGAAAGGAACTTGATTGCTTGATTACAGTTAATTAATTAAATCAATAGCAATGTTTTATCTAAAACAGAAGTATTTTTTTCAACACGGGCACTCGAAGATTTAGAAAACTTACTGCAAATTAGAACAGTGCGAACAGAATACATAATTCAATTTAAAATAAAAAAAATCCAAACACGAGGAAAGGTAACAAAATCAGGAGAAATCTAAGTAAGTATTGCAAGTAATAAACATGAAATATTCCGCAACGCGAAATAAACAAATTTCTCTTAATAAATTCACCGCATAAACTGCTTGTAATATTTCTGTAAAATTCATTTAATACCAGACCAACTAAATACAGATTAAACGAACCGACCAAAATAATTACCGCAAAAAATCTCACCCAAGAAAAAAGAAGCAGAAAACTACCCAAGTTACCCAAGAAAATACCACTCGCAACCAAGAAAGAAAATTAGAAAAACTGCAAAATAATTATCCAAATTAAAAACTACCCCAGAAAAATACTTTGTCTTCCAAGAAAATCCATCGTACTTCTCCCAACAATAAATAGCCAAACCTAATTTCCTTTATCATACTACAATACTTTAATCGTATTTCGGTAAATTAATACCATAAAAATTTGACAACAAATACAAATTAAATACCATACAAATTTCGCAATAAATATAATTCAAATACCGTACAAATCTTGCAACAAATATAAATAAATTATCGTACAAATTGTACATCACCTACGAATTAAATATCCCACAAAGAATTCTCTGGGAAGTATATGGGGTGTCAATCAAGATGTAACAAAAAAAAATCACGGTGGTGTGTGTCGTTGAATCAGGTGTGCAAATTCGTGGTGAACCGAGCGTACGCCGTGATAAGTTCCTCGGTCTCCTTCTGGATCCCCGGTTTCGTGATGATCGTGATGTACTGCAAGATCTACAAGGAGGCTGTGCGTCAAAGGGAGGCACTTAGTCGTGCCTCGAGCAATACCGTCCTAAATAGTGTTCACTTGCATCGTGCGTCTACCTCGAGACATCATTCCAGGGCGTCTCATCAGCTGTTGCTGCACCCAAGTGACGCCAGCGATTTTGGGAGACCTGTTTCCTATAGAACTGCCGCGGAACTGAACGTGGAGAACGGTGAGTGACGATATCGTGAGGGCTATATTTTAATTATAATAACACTTGGCTGGAAAACTTGTGCTATAATTCGCAAGGGTAAATAATCATTATCCCTCCTCGAGAGATGAAACTCAATTACTCATTACATGTACAATTGAATTCATTATTTTTCGATACAACATTTCGATTATTCTGTATATAAAAAAAGGAAGAAAGTAATTGTACTGCATTCAGGACATTTATTTTAAACTAGTTACTGGCGTTAACGTCACTTAGGTTATTATAATTAATAAATCGTTAGAGGAAATGCTGTAATGAAATATTTAATATTTTCGTAGTCCCCGAACTATTATATACAAATGAAATAAATAAATATGAACGTGAATGGGAATTTATATGAATTTATCGGAATGCTAAAATAGTATGTTAATCACACTGCTTGGCTCTAATATTGGAACCACGAAACCATCCAGAGGAACAATATTCACCAGCTTATTTTTACCCTCGGTTTCCCTGTTTGCAGCAAGTCTACTTTTCTCCGCTTCCCTCGAACACGATATTTTCGTGTCGACTCGAACGTACACATCGTGAATTCGCGTTATTTATCGAGAATCACGAACAACGATTCTGTTGTCCGCCTCGGCCTTGCGTTTGTCTGCGCGGTCGTAGGAGACAAACGTTTCCAGATTTTCTGAAAAGCCGCGTGTCGTCGACGTAACTTCGACGGTTGCATTGTTGCACTCCTTTGCACACGGCCGCGACGTATTTTGGAGCATTTTCGTATTTTTAGACCCGTGGCGTGCTTGTTCCCCTCTGCGGAACATTTATTAAGTGGACACTCGGCGACGAAGAAGCAAAAAACAAACAATCCTTCAACGCCCGAGAATCACTCGACCGGTTGCATCATATCCGAGAAATAATTTTGCCAGCTGTCGCCACTGTGGTGTATAATCGTGGCGTTATCGAACGTATTTTGACAATTTTTGTTAATGGCAATTTATACTTTATGTAATTGTTTGGTAAATTGGACAAGGTTTCGAGGTCGCCACGATTGAATCATTTCAGTGATGATTTTTCAGATCAGTCTACTTTTCGGTTTGCCATGACTTCGTTTCAGTTAATGGTGTTTTGTATTATAATTGTATATTAATGCGTCAGTCAGTTAAAATTTCGTTCGCGTTATTCGCATTTTCTTTAGCGAAGAGAATTAATTTTATTTGGAGCTATTACAGCAATGGCGTTGGGGTTTTATCGGGAGTCGAAGCTTTGTACGGGAAAATATTTGTCTCGATGGTAAAACGCATTGGATATTTGATCGAAATCAAGCAAGAGCGAATAAGGACGAGGATAATCACGGGGTAAAAAACTTGGAGCTCAACTTTCGCTGGGATTCGCCATTCGTATCATAATGACGAGTTTCAAAGTGGCCAATTATTGCTGGAGCAAAAATAACGCGCGATTTGTGTCGAAACTACTCGTTAGTGATGCCACGTATCATTTTTCTCTCAACGTCGATGATTTCGATTCGTCTTCTGCTTAAAGGAATACTCGAGGCAATTTCACGATGTTATGTCAAGTTGATATTGTGGTACACTCAATTGTTTGGAAATCAGCATTCTTGGACAATTGTGCAAATTTGTTGGAGCAGATTAAGGTAGTTCAATTTAATTGGCAGAACATGATTTGTTGAATATTTTGTGGTATAATGTAGGTAGTGATTTTAGGTAATAGATATTTTAATGACGTACGCATTGTTCATATAATAAAAGAGAATTCATTGCTCTGAATGCAAAAATTGTAAAGAAAATTCTATAATGGACAATTGACGTTCCAAATTTTTACACTGCCATTTCGAGTAATTCCTGATACATTTCGGCTATGGTGTCGAAATATTGAAATTGAAATTCTGCAGCATAAACTGAATTTTTACATAATTTAGCTATAAAGTTTGCCAGTGCAAAATTTAATTACACGTGATCCAGTTTTTATATTAATCTGCAAATATTCCAAATTTGCGAACATCATTATTTTTACATCATCCAGATTTATTATCATTTGAAAGTATTCCACAAATTTAAATATCAATATACTGAATTCAATTTGAAAATTAAAATAGAAATTCCTCTCAGTATTATCAATTGACATATCATCGACATTTGGCAAATTCACGATTCCATTACGGTTTCAAGTTTATTGGTAGATTCGTTGCCGACTTGCATGTAACGTGTGCTGGCATTTCAAGATAATTTGACCAGCCGACACGTAAAAACGTTTTCTCGGTACAGGCGGTACTCAAGGAGAAACTTCGAGTCCGATGGGAACGAATTGGACTCGCAAGATGCCAGTCATTATAATGGAAATAAATGATTCCCTCGGCAAGTATTTGCTAACAGTCGGATTGTTTTTTGGTGAGCTGCTGCAGCTTGAACGTTTCACTTGGAGTATAGAGAACATTTGTTTCTGGTTTGTAAATATCACTTGTGCCTCTTACTGATACTCAAGATTGTTACAATATATTCCGTGTGCAGACACTATGGTAACATCGGTGTAATTGTAGAAAATTCGTGTTTCATTCATCAGGAAATGTTGAAGAACGTGATATTCTAAATTGGAGCGAGATTTAATTTTGTGAATGCAGGCGATTTTTCTGTATCTTTAAATTGGATTAGGAATATTGCTTGTATCAATTAACGTTACATTTATTTCGTCATCAATTAAAAGGAGAATTTTCATAAGTTAATTAAAACTTGTCTAGTATCGATTTAATTAAATATCATAATTGAAAAACAAATTAATATATTGCGACAACAGCTGGACGGCATTTTCTGGGAAAATGTAATGGCGATGATTTGTAATTGTTTAAACCTTTTTGGGGTCAGTGACGTGAAAATGCAATAATTTAACCATATTTGCCATCAATTATTTTCTTTTTGGAGAGATGAGAATTTTCCATGTTACACATTTCAGTATTTAAATTTATCATGTCGATTTTCCAACCAACTCATGCGAAGATGCTTAATATTCTCTGCAAATGACGTTTCCTGAAACTGAAGTGTTGCACCATTTGGCTCCTGTAAACCGTGAGTTGTTTATGAGAATGATCGGCACGAGTTGACTGCCGGAAGCAGAACGATTTCCTGTTCAGAAGCCTCCTCTCTATATACACTTTGTGCAAATATACAAAATGTGGTTTAACATTTTATTTACATGCAGTTCGGCAGGCGGAGCTTCGAATTATTAATTATTTTAATATCCCCAAAGTTACACGCTGTTTTATTGCGTGTCGAAAATTAATAATTGCGAACAAAAGACAGGCAATCGAAAGAATTCCTATAATTCACAAAATTTCTGAATTCTTCAGGTTGTCAAACTATTTCCGATATTTTACAAATTTCGCGAGAATAATTCAAATTCTGCGTGCGAACGTCTAATTGAAATCCGGTTAAATAAATTTATTTAACACTATTTCTGCCGCGATTTTGTGTATACCTATTTCGACCAAAAGGTGTCTTTTGACACCTTTGCGTTTGTATGCAAATAATTGGCAAAACTGTCGGGATTTCAAATTATCAATTAAATATAGATAGTTTGAGCAATATATTTATTGATATATTGATGCATATTTATTAGAGATTATTTAAATAGGTTGTACATTGTAGAATTAGTCACCGCAATGATCTACATTAAAATGCAACATGGCGAAAAACAAGAAAATATCAAAGTTATGCAGCAACACCTGTATTTGACGTTAGAACAGAAATCGGGATTCTCTAAACTGATTATAATTGATATGATGCAGTGAAATAGTGTTGATATTTAGAATAGAATAGGATTGATATTTTAATTAGTATAAGGTGTCAAAGGACACCTCATGGTATAAATATTTTTTGATCCATATTTTTAGATCCAGGATGTGCTGGAGGAAAATGATATCGCAGAATTAATTTAACAGCTATCGTACTAAAAGTCATCAAATTATCAATTATACTTAGAGAATAATTTAAACATAAAATTGGATAAGTGTCTTTCGATACCTCTAGGCAAAAATAGTGTTAATAGCAGGCGAATCGTCGACGTTTCAATAAAACTCAATAATTATAATAACATAAAATAAACCTTGCTTCAAATAAAATTCTATACACCACAATTTCAATACCTCTGTGGAGAAACGATTCCTTTAAAAAGTCTGACCGGTGAATATCCAAAATCGCCCTCCGGTATTATTCTATTTCACTAAATTCGCCCTCTCTAATTATCCCTATCAAACCGACCCCTACTTTTTCAACCCCGATCAATTTGACAAAGTCCATTACGTGGACGTCTATCTATCTATTCTTCCCTTCACCCGCGCACCCCGAACGGATCGATTCGACGAGCAACGGAGAACGAAATTTCGCAGCGGCGTGCATTTAACTCGCGAGGCGTGTCGTCAGCCTGAGTGTCGCTTTTAACCCGACCACCGTTGATAACGTGGGCGAGAATTTTGTCTCGAACGTCGCGCCCCGTCGGTGCACTTGCGTCTAAATGGATTACGCTTAAAATAACGCACCGCAGAGATTCTCTGCACTCGGTGCGTAACGAACCCCGTCGTTTACCAACGTCGGTGGAGAGCGTCGATTATCGCGTGGACCGTTCGAACGCTCGTCGCGCGAATTTGTCTCGGCGTCTGTCAAAACGAAGATTGAAGACGCCGCAGTCCCATTTGGCAGCGTAGATACTGGTTGATTTATTACGTTCGCGATGGCAACGATGGAACGGGACTCATTCAACATTTAGACGGATTCTTGGGATCGTATTTTTGGAAACTGACGTGGGCGGGCCAATTTTTGGGCTTATTGTCGCAAGGGTTGTGAACGAGAGTCTTTCGGAAATGTGTAAGTTTGTTTCCACAGGGTGCAGGTCGGTTGTTTTTTGTTTGCCATTAAAGGCGACGGTATCGTGATTTCCAGCGAACGTACGGAGTACATCTAATTCATTATTCATTTGTTCGTTCCTTTTTATTCCGTGCGAATCACATGACTAGGCTAGTCAGAACGCTTACAATGTTCGTGAATTTCACACCGGAACGTTCCATAATATCGCAATGATTGATAGCAATGCATTGCAGTATACTCGTTAGCAATTAAGTTCTTCTGTCTCCGACATTAATTCCCGTTCAATCGTGTGGTAATAAAAACCAAATACCAAAAGAAATCGCAGAACTCCCACTCGACTCGCAAAGATACGTCTCTCTCTAAAGAAGAAAAAATCTACACAAACAAGTGCAAGAAAAAGATGCATTCTGCCATTATTATACCATAAAAAAAATAGCCACACTGATCTTCCCCGTTTACCTCTAAACGCAGCCATTTGTCCAACACCCGACTACCACCGACACCCGCATCGCTGTGGCAACCCTTTCCCTTTCTTTCCTCCCCTCGACCGTGGTCCCGCGCCCCCGTTCCATCTAAATGCGCGTCTAAATATTTAAAACGATTACGCGCCCGTCGACGCGACAAATTTCCAAATGCTGCCTCGGCGTGCGCAAATACGCCGTCGTGTGACAGTGAAACGTTGCGTCCCTCTCGAACGATCGTCGCGGTGGAAAGCAGCCAGAAGGAAACGTTGCCAAAAGCTTGCGAACTTGGCATTCCGCGACCACGTAGCCGTTCCAGCCGCGAGCAATCTCGATGCTCGCGTGCGTTTGCGGGCGTGCGGGGGTGTCGGTTCGGGTTTGCGCACTGAACGTCAGGTACGGTGAAATTTGGAAGCGTGTAGGCGGAACTCGTCGCCTTTGTTCGACGAACGAACGCGGAACGCGTTTGTGATCGGCCGCGTTTTTGTGATTAAAGGGGCGGCGGATTGATCGAGCAGGGGTGGGTACGCGCGACGCGGAAATGCTCGGAGAAATATTTGGTTTGGGGCGATAGGGTCGGCGAAATGAAATGGTTTGCGACGAAAGGGTCGCGGTAGATATTTTTGCGACGAGGTTCCAGTGTTTCACGCGTGGATGATACTGATCAAATGGATCATCTGAAAGGTGGAGACGGTTCAGCGGTGTGAACATGTATTTCGTTCAATGGCGCGTGTTGTTGGTTTTTGTTTTGATGCAGCTTTGCGCGAGGCACGGGATGATTTTTTCGTCGTCGTGGCTCCGTTTTTCGTGAGTTCGTTTAAATGTTGCTGTTCTGCTTTTTTTATTTTCGCACGCTTTTAGAGAAGGAGTTTTCACGCGGATAGTTGTAGTTGAATTTGGGATACTTCGAGGGATTGTGATTGCTTGTATTCTATCGTTGTATTTATTCGTTTTTATGCTAGATACATACGAGGGAACGGTTTCGAGTGTTAAGCTATTTTATTTTAGAATGAGTAATACATTCTAATATTTTTATTCTACATATTTGATTTTCCGGATCAAATAGGGGAAAGAGTGGTGAATTATATTTAAATAATTTTGCAAGGTACATTTGATATTTCTATTTATATTCGTGGGAATACAGTAGCTCGAGTGTTGCGCGTGATACATACTTGTCCCATTTGAGATTCATTTTACGATCATAGGGGGACGTGGAATTATTTCACCTAACCATTAGCGTTTTTTATGACACCGAAGTTTTACAGAGCCAAGGTTCCCGCCGTTACTTCTCAAAGATATACCACGTGCACTTTAGTTTCTCTCCTAGTACTCGTATACTATAATTCTCTCGTATATTATCGCGAGCAAACAGTGCGAATATTTTGTTACAATAAAAACTTGATTCAAAAGCATTAAAATAAAAAATTTGTTAAATGGAATATAATAGAAATAAGAATATTCATTTTTTCCAACAAATTCAATTACCCGCTTCTTCAATCTCACTCGAATAACAATACTAACAATTATAAAATTCCAATTCCAAAATCAGAAGAAAATGGAAGTCAAGAAATACTAAATATCATGCATTCTGCAACGAATTATAGCAACAAGCGTTTCTGTACTACTTTGAAACCGAGTCTTCTGTCCAGCAGAATATGGCTGACCCAAAATCGTTCCACGAACACGCAAACTAACTTTCCACCGCATCTTCCATGAATTGGTCGCGGGCAAATATTTCATAGCGTAACTATTAACTATGTAACACGGCGCGGGAGAAGAGAAACAGCAACTGGTCGACGGTGGCGTGAAATTATCGCAACGACCACTCCTAATTTACGTTGGTAAATTGCACGTAGTCGGTCCACAAGTTACTCTATGTATTAACGATACCGGAGTATCTGTTTACTTGGCCGTTTAATTGCAGGTGTATGAAACCAGCAATGCGATGCACACGCGTCGCTGCTCGTTTATGGACGACGATAAGCGTCACCTATTTCAAAACCCAAATTGCTATTTGTTAGGACATCTAGGATAATTACTGCAGCATGCTCAGACGTAAGATTTGATGAACTGATGAATTTATTACGATAGTGAAAAATGGTTCTTGGAACATATTATTTTTGTTCCTCCTATTATTAAACTATTACATACTCGATATGGTTGTATAAAAGAAAATTGAATAATATTTTCTAATGGCATTGTTCTTTTATTTGGAATATTCAAAGTGATTTAGAAATACTTTGGGCAATTTGCAAGAATTTATTCTAAACTCTTTCTAATTTACTGAATTATTTCTGTAAATAAACGATAAATTGTTGGAAATTAAGAATTACTGAGACTATAGTCTGTTGCAATAATTTCTGCGAAACAGTAGCCATTACCCTGTAAAAGTTTATCATCCATAGGGAGTGACCGGTAGGGACCTTCTATTGTAAGACTTCACGAACGACTGACCAAAGCATTGATAATTCACGAAACATCCTTAGTTCTCGCGCGCAATCTTGATAATATGGGATTCACCGCTGACCCAAATACAGTACCAGTAAGCTGAATAATTGAAAAGGGGGCGAAAGTAAACTTTTCGTCGCTACGAAATTATGCAGACGCCATTTAACACGGCTAGTCCCTTAACGAGGCTTCCTTTTTCGGCTGTTCGGATCGAGGCGACGCCAATTACAGTGGCAGTACAATTAGCAAGGGAAATTAGGTGCAAATAAACAAACTGGCGGTAATAAAGTTAACGGTAGTTCAGAGTATTAACATTATTCACAAAGTATTCACTGTCAATTAAACGTCATAAATAATATTCGACAAATATTAACCACCCTAATAAAATGTACCATTACAACTACGAATCCAATCAAGTCTCTTTCCTCCATCCAAAAGATAAAAACTAAAAGGAATTGTTATACGTGGCTTGCACAATTTATGCAAATGGTGTATTAATTTTTAAAGCGGCATTACAAATTCACAGCGATGGTGAGCCGTAGGCACTAAAAAATTTCAAACAACATGCTCCAGAAAAGCCAACAGAACGGTAAAAGGGGCAAGTTGGAAACGAAAGAAAAAAACGAACGCAATGAAACTTTCCCGATTCGTCCGCATGAATGATTAACGTGCCACAGCAGGTCAGAGCCCGAGAAACTATTTACTGATTCTCTCACGGAGAGCAATATCAACCGGAGTGGACTGACCTATTCCCAAGATGAACTTCGCTATCCCCTTTTTTTTACCACGACTTTAAGTCACCCGCACCGCCGTCAAGAGAGATCGAACAGCGCAGGAAAAATATTTCCTTTACCGTCTGCCATTGTTTTTCCACTCGCCTCTGCCTGGACTGTACTCGGCCTTTTCATTCCAGTTATTTTCCAAGACTTCAGGGCAAACGCGTGATGGTACAGAAACTGAGATTGCAGGCGTAAGAAAAGTTCTTACTGTTTGAGGAGTTACACGGATCAGAATAATTAATCTTTTATCACTAATCATTAATCGCCAATCTTTATAATAAAATAATTGATAAGAATAATCGAATTGAATAAGATTTGATAGATTCTATGATAGATTAACTGAAATGATGGTTTAGGTAGAGATTGGGTTGGGACTGTTTCAGAATTTCTGGGAAAAATTGTTCCTAAGTTTCCATTTCATTTTCTATTCAAAATCTAAGATCCCAGGTAAAATATTATTCCGAAATTTATTGCAACTTTTAATATTTATTTAACAAGAATTATAACAGTTTCGCCCTTAATTTTCAACCTACCTGTGCTCCTTTATTAACTAAGATTGTTATAGAAAAATACTACACAGAAGTCGATTGCAGTGTTAAACATATTAATATTTAAGATAATAACAAGTTTCTCATACGTTCTATTCATACTCTACCCTAAAAAACATACGACAAGAAATAAAACAACCCTTTCATTTCTACCCTCGCATCAGAACTCTCCATACTTAAACGAACACCCTCCAATCTTCAAACCACAGCGGTGCTTCGTCCAGATAACGTCGCATGCCAAGCAAATCTACACGACCCACAAACCGTCTGAAACAAGTCATCCCCTAAAAAAAACTCTGTTCCACTCCATTTCAACCCTCTTCGTCGCGACAACGTCGCAGCAACACAATCGCCCCCACTCCAGACCACCGCTCGAGTCTAAACTTCCCTTCCCTAAAATTCCTCGTCGTAAATATAGTCACGTTCCTCCATTGGCCGCTCGGATAATTAAAACGTTCCATTAAAGAAGGAACACCGTGGCCGACGAAACATAAGTGAAAGAGGGAGGCTTGCCCGGTGCCTTGGCTCCAAAGGTGGCGTCTGGTCGATTCGTAAGACGAGTCTGAAGTGCCGCTTGGTTACGCAAAGGGGGTGGGAAGTGGCGACGGGAGGTATGCGTGAAAGAACGAGGCAGGGAGGTTGAAGGGGGTGAGAGTGCGGCGGTGCCAGGGGGTTGATCTCTCGCAGGCTGCGGTAGGGTAGGTCAGTGAACGCGAGGCTCCAGCAGGCAGCTCCAACGGGAACAACCCCGGGACACCCTCGTCGTTCGATATCTGGAAACGACGCCAGCAAACTCGACGGGCTGAAAGAGGGATGATGGGGGCGGAGTGGCGGGGGCGGTTGTGCTTCTGCGAATGTCGATGGGCTGGAAAAGCTTCCGATCGCTTCTGCAATGTTGCTTGGAATTAGAAGTGGTGGACGGTCAGGGGTGAGGAGTGTTGGGGCGGTTTTTTTCGTGGTACTCGAGTTGTTTTCGGATGGATCCCGACTTGACAGGGGTTGGTTGGCTCGTTCTTCCCGATGTAAGGCGGTTGGTTGTGTTTTGGAGAGTTAAGGGTTGGTAGGTCGCAAAGGGGGAGGAGGGGGCGATGCTTGGTAATTTATAATAACGGGTCGGCAGTTTTTCACGAAGGTTTGTCCCCTGATTGGGGTTGGGGAAAGATTTTGCTCGAGAGGAAATTAATTGCGGCTTGCGATTTCGTTGAGGGAGGGTCATTTGAACGGCTGGAGGGTTGTTCTGTGTTCTTGTACGAACGTAATTAGAGCGGCGTGAGATTCGCGAGAAAAATTCGCAAGGTTAAATTAAATTAAGTCGACTTGGCGTTGGTTCTGGGCTGAAAGGAAATTCCGCGCCACTTTGGGGATGAAAGGGGTGAGAAGTCTTTGATATCTGAGCCTGTTTACTACGTGAGACGATAAAGGAATACGCGTGTGATCTCGGCAACTCTTGAGATCGTGTTTTCCAAGGGCGGGAGGGGCGAAACACGTTCGAAAGGGGATCTGTTAAACCGTATCAAGGATTTCGGGGGGATGTTTCTTTTTTATTGAAATTGGTACGGGATTTAAGGAGATTTGGTAGGCTCTGAAATTTATCTTCTTTAGGGTTGACGAGGGTTCTACTTAATCTTGTGATAAAGACATTATCGACCACGCAGAATTTTAATGAAAATGGAACGGAATGTAGTCACGTCTGGGTAATTTGTAACCGTCTGTAGTTGGACATGATTTATGACTATGACACTTTCAATGGTGCGGTTATATTCCTTTATTTTTTAACAATTCCATCGAGGTGTGTTCGTAAATCTTAAATACTCTGCAGACATTAATTTACCTTAATTTAATGAAGACCTTATTGTAATTAAAGCATTAACCCAGCTCTTAGTTAAACAACTCAACAACTTTCCACAGTTCAAAATCCTCGAATATCATTCCTACGCGCTGATATTATCCAACGGATACTCCACTGGTTATTACCAACGATTATCATTATTACAAATTACAATTCCACAAAAACTACCCTTAAAAGCCTCCACCTAAACACCACCAAAAAATCGACTACTCTAATCTCCAAACACATCTACTGCCGTAAATGAAAATAATCGCCCAAGTATCAAATACACCCTCAACCCCAGAATCACCGAAGAGCTTTCCAAGTACTCTACATTAAGGCCCTGGTATAAAAAAGAAAAGAAGAAGAAAAGTCCGAAGAAATATCGAAGGCAATAAAGTGTCCGAATTCTAGTCTCGCGTAAACGAGAGCTCTTGTGCTTTCTGGCACCCGGAATAAATCTCTGGATAACAAAGTCGCTATCTCCCTGTGCCCCATTTGAATCGAACGGAACCAGCAGGGTCATCGTGATAAGGAAGCCAACAATAGAGGAAGACATAACGACAATCGAGCTCCTCCGTTTGTCCAAGATCATTCATGGAAAGTCGACTGAAATCGAGAGGAGGTAAGACTCTTTCTCCCTCTCTTAGACGACTGGGGCTACGTGATTTTCACCGATGCGTCGAGGAAAAAGAAAAGTACGAAAGATTTTTAAAAGGACGGGGATGGATCCGAGGTGCTCTTTGAAGGAATCAGACCGGCGTCTAATGTGTGTTCGTGACAGGGAATTTTAAAGAAACGCAGATGGATGAAGTGAGAAGTGAAAACGGAGAATCGAGAGAGACCCGTTCCGTCTGTGGTGGTAAATTGAATTTGCATGGATGATGAGGCGTCGTTGGAAGAAGCTCCATCCCTTTCTGAAGATCCACGCTGGAAGTTAAATAGTCTGTTAGGTAGGCTGGGATGAATTTTGTGAATTAGGTCGATATCAGAGGAGATGGGAACGAAGACTTTTGAATTACTGCTGGCGACAAAATTATCTTGCATAAAGAACGAATCATTTTCAGAACAAAGATTCAGCTGGTACTTTTCGACATTTATTATTCAGTCTGAATATTGATATTTGTCCACTTTATTTTTGCTTTGTTTTAGCAATTATCGTAAAATTAATGATGGAATGGAAATGAAAATAATGGTATGAATAATTCCAGTCGGTAAGAGAATTTCATTGTATTTGTTTAATCCCACTGCAATCGCAGAAAGATATTTTTCTATTTTTATATCACTGTTCATTCTGCCTTACTTTTACGATTAATTCAATTCTTCAGCGACGAATCACAGGATTATTTAAGGCGAGCAAACGCTCGTTGTCTGTTCTTGTAGTGAAACAAACGGGATAGATAATTCAGTGGACAAGCCCAATCGTTTGTAATTAATTGTCGAAACCGCCTTCAATTCCAAGCTATAGCTTGATAGATGACACGCTGGGAAATGTTTAAACAAAACGGTCGCGGCTGAACCAGATTTCCATTTATAACGGTGCCTCTACAGAATGGAAATTCAGCGTCGCTTCAATGAAGCCATAAATATTGCGCGATAAAAACGCGAAACGCTGTGCTCCATCTCACCTATACGATTGTCGAATATTTATAGGCGACGTATTCGTTAACCCTTTCGCAAAGAGTTGTATTAAAGTTAGCCCGATTCGGTATCAAAAATATATCTACTAATAATTATTTTATATTCACCATTTTAACAGTAAAAATCGATTCAAATTTCAAATGTCACGAATTCACGAATTATTAACGTAATCGATTTATGCTTAGAAAAGGAATGAAGGTTTATGTCGAAATATTACGTACAATTTGTCAAACTTGCCGCGATCGTTATCAGACTTTGCTTATCCAATTTGCTCATCAATGACGGTTAATCAATTTGCGCCAATTAATTCCTTCGACCTGTGATTTTACGTTCACTCGCCTAATCGACGACACGGGGGTGTCCGATTTTTTTACGGAGTGAAATCCTCCGAGAAAATCGACGTGACCCGCAAGAACAGATTGCTCGGCTCTTCCTTCCGATCGCGTCTTTAATAACAAACGCGGCGAAGAAGAACGGCATTAATTTCCAGCCTCTAATGCAATTTGTTAGGCGACAAACGACGCCGAGAAAAAAGGATGGACTACAAAGTGTTCCACTTCGTGGCCATCCAATCTTTCCTTAGTCTTTCGTCGTCGGCTAGAGAAGATTGATTCAGTGGACTGCACTGACTCGTTGAAGATACTTCACCCTCTTTTCTTGAAAAAAAAGAAGAAGAACAGAACAGAAATATATATATGTATAAGGGAAGTACGAAGGAGGAAAAAGGAAGACGAATTTCATTAAGGGTAGGACTGGGGGCTTTGAAATAGAACCTTCAGAGATTTTATTAGCTCGGTTTTTATGAACCATCATTGCAACACAGTGTACGATAAGGGAATATCGCTTTTCTTGTTAAGACTGAAAGACCCTTTTTTTCGCTTTTCTTTTTCACGGAGGCCAGCGGCTGCTCGAAGTTTCGTTGGATGTGTATCGATGAAAGAGAAGACGAAGTTATCGTGGTGAAAATTGTTAATAGTTCGTGGCTGGCTGGAATGAATTTGTTATGTAAATTGTGGTTGCATCGAGGATAACACGAGCAAATGATCCTGATAGCTTGAAGTTTCATAATTATTAGAAGAAGACAGTCTTGCTGTTAAGTTTTCCAATAAGCTGCGCAGCGAGGGACGTGTTTATTGTGACTGGAGATGAAGTTACACGAAGTTCGATTAGCATAAAGCGATCGGTAAACAGTGGTCGGTTACAAGACTAATTATTCCATTTGTCTTATCAAAACGATGTACACAGGGAAGCATGAACTAATGTTCTAAAATGCCTCAAATATCGGAAATACCTGAAACATCAAACTACGAAATAAATGTAAAATAAAGGTAAAAGTTCGATTAGCATAAAGCGATCGGTAAACAGTGGTCGGTTACAAGACTAATTATTCAATTTCTCTTATCAAAACGATGTACACAGCGAAACGAGAACTAACGTTCTAAAATGCCTCAAATATCGGAAATACCTGAAACATCAAACTACGAAATAAATGTAAAATAAAGATAAAAATTTATAAATAAATATTATTGTAAAATATCCGCATTTCTCACAGCGATGCAAACAAAAGAATAACCACTGATAAGAATCCGCGTAAAGAAAATCAGTCATATATTTAACACCTCCTAATTAGCACTTCGCTATCTGTAATACTGCCTCGATACTTAAATGCAATTAACAGGTGCTTGAGTGCAATCTAAATCCTATCAAGGGTCGCTACTCAGCTCGAACCCAATCACTGGGGTTCGTAAAGCACGTCGTGTTCGACAGAAGTCACCCCAAAACGTTCCACCTAGAAATCTCTGTTCGTTTAATCGATTTTTAGGAGACACGAATCACCTGAAATGGCGTTCGTTGGCGGGGGCGTGGGGTGGGAGGCGAGAGATCAAGTCGATTTTCGTGAAATAACATTCGACAATGGCGGCGTGCATCGAATTCTCTGTTCGTCGTCGTGTTTGTGCCCTCCTTGAACCTTCTAGCCCGTGGAACAATGTGAATCTTGGAAGTAATACCAAATGGCTGCATGCCTGGAATGTAGAACGAGTCGGAGGAAGTGTTAGTAGCCCTTTTGTCAGTGACATTTTTCCACCGATATCTCCTTTGGAACAGACATAATGGAATTTTCTCTGCCAGGGGTGTACAGTTTTGTTCGAAAATTCAATTGCGATAGAGACAGTTGGATAAACAAATTATGAATTATTTTACTCAAAATAATTACAAACATCAATCCACCCCAGTGTGTTTAAATATTGATCCAGAATTTTCATCGCGATACACTCATTACAACGCCGTCCAAGTACGACGAAACCAAGGCCCAGAGCCAAAAATGACCCACACTCGCATATTATCAGAAAACGAGCATATGATGGAAACTACATATAGTTCGTTCAAAAATGTCTGTTTCATATCACTCCATTTCCTTATCGTTCCTAATACGGAACAACTTTCAAAATAATAATACGAATTGTACATTCATTATTGAAACTTTAGTGAAAAAGACATATGCATTCTCGTCTTTTCATTTTTGTTTTACATTCAGACAGACAGAAAGCTTCCGATCGCTTCTGCAATGTTGCTAAACTTTAGCAGCTGCAAACTGTTTATTGAAACTTTAGTGAAAAAGACATATGCATACTCGTCTTTTCATTTTTGTTTTACATTCAGACAGACAATGTATCCACCGCAAGGCTGAACGAGATATGAATTAAATGAAGATGAAAAAAAATCCTACAAGATCCCCAGCGATTCACTCGGCTCGTACGCAGGTGTACAAAAGTGGCGTGTAATCCTCGTTCAATGAGCGCTGCATATTGCGCGAAAGTGGGACACCGACGCGACGTTTCCTTAAAGTCACGCCCGTGTATCCGTCGTGTCTCCGCGCGGTATTTCGCCGAGGAACACGCTCAGCCACCGTCTTGCAATTACGGCGCGTTACCACGCGATTACAAGGACGTGTACACATGTGCACGTAGGAATCATGCCGTTTTCGCGAAGGCCCATCGAGGTTCCGGTCACCTGGCGTCTTTTAATGAGGTCGAAATGGTAATTGCGCCGACGAAAGTGATTACACTCTCGGTCCCTGCTCGCGAATCGCGCCGATCGTATGCCGATTTCGAGCGTGTGCCTCGTAGTTGAATAGAATTACTGGATGTTCGTTTCCCTTGCGACGGGAAATATTCTTCGACCAAAAATTACAGACAAGAAATTATTTTTCTCCTTGTCAATGATCTGTTTATTCTTGCGGATGACACGCGTCGACGAAACTGTAAGAGAGATAGACGTTTCTTGAATTATCTAGTCGAATGAATTTGAAAACGGTTAATTGATTCGGTAATGAATTTCATTTTTATAAATCAGCCACAGCTAATTGTTCATCGAGTCAATTATTAAACGAAGATGATGAAACATAGTTGTCATTCGTTTCGATGCGAACAAGGAATACGTTAACGCTCGAAATTTACGTACATATTATTTCTAAGTGGTACAGATCAACGACACAGTCGGACATAGTTTTATTTCACACCTCGGCATGGTCCCCGACGAGAACGATGCGTGTTGCAAGCTTGAGAACGCTCCCCGGGGATCGCACAACGTTTACCCCGGTTTTCCGCGATTCGTTTAATGCTCCAAAGTTCTGCAATAAATTTCCCACCCGTTCGGGGATGCCCCCGCTCGAGATAGATGCCATCCTGAAATTTTCCGCCGCTCGAGGGCGTGCAATTCAATGAAACGCGAACGTTCCGGGCAAGAAATCACGAAGATCTCGGCACGTTGATGTCGAGAAAAGTTTCTTCGTTCGGGCAAAAACGGTTTCGACCCGTTCCATGGCTCCGCTGTCCTCGTTCGGCCAATTAAATTCGCGGCGCAAGAACGATCGCGAAACTTGGCGATCTGCGAAACAATCTTTTCCTCCTCGCTCGGTCGCGTTTGTTTTAATGAAACAGGGCCCCGGATTAATGGCCACGCCATTGCCAACTGCGCCTAACTGCCTCTTATCCCTGTTAAAAAAAAGTTTCGCGCTCTCACAATTCGTGTTCTCTTGCGTCTTCGCAACGAGACGTTAACTTCGCGGGACACGTTGTCAGAAGAGCAGCAAGAATTGTTGCAAAGTTTCCTTGCTTGGTCAACTTAAGCGTAGAGACGAGCTTTCGTTTCTCCTCGTTCTTGTTTCTACTTTCTTTGAAACACTCGAGTTGTGTAACGGCACATCTTTGCTGGATTTCTTAAAGTGCTCGGAAGGACTGTTTAGACTAAGAGTGAGACAGGGTTTTACTTTTAAGGGGACTTTTAGGATTTAGGTTGAACGGAAATTGTTGGATAAGGGCTGTTCAATGAGACTCTCGTCCGAGAATTATTCGGGCTATTTTGTAATGCTTTGCAATTGTTGCGAGACAATTTGGCTTTGCATAGCCAAGCGGGTCTCGTCGAGTATTCGATATTCCGCGAACTCTATGAATTCGTCGGTGTATTCGATAGCCTGACAAGTAATTGCGTGTGTACACTTAAATCGGCCGTGCCCTACGGCTTGAAGCTTCTTGCATCTTGATAGACGAGCTCATCGATCGAGAGCACGAAAGCGGAGAAGTCTGGTGAGCATCGACCAACCAACCTAAATCCGTTTGACTGCGCTCGAACACGCGAACCCTTCAGCTTTTCGCCTCGGACGGGACCGTTTTCTCGATCCGGAGCTGTGCATTATCTAAATAATGCTCGAACGTCATCCAGTTGAAACGGATTCGCTGTCTTTCAAGGGAAACCTTTAGGGAAGGTGGAGGATTTAATTCGTTTTCCTTTTCTGTTGAAATCACTTCGAAGAGTAGTGCGAGGAAAGTGGCTGGAGGCGTTATGGTGAATGGAAATCAATTTTGGAGGGTGTTACATACTTTCTATGGCGTCTGGATAATTTAAATTATTCTGGAGCTATGTAAATATATTGCAGGCAAATAATAAAGATGGTAGAAATTGTGATATCGGATTTATTTAGACATAGTTGTTGCAAATTTGTATTACATAAGATTTCGGTTTTCCGAATGAAAAGAAATTTTGGATAAATTTGTTTTAATATTGACGATCGCAGACCTAATGTTATTATATTATGCCTAATATTATATTATGCGTATAATATACTTTTCAACCTCAGGAACCTCACAAAAGTGTTTTGTATCCCCATTTTTAAATTCATTCTGTTCATCTTAGTGCTATACTACATATTTACAATAAACATTTACAATATAAATTAATTCACAGAAAAGTCATTGCGGCTCGACCGTGCAATGAACAGGGTAATGAATACACCAAATACACAAATTACCAATGATACACCCCTATCTGTGATCCAACTCTGTGCTGCAAAAACTTTAACCGCGATAAGCGTATCAATAAACACAAAAAAAGACGTGCCGCGATAGGGGTTGCAGCGCGGCCAATATTCGACACTACCCTTACGCTGACGCTTCAATATCTCAACATTGTTCGTCGACTTTGGTATGAAAAAATCAACGGGGACGATCGACGTAGAAAAGCCCGTGAAATTAATGCGTCGAAATTAAACCCCCGGGACTGTGCTTCTCTCGCCTCTTTTTATCCATCGGTCCGTCGAAATGAAACATCCGCGAAGAAGGGTTGAAAATGGGAAAATGGGAAAATGGTTAAATGTTCCGGGTGCATACGCGTCCATCGAGCAAACTGAACGAAATTGAGAATGAAATCGATGGTGGACGAACGTTTATCAGAATTTGTTGCGAATCTTGTTTCGTATTCGCGTCTTTTCGATTGGCCAGCAGAGAAATGTCGTCCGTTCGAATGTTTATTGAAATTTCGTGGCAAGTTTTAGTCGCAATGGCGATCATTCGTCTGTTAGAATTGCAATGGGTAATTTGATTTTTCAATGTTCCAGGCACTTCGATACGACAGCAAACGAAGAGTTGGAGGGCCGAGCACAAAGCTGCTAGGACGCTTGGAATAATAATGGGCGCGTTCCTCCTTTGTTGGCTGCCATTTTTCCTTTGGTAAGTAGAAATCAATGTTGAAATTTTCTGATCATTTCAATTTCAAATTTAATCATTTCAATTTTTATTTACAATTTAATAGAACATGTGACTTGACTGGTTATTACTGCGATTAATTGTATGTGCAGTTAATTTCTAGGTCAAGAAACCACAAAAAATGGGGGCAGATACATTTATAAGGTTTAATTGATGGTTTATTTAAATACAGCATTCGTAATTAAATACTGCATACTCTACATTGATATCTAAAAATTAAATTTCCATTTATTTTTCACCTCATCTGCTTTTCACCAGACGATTATATTTTCTACACATTCAATTTAACAAAGAAGTAAGAGAAATTTAAAGAAATATCGCCAGTTACTGTAATAACTAAATCGCTTGAAACTACCTTGCCTTCAATTAACAAAACATGTTAAAGTAATAATAAACTATTTATTGCCAACAAATTATACTATCGTATAATCACACGCACACCATTCTTGCACTGATATATCATACCACACCACCGAATATCGTCACCCCACATTATATTAACCTACATTACAACGCATTACCAATACATTCCAAATCATCATTGTTATACTACATAATCACGTCACGATACAATATCGCCATTCGGAATCACCCCTTTCTCCCCGAACTATTCGATACTCTCTGTCCCACCTCACTTTACACACCCCCTCCCTTGCAAATCACGATATCAGACGATCCACCCTCTCAGAAACGAAAGAAAAGATCACTCTACCAGCCGTATTAGACGCGTACGAACGAAGCCAGCATCGTGCCGTTCGAAAGCTCTCGTTCCGTCGACGTCCAACTTTCCAGACACGGTGAACACACGCGAAAGCTGAGCCAGCTGCATGTTTTATTAATGCAAAGCCGAGCTGTGCATCCCGAGTCGACTTTGCCCGAGAGTTTACTCCATTCCCCTCTTCGCAGTTCAACTATTTGCTTGACTAAGCGATGCGGCCGTTGCGTCGTGTTTCCGAGGAAACGGTGCTGCGCTGCCTCCTTATTCCTGGGAATAATAAAACGGCGGCCAGACCAAATTTTCGGCTTCAATGAGAACCGCGAGAGTAAAATGTCCTTCGAGGGGTAGTTCATTGTTCGACGGTATTACGATCGGCCATATTTTGCGAAACATGGATTCCAAGTTAATTTCTGTGCAAAAATTCTTCCTTCGATCGGCGGTGAGATCGGGCTGGGGAAAATTCCGGGGTGTTTTGGACCTTCGAATAGAAATTGGAGGGGTTTTTTTTTTTAATTGGGAAAAGGATCAGGGTTGCAGTAGAGGATGCCAGGCTTTTGGATTTATTTTTGGTATTATTAGGTACTGTGTATTATTTGCAGCGCTTTTGTTACTGCTTTGTTTCGATTGATTTAGCGAAATGCGATTAATGGGACGATATCTGCGTTTGAATCGGGAAATGAGAAGAAAGGGAGCTTAGTTTTGCATGGCTTTACCGAGGAATTATTTATTTCAACGGAGTAAGACGTTCGCGGGATACTTAGCATCGTCAGCGCGGTTGAGATTATTGCGCTTTTTTATTATTCTAAGATTACACTGGTGTGTCCTTTAGAAAGTTTTAAAAGCTTTTATTATGCGCGGATTCGCGACTATTGCTGAGACTTGGTTTACTCTCTTTCGGCTGTAAATTTTGCATTCTACCGTTTTCTACTGTTCCTGAAGAGATTGCAAATATTTTCGCGACAAACGCTGCTGTGCAACTTTATTTGCAAGATTAAGTAAAAAGTAATGCGCAGCCCTGTCGATATTTTACATATATTCATGAAAGTATCTTAGAGCAGGCTTTCTACTGTCTTTCTGTATTCGTAAAGTTTTCCTTATTTCATTTTCCGTGGAATCACCTTGTATGTGTCGAAAGGAAAGGCCAACACGTCGGTTAGTTAGTTTTCCCTTTCTTTTTGTTTTTTGAGAATAAAGTTTCAAAGGGCACTGCGGAATCGTGAGGGCCGAGTTTTCTTTGCCTCGAGGAAAGCTCCTTCCCAGTTGGCTGGTGAAATTTTCCGCGTCGTATAATTTTCGTCGAACGCGTGGTGTTAATAATGTAAATATATTCTGCAGAAAACTCTGCCTTATGTATAAACAGACTGTTAAATATTCATTCATTTAAATATTTCCAGTGTCTTTGTTATAGATTATGTGTGTTTCAGAATAATTTGATATCAGTTATCTTTTATTTGAATACTGAACAATATTTTTTTCTTGCAATATTAAATTCGTGGCAAATCACTTAAATGGGATACTAAAGCATATTTACCAAACAACAATCAGTCCACTTTGCTTTCTCCTTTAGCCAAGCCTAACATTTGGCAACTATATTTAATTCAATAAATAATTCGACGTAAAATTCGATTCTATGTTAATATTCTATGATAATATTAAAATTTGATTCTAGATTAATATTCATATCTGCAGGATATTGTAACAGAAATAAATAAAAGTACCTTACATAAAACAGTCTCTAATCAGCGCTTTTAAATTAAACTTTCATTACCTCATCGTGTAAAATTACAAAGAAATGGAGCCTTCGAAAACTTATTTAAATCAACAGTGAATCTCCCCGTAGGTCTGCTAAAAATTAAAATCAGAATTCAGCCAAAATTTACACTTACACCCTCGCAATAATATATCCAAAGCACCGCGTAAAACACAGCAAGCAAGCAATACATTCTCGTTCATAAAACGATAAATCCTAGAACCTCCCCGTCAAATAACTTCAAAAATAAAGATTTCAAATTTAAAAATAAATAATTCAAATTTATCCTCGCCATTTGTCCTGACAAAAATGTAAAACATTTCGAACACGCGTAAATGTCGACCGAACAGATTATTAAAACGTTTCTCGCGAACTGTCACGCGCCGATACACTAATGTAACAACCGCACTGTGCCCGCAGGTGTACACAGGTTCACAAAAGAATAAATATTCAATATCGCAATCACCTCTCATTTGAAAGCCTGGCGAAATAGAATCGTTCGAGCGCGACACGTATCGATAGTCTCCAGATATCGGACTCTCGGCCAGTGTCGTCCGCGAATATTCCCGCTGACTAATATTCATATTTTCAGCCGCCGCGCAGTAGTTATTTATTTCAGAGGCGGCGGCTCTCGAAACGTCTCGCAGACCAGAGATCTCTGTCCCCCAGGCCACGAAGCTAATCGAGTTGTGCGAGACGGTGATTTATTGCGGCCTTCGAACCGGTTCACATATGTCACGGCCCCGCAATGATGCTCGTCACACGTTGACCATGCGCTCGCAAATCGTTCAATGCCTCGTTTCTCTGAACGGTTTTCCGTTCGCGAAAATTTGACGGGGCGCAAGTTGAAAATGCGCGATGCCGCGCGATTCTTTTATTCTACACGCGGGCGCAGAACAATGCTGGATTAAGTCACTTTCTTTTTAATTGGTAATTTGTAGGCGGTGCGAAAAAATAATAAGAGACAGGCATCAGTTTTCAGACGTATACGTTTCAGTATTATTGATATCGCGGTTGAATTGTTCTTACAGGTTCTCGAATAGTTGTATTTTTCATCGCAGTTCGCGGACGCGAATAGGACGGGGCGTGTAAAAGTCTGCCAAACAATGTTTCGTGAAAACCTCGCCACACGTCGCGTCGCGTCACGCTCTTACTATCTTGAATTGCGGCGATTAAGTTGAATTTAATGTTTCGCCGCATTGAGTGTAAAGAAATGCATTTAGAAATACATTTGAGCAGAAATAACTTGCAGAACGTTTACAATTGACGATGAAATTGAAGAATTTTCCGAATTTCCTATATCCAGGTGAAATTAATCAATCAGCTGTGGCCACCTCTTCTGAGAGCGCGCACCTACGTGTGTCTCCAGAATCAAGCGATGACAGGTATAGTCGTCAAAGACAGAGTAAGTCGCGGAAAAAACTCAAAACTCAGGAAAAATTAAATATCTTTTAAAGTTAAAAATTCAAACTGTTGCTGTCGAGTGGTATTCGCCACAGCAAGGAACGACTCATAGTTGCACTTTGCTCGTCGAACACCAATACCGCTATAATTTTTCCTAATATTTTTTTTATAACAAACTTTAACCCTAACAACTAAAAAACATTATCGTCGTACGTGTATAAATTGGTTATAGGAACTGATAGGCAGTTTCAGCTAGTGCATAGGGGGATGCATGAATTCATCTCAAATTATTTATACTTTCTATTCGTTTGTTTCGTTTCGGCTTGGCCCCAAAAGATTCAAAACATATTGAAATTTACGAATACATTATAGCTTTGACTAAAATTATATTTTAAATAACGAATGGTGACTAACTTTTACACATGACGGATATAGTCGTCATCCACAGCTGACTGGTTAATTAAGATCAAACGCTCGTAATATTATTAAAAACGAAAATCTTTATACGAAGCACAGTTTTCTTTTTCCTTCAAAGGACAGCAAAACAGAAATTGTAATCAATCATCGAAGCGAAAGATTGATTAACAACGTAAAGATAAAGAAAATAAAATCATGCTTATTATCATCAGGTACGAAACTTTTCGCCCAACATGGCCATGCAATTGCCGTGGCCATGGAGGGGCAGCAAAAAAATCCATTATACTCTGTGGGTCATTTGGAAAGCTTGGTCAATTTATTTTCAAGATTAATGCAGCCACCGTCGATGTATAATCGATTCTCGAGTGAGCAAGAAGACGAGCAATGTAACCTGGTAATAACTTACCCGCTACTCGCAGTTGAAGATGTTCCACAACTTGTTCCAAGTTTCGAGAGAACGCGTATTCGAGCATTTATTTCCGCTGCGGCCTCAGCTGATGTGGATTCAATAACTAGTTTTCATTTAGTTCCATAATATTCTCCGCGAAGCGTCTGTCGCCCTTTTCTCTGTGTTTAACTGCAGGCTTGTATAAAATTGTCAACGGAATAGCTATTTAAAGAATTCTAAGAATTCTCTGCTCAAAATATTTATAGAGCGACCGAATTCTTTAATGGAAAATAATATTATTGCACCGCGCGGAATAAATTCAATTTAGATAGACGGAAGTAGAAACAATATTTTCTGTTTTCTTTTTACACGATTTCCTCGGTCGGATGGAATAAGGTTTGATTTTAATAACGAAAGAGTTCAATCTATTAATTATTATTCAAATCTCTCGCCTGTTATTTTTCTCGTCATTGATGAATCGTATTAATCTCTGTCCATTATACCGATTTGCACATTTATATGCAGATATATTATTCAAACAATTGTAGTGCTTAATCCTTTCGCAGTATTCCGATTTCAATACGCTTGGGAAAATCTGCTAGAAACATTCTTCCCCGTCAATTTTATATGCATTCGCAGAATGAAACGAATCCTTCTTAATCCTAACATCCGCCAGGAAAAAGAGAGAAAAGGAAAACTCTTTACGACAGCAATGCATTCTCATTTGGCTGGCAGTAGCAGCATTTCAACCACGTCGCGAGCGCGTACAAATTTTTAATTAAAATGGCACCACGTAAACACTGTGCTCCAGTGAAGCGACTTTCGTTCGCGGCCGCTGACCTCCCGTCGAAATGAATTAAACGGTGGCGCAGGTTTTGTTTTATCACGTGGAAATTCGGTGCGAAACGCGAGACAGAAATCCAGAATCGACAGAATGCAAGAAAGAACGAGGCAATGACCGAGCTGTTCGTTTCATGGAAGCAATGTTTGATGGGAAATTGGAAAATGATACTTCCATGCAAGAAATTTGTAGCGAAAGATAGTTGCACTGAAAATATTATGCTTCTAAAATGATTAATTTCAAACAGTGCCTCAATGGGTTTTGATGAGATTCTCCAGTGCTGTTCGAAATTCTCTTATCTAAAAACTATAAAGTCTTTAATATTCTGCAGTGAACTCTGCGTTTGATTATAGGCTCCGTCGAATTGTTGACAGAATTCTTAAACGCAAGCAAATGAACGATATTAAATAAAATGTTGACAATGTATGAGCCTCACAAAATAACTTTCTTTCTACCCTCCCCTGTGATCGAAAGAAACTTTCCAGGGGAAACGATACATAGTTTTTGCAAAAAAGAAATTTCCATAAAGATTGCTTGTGTAATGTGTCAAAAGAAATTAAAAAATCGTATTGCAATTAATCGGTTGCACCAACATTCACAACTCTTGTTATAATATTCTCTTCTCTCCCCAGGTATCTAACAACGTCCCTCTGCGGCGAGGCGTGCTACTGTCCAGACACAGTGGTCTCCGTCCTCTTCTGGATAGGTTACTTCAACAGCGCCCTGAACCCTTTGATCTACGCGTACTTCAACCGTGATTTCCGCGAGGCCTTCAAGGATACATTGAAGAGCGCCCTACCCTGTTGCTCCAGCTGCTGGAAAACGCCGTCGCAATTCGTCTAGCGGGCAAAACCCCCGTGAACAATCGCGTCGGGCACAACGTCTATTGCGATCCACTGGAAATATTGGTAACGACTCGTTCGCCGAACGATTGTCCAACCTGCCAGGCTGGAAAATGCCATGAAAATGGCCCGCGTTGTCTGACAGACACGGGTCTGCTGAACCCTACCAGGCTGGTTATAATAATAATAAGAAGAAGAATAATAATATTAAACGAATGAATAAAGAATGGAAATTTTGTCAAGGGAATTTGGAATAATCTCAAAAAGAAAATGGTGGAGATCGGTGTTAACACGTCGTGGATCGTGAATGTTGTTGGAGATCTATGTATGTACGTTAATGGAGGGGATCTTCAGGTTTTAATAGGCTGGTTGATGTTGAGTGGAATGATTCGAAGAGTTGTTTCTTTTTTTTTGTTTATTTTGGATACAGATTTTACGTGGAATTTATTTCGTGGTCGTAAGGCATTATCGTAGTTTGTATTCATTTGATCTTCTGCTCGATCCAATGCAAAGATGTATTAAATAATTGGAGTATAAATTACAATATTGTGACTGTTAATTGCAAGTCTTTTGAACAGAGTTTTTCAATTTTAATATTATATCGTGGTTCCTGTTGAAACGTAAAGTGTATAGCGAAGGGTGTAATTTGGCGTGAGTTCAGGATGGGTTCGTAACTTTTCTTGCTGAAAGCGCAGAGAGCCGTGGAATAAGTTTCAAGTGCGTGGCTGCGACGAATGAGACTTAATTAAATAGTGCCACGACGGGTCAGTTAAATGTTGTGCAATAAAGGGCGAAGATTCACTGGGAAGCTTGAAATTTTATGCGATACTGTACGTGTTAATTGACAGTATACCCGGTGAAATGAATTTCCTTCTGAATTGTCGATCGGAACCGAAACATTGGACGAATAGTGAATTCACGATGAATTTACACACCGTTGAATCATCTGTCGCGTGTGTTGATGCAAATCGAGCGAGGCGAAACAAAAAAGAAACAGAAAAGAAAAACGAAGAAGTCTAGTTAAAACAAAAAATATATATACGTATATATACACACCGATTACGAGGAATATTCCGAGGATCATCAACAAGAAGCAATAGCTTGCACAACACAATAAATAAATTTGTTACACCAAAATCAACTTCGATGGTAGGAAATAATGGGAGCTATCTTTTTGCGGAGCATCGCGAAGAATGGAATAGATGTTTCGTTCTCCTGGAAATTCGTGCACGTGTGCCGTCGATTAATTAATAAGCTCGTGTCTGATTAATATTTCCAAACGAGGTGTCCCAATCGGTGAAACAGAGGGCTCGTTCAATTACACGGCTGCTCGTTTCGTCTGACTTCCATCGCGCAAGGGATGAGACAGAGATTTAATAGAAAAATTGGCTTGTTTTCGCGGAAGCCAGCCTGTTAACTGGAAGTTCGCGTCGACGAAATTAATAATCGGCTGGTTGACTCCTTTAATTGGGTCCTGGTGGCGGTGAAACTTGATTCGTAGGTTAATTAAGCGATCACCTGCAGACGCGGGAGTTTCGAACTGAAATCACATCTTCTTTTTCCGTTTTTCTTCTTTCATTTTACCCCTCAAGCGAACTTCACTCGTGAACAGAAGTCATCGGCTGTTCTAACATGTTGTTCAGAGAGAAGCGACGTGCATTGCGTTCGAATTATGATTGTCTATATTTATTACGCGTGGCTGGAAATGTAGAAGACGATGGAAAATAAAACGTCTCGACCAAAGATTTTGTAATAATTTTGATGTACGGAAATGTTGTACATAATAGGTACATTCCTTTGGAGAATTTATTAAATAGCAGAATATAGACGATCGACGAATTCTTTTATTGTACTCGTTGAAAATTAATTTTTGGTGTTTTTAAAATATTTTTTTAAAATGCGGGAACAGTACATATTCGAAGGATATAAAATTGGAAATAGTTCTAAATCTTTTCGTTGGTCACATTTCAATTTTTCCGGCGATACGTGACAATTGTATTATTAAGGGTATTTCGTTATTGCTTTAAAATTATGGAATATATGAGCCTAATTGTTCTCCAGTAAGTTAGACAAATAAGTTAATAACTTGCGAAGGGAAAAGTCTGTTTTCTAAAATCCTCCTTACGTATAACTTCGTACTTAAACACATACAAACGTTGTATACTTGTTTATACAAATATCAAGACAATCTTTATTTATTAGTTAACTTTCAAGAAATTATTAAAAACTAGCCTTTCACACCTCTTCACGATTCTCGCGATAATTTCATCTTGGCCCTAGGCGAATTCTAAGTCAGTTCCATTCGATATTTGAAATTCCTGGAAGTTTTGAACGCTCTGCCACGATTTCTTGAAAAGTGGTGCAAAATTCAGCCGGATAAAAATGCGAGAAGCTCGAATTGCCATGAAAAGTCTGGATACTGAAATTAATGAAAATTACACTTTGCTAAACTGTAATATTTCCTTCAATTTTATATCAATTTCGAACGAGGGCAGGTATTCGCCAAATGTTCCCGCGCCAAGAAAAAAACAAATAAAGAAAACTTCATCCTCCCCCTAAAAAAAACCTCCAAACATTATCGAACCTGATACGATTCAATGCCCGTAAAATTGTTAAGATCTCCAGGCATTTCTATCCTCGACTAATTACCGGCGTCATACGAACTTCACAATGATCGAATCGCATAGATATCTGAATTCAAAAGAGACACAACCGAATGTCCGTCGCTGTTAAAAGCACACGTGCACGCCCGTGGACACGCTAGTCGCCAGTTCACCGATATTCACGGCTATCGTTGCCCTTTGCCTGATAAAACCGATCACGTGGGAGCGGTCATCTCGCTCGGGCGATTTATTAGGGGGCGAGTTAATTAATCCAGACGTAAAGCGGAATCGAGCCGCGCGAGTTTTGCCAAGCGTTCGGCGCGGCGAACGAGTGAAACGGCATTTGAGACTGATTTTCATGCATTTCTGGACTCGAATCAGGCCCCTCCTGGGAACTTCCTGCCCGTGGATCGCAGTCATCCCCCCCGTTGCGGTCGTCTTTCTCGATTCGTGGGCCCTGCCCGTCTGAAACGCGCGAACGAATGTCGAATCATTGGATCCAGGTGACGAAAGGTGACGAAACCGTGATTCGATTGGTTGAAGTGCTAAGATTCTTTTTTTTTGACTGAATTTTATGTTCATTCAATGATCGAATGAGGGGGAAAGTAGAAAAAGCTGATGTTTTGGAAGAATTTTGAGGGAGTTTGAGAAATTTAGATTAATTGATTCCTATATATTTCTTCAAATTATTGTTTGACGATCGTTCAACGGGTTTGTGATTGTCAATATTTCTTATATAAAGTTTGAGGTGACAATATTTGCAGTACGATAATTTTGTTGAACGCTGTGCTAGCACAGTGCTGTACTTACTATTGTGCGATCCAATATTTACGAAACACATTAATCGGGTTAACCGTTTGTGTAATTAAATTACAGTACTCGTAAACGTATCGCTGTTTGACTTCTATTTTCTCTTCCTGCCTTTACCGTATCCGTTTTATCAACATTTTAACCCACGCTAACGCCAAGTGAAACGTTAAAAAAGGAAGCAAATAACAATCATTTATCTCAGCAGTTTCATATGGGTACGATTTAAAAATAGAAAGTTCAATACCCCGAGGCACACTTCAGTTTCCTGTCGAAATGTTCTTACCAATCGGTTTCACGAGTCAGGTTTCGTCTTCTGAATTCGGTGGCATGCATTAACGACCATTCGAAGGATGCAGAAGAGCGCAACCGGAAGCTCGTAAACGAATTCGTTGGTCAAGTGAATGAACGATTGAACGTAGCCGTGGCCATTGACAACGGTGATTGTCGTCGTGAACCGGAAACGGGGGGAGAATGACAAGTATTATTCTATGTCTTTCGTCGGCACGCAACGAAATTGTAAATTTCGACAGATGATCACGTGCCAGGAAATGCGTCGCCCCGTAAACGTTGAAACCGTACAGGTGGGGCAGGTGAAACGGGATCTTTTGTGCTGGTCGTTTACCAATCATTGTTTGTGTATTATTAAACTGGTAAATATCCGAGGTTTCTGGTTACTTTTAACAGAGGAAAAGTCAAAATTGAAATAGTAGTGGTATTTTTAATCATTCTTTTGTATTGTTCTCTGAAAATTACTGAATAATATTCCCTCCTTCTTTATTTATTAAATGTTCTAATTTTGTTACCTTCCATCTTTTTAGAAAATAATGTAAATAAATTGTAAGATAGTAATCTATCGTTGTAAGGTTCTATTATTCATATCGCGGAGTTAAATAGGTTTGCAATAAGCTTTTGATATATTCTTTTAAACAATTATGCTTCTCTATTTCGAAATTTGTTGCTAAAGAATAATATTCGTGTCAGTGAACAGTGGAATGCTGCATAGGAATTCTGTAATTGAATGAAGAAGTCCATCAGGAGGAAAACCAGTTTCCCCGGATTTATTAAAAATTGTTTAATAATTATTAGAAATAAATGTATGACCAGCAACGACTCAGCACATGGGATCCCACAATACGCGTTTACTTTGTAAATAAGTTGTCAACCATAAACGTAGGTTACAGGCAAACAGTGCTATCTAGGTGTAATTAGACAAGAACAAATGCTGTATTATCTGTAACGCAATACTTATTACGAATGAGATTGCTGCGAGAGACGAGTGCCAAGCTGCTTTTGTTAGAGCAAAAAGAAAATAACAATAGAAACAATATTTCGCCCTCCATTTCTCAACGAATTTTAGATCGATTCAATGATACGAGGAAATTCGATTAATTAAAACTGAGACCTGATGTATTACAGTACGTTACAATAGATTATCTGCGCATAAATACATTCGACAATTTGTTTATCAGTAATATAACGAATAATATTTCAAACAGCCGTCAAGATTATGCAGTACAGAATTAATACTAACTAATTACTACTATACCTATATCCTTTTTTTTCCATAATTCGTCTGAAGAATTGACATAGTCCCCCTTTCACAATTATTCCATAATTTCCAGATACAATTACTTTCCCGATTCAGTGCAATCTCTTTCTACCGAAAGATTCTTCGAACTGCATAAAAAAATTCATCCAAAATCGTGCCAGTCATAGAACGTATACAATTTTCCTATTTTTCCTTTATTTAGAAGTTTCCACTTTCGAACAACCATGCAAATCCTGTACAAACTCCCTCGCGGAACAAATCGAACGTGATCGATAAATCGGACGCTCTATTACCATGGACGCGAAAACAAAATACTAAATGGAGGGTCGAAACCAAACTGAATCGGATCTGCCAGCAGCCTTTCGCGCTCGCCATTTTCTCCCGCGGTTCAGACGGACGATATTTTCTTCCGTTTTTCTTTTTCCTCCCCCTAGAAGAGGCGCAACAAACTTAAAACGAAAAAAAATGCAAAACGAGAAAAATGAAAAAAACGCCGAGAAACGCTTCACATTTCATTCGTACGGCCTATTCTGCGCGTTTAGACTGTATAAATGTACCATAGCAATAATTAATCGAGGACTGTACATACATTCACCACGAACAATTTGTTCCCCCACCATTTCGTTCTGTCCTTCTTTCGCGAGTGCAAGAATGCTTGCCGTGTGTGCCGGCGTGCGATCGTCGTTTTTGTAAGTGACCACGACATTTGTCGTGCCGTGTCGTTTGTAGAATGTGTGCGCGCCTGTGTGTGTGCCTGTGCGCGTGTGTTACGTGTTGCTTACGTGTACGCGCCATTCAACCCCTGATCCTCAACGTGTTACCTAATCCCGCCCCCCTCCCCCCTTATCCCCTTCCCAATTCCCAAACAGCGACTTGTTAATTATTATTGTAATTGTGATTGTTCAATAGACAAGCAAGATCGAATAAGTTGACGGTGGAATAATTGCGGAAGTAATAGTCGCGATTTTTTTGCCGTTGTCGAGAGGAGGGATGATTGTTTTGTTTTTTTGTCTCACGTCAGTGACAGTCAGTTCGATGGAACGTTAAAGTTGTTCAACTGGCAGTTTTTGTATTTTGCACGTGCGATTGATCGGTGGGACGCAGTATCGACTGACGGGCTATTTTATTGCAAACTGTCAAGTAGTTTGGTGTATAGGTATTAGTTGTTTATGCCCGGACATTTTTCTTGTCCACCCTTTCCTCCGAACCGTTTGTTCGAGGAAGGTGGACGACGGAGAATACATTGCATTGAGGCGAGAAATTTGAAATGTCCGGATTTTTATTTTCACATTTATTAGACAGTCGATTCAATTGGGATTAATTAACGTAGTGGGGGAGAACATTTTTTTACATCGAAAGGCATACGAGTTTTTAACAATGTGTTACTATTTAATGGATTATTTTGTATCTCGAATTATCGTGAAGTAAGTACCAAACTGGATGCTCCGAATTGCGTAGATATTTCGTTATTGAATTTATTTTCACGTTACAATCATTGCAATGGAGGTTGAATCAAAGGAAAAATCAATTTTTCACGCAAATGCATCTTCGTTCTCGTTTCCTTCGCGAATATGTGACAATTTTCCGACGTGGAAAAACTGTCTGGCTACGTTCAATTGAACTCTGTCACTGACCTAACCAAACGTGATCGGTTCCCTCGATTCGCTTGAAATTCCGATTAATCCTACCCGTTACATTCAAATTGTCCACGATAATAGCAATCGTCCTGGCCGTGGCGTCGATTCAACGTCGATATTGACAGACTGCCGTGATATTCAAAGGGGAATTATATTTGGTACAATTAGACAGCGTCAATGGAATTGCTATATACATATACCTACATTTAATTGAGGTTACAAACTGTAACACTAAATTTTCTTCTCGACAAATTCGCAATCAATTGGAGAAACTTAGTTTTAGCTCTCAATCGATTGAAATAATGGTTTATCATAAAAAGGAATCATTTTCCTTGCATTCAAATATATTACATGTTTTTAGACAGATTCCAATTAATAGCATTGCAACGAAATTGGTATGAAACTGACATTGTGAATTTGATTATATTATCCTGAAAGAAATTTCATTTAACAAATCGAAATTTCGAGTTCCGTAAGAAAGTGGTTGCCCTCAAAATTTTAAAGCTTCACAAAAACTTCTAGGGAACTCTACGAGCCAAATTTTCACGCTGCTTTAACATCAAAATATTCCGAGATTGCTCCTTGCGTTAGCTTCCAAAATCAGTTACCTTGTAAAATTCCTTGATTCGTAAACGACAAATGACTCGTTGATAAAATTCCTGAAATATAATCTCAGTTTGTTCGCGCATTAGAAGCTCGACGACAGTAATTGGCGACAAATGATTTACACATTCGGAATTTCAATGTCCTTTCATTTGCTGATAAAAATGTTCGTGAATTATGCATCAGAAATTTCGTACGTTGACGGTGCTAATTAGCCGGGAAAATAAAGTTTCCTCGCGACGCTGCGGCGGTAAAGTGAGGGAAATGTGTATGAAAAATCGGATACTTTCCAGTGAATTCGTGGAACACGAGCCGTGGATACAGTTTATCGGCAGCCACTAATTAAACGACAAGCTTTTATTTTTTTAACTGCAAGTGTTCCTTTCGACGCGTCGACGCGACATTTATTTTTCTATCTGTACGACACACGGATTCTACATTGATCGACGCCGTTCATAGACACTTTCTATTGGGCTTCCGTTTCGTAGCGTCACGGTTTCAGAGGGACGTTTCTCAATTAGAGTGAACACCTCCGGCCCTGTGTAATCATACCAAAGAGTACGTGTTGACGTCGCAAATTGTAGCTTCGATGTAAAACGAATCGATGGAAGGAAAGTGTGATTTTATCATGGGACGAGATGTAACGAGAAGTAAAATGGATCTACTTGGATCATTCTCGATCTGTATTGTGTTTCTCTTTCTCCGTCTCGAACTCGGCAGTGCATGATCTTCCCCTTTCTTTTCTCCTCGATAAGTCGAGTTCACTCGTTTTCGTTAATATATGTATCAAACAAAATTTACAAATGGAATTGAACATATAGCGATTAAATTGGAGATCGAGAAGTTTGCTATTTCAATAGCCCGCGTTATTTATCGTTTAATGGCGATTCATTTTTGGCATTAAATGTTGATAGTGAGTAAACTATTTTTCCGTCCTTCATGTGCATGCACCAACAAATTAATCGAATTGGCAAAAAGGTATTGGCACTGCTTAAAAACTATCTGTACAGCATAAGTACGGGAACAGTAGTTACTTCGTTGAAATCTGGAATTGTTAAAATTGCTGTTCCTCAATTTTCTAATTCGTCGTCTGAGTTTATTGAAAAAAAATATTACAACGTATGGTACGTTGTAATATTTTACAATTTAATCGTCATATTATTAATAAGACTTCCCTGTGTATATAATAAATAAAGAATAGACAAAGAAGAAACCTTGAAAAATGATGGAAAATACGATTTGCAAATAAAATTCAAGTCGCACACTCGAAAAACGAAATAATGCTTGGACTTCAACAACCAGAACACTGAAAAATTCTGTTGCAAAATTCTCAACGTTTACTTCAACCCTTCTACGTTCTTTAATAAATACTCATTTCATTATCCTCATAAAGGAATTACGAATTTGTCTTAACATGCACTGCAGAGTTAGTAATCGTGTTTCGTTTGTTATTATCTGTCGGATGATTAATGTTAAGGGAACTACGTAATGGTGTACCACTGTCGCGTTCGATGGTGAATCTCGTTGAGAACGGGGTTCGACGTTTCGTGAATAGCGAGCGAATCTATTATTCGACGAAAGTATTCTGTGAAATAAAAGGAAATTGCGCTAATGTGCAACACACACGAGTTATCAACGAATTTTCTTTCTCTGTATCTGTTTTTACATTCTCCTTGTGTTACCAGCTGTGCCAGCTGTGACCCTGGCAAGATAAGTGGGTAACGGCCTATATTCTCGTCCTTTCAGGCAGTTTTCCATCTGACACCGTTCAATGAGACACCGCTGAACGCAATGCAAACTTGATGAAAAGCTCTCGAGATTTTCATCAATTTTCGTGGCCGTCGACGAAACCGATCGATTAACTGTGATGGAAAAATATAAGAACGGGAATCAAGGTTTTATAATATATCATATGATCTTGGCAGTCACATGTAAGTATACTATATTAATTTACATAAATGTTGTTTAATACAGCCAACCCTTTATTTACAGATACACTGCAATATATATTTCTATCCCAATATATTATATATTTCAATGTCGTATTAACATATTTATTTGACATATGATAATTACATTTTCCACGGGGGATAATAATGTATTATTTTACATAGGTAGATCTATTCATTTATTAAACTATAAAATAATTATCTAGAGAATGTACTTTCTAATTAAACACATACAGATTTATCCAATTATTATTCTTCCCTTCCTTTTTTAGTCGAAAAAATAAAATCAGTAAGATCATTCTCCCTTGCAACCTTAATTGTATAAATTTTGTAGAATCGCTTGCACTTAAACGGGAAAGGAATTCTTAAATTGTGTCGCTTCTTCGCACGATACACGTCGCCCCGATAATTCCAACGATTCCTTTCAATCGAGAAGAATCACGATTTGCTCGTCAGTCGCGGGATTTTAATTAAGTCACACTATACAACTGGCCTGAAAGGTAGGATGGCAACCAATAATGGGAATTCGATGCTCCTTTCGCCGAGTTTTCAGGTTGCTCACTCAATGGAACGTTCGAGGCATTGTCGAGGGTGTTCGAGGATCTAAGCAAGTAAAGGCGATGAATTTACTCCATTCATCGACGAATTCAACATCTTCGAAGGGAAAATATATAGGTTGCATTTACTTCGCCTCCAACGCGGAAGACAGATCGAAGTTTCAATTTAAATCATATATTTACTGTATAACAAGCAGTGGAATCTTTGACAAAGGTAAGTGAACATTCTTATGAAAAGATACAATAGATTTCAGTACAACAAATATTTGATGTAACAAGCAGGTGTAATGTACTCGATGAATACCAATTTCCTCATAAATTTTATTTAAAACATTATTTAATTATTTCAATCCATGAGCTCCGTTCTAAAGAATATTTATGATATACATATCATGCAATAAGTATCAATTTGTTTCATTCAATTCTTCTCGTTTGAATAATTAAAAAATATATTTATAAAAATCTTATAAAACATAATCCAAAACACTGAGCACCAAATATTTCACGCGACGAAATCGCGCCATGTCGATCGCTTGACAACATACGGTAGATCTTTATTGCTTCAAAAAAAAACTGAGAACATTGTCACGCATCGTAAATAATGGAAACAATTCATTGTTCCTTTTCACAGAGCCACGAACAGGAGGAAAGGAAAAATAACAATAAACGTATAGCAAGCCCAAGCAAAGTATCATTGTTTTAAGGATTACTGTGACGAATGCCTGGTGAAATTTCAGGTGCAATCCTCTTCTAAATCGTTGTTATTACAATGAAGAAGTAGAACAACGATGCGTCGCGTTGGGAAAGCTGTCGCCCGTTCAGCCTTGCTTCAGTTCCTTTATTCGTAGCTTCCCGACGGGACAGCTCGATGTGATGAATTAATATCAAGGCGACAGAATGACACGGCAAGGTAATAGCCCGTCTTTTTTTCGCGATGACGGAGAGGAAGGAAGGTGATTGATCGATAGCCCGTTGACCATGACCATCATTTTGTCCCCCGTTTTTAGAAACAAGTTCGGCGAAATCTTTTTTTCTCCCAAGGATTATTTTCGTTCGAAGTCGGGAAGTTTCAATATCGAATCTAATTCCTATAAGTTAGAGTAAAGCTGTATTTCTGTTTTGTTTTAAATATTATTACATTTATTCCAGTGCGTAGCATGAAGCATGTATGTAAAGTAAAGTGTAAATCGTATCGGAATAAATAAATTCAGGGGCAGACCTTCTTCGTGTAAATTGTGTACTTTGAAGATTATCGCGTGCTTCTATTTTTATCTCGTTACGACTTTCATGCTACTTAGGTATTTTAAAGGTAGAACGAAAGTTCCTCTCTCACGTCTACAGATTCGAGCAGCGAGCTAATAAAGTCTTTCATTAATGGCACACAAATGGGCAAAGCAATCGATGAAATTATTCGTTTACTAATTATTCAGTATTCTACGAACTTATATTATTTGCACATTAATACATAATCACTGACGTAGTTCTAGTATACTGCTGGAACAAGTAACGATGACGCCAATAAAACGCCACGCCTGATCGGATGAGCAATTTCTTTTTCCCCAATCCCTACCTGTCTACCGTCTTCCAGAAACGTATTCCCGAAAGATCAGAGGCACTCCAGAAAAATATTTCCCTCGCCGTTTTCGCGTTACCACACACTAAAGACGGCTGGATGGATTTCTTGCAGAATCGGCCCGGCGCACCTGGTGAATCGAGGTGGAAACACAAGGCGAAGAAGCTGCGCCACTGCGATACGGTTTTCCACGTGTTATTCAACGTGGATGGTGCATCGAAAAATAAGATTCATAGTGGCTGGAAATCGCTGGACGCAAATATTTCATGGCTGTATGCTTTATGCAGGAGCTCGCGAATTTTGGTCCTTCCTTTTTCACATTTTTAGGGGGGAAGAAAGTTTAAGGCGGAATGAATTGTTACTTAGCCACCGAAAAATCCAAGTCGACTCGAATCTTTGGTTTTGTGCGCGCACAAGAGATGGAATTCATTTTATTATTCTTCATTCTGCGAGCTTGGCAATCTTCGCAAAAAGCACGGATTTATGTTGTTCATTAATGTATCGCTTATCCCTGAAGAAAGGACAGAAATTTGTCTGCTTCCTCTACAATGTTGCAGGAGTTTTATCCACCTTGCCCAACGTGGCGTCGAAATATAAATTTCGAAGGGGGAATAAGAATGATTAAAGACAAGCCAAAATTATCTATCGTTTCTTGATTAAAGCGAACAAATTTCTTGTCGAAAAAGAGGTAGTCGAAGGATGCTGTTCAAAGGGAAGCAGCCCGGCTGTATCGGTAAGATAACGGAAACTGTTAAATTGAACGAAAAAGTACGTAGCTTGGTTCATATAAAATGTACAAGGGCGAATGGGCGGTAAAAAGGAGAATGGACTCGAGCAATTTATATTAAAATGATATTAAAACAACAGTTTCCAACTGATCCATTATTAATGCCCACCATTGACATCAATATCTACCGAAGAAAAAGAAGTATCAAGGCCACACGAGAATATCGATACCGACATTGCTAGAATAATATAAAAGACCAGCACACCTATCCCCCCCAAACCAGATCATTTATCACCTCATTAAACTATCTACTAGATTCATCGTAAGCGTTCAACCTCGAGCGCGTCACGCCCTTAACGGATGCCTCCCTGTGTCAGACATTCTTTTTATTAATGGACACCTTCCGTTAAACGACTGGCATTCCGTTTCGAACGGGAGAGAAGTTCCGTTTTATATCAAGCACGGCCCTTCCTCCGCGGGATGCCAGCGAAACGATATAAAGTAGCTGTCGAGAAAAATGCCGGTTATCGGGCACGGGGGAAAAAAAGTGAAAGTTCATGGATGAAAAACGACGTCGAAAGGATCGAAAAGGAGAAGGGGGGAAAGAAGGAAATGCTAACCAACGGGGGGAGTCGAATTTTCATCAGCATACAACTGAATGACTCGTCCAGTATCCAGGACTATGAAAAACATTCATGAAAGGTATGAAAATGACGCGTGGTTTTTTTCTCCACCGTGCACCTTCCTTCGTGGATGACGAGGAACGGGTGTCTGCGATGCGCACGATATTTCCAGGTCTAATAAATTACGCAGGTTAAGCGATGCGAGTGTTATCCTTTGGCTGTTCGTTCGAAGCTCGATTCGTGGAGCAAGGTCTTTCGCTACCCCAGGGAAATTTCGGTCTAAGGAATATTTTTTTCTCCCGGCGAACGGCAATTTCTATTTGCGTGTCTCGTCTGCGTGGTGTGAATCTTAATATCGGTGGTTTGGTTCAAATATAGTCGTCGCATATAGTGGTCCCATGACTGGTTGACGGAGGGCACGTATTTTTGGAACTTTAGATAGTTTTTGATAGGGCGAGTTTTTATTTCTGTTGCTGTCGTTGATTAGGGGTGGTTTCAATATAAAATTTATGCAGATAATGCAATTAGCGTTTGAATGTTCCGATGATCTCTTTTCATTACCCTGAATAGGATCAATTGCTTGGATAATCATTTCATTATCCTCCGTTGGAACAGTTCACAATTATTCTCGTTAATATATGGTGTATTGAAAAATTGGATCGTGGTACACGCGAGAAATATTGAATTGTTCTCGTTGTAATTTCGATTCGTTTCAAGTCATATTATTCCTTCTATTTAAACTATACCAGTATATCTGATAAATAATTACAGTTCTTTCATTTATTAGGAAGTTATTCATTCTCCGACAGTTACATGAATCGCTACGTTACAATGAAGAACAATTTAAAGAACGACATTGGCATTACAATTCTGTCCTGCCACATCGATTGAAATGCAGCAGGACAGTGCGATAGAAAAAATAATCACGTCGTTCCATTTTCTTCTACATTCAATTCGAGCATAAATCCATTTCACCATATGCATACCATATATGTATACACCCCTTTTGTGAAACGTTAGAGTCTGAAAACCGTCAATACAAACTTTTACCATTAGTTTTTCTCTCGCAGAAAAGAAAAAAAGGGCGCTGATCCAGATAGATCACAAGTTGGCATGATGCCTGTTGGGTTACGAAAAGGTCGTCGCGTGCACTTGGAAACTATTCGTCGAGCTTTAATGTGAAATAGCATCCTTGTCTCTGCGATATTTCCGTCGCTCTGGTTTCTATTTATACGTCGTGATTGTGGAGACGATTTTGGGCGATTTTAATTCGCCATACTTCCTTTATCAGATACTGGAAAATCACAGAAGAGGGTTGAGCTCGGATATTCTCATGGACGATCGACATTTCCATTGTCGATTTTTATTTATCGCCGTCAAGTGGTTTCCATCTTTATTTCCTTTCTTCTATTTTGTTCGAATAATAGATAAAGAGGAGTTCTACTTGATCGGGATAATTTATTCAATTTTTTGTATTGATGTTGTAAATTATGTTTTGCTAATTATTAATATTTTATTGTTTCAAGGAAATGAATTATTCAGGATTGAATGGAAATATTATCAACTTATTTTTCGTTGCACGTAATACGACGTCCGCATGTTACAATGAATATATAATAAATAAATGTCAAGTCGAGAACACTGAATGATCGCCCTTACAAATTTGTCGTACTTTGAAACAATTAATAACGAATCTCGTTTGAATTGAACTAAATTTCTTGCATCTGTTCGGTGATTCGTCAATAAATGAGGACTTAAAATTCGATTTCCCATGGAAAAGGTTCGCATATATGTTCCTTCAATCAGCGATGTCGCCGATACACTCAGAAATCTGAATTGAATTTCTCATTCGCCGCATCTGGAACGAACTATTCCTTTCAGGCACAATACGTATTCATTTTCTGAATACACGCCCATAAAAGTTCTTTTCAATCCGTTCGAAATCACGCATCACAAATTTCTCTTGTATTAGAGTCATCGCGTTTCATTCGAGATCATTTCATCAGCGATTCTACGGATAGCTTCTGCTTGATTTTCAAAGAATTGGTAATTGGCGTGTCACCTGAACGAAACATTATCAGCGATCTAGTAACAAATCAAATTATGTTAAACGCTATCTCGTTGACATTTTATTAATTAGAAACGTGAAGAATTTAAATGAACACACTTCTATTGAAATTGTAACTAAAAAAGCAACTGTTTAGGCCAGTGTTTCCCAGCGTGGGGCCCACGCCCCACAGGGGGGCAATTTAATTGTTAAGGGGTGCAATACATAATTACTAATAATTAAAATAATATAGGCAAATTTTTCATTATAATTATTTCGTACTTGAATTTCAGTTCTCCATTATATGTTTCGAATATTTACTCACTGTGTTTCCTCAACAATGTCCTACTGATTTCTTCCTAAAGCCTATCATTTAAGTTTCTTCATTGAACAGTTAAATTTTTGAATTTAATAAAACCCTGTATATGTTACATAAGGGGCATAAGAATTTTAGAAAGGCTTACGTGTGGAATGGTACAAAAAAAGTTTGGGAAGCACTGATTTAGACATTTAGAATGATACTTTTATTATTCAAAGAATTGAAGAAACTAAACAGCCCTTGAAAAATGTTAAAGAAATAAACAGAATCCTCGCAACTCGCGGATAATTTAAACATTGCGAGACAATTTACACACACTGCATTCTGAATCGTCTTACTTAGAGCTTCTGCAAGAATTCCCTTCAGCATGATTTCTGCTGCACATTAATCAACGGCGCGACGTTAATTCCCCTACAGAATCGTAATCGGCTCTGGCCGTTCTGCCCCGATGCAACAAACATAGATGGAAAAACTCTGAAATCACGCGATGCCCATTCTCTCTCCCTTTCGTCGATAAGAATTCGATTTCCATAGGAACGTGCTCGTCTTCTTTCCTTAACGAACCAACGATCAATCGTGCTCGAGCAGGTACACGGCCAGGTTTTCAACTACGGGCCACGATAACCAAGCCGATCGTCGCTTTTCGACCGCGTTTGGCAAATAAATTTTCCGCCGTCGGTATCGATTCCCAGCTGGAATTGGGACAATCGACTGTGCGCCACTCGACCGACCTTATGGCCGCCGCGACGCTTCCGGCGGCGGCTTTGAAATCTCAAAGATGCGCAGCACTTCCGTCGATGAACGAAGAATGTTCAAATATTGTCGCGACTCTAGGGGCGTCGTAAATTTTGGGAAAAATTTCACGAATGATATAAACGAATTGGAGAATAGGGAAGGGGGAATGTGAGATAAAATATCGGGACAGAAATATGCAACACGAAATTGTGAAATATTGATAATAACGTGTAATTCAATGTTATCGATTGATGAAATAAATGAAAGAAAAGAAGAGGTCTCGCGATGATTTATAATTAATTAGAAACGAGCGATGTGTGTATTATTTGAAGGATAAATTATTATCGATACTGGCGATTTGTCGGTCGATAAATATCCAGGTTCGTGTTAAAATTGGCCGAAAATTTGGTAAGATGAATAATTTATCCGGCCGCAATTCGGGGGATCGTGTAACCAAGCTACAATTCATGCGAACGTATTCGTCTTAATTAAAGATGGAGTTATTATCGGTAATGGAACCCACTACATTTTCAGTGAAATCGATTTCGTGTAATTGAACAATGTAGATTTCAATCAACTGACGGTTAATTGGATTCATCAGCCAAGCCGAACTTCTCGCAAAGCTATTTATGTAAAGTGGTTATGGGAGTGAAAGAAATATCAAGAACAGTGCACCACTGTTTTTTTTTTCCAAGAATGATTTTATTTAACGTTTAAAGGTAAGATCGACAATTATTTGTTGAACGTACTATAGCCGGGAACTTTGTTTATAACGAGCACAATGAATTTTAACTATGATATTGTTATTAAAGACATTAATAAAGTTATTAATATTTCATATTAATTTCCGATTATCTAAATGAAATATTCCTGTTTCATTAGCAATCAATATTTCTGTGGTAATTAATACAATCTACGAAACAAAATTAACGCACACTACCCAATTTCCAAATACCAATTTTCTGGCACGCAGAAACAAAAGTATGAAGGACTAAAAAAAGATATTAAAAACCCCGCCTATGTACAAAGCCAGAAATGATTATAAAACGAAATAACAATTTGCAAGAAGCACTTTGTATCGCCGAATATTTGCACAGGACAAATTTGAAGATAGTGGAACGACCGAGCAGCCTCAGTTTTACCCGCCATTACTAATTTAAGGAACCGGGTCAAGACTTGTCTGTAATCTCGCGACGTCGCTCACTTTTCTTTTCTTTTTCCTTTTTTCCTCACTCTCGCCCTCTCTCTGGTAATGCGAAACTAATTACGAGTTCAGTAGCTGCTATTGACCGCCGTCGAGTTTCAAGTGCTTCCCAATTTGCGCAAAGTTTATCTGTCGATTGAATATTAAGTAGAATCGACGAACAAGCTGGCAACCGAGCCACCATTGATCTTTTCTTTCACTTCAGATCGGCTGGTTCGTAAAGCACCTCAAAGGTAGATCGAACATGAGAAAGAAGAAATAGAACCAATTAATTTTTGGAAACGTGAGTGCTTCGTTTGAACTATTTTCTTTAATTTTTGATTGTTAATTGTTGCGTTCAAGGGGCGCGGAATTTAATTAGTTGCATATTTGTTTTTAACCTCGTTTTCTCGTGCACATACATAACAAACACGATTGTAATTAAATTCAAAGTTAAAAGCAATCTTTTGAATGAAACATTAAGATGCTGGAAATTGTCATTTTTTTTAAAACGGCGCACCGCGATTTCGCGATTCGCATAAAAATGACTTCGACTGGGAGAATCGTGGTTTAATTCAGAGTTTCGCGTGAAGCATTAACGACGCTGAACTATTGTTCCGTCGTACAAAACTTCTTCCGGAACGTTGAAATGCAAATTGAGCAGCGCCTCTTCAGAGTTCATTCCCGTCGTTTTCGCCAGCTGAACATAAAGTTCCGCGGAATATAAAACGCGCCGTTCCTTGAAAACTTCCCCGCTGTGTACAGGGTGGCGTCGTAAAAACGCGGGCATAACCACGGAAACGAATTCGACGCAGAAAACTAGAAAGCGTTCGCGTAAACGTTCCTTCCGGCTGACCTGGCTCTCCGGTTATGGCCGTTTTCACGTCTCAATCACCCTTTTGTTCGGATAAAAATTGCGCCGTCGCCGCCGATTTCAATTCAAACACGTAAAAGTTAACAATTATTCCAAAATCTCTCCACCGTTATATCGGAAAATTTTGATTGCAATTTATTCACCGTGCCTCGACTGCCGTTCATTCGATCGGCAATTAAATGATTGGAAATTAGATTAGAAATTCGAAATCACTGGTATCGTAAATTAAGTATTATTCTGTTACTAAAAATTGTTTCCGTAATTAAACAGAATCAATTTCATGGAATTCACCTAAAGTTGTTGCATGTAAATCAAACGAATAATAAAACAGAATGTTACTAAAAATATCATTCCTATTTACTATAATTGTATTATTAAAATTGACGCGGCACTGAAGCATTCGGTTGTCTTTCCAAAAATACGAGACGCGCTGCCTGTTCTTAGAAATGATGTAGCTCCCCAGAGGCAATATCGAAGTGAATAAATGAAATATTTTGACAGAGCGGTGAACAGTAACGTTGGGAGAAAAGTGGCATTTCCTCGTGTCAAGACTCGACAAGCAAGTCCTGCAAATCTGTCCGTCTATAAGTCTGTACACGTTCCAATATTAGCTGACATTAATCGATTGTTAAATCGCGTCAAATCAGATGATATCGCAAGTTCCAGCGATTATGGTCTTGATGGATAGGTTTGGCAGAGGAGGGCAGATGTATTTGCACCTAGACGTTGCGTTTAGATCGAGAATGTGGCGAATTTTGCTTTCGCACAATTACGATGATTTATCTCGAATTATACCGACGATTGGTTAATTAGCAATTGAAATGAATCGTATATAGAGTGTAAATTATTACAGGTAATTCGCATTAATGCAGGAGACAATTGATTATATCATTATAAGCGAAATTAATCGAATAATTTATTTTTTGCAAACAATCTGATTATATGATAATACTTTCTCTGCTACGAGGTATCGCATTTTAAATTAATTTCAATTAAATTCGATTGATACAGGTCACTGATTATAAATGGGAAGTAGAACTTTTTTGATACCAGCTTCGACTGTTAAACATTCCTGTACTATTTATATCAATGTTACATTAAATAATTGCAATCTGAGAGAATTCTGAAGCACCTATATGTGTCTGAAATTTTATCTGAAATTTTGGACGCTTATTTTCCTACTGATTTCACGTAGATTTATCATTGTTTCAACGCTGCAGGGAATTTTTAATGGACCAGCCCCGTTTTCTGTGTAAACGAGCGTAACAGAAAATAATGGATAAATTTATCCATTCCGCCCTTATGGCAGACGCCTGGTGATTTTTCTGGTTTTTAATCAACAGATAATGCATTGGATGAGCTGCAGAATAAAAATGAAAGGAAATATCCCTGTAGCGGGGATATAAATCCTGTCGTCCCTGACAGACGATTGATTCATTGTTCTGTTAGGATCGATACCGTGAAATCACAAGAGTTCTTCAAAAATGAACGACGATATGAAAGAGAACGAGTCATGACTTCAATTTCCAATGTAATCGAACTTGTCGTTGATTAAAATCACGCAAGTGGATGGCGAGATAATTGAATTTGTTTAAGGAAATTATAAACAAATGCAATTATCCCGATTTACGGGAAAGCTAGATTAGTGATCAAAGGACATAAATTGAAGAGTCTAAGCTACCATCACCAATAGGTGTGAGCATTATTCCATGTGAAGTTCATTTGTTGTAAACAATTAAACAATCGAAATTGTTATTACAGCCAACTACATATAGGTACAGCATTGGTGTAATTTTTTTCGTGTAGCTTATTCGTTTCCCTTTCATTTGACACACAATTTATTAAAAAATAACAACCAGGAGCCGAGATAACAATTTTTGTAAAATTCCATTGGTAACGTTGTGTGTGATATGGAATGGTACTGGGGTATTAGTGCCCCTCAGGCAGTCAATAATCAGACATGTGGCGCCATCTCGTGTTTGCGGCCTTTTTCGCAGTTTGGCGCGCCTGCAAAACCGAATTCCTGGATTACACTTTAAATTGAAACAATTGCGTTTTTTTCGGCTTTTACCGCGTATTTTTTAACCGAAGAGGTGTTAAATTAAAGCTGAAACCGTAGTTATCTTTTCTAACAGTTTGAACAATATGGCATTTGTAGTTTAAAAGTTATTAACAATTGATGAATCGGCAAAAATGCTCTCCGGGTCACTGCAATTATCTCGACTTATGGAGTTCCTACATTAATGAACGAATCCTTACAATAAAGGCCAAGGATGCTGCTACATGACAATAAACGATTTACAAATGCTGCATGCGTGTTTTAATTTTTCTAAACAATTTAACAATTCGTTTGTGAATTGCACCGAAACTATACACGAGGCCCTTTCCAAAAGTGAATCAGATTGTTCCCTGAACTGCGAGCTTCAATTTGAGAGATTGCTGATTGAAATCGGCCCAGTCGAAGAGGAGATAATTTAATTTGTTTAACGAAATTATAAACAAATGGGATTACTTCGACTTGCCGGCGAGCTACGTCAATGATCAGAAGACATAAATTACAGCTAGAAGAATAATCTACAATCTGCAATAATTGTGAAGATTATTCCATGTGAGGTTCTTATGTTATAAACAAATTTAATGTTTAAACAGTTATTACAGGTAAGGAGATAAAATTACAAAAATTGGGCATTTTTTATCAGGTAGCTTATTCGTTTCCCTTTAATTTGAGACATCGTTGATTTAAGTCGGCCTAGCAGAAGCCGAGGTAACAACTTTTAAATATTTTGTCGGTAACGATATGTCGATAACCGAACTTGTGGCGCCATCTCGCGTTTGGGGGCTTTTTCGTAGTTTGCCGCACCGCCAAAACCGAATTCCTGCATTACATTGTTCATTTAAACAATTGCGTTTCCGTCAGCTTCTGGTGCGTATTTTTTAAGCGAACTTGTTTTAAACTAAAGCCACGAACCATAGCTATATCCTCCAACAGTTGCAACAATGTCGCATTAGTGGTTTCAAAGTTATTAACAATTGAAAAATCGGAAAAAATGCTTTCGTGGCTTTGCAATTATCTCGACTTCTGGAGACGCTAGAGTAATGATCGTATGCTTAAAATGAAGGTGAAGGATGCCGCTACACGGCAGTAAACAATTTGCAAATGCTTCATGCGCCGTTTATTTTTTATAAACAATTTACTTTAAAACAAGTCTCTTTAAAAAATACGCACTAGAAGCTGACATAAACGCAATTGTTTAAATTAACGATATAATTAACATAAACAACGAATGAAGCATTTGTAAATCGTTTATTGTCGTGTAGCAGCATCCTTTACCGTCATTTTAACCAGCCGATCATTAATGTAGCGCCACCAGAAGTCGAGATAATGAAAACGACTCGGATTGCATTTTCGCAGATTTTGTAATTGTTTATAACTTATAAACGACAAATGCCATATTGCTGAAACTGCTGGGGGGGATAATTATGGTCCTCAGCTTTAATTTAAGACCAGCCCGGTTAAAAAATACGCACCAAAAGCCGAGAAAAACGCAATTGTTTAAATTAACGATGTAATCCAGGAATTCGGTTTTGAAGGCTCAGCGAACTGCGAAAAATACCGCAAACGCGAGATGGCGCCACGTACACTTTTATGCAGAAGTTGGGTTCTAGAGCCCCAGTGCCGTTTTCATATCACTTACAATGTTACCCACAGATTATAAAAAGCGATGTTAATTATAAATTTCATACTTTGGTTCCTAGTGGTTATTTTTTAATGTACGAGGTGTCAAATGAAAGGGAAAGAAATAAGAAAGCAAATTTTATAATGTTTAAATAATGATTACAGGCAACTGGATAGTTGTGTACAAAAGAAGGTGCAGTGGAACAAAAGAAGATGCCATGTAGTAAAAGTGAATGCAGAGGAGCAAGTTAATTTCCAAGCTGTAATTTAAGAATAAAAATTCAAATAAACCAATTTTGTATGCTTGACTAAAGGTAGTGTCTCATAATCAATATAAGTAAGAAAACTACGAAAGCATTACTCCTGTCACCAACTACTTCAGTAAATAATAGTTCTCCAACTGAGACTATTAATGGTGATTTGTCTCATCTGTGTTTTTTACAATCTGTTCATAACATTGTGAGTGAATTGATTATGGTCATGTGGTTATAGAGTCCTACAAAACAACTGAGCGATAAATACATTGGAAGGCAGGTCTTTTGTGTACCACGTCTGTAGAATTTCAATACTCTTACGGAGTTAAAATAGGAAACTGTTTGTGTTCCCATATCAGCTTAAGGTAATTGTTACCTCCGATTGATAATATTTATTTAATAAACAATAACTAAACAATACCTAAACAAATTTGGTACCTTCTGACGATAACACCTTTGAAATTTCTAATTACTAATCGTCAAATTAAGCTTTTAAAAGCTTCTACCTTTCCCTTGATTTTGATAAAACTTGTTTTCTTCTTTTTCTTTTTCTTCATATTCTACTTATAGTAAAATGAATTACTTAAACAATTTATACTTCGAATATTCCTACAGATCATTTTAGGATCAGCAGCAATATAGTTATGTAGCATAAAAGATTATTTAATCCCAACGAAAGTTATACACGCACAGTCAACAATTATTTTCATATATTTGCAACAGGGTTACTTGATCCTTAACTAATTATAAAGAACCACATTAATCTCTGTACAAACGAGAATTATCAACAATGAATACACATCCCTATAAATCGTAGGAAACTTTCCTCCTACATTTATATAACACATAGTGCTACTTCATGAAGCATGATATTTGTTTTACGTGAACTAAGTGATGGAACTCTTCGGGGGATTTTGTTAATATAGAATTATTGTATAACTTTATTAACTAACGTGCACAGTAAATTGAACATGTACATGAATTTAACATTACCGGACTTTCAGAGAGTAGAAAATAGAATTTCATCCTGAAAGAGCAAGAATATAATTGAATTGTTTTTAAGGCATTATGATCACACACCCAGATTAATTAGTATTTATTCTGGAATACAACAAAAAATTAACATTTATCCGCATTAGAAATATGTGTCCATTGAAAGTTGTAAGTAATATAATTATTTGTTGAGCCGCATAAATTTCATTTCACCATGCACAAATATATTTCATTTGACTTATAATAATAAATATGCCACTCTTACCCATGAGCATTCTTGCCCATTTATTTCGTGAAACTAAATATCAACTTCTATTACGTTCCTTCAAAAATTATTTTTCCATATCACATTCGTTTCTAAAGAAATTAAAGATTCTATTTTACCCGTGAGCCTCATTTCTTTTTGTTTTCTACACGTTACACACTTCACGAATTTTTCGGAATTAATAAAACAGCCTCATTTCTCTGCGCTGCATCGAATAAGGATTATATCCATCACATGGGGAGAGAGAAAAAGGGATTCCTAGGGAAAGAACTCTACTCGAACGAAAAAAACGTAATTGACGAGCAAAACTTGCATGCGCTAGTAATTTCTGGAGCAAAAACATGGGAATAAAAATCGGCCGAGTCTGCAAAAAAATTATCCACTTTCCAACCGTAACTTGATTAGCATAGAGGAAAAGGAACAAATTAGACAGAGGTTGAGGGGCGTAGAAAAGCTTGTTATAAATAGACGTGTGTACGATGCTCTCGTTAGTTTTTAGTCGTAAGTGTTATTGCGATTTTTCTTCTTTAAAGAAAGTTCGAAAAAACTTCGTGTGTGCAGTGCAAAAATTTGTCATCCATTTCGTGAACATTAATACAATTTTTAAATTAACAATACAAACTATACGTCATTTATAACAATCGAGTCTTGAAGAACTTGAAGAAATCTTTGTGAACAACATACAGCTGTTTCTCAAAATATGAAAATTGACAAATTAAAAAATGTTTTTCTTATTCTGCAACCTTGATCTTCTGGTTGAGTTGCGAAGAATGCATATTCTTCTTTGAAGTATAATAATTCGATGTCAGAAATCAAACTTATATTTGAAAATATGCGTTACAAGCCTTTTATAATTCTAATTCAACTCTTTGAATAAATTATTATTGCTCCTGCTACATATTTACACATACAATTCTGTTGAAAATATATTGCTTCGGTAATAATTTCCCCTGTACTGCCACAGTTTGCACATCGATATACCCGATCAAATGTAATCTACAGAAATCACAGGAAATATTCGCGGGGAAAAGTTTCGGAAGGAGCAGTTCGCGAACAGAAGTTTTTAAGAGGCGCTTTGCCCCGCAGAAATTCAACGTAGCAATTACTCCAGAATGGACCGAGCAAAATTTCTTCTCGAGATATCGGCCACTCAGGAACTAATGCAAAATCGAAGGGGTTTGTTTGCACACAGGAAATCCAGATACTGCCTCGAAGTCGAATAGGAGGAGACAAAGAGTTCCGACGACACTTTGGCCAACTTTCATCGAGCATGCAATATGTGAAAAGATTTTATAGATGCGCCAGTTTATAAAATGGAGAAATGAGGTAGAAAGTTCCAAGATATTAAGTACTGTGGGATACGCGAGTACCTGTCCTGTGTTTCAATCACGTGAGGTTTACTGAATATAACTTTTACATTACTGTGTTGGTCGATCAATGCAAAATAATTTGATTGAGACGCTGATAACACTGTTCGACAAATTTTAACTTTTTTTTGATTTTGTAACCTTCAATAGGCGTTTCTTGTAGTCTTCAACGCGCTGAATACGAATCCAAAATCCGTTTTTCTCCAGAACGTACCATTTTTGAAAAAATCGATTTTGAAAAAAATCGCATTTTTTCAACTTTGGGAGTGTGTTGTACTTTTACGGTAATAGTTATTCAGTTCCGCTTGGTGCCAAATGATTCTTTGAAGTTTCACGAATAAAATGATATAAATAGTTGTTCGATTATAAACATTTAAATATGTTTAAATGATGATCAAAGTGAAAAGGACACCGAAAACGCACCCATTTTGGCCGATGTTCCTCAATTTATTTCAAAAACTGAGGGTCTAGGAGAAAATCTGACTATGCCACGCGATAGAACAGACATTTCTGCCAAGGAAAGCACAAACAGAAGTTGCAAAATCATTTTCGTTTTGAATATAGAAGCGAAATAGTTTAGCAAAACACGCGGCGGTAGCAGTGGTACTCAATGACAGCTTTCGCTTCGCTTGCCGCTCATCATACTGGAATCGCTACACGTGCACGGCTCTGTTACCTTCTTGCAATATTATACTTAGTTCATGCAATCATTTAAAAAATATTATTTAATTATTTATAAAATATTTTATAACAAGCGCAAAAATATTGAAGTTGATAAAGCGAAGCGAAAGCTGTCATTGAGTACCACTGTCACCGCCGCGTGTTTTGCTAAACTATTTCGCTTTTATATTCAAAACGAAAATGATTTTGCAACTTCTGTTTGTGCTTTCCTTGGCAGAAATGTCTGTTCTATCGCGTGGCATAGTCAGATTTTCTCCTAGACCCTCAGTTTTTGAAATAAATTGAGGAACATCGGCCAAAATGGGTGCGTTTTCGGTGTCCTTTTCACTTTGATCATCATTTAAACATATTTAAATGTTTATAATCGAACAACTATTTATATCATTTTATTCGTGAAACTCCAAAGAATCATTTGGCACCAAGCGGAACTGAATAACTATTACCGTAAAAGTACAACACACTCCCAAAGTTGAAAAAATGCGATTTTTTTCAAAATCGATTTTTTCAAAAATGGTACGTTCTGGAGAAAAACGGATTTTGGATTCGTATTCAGCGCGTTGAAGACTACAAGAAACGCCTATTGAAGGTTACAAAATCAGACCCGTGTTGAACAGTGTAATTAGTGAGAGTTATCGAAATTAATTAAAGAACAATTTACTTAGTTTTTTTTCTATTTTATTATCTCGACACTGTGTATATGGAATAGGGGCTATTTAGAAAAAAAGAATAATTCATTTCGAAAGTAAAATCATGTACGATTGCTACGCAATCATTTTATGGAGAATTCATTATAAATAATTATTTATTCCTATACGTTCTTTGTTTATCATTCTATTTGTCGTCTATTTCTGAAAATATACGGAAATTACGCGAATTCCGATAAACTTTCACGGCCCACGAAATTTCCGCAAGACCTACGAATTTTGAGTTCAGTTTGCTTACACATTTCCTTTATTCGTGTTTGTCTTCCCCGTTTATTTACATTCTTTGATTTATTTATTTACGTTATGTTTGCCGATTTTGTCGTTTCCTGGGAACATGTAAAATACAAAGGTCTGTGTTATTAAATAACTGCGAATTTTGTTTTGTTATCCAAGCATTGGAGTTTCTATTTGATTGTAAACTTTCCCTCTGGACGTCGTTTGTACTACTCAGACCCTTTTACTGTGCACGCTAATTCAACTCTAGAAATTTATTTAACATCCACAGATTCCACCTTCCAATAAATCGTATTTATTAACCGCTTTACGGAATCATTATAACAAAACCATTAAATCATTTGGGCTACAACAATCGTTTCGTGCGAAAATTAATGTCACCACCCGTAAGAAATTAAAAAGACATCGAATAAATTAATTAAGATAAGCAAGTTTAAAATAAAGATTATTTATATTCTCAACTCTATAATATTGTAACCGTTCGATTCCCTTTTCCCTTACATCGCAAGCAATGTCCAATTATTCGCCCATAACAATTACAGAAAACGATACCCGCAAATAATTTCAAGCAAAACTGCAAACAGGAAATTGAACACTTGAAAAACGTACCACCGCCGCAGACTCTCAGTTAACGAGACATCAACCCCTCTTATCGCATCCACCATCCTCCCCCGAAGATAATCATATCCTTGCACAAATTTCAATCGAAACTTCGGACAACAATCGTCAATCAGTACCGGCGAACCCTCCCCGTTTCTTGCATAATTTTTCCACCATTCTGCCTGGGCACAATCGCGCCACTCGATTCATTGTTGATTACACATTCATCCACCGTCACGGTTCTCCGTCGTCGTCGTCGTCGTCGTCGTTCGGAAAATCAGATTTCTTTCCACGATCATGACCCTTTCATTCGCCGCTGATACCACGGCTGTTACTGCCAGACGAGCAAGGGTCTGTCCGCGAAAATTCAATTACCACGCGAGGCTTCCGGCTGCATAAATAAACTCGATTTATCGTCGCTCCTCGTTTGCCGCGTGTGCGTTAGCGACGTGTCGGGTCCTCGTGTGCGACGCGAACGGATGAAAGGGGTCGAGGGAAACCGGAAGGAAGGGCGCGTTATTCTTCAACGAGCGAGAAATACCAGGACGCGTCGCGTGAATCCTAATCAACTGTGTTCACCGTTGCACGGCTGTCAAGGGAAGGTAAATGAGAAATAAATGGGATACTGCGGCAGCTAGTGTGGTTCACTGTGTAACGGGCATTCGTTCGACAGCGATGGTCCTCTTTGCGTTTTCATTTGGTGTATTTTGGATTTCGGATGGCGTGAAAAGTTCGATTTAATGGAGGCTTTGATTGGGTGATATTGTTAATCACCGTTTTAAATTGTTGAAAGGTAGGTGAGTTCATTGAAACTTTCAACTGATTGGGCCGAGCAGTTATTGTGGATAGAGTTTCATGTTTGTAAATCGATTTGGGGAGGAAATTTCTCTCGGGAGCGTCGTTTATAAATGTAACGGATACAGTGTTTTATAATACAATTATTGCAATGTTATTTTACGTATAATACAATCTTTAATTCTATTCTATTCACAAATCTCAGAGCGTACTACAGGTCGTTTCAAACAAGACGCCAAGGATAAATAAATTCTATAATCTTTTTCGTTAAATAATTCTTTTCTTATGACAAAAGGGAAAAAATAAATAAATGCAAATTTTAATAATTTGCTGAAATTAATTGTATTTACTTTTTACATGATAAAACTCGATGCATTGTGTTATACATAAAGCAACATTTCCAATTTCTTCATATACGACGCAACGTTTTGTAGTGTATTTTTTATTTCGCGTGTGCATAACACAATGTATCGAGTTACAATTAATCGGCTAAATATCTAGTCGCTAGAATATATATATCGTCCATGGGTACGCAGGGGTTAATTTCATTTCATGAAATCGGATATTATTATTATTATTATTATTCGTTTGTTAATCAACTGGTTTATGCAGCCTTTACTATACAGGCGTTGAAATACACACAGAACAGTAGTATCGTGTACAGTACAACATAAAAAGGAGATGCAAACAAGAAAATGAATGAAATAAAATAAAATAGGACAAAGTGAGAAGACAGAAGAATATCCGAAATATCGCGCAAGACAGAGATTTTGATTCAATTCCATTCAATTTAATATTACTTCCATCAAAGTTATCATTTCATAATACAAAAGCATAATGCAGTTCACTTTGCTTCCACGTTCTTGCCTTGACAAATTTGCCCTTCGCTGCGAGTGCGCCGAAATCAATTTTTCAATAAATATTTAAATCTCTCAACGACGACCGTGGAAGATAACAAACGGGACGCATCGCCAGATCAAGGACCAGATCTTTCTCCCGTGAGACGTGAAGATAAAATTCAGCCGGCATTTCGATGCATCCCTTGCTATTCTCTGTCCCCGCCCTCCACCGCGCCCTTAACAGTCTACTCGGAAGAAAATGTATACGGGTATCGCTCGAATATCGGCAGCGGGGCAGGATTCGTTCGCAAATTTATACGCTCGTGCTCCCGTGACTCTCTTCATAGACGACCTCGTTCCAGACGAAAAAGGATCCTCGTGATCGTAGGGTTCTCCCCTTGGTGTTCCTCGCGTGCAAACGCCTGGAACGCTGTCTACCCGCTGCGAGTTATGCTCCCGGAAGATAAACAGCAGCGAGATGGGAAGATTTCGAACGAGATCCTGCTCGGCACGGACGTCTCGTTTCATCCAAGAATATTTACCCCGGTAAGGGTTAGGTATGGGGTTCGGTTAGGTGAGGTTGCAGCATGTATTTCGCGTTTATCTAGTCGACTGGAAGGGTTGTTCTTTTAGTATAGATGTAGAAGCTATTTTCAGTAAAAGTCATGTAGATTGGAATAGAGGGGAGGTGGGCCAAGTAACTTTAATAATTATAACGCCGACACACGACAACTCTTAATCAAACAACGACTCTCTCACGATACTCGCAATATTCACGAATCGATACTCTCTACTCTCCAAACTATTCTGCTCTATTCTCAATCAGTTATCCTCTAACTCTATATATTCTTTCACTCTTAGTTACTCTCTCATTCTATTCCTCATTTGCTCTTGCAGATTCAGGACACACACTGCAGACATTCCTTGGCGACAGTCAGTCGCATCCACCCAAATCCTCTCAGCTATTCAGCTCCAAATATGTACATACCTTTCAGCCTCGGAGTGATTCTAAACAGTCACGCAGATTTTCGAATCGCACACAAATTTAATTGATTGCCATGGATGTGGAATACGGGCTATTAGGAAATTGCAATTAACACTGGTAAAAAAATGTTTGGTTGTTCTTTAAAGATTGGTGTATCAATTCGTGAGTATAAATGTGATTGAAATATTAGCACCTGTAATTTCTGTGGATCTCTTCTTATTTCGATGATAGTTCAATACCACGAATAATAGAAAACGCAGACGGTAAATTTCTAACAATTGATGGTAAAAAAATAGTGCACTAATATCTGCGATTATTATAATCGCATCTAATTTGCTATTAAATAAAAATCTGAATGAATAATGATCGAATGAAATACATCATTCCAATTTACAATATTCGTATAAACAATGTTCGATATACACCACCGTCCATAAGTATTAGGGCACTTGCTATGTTAATCAATGAAAAAAAGATTTAAAAGTTATTTCATTTTTTCGGTGTGTTTTTTTCAATATCACTCAATACATACTTCTCATGTAAACAAAAGTATAAAACGAAATAAAACTTCTTTGAGACCTTCAACCTATTCCGAATATTTTTCAATTATACGCACACTGAGCAGGTGTCCTAATACTTATGGCCAGTAGTGTACGTGTATGTAATTTTACGTGCTCGAAACCACTTCGATTTTTCTCTCACAGAGGGTTAATCTTGTTACGAGCCGGGGCTGTGGGCAACGGTTAGCCCGGCGATGGTTGATATTACCCAAGGATTAAGATTGGGAATATGTTAATAAGTTTAAATTAATATTCGATACAACTCGAGCGGTTAAGTTGTATCTGTGGGATCGTTACTACTAATGTTAGGAATTACGGAGTAAAGAATGGTTTCAACGAATCTACTCGATTTAATGGTGAACAGTTAATAAGTATATTTTGCAAGCAGTTGTTTATACAAGTGTATTTGTCGCGATATATATATGTAGTGTGTGTAAATTATTACCTAAGTTGCACGGTGTTGACGCACTGGCGATGCGGGGTAACAGAATCGATTACGAAGTATACCGAAAGAACTTCAACCGAACTTTGCGGATTCTAACGGGTTAACTTGATGCGAATGGTGCCCTAAGCCCGATTCTCACTGAATGTAACTGACTCTGTTTAAACGTAACGTAACGTGATGATGCGCGTAACTGTGTAGTTATGAACCAAAGATGATCAAAAACGAAGGGTTTATATAGTGCAAAAATGTATGGAGGGGACTCATTAGAGGCCTCCATATATGGTAAGATCGCAGGGCTTTCGTCGGGTCACGGTTGTATTTAATCTGTCATGATGAAACTAGTCGATATCAAAGACCCTATTATTCGCGTGATAAGTAGAGAAATCCTTGAGCGTCTTCCCTTTTTACGCAAGATCGAACGACACGTGCGAGGGCAGCGTAAGAGAGTATTATTCATACGTAACAATCTCGTCGAGGGTTGAAAAAATCTTTAAAACAAAAAAAAGCTTCCCTCGTGTATCGTTTAGCGAGATTGTTTCGATAAAATCCAAGATAACGTCGCCGGCTGCTGAAAATAACTGTCATCCAACATTTTTCCACGGCGTTCGAGCTTGAAATGCATCATGCCACGTACTACGCCAAGACCTTCGGCAGAAGGGGTGGTTTTGCATGCGCTTAATCAGTTCGAGGAATCAACCCTCTCCCCCTTCTCCAAGGTCACATATTTCAAACCCATTGGCTCTCAACTGACGCAAACGAGCTCCTTACTTAAGCATTCAGAGTTTTTGATGCCTGATCCGTATCTCGCCTTTTATCGCCTCGATATACATCCAGCCATTTAATTGGATTTTCATTTTCCAAATGAGAGGAGTGGTATTCTAATAATATTTACTTTATATGTAGTGCGGAGTATGACAATGTGGGAGTTAGTGGACGCTAAATAAATACTTTTATTTCTTCTTTTCGTTCGTTTATAAAGGGGGAAGAAAGGAACTCAGTGCACTAGAATATATTATTACACTGTACAGTAATAAATAATATTGTCAAATTATATGTATTGTAACATAATATTCGTCGTCTAATAAATGTAATATTTTAAAGATCGAAACTATCGAATATTCGTATACCAAAAATAAATTACACATACTCGACTTCCATCTTATACAATGCACAGCACCAACGAAACAGAAACTGACAGCAGCATTAAAAAAAAAATATCAAAGGTCCACCAAAAATATCACAAAATCATCTATTCCCAATTATCCTCTGTTTTCCACAAAATACGAAAGCAATAAATAAATCGACTAATAATAACACCTGTAGAATTCCACAAGCCGTCGAACATTCATCACCAAAGACTGACCACAATTACCAGCTTGCATAAGGATGAGCAGACGAAGCGTTCTCGTCGCGTTAACAACGACATCCCGTGATATTCGCGACAACGATGAAATAGGTTTAATCATAATACAACAACAGGGCCAAGTTAACGAGGAATCCCTGTATTATTAATCACAACTCCGTTTACATCTCTGACTGTGGGGCATACTGGAACTCTGACAGGGAAAGCGAATTGGAGGTAATGAGATAATGTTGTTAAATCACGAGAGAGAGAGGAAGACGGTGCGCGTGCAACAGAGACACAGCCATTTAGTGTCTCCGGTGACGTCTCGCCGACAATACCGGTATAATTAAGTGGCTCCGATAAATGCAGTTTTCGCGAGGGCAATCCTATTATGCGCAGTACATGGTAACGCTGAATGTGATTAAGGATCGAAATGGTCCACTGACGTGAGAAGGTATCAACTGCTTCGTTGTTTGTCGCCTCGCGATGAACCTAATTCCCCTTCTGTTCAAGCACAGGCTCCTTTAGCATGGTTAAATTTTGTACGATAAAACGTTTTCCGACCGTGGAACTTCTTGCACACATTACAGATAAGAAGTATCGATTAGTCAGATATTAAACAATGAGAAGAAATTTCCGAAGATAATTGTCAATACTAAATTAGTAAATCGAAGAGCATTTTTCCTTTAAGAAACTATATTGTGTATATACGAAAAAGCCTTTCAGTGTGCCTCACAGGTTTCTACGAACACCTTGCATGCTACAATACTCATTGCCATTAATATAATTTTCGCACATGGCAGTCTCGACGAACAATTTGTATTCTGTCGTAAAAAAAATATTCACAGCTAATATAATACGAAACAAAAATTCTCCACAGTGGCAGCAGTACAAGAACGGTCTACCGTCATTTTAAAGCGTGACCTCGCCGGTCAGGAAGCGTATACGTTGGAATTAACATACAACAAGGGGGAAAAAAACGAAACCATACCAAAAGAAAAAGAAAGGAGAATATGAAATGGGTAAAGAACGTTCCGCGCAATTAAGTGTCGTCGGTGCTGGCTGCAATCAAAGAGCCCGGGTTCCGTGCAATTGTAACTGCACCGCGTGCCAGCTGCTGCACTAGCTACATGCAGTTCGAGAACCGCTTTCGTAGTGGGGTTGCTGCAATGCGCAACGGCTACGTCAGGACCACGCCGTTTCGCCCCGTGTATTTAGGAATTTCATTAAACGTTTCGTACGGCGAATTAGCCGGTCGAGACGAACGAGTCGGCTCGAAGAACAGAGGGGATGGTAATTAAGACGGCTGCTTGAGAGTCCGAATGGAGGGACAGGTGATTCGTTTAGAATAAATCGACGTGAGGGAAGTGGTATGTCAAGAGTGGTGGTTGTAAACAGAGGAATCGGATCCATGGTGTGCAGAAAAACAAGAGTACTGTAATCATTATTAATTAATTTCTTATTGAAATTGTCAATATCTTTCACTCAGTCGTCAATTTAGCCAGAAACGGATTTCTGGATTTGTACCCTCGATTCACCAGATATTTGTTACAATAACGAAAGAAACATGATAGTTTGGATTTCCCAGGGTTGAAGTATGACAGATCGATTTTATTATTATTTTAGGTCTTCGACGATTGAAACAGTTAAACGAGAGCGGTAGAGGTTTTTAATTTTGTATTAATTAAGGGTTGCTGGTGTAAATCGTATGGATTTTTAGTCAGTGCAATATTGATTCGCAATTAATGGGAAGTTATACAAATTTCAATATTTATTGATTTGCCATAGAATCGGGCTCTAATGGAAAATTATTTTAAGGTTTGTGTTATACTAATGAGAGCGAATAATTAATATTAACACAAATGTTCGTTAGTCTAGAATTTCGTTACACTCGACGATGGTTCATGAATTTCTAACAAACCCATAACTACAAGCAGTGCCAAACGTAATAGTGATTTAATAAAATTGTTGCAATTCAATAAAATCGCGTGTACGTACCTGATCTCTCATAAAGAACAAATCGTGACGAATGGCTCACATGTTCGTCTTCCTGGATGATATATAAAGTAGGGACTTTCAGAAAGAACAAAAAGAGCAGTTTTTATTTCGACTGATCTTCATTAAATAAGTCATAACAAAAAGAAATAGTGGACATTTAAAATACAATCGTATATCCAGCTACAATATCGTGATCGCTATACAGTGACAATTTATACACTTACTATTTACAAGACGTTCACATTTTGTTTATCATCTGTACCTCATCTCACCATCAAATTAGTTCTCGTTTTTATTGCGATTGTATGCGTCGATCGTCACGACCATTATTATCAATTATCGTTCTCGCTACGTAAACGGAGCAGGCGCAAAAAATCGACCGACGACGCAGGTGAAATATCCACGTCGTTGATCGGGCGTCACACGAACAATCTTTGTGACGCGTTTCTTTGATTGTCTATAGTATGTATTACGTACGATTACATCTAGATCTCATTTCTCTAGTTTTTCTTCCCGGTGACTTGCTGTGCTTGGCAGAGAAACTGCAAACATCGCGAGTCATAACTGGTCTTCTTTACCTTTTTCTTTTCTTTGGAAAATTTTAGAATTGTCAGAAAGTGATTGAGTAATTCAATTCTGTTTGAAGCACAATAAAAGGATGATATTTCGAATTGAACTTAATCATGGAAAGTTGTCTGTCAATTTTAAATAATATTGTGAAATTGTCAACTCTGTTGATAAATTAATATTGAAACGGTAATGCTTCGTATGTTGTTGGTTCAGTGTCTGTTTTTCTAATACCACGATTGTGTAACTGTTGATCTTTGCTTGCAGCTTCTAAGAAACCAACTCGCGTCACGTTTAATATATCACACATCGAGAGGAATCATTTTTGATATTACTGGACACCAGCTTTTAATAACGTTGAAGATAAATGAAAGAAGAAAAAGTGTAATGAATGTCCCAATCTATTCTATTTCCTTCATCCTCCACATCTCTATTTCCGTAGATTTCTTTCTCTTCGCTTTGTAGAGTATTAATGGCAGTTCTTCGAGAATTCTTCATTATCAATCCATTAATCAATAACCATCTATCTACTAAGATTCTACAGGCAGTTTTTCTCAAGTTATCCTTCTTATTCTTGCGAGTCCAAGGAAGAAGAAAAAACAATTGGAGGCATTCGAAATTGTTAACGATACCTTACATTTACAGTAAAACTAATTTCTTCCTTATCATTCTAATCATTCGTAACAAACAATTATAATAAAGAAATGTTTTCACAACTTCTTTAACATCGAGCAATGTATTACATAAATCGTACTTTAAAATACGTTTTGATTTCGTCCATCAGACTTCGATTTCGACGCCAAACAAAAATTCTGCCACGATACAATTTCATTCTTCCCGACGTGTGATGTTCCCCATTACCAATCAGCAGCCGACATCTCGTAAATATCTCCCTTGTATACTGTATTTATTGCGACACATTTAAAATACCTATCCTAGGAAGTATGTTTTACCTTTCGAGATCTGCTCGACTGTCGCCAAAAAAAAGAGAACCGAGAAAGGGAAGAAAAAAAAAGAACGGCAGCCTGATGCTCTGTCTCGTTTCGCAACGCTCTGTGCTCGTCCTTCCTTTCGTGTGAAATGTCTATTGTGCTCGCGAAAAATGCTCTATCTTACGACACCCACCACGCTCTTAACGCTATACAAACGAACGCTCACGAACGATTCGAGACATTTTATTTATTATTTATCACACGCAATTTATCGCTTATTATTGCTTGCTCGTCGTTCTGAATTGCTCGGACTCAGCGTGAAGGGAGAAGAAACAGTTTCAACGGTGTCGTATCTGCAGTGGAAATCGATAATTTGGCCATGCAATTCTTCGAAAATGAATTCAGCTGCATTCGCGGGGGAAAATTTTACAAAAATTTCTGCCCCGATACATCCCTTATCGCGCGTGAGATTTTATCTTGCAATCAAGTTCACCCTTCGTTCCTCCCCTTCGAAGCTGATATATCAAGCTACCTACCTAAATGCTTTCTTCTCTATCTTAATGTATCAAAATTCATCCACATTCATCCCTGTGTCTGTATGTACATTCGCTACAAGGCGAGGAATACGCACAATTGTCCCGCGCAATGAATTTCTACTTTTAGAAATAAATTAAAAGTAATCCAGGAGACCGCAGAGAAAATTCCTCCGTTCAGTCTTACGTTTTGTTTTTTTTTCTTCTTTTATCTCCTATCGAAATTCACACGCGCTCGTTTTATTCCACTTTCGAAATAGAGATTAAAGGTGAAAACCAATGGAATAGTCTTGCTGGGTTCAAAAGGGGAGTCAGTCACCAGATTACCTTATTTCCACTGCAATCGTGACTCCATCAACGCTCGCACACTTCCAACCAACGCGCACGTACAACGGCACACCCCTATCGGAAACCAGAAAAGTAGAAAGGCTTCTATTCGACGAACACAGCTGTGCGTACCGCGAAATTAATCCACCCATCCGTTAATTAACCTAATCGGGATTATTCACGATTTCTTCGCAATTTACAATCGGTCGGTTTCCGAAGAATTGAAGCACGTCTTTATTTTTGATGTCTCGGTTCCATTACCTTCTTTCTCCTCTGCTGAAACCATCTCGTGCAATTTACACGTCTGCCACGTTGCTCAGGCTCGCCTGGATTCTCTAATCTATCCGGGCGATAATTATCTTCGATAATTTATCTGTATCTGCGAGCCTGTCGCGTTAATCGACCCCGTTTAATTGTCTGTAGTCGCGTGATCGCAGAGGAGAACTGTGCCCTCCGAATCGTTTCTCTTTCGTTCTTTAGGAACATTTTACGTCGAGTGAGTTTTTAGTTCGATTTGCTGCGAATTTTTGATTCGTCATTGTGATTAATAATATTGTTGTTCCATGGGGTGAGAAATCGGATAATTATGTAATGATTATTGTTACTTATAACTTTGTCCCATCCACGTACGAAACCTCAATTTTCTGTATAAATCAAAATCAGGTAGACATGATTGTAATTATTAGTAAAAATATTTTTCTTTTATACGATGCTCAATTATGTACATGTGCAAAATGGCATGTTTAAAGAAATTTAAATGAATGGAAATAATACGTAGGATTACTCGCTGATCGCGGAATATTTTCAGTAGAATATGACAGCCCCCGTCTGACTAGTCACACGTCAACTGGTTTAGTCTATTCACAGTTTAAGTAGAATGGGTCGTCACGTGTCTGATCAGCCAAGCATTGTTTCCAATATTCTTCTTGTTAGTTTCAAGCGAGTTGGCAGATACATTTTTTACGTAAAACAATTTACCTTGAACATTTATATTGAGAAGTATCATATAAAGGAAAATATTTATTTACATTTATATCTGGTCCAACAAGATTCATTTCATAGAACAATTGGGAGTGTGACACGGGAAATAGGAAAGAGTTACAGATAACGATGAAAATTATGAGTTCAATTAGAAAATCTATATCTTCTTCATAATCGTAAGTAGTGTGACGAGGAAAACGCTGTACTTAGCTTCCATGCTAATATTAATTCATAATATATAATCGTATCGATGAGCTACGTAATGGTTTTCAAAATAAGTGACAATGAATTTTTGAATTTCCTTTTCTCATGACGATGCTTATGAAATTTATTGCTGAATTTTGGTCTTTTAGCATTTTTAGACACCATATTGCATTGGGTACTCATTACTTTATATTGTTCCAATAAAACAATTGTAGAAGGCATTATAAGAAATGCGGTGTTTTATGCATTTGTAGATTTGTGACATTGTAGATACAAAAAAGAAAAACCAATGAGTGAAACAGAGGCATGAAAATTAAAAATTAAGTTAATGTATTTCTTAGGTGGATAAAATTGATTTGTTGCTCAGTCTTGGTCTTTAGAGTATATGATGGGTTAGGACAACTTGTTATAAACCTACTTAAATTTCTGCAGACTATTGTACTAAAAATTTTACTAATTGTACTAAAAGTTTTTGCAAAAGACAATACTAATAGCACGATACTTAATATTTGATAATTGTGGAGTATACCAAAGAATAATATACAGTGCTTAATAAAAATCTATGATTTATGAAACAAATGCTGTTGAATGTTATTACAAAACCAAAATAATTTTATTTGTAACTCTTCGTTAATAAATTTTCAGAAACTAAACACAATGAACAAGAAACACTGTGGCATTTAAAAGATTACTCTGCATGATTTTCTAAGTGTCCTCAATTTGTTCAGAGTAATAGGCGAAATAATAATTAACAAACTAAATGACATTAAATTTAACGATTTCATTGCTTTATTAAATAGACCAATAAGATTTTAATACTTTTACCCATTCGTACGAATAAAAAAAGCAAACATTCTGTGTCGTTGCCAAAATGTAAGAAGCAAAATTGTTGAACAATGTCGAAGAAACTTTGCTCGAATTACGTTACTCTGAGTAATGTACACACGTGCATGTATACACATTTTCAAAAGTTAATATTGTTTCTGCATACACTGAACTTTTGATTGCACTGCCCAGTAATTTCGGTTGGATTAATATTCGTGCATGATTATGTAAGTTAACAATCAGTGGCAACACAAATTTCTGCTCGTACTGTATTTCTCTGCTCGTATTTTATGTATTTTGCGTGAAGAACAATTTGAAATTCAAGAACATTACTTGCTATCATGGTAGGTGATATCATGGTAGAATTAAGAAGAAAAGCAGAGAGCCATAACTCACCGAATTTCTACGTTTCCTTTCAAATTAAAGCAAAATTTCGGGTTGATACTTCACTCAAAGTTTAAATACTTTGCACGTATACGATGCATGAATTATTTTTATTCTAATACCGCCTAATTTTAAAAGGTATTCGAATACTGGCAAATTCGTCTATTCGTAATAAACTAGCGACCAACGATAATTTAATGTTGCAAAGGTTTACAGGTGTTTTTATGCATTTGTGTAAATTAACAAACGTATGAAATTTACGGCGTGCACTTTATGGATAATTGAACGTTCCATTTTAAGCAGTAACTGGCGTAAACCGGGGCGTCGTAAAGAGCTCGTAAAAGACGCAACGACGTTTCATTTACAAGAGCAGACAGTGAACCTGATTGTTTTACCCGCAAATGTGTACCACGTGTCCCGGTACTTTAAAAAATTGCTTCTGCGGCCTATTTTATACATTCCCCCTTCTACTTAATCTCTGGTTGCAGAGAACCAATGTTTCAGTTCTAAACGGACAGAAATAATAATAAACAGACGAAAGATGGATATAACAATTAAAATGTAATCATTTTTTATTTCTATTAGACTAGTACAAAAGGTGGTTGCAAAACAATATAGTGACGTACTCCTGAGAAAACACTTTCATTACTAAAAATGTTTCCACGTAAATATTGTGTAAATATGATGATTATTTTGCATTAGGGTAACAACAATTTTGCTGACATTTCGAAAACAGACATTCAACACTTGTTGAAAAAATGCAGTGTGACCTCGAAATCGATCGAATAGAATATGTGAAATGAAATTTCGCCAAATTTCCATTGGTCAATATTAAAAGTATCCATGGCTCGCTGGCAAGATTTGTATGATTTTGCTTTCTACGTCGAAAAATTACACGAAATATGCAGACGACAATTTCCTCAATGCATTCATACATAAAAACCAAATTTGCAATCTGTCGACTTCGAAATATGTATTTACAAACAAAATAATGTTAACGATCTCAACGGAAACGAACGTCGATGGTAAAATATAACGCAAATTAGGCATCATACATTAAACATCCGAATCGATACGCAGACGACGATTGTTCTTGAAGCTACTCGTATTTTATATTTACAAACTATTTACAATGAGCGTTAACACACGAATTCTATCACAGAGAAACGATGAATCTTACGAAAATATAAAAAAGAAGACAAAAGGTAAAACGTCGTATATTATACCCTAGATAAAATTCTCAGACTTTTCTTTAAAGCAACAAAATATGCATAATTATCGAAGTATTTGCGATCAGTTAATGTTAATTAGCAACTAAATTAAGCGTACGTTGACAACTTAAATTGTAATAAAGCCTTATCCAAGCAGACTCTAATTAAAAGTAAAAAGAAAAAGTAAAGCATACATTTCAGGTTCCTTCTATTCATTTCAGTTAGTCTTAAACGAAACTTTCTCGATTGACATCTGTAGCGTTGAAAATTTCATTTGAAAGGGTTCTTTCGCCGATATCAGTGCGTGGTTCTATTTATTTCGAACAAAATCTTTTTTATCGATTAAATCACCAAGCTCAGCGCAATTTACTTCATATGCGTTTTTCGAAACAAAATATTGCTCTTATTTGAACATCGTGTACCATGTTCAAATTTTTCAATTAGGTACTTACATTCCAAAATAAATATTCACGATTCGAGGTAAATCTAACGCAATCAATTTTTTCAAACATTATTAACGTTGTTAAATATCAAAATATCATCGCAATATATACAAAATTCATAAATATTCGGTCCACGGAAAATTAATAAATAAACACCAATAAATTACACTTAACGCCAAAATCGTTAATAATATTTCCTATTCAAGACAAAAAAGGGAACAAAAAAAAACCCCACGAACGTAGACACTGTAACAATCTTACAACGCGTATAACAATGTATTCCTTTAAAAATAACGTAACAATATCAAACGATGAACATCGTATAATAAAATACAAAAAATAGAAATCAATTTTTAACCACCGTAACAGAACACCAATTTTCTAAAAGCCAACCTTTATACTATCAATTAAATAAACATCCTCCCGAAATCGAATGAACGCCAATCAAAATACACTACGCTATCCGTAACAACGTTTCTCACTTTTCCCATTTGCGTTGTCATTTTTTCGTGAAATTTCAATCTTATAAATAGACACGCGACAATGTCGTAATCAACCGTGAATATCTGTCATGTACCGTGACATGCTGTAACGTCTTCATAAATAATCCGTAATACTAATCAAACGGCTAACAGCAATATAAATTATGCTATTTCATGCGATCTGTTCATCGAACACAAACGAAAACCAACATGGAAGGCAGGTTTTCATTGAAAAAGAAATTCAACCTTGAGTCTCACTATCGAGCACCAGACACCAAGCAGAATAAACTCTGACCATTATCAACGATTCCATTCACTTTGCCTTTACTACATAACTGTCCATAAAAACGAGCAATCGGCTTCTCCGATTAACTAAATATACTGCATCAGCTCTCGGGGCTGCCAGTCAACGTCAATACTTCAATAAACGTTCGCAGCAATAACACAAGATCTCCGAGTCAGAGCTTCCCTTTGAAATTTCATATTTCCGTTCCGGAGCGAGAAATGGTTCTAAGCGGTGGTGTATAAATCTTGTCGAGCATCGGACAGCACGCTTGGCCGCCCGATGGAACACGAATTTAATTAAAAGAGCCAAAAGAGATACCAATTGGCGAGTGACTTCAATTGGACAGCGATGCCTCAACAAACTGAACGATTTGACTAGACACCTGCGACTTTCCGTCGTACCTGTTCCTCTGTTTTCTTAACAAACAGGAGAGGAAGAAAAAACAAGGAAAGAACGAACTTATTATTCTCGGCCAGTTCTGCTAATTGTTCCTTGGTCTGTCTGGGAAGCTTGCGTCTTCATTTCCCCGGAAACTTCGCTTAAAAATACTATCTTTGGCAATGCGACGTGACCTAACTAGACTTATGCGCGCCCACCTGTCCCCGTGTGCACCTCTGTGATCGTTACGCGTACTGTACATGACTCTCGCGTATCCCTGTGTTCCCTGGGCCACGCGTGCTTCCGGTTTCTTCCGTTCATTCCATTTTCCGGCAACGCTTTCCCCCCAATTCATGCAATTTTATTTCCCGTTCGCCTCGCTGTCTGTGCGTGGCTCTGTGAAACGATTCCACGTGACGAACGCGATGTTTGCTAAGCTGTCGTGATCGTTCGACGGACAGTGACGCATCATTTATCATTCAATGGTCTCCTCACTTGGCCGCAGGTAATAACAACATTTGCGATGCAGCAGCGAGCCTTTAAAATGACAATTACTGTGCAACGATTAACATAGAATTTCGTTATAAATTAATGCCGTCGAATGTACCAGACATCGGGCCCATTCCGAAATTCTTCCCTCAAACATTCTGATTACGTTTATCGCTAACTTGCTCCATTGCGAGCGTCCTCTCCGAAGATATTATATATATACATATATACACACGTATGTATAACATCTTCGGAGATTCAATCGGCGTGAAAAAAATCTGGCACGCGAGAATCGGACATAAGGCGGAGCTTTTAATTATTTCTCGTTCGGGTTAAACGGATTCCCGTCGAGGCCGGAAGCACGCGAAGCTACTGATTATGATAAAAACGCGAGTACTTTGATGAAGGTTCGTCTTTACGAGTGTTTTGGCAAGATGACGGAGAACCCTTTCGATGCGGACTAACACGTACACAATGCCTACGTATTACATATATTTAACGTCGTTTTATTGTTGCGTGTTTAGGCAACGGTTCACCTTCGTATAATTAAATGGGTGTACGTGCGATGCGTGTCTTTTCTCTTTTCTCTTTCTTTGCCGCGGACGCGATTCAAGGTACAAAGTTGCCCTCCTCTCAGAGGCTGCTACCGTACTCGCTCGATCTTCGCCGATCGATGTGCTTCGTGTACGTCTCCGAGTATATGGTCTTAGTGCGGTCGTCGTACCTGAAAGCAGAAACGGAAGGTGGTAAAAGGAAATACGTCGCGCTTTGTTCGATGGCGATTATGAGAACGGGGATTATGTTCACTGTTTGCTCGCGTTTGCACGATTGGCCCTTGATAACGAGGCCGGCGTGTACGTACGTAATACCACGCGGCGAAGCAAACAGCGACGTGATATTGACAGTAAAGAGGAGATAAGTAAATAAATTCTGAAACGATTTATGAATGGAATTATTGATAAGAAAACGGCATTGTTATAGAGAAATTTTGTTACGTTAGCTTGATGATGTGTTCATTTTCCTTCGAGTTTTATTCTTAAAGAGTTTTTCCATTTTCCTTCTCTTTCTCTTCTTCTTTTTCATTGGGGAAACGCTTTTGTAATACGTCGCGCGATTCAGTTTTTATTACCCTCGGTGTATGAATGAAAAATCCAATCGACGTCTTTCTTCCTTTGATATATACAACGAAAAATGTCAAGTAAGGCAATAGAAAGGAATGTTCAAAGGAAATTGTAAATTGAAGCTTGGGGAGGGAGGCATTTAATTTAGTTTACGACGCCTAAACGCGACATAAAACGCGATTCACTTCCGCCGATGCAAATTGCTCAAACTATATGTTTGCATTAGCCCGTTTATTCGAGCCGGTCGGAGGTAATTTATTTCGCCCTATAGCTGCTTTACGACCGCACTTTAAACGCATGTTGGAAAGGACAAAACGTGTAAAATAGGGGTGGGGGTGAAATTGAAAGCAACCAGAGCGCACGTATTTTCAGTGCAACCAACGTCCCATTGGATGTATTTCGAAAAGGTGTTTTTCAATTTCAAGCGAATCGTAATTAATTTCTCGGCCGTTGCAATAAATAAATAATCATCGTACACATTTAATCTGTATTTTTTAATTGCAACATATGCAATCTCTTTTAAAAGGGAAACACCTGCATCGAACGCCGTTTACATCGTCGGGAGATATCTTCATTAAACGAAAGACTAAAAGCGTTCCGTAACGGTGGCTCCGGTGCTTGCAATTTCCACACGAGATAGAAGGTTAACTTCGTCGTAAAGTTTCGCGAAAAACCTGGCTGAACCGGCTTCATGTAATCGAAGTTCGCGAGACCGGTAAGTCCCTCATTTTACGAGAGGGCCACAGTCGAATAGTAGATAATTGTTTCACGAAACTTCTCTAAAAAAGAGAAAGGGAAGAAAACAAGCATACAGTAACTAAAATACTTAGCAATAGATTCTTAACAACAACGTCCTCGTATTCGTGTATTCAGCTAGAGGATATTACTTATTTATTTATTTATCTGAACGGGAAAGATAAAACCCATTAATTCACAAAGTATATGATATTTACATCGTGGTGACACAGTAGAACTGACAGACGAGAAACGAATTAAAATGCAGTATTATGCATTATACCAAATTGGTTTCATGAGGCAGACAATTTTTTGACATTAATTGGCAGAAGAAGTTAGCAATTTAACAATCATGAAATTGAATTCTAGTTAACATCGATCGGTACGAGCATTCGTCAGACTGTCAAAGTTGTTTAACAAGAGTTTCATTGCTGATCTTTCACTGCTTGAATAGCGCCAGGTGTTTCCTGTCGCATTTTTGTCTACTTCAAGAAAAATCACTTTAGGGGTGAGTTAAGGGAATGCAGGATAGGGTACGTGCTTCTTGAGTTACGCTCGTGTTCGTGTGAAGAAGTCGGGCATCCGGTTCTCTGCTCGCCCTACTTTACCCTTCGTGAAATTAAAAGTAATGTCCCACCCTCCTTGCCTGGCCATTTCTAATCACCGTTTTATAGCGTTTCATTGTACCACGGATTCTAGTTGCGTTGAGATTCCCGACAACGATTTTTATGGTGCAATCTGGGTAAAGTATTGAAGAAAATACGAGGCGAGACTTCTCTTGGTTTTTTTTTCTCTTTAAACAATCGCGGATGAAAGAGATATATTGTTCCAGGAATATTGCAAACGATCAAACATATTTGTACAATAGAATTTCGCTCGGAAATTTTGTATAAAATACAATTGAATTGCTCATCACATACTCGGGCATTTAATAGTTTCGATATTATAATAACGAGAGAGTACGAAATAATTGTAAAGCGTGATTTAACAAAATTAGTTCCATGTTAAAATGTAACTGATCGTTAATTACTTCTTCAAACGAACTGGGTACGAAATATTTTAATAGCCTGTTGCTCGCGAAACGTTTTAATAATTATACAAATTGGCGGGACTACGACAACTTTCATAATTCATTTGCGCCATGTCAGAACTTTGCCGTGGATAAGTATAGGATGGAAGAAATACTACACAATGTTAGTATTAATATTGAAGAATATATATTTATATTAGAAAACACAAACGAGTAATACACACACTATATATAAAGTACTTTGAATGCTAGACGCAACTGGGGGGATGCGATCGTCGCACACACCCTATATAAACGGCGAACCACATGTACGCCACCACGAGTCCTTGTCTAGAACTACGATCGGCGCTACGCGCCATAACGGGCATATCGATCTAGATCATAGTCTACGCTCGACACTCCCCCTATCGATTTGTCCGTTTATCCAAACCCATCAACGTAACACAATGTTCATGCTTGTGCCTTGTGAGCGATTTAGTCAGAATGTCAGCCTTCATTTCTTCCGTTCTTACAAATACAATCTTAACATCGTTATTATTAATTGCGTCTCTTATAAAATGAAATCTTAAATCTATATGCTTACTCCTACCATGATAAACGCAGTTCTTAGATAACTGAATTGCACTCTGATTATCACAATAAATAGTAGGGGTTACATCTACGCAATTTGACAACTTCATGTGTCTTAATAATCTTTTAAGATAAATCATTTCTTTAGCAATTTCCGTTAGGCCCATATACTCTGCTTCCATTGTAGATAACGCTACAGATTTTTGCTTTTTAGTTTCCCAACTAATGGGACCATTTGCCAACATTACTACATAACCAGTGCATGACTTACGGTCATCTAAATCACCGCCCCAATCTGCATCAACATATGCATTCATCAAAACGGCGCTCTTTTCATAACATATACTATATTTTTGCGTATCCTTAATATACCTCAACACCCTTTTTGCTAATTGCCAATGGACAATGCCAGGATTAACACAATATCTGCTGAGTATATTTGCTGCAAAGCACAAATCTGGGCGTGTAGCATTAGCTAAATAAATTATACACCCCACAAGTTCTCTATACGGTTTATTTTGCATTTCCTGTGCTTCTTCTTTTGTAAATGAGTTCATATTTCTATTAATTTTAATATTTGATTCTATTGGAGTAGCTACTGACTTACAATCTGTCATTCCAAACTTATCTAACATTTCTTTAACATACTTTTCTTGACTAAGATACATTAGACCAGTTGAACCAACTCTCTCTACGCTTATACCCAAAATACTGCTCAATGGACCTAAATCATGTATTTTGAATTTATCTTTTAAAACTTGCTTCCTCGCATTTAGCTTATCTAAATTGTTAGAAGATACAAGCATATCATCTACATATATTACAATTACTAAGTCACTATTTTGATCTATGTCTACATACACACATGGATCTGCGTCAGTCTTCTTCATACCTATGCTTATTAAGAAATTGTTGAGCTCCTTATACCACTCTCTACCTGCCTGTTTTAGACCGTACAAGGGCCTCTTAAGTAAACATACTTTACTTTCTTCTTTCCCTACCATGAACGCATCAGGCTGTTGCATATATATCTCATCACTTAAATGTCCTTGCGTATAGGCAGTTACCACGTCCATCTGATGTACATATCTTTCATTCTGCACACACGCAGCTAAGAAAGTACGTATAGTTTCATAACGTGCAACAGGTGCAAACACCTCTTCAAAGTCAATACCTGCACGCTGTTCATGTCCACGCACTACCAATCTGGCCTTGTATCTCTGTATACTTCCATCTTGATTTCTTTTAATCTTGAATACCCACCTATTTGAAAATATCTTTTTGTTGATTGGTCGTTCCACTAGTTGCCAGGTTCCATTTTCCATCAGTGAATCGTACTCCGACTGCATTGCTTTTAGTCATAAGTCCGCATCATCTCTAGTCAACGCCTCTTCAACAGTAACTGGTTCATCCGGTGCATTAGCTGATGTTTCTCCATTCAAAACATTGTATAATTTCTTTGGCCTTCCAGCTTTCCCTGTTCTCAATAACTTTGGCCTGCCTGGACCTCTTTTTTCTTGCTGACTCGTTGTTGTTGGAGTATGCCAGTCATCCTGTATATCTCCATCTATGCCACCTTCATTATCAATAGCTTCCTCGGGTTCTGTAAAATGTGAAACTACGTCCGGGTTAATAAATGTATCGGATTCATTTTGACTCAATTCGGTTAATTCATTAGCAATTTCTTCAGTGAACCGAACATCTCTGTGCTTTATTACAATCTTGGTCCCAGGTTTCCATAATCTATACGCTTTTGACTCAGTGGAATAACCCACCAGAATATAACTCTCCCCTTTTGGTTCTAATTTATTTCGCCCGGGTCTCTTTTTCAGCGCAACCACTTTGCTTCCAAATATACGCATAAACCCAACGTAGGGTTTTCTGCCAGTCCAGTCTTCAATAGGTGTAATATCTTCTAAAGATTTGGAAGGGCATCTATTTCTAATAAACACTGCTGTGCTGACAGCTTCTGCCCACAATGTTTTGGGCAGTTTCGATTGCATAAGCATGCATCTAGCCATCTCCATGATGGTACGATTTGCACGCTCTGCCTTTCCATTCTGCTGTGGCGTATACTCTACGCTCAGCTGGCGACGAATCCCCTCCGTTTCCAAATACCTGCTAAATTCCTGCGATATATATTCTTTTGCGTTGTCAGTCCTTAATTTTTTAATTCTCCTTCCCGTCTCCTTTTCAACGCGAGCTTTATAGTTTTTGAACACTGTCAAGACGTCAGAACGTTGTTTCAACATGAAAACCTCAATATAATTAGACTTATCATCTATGAACGTTACGAAATATTTGGCACCTCCCAATGAAGGCACACTAAACGGTCCACAAATGTCGGAATGCACCAAGTCCAGTACACACTTACTTCTATTGTGCGACTTTTCAAACGGCAATTGATGTATCTTGCAATGGTCGCAGATCTCACATGGGGGTCTCTCAATAATTGAAGTAATGTTCATACCCTCTACCATGTTACCTTTATTTAATTTATTCAGATCTTTGAAATTTAAATGACCATACCTCTGATGCCATCTCATTTGTTTGTCATCCATCGTCGAAACTTGCTGCGCCATGGTGTCTGTTACTGTGTGGTTCTCACGCACCACATACAGTTTACCTTTCCTCTCAGCCTTGAAGACCATTGACCCATCCTTGCGTTTCACAGACGCAGATTCTTTTTGGAATTCTACTGTGAATCCATTATCTGTGATGCACGACACCGATAACAAATTGTTCCGGAACTCAGGAACTAATATTGTTTTTTGCAATCTGATTCGATTTCCAAAATTTAAATTAATGTCACCCGTTCCAGCTGATTCCACGTGATTATCCGAAGCCATGAGTACCGTATTCGTTTCCCGCGCATCTATGAAAGAAAATCTTTTGGCGTCATTACACATGTGACTAGTGGCGCCACTGTCTAAGCACCATGCTGCCGATCTTTCCAGTCCGGCCGACAACACCTCCGCAAACATGGCGTCCACCCTTTTACTCTCGTAATTTGGTTTTCTCCCTAGTCTGCATTGGTTCGATCTATGGCCCACTTTTCCGCAATTAAAACATTTCCCTTGGAATTTCGTTTTCGGAATCGCTCCCTTCTGATACACGTTGCTATTCTTCTTTGTATAATTCTTCACGAATAAAGCGTCGTTGTTTTGTGGTTCTTCGTCTTGGGTCCTATCTCCGCGTCTAGCTTCCTCTTCGATTAACTTGCTTTTCAAATTACTGACCTCCGGTATTGTGTCTCTCGATTCTATGGCGACTCGAAAATTTTCATATTCTTCAGGTAGCGAATTTAGAAGCATGATGGATAATAGTTCCTCTGGTACCTTTATCCCTGCCTCTTCCAGCTTCTCCGCCGTATTTACAAATTCGCCTATATACCTCGTCATTTTTTGATGCGGCTCTTTCTTCATTCGGTATAATTGTTTATATAAAACCGCTTTTCTTATTGGACCTTTCGATTCGTGTATATCTTTTAATGCGTCCCATGCTTGTTTCGACGTAGTAGCCCTTTTAATATTATTTAATTGATTCTCGTTCGTACTTAATATTATGAGAGCTAGCGCCTTCTCGTCTTTCGAAGTCCATTCAACTTCGTTTCGTTCATTTTTGACGCTAGTCCCATTTACATACGCCCACAATTCATTACACACTAGCACACTCTTCATTTTAAGCTTCCACGATTCATAATTGTCGTCGGACAATTTTTCAATGTGGCACGAGCTATGCATAGTGGCCATTTTGTAAGCGTCCCTTTATTCTTCTTTTCTAACTTCCTTTTCTTTATCCTTATACAAGTCCTGGGCCCATAACCTGTCAGAACTTTGCCGTGGATAAGTATAGGATGGAAGAAATACTACACAATGTTAGTATTAATATTGAAGAATATATATTTATATTAGAAAACACAAACGAGTAATACACACACTATATATAAAGTACTTTGAATGCTAGACGCAACTGGGGGGATGCGATCGTCGCACACACCCTATATAAACGGCGAACCACATGTACGCCACCACGAGTCCTTGTCTAGAACTACGATCGGCGCTACGCGCCATAACGGGCATATCGATCTAGATCATAGTCTACGCTCGACACGCCAGAAATTGCGAGGAATTACATGTAGCGTGCGACTTTCAGCGAAGAATAGAGTCACATGCGATCACGTTACCAAACGGAAGAAAAGCGACTCGCAATATTGGACGAGTTAATTATTAATTAAGCGTGGACGGGTCGCTCGTTTCCCAAAATTTATTTCCGCGCGGCTTGAATCGCGTTATTCCCGCGTATTTAGAATTCTATTGCGAATGCAAAGGTGCAAATTGTTCGCGAATTTTCCGTAACTTTTAACTGTCTTTCGAATTTGCATAATGAAAACCGCAGTTTCGATTGGCGATTCGAATCGTGGGTGGTTTCGCGCAGAATTAAACCGATGATGTTCTACTTTACGCTAAAAACACAGAAACCAATAAAATATTTTTATGAACGAAGAAAAATATAAGCAAATATTGTTATATGATAATGATTAATATGATTGTAATATCTGGAATATTTTCAATTCCCGTCTGAGACAATCGACATCGTGCAAGCGTTTGTAGAAAGTTTAAAATGTATAAGAAATAACGGGGATTATATTTAAACAGAAGGTGGTGCATGCTGGGTGTGGTAATTCGTTTTGTAAAATTTTATAAGGATTTCCTTTCTTTGCATGTTCAAATTTTTAAGGCTACGATTCTCGTATTTCAGGAGTAAACTGCGCATAGTACTTGTTCTACCCGTATTATTAATAACGGCAGACTAGAAAAAAATGTTGCTGCATCGCTGGAATTCTACTTGCTGCCCCCGTTCGGTCTCAAATTTCCCCATTTATTCTCTTACTAATTGCAAGTAAAATAGGAGCAAGGACAAACGGTGCATTTGCAAAGTAGAGAGCGAAATATTTATGAAAAGAAATGGGAACAGGGACGATAAAAGAATTCATTTAAACGTTCGACATTAAGTACACGGCTTATAACGATAACATCTATCATTTGATGCTGGTCGAAAGTTGTCCACTTTAATTTATACCATTTACAATAAGAAAAAAGTGTCTTCAAATAAACATCACCAGGGAAGTGCATTGAAATGAATTCTTAACATCAACAAATCTTACGAATTCTTCAATTCTACTACAGCAACATTGACAACAGATAAACATTAACGAAAGAAACGTCAAAAAAAGGAAAACAAAAAATGAAACAATCGGTCAAGGTCTCAAGTTAACAATCCATAAATGTAGAATAATTATATCTGAATACTTGAAAACGCTTAGATAAATCTGCCTAACCACTGTGCACACAAATGAATATGTCCTCCCACGCTTCGTACGAGAACTAAGCTCGTTCAGACTCGGCTCGACGAAGAGAAGGGTATACAGAGAAAACAGAGAGGGGAAACGAAAAAGCGATAGAATGTGGTGCGTACCTCGACGTGTCAGACCAGATCGTACCTTAGGGACGGTCGACGGAAGTCGAGCGCCTCCAGATCGGACGGCTCTCGTCTACAGAGAGAGCAGAACGCGCACTGCAGTGTGTTCTTGAAGGCTTCTCGGAAGTCGCGATTGAAGTACGCGTAGATCAGCGGGTTCAGCGCTGAATTCGTGTACCCGATCCAGAAGAGGATCGCGACGACGACGTCGGGGCATGGACAGGCCTCGCCGCACAGCGGTGTGATTACGTACCTGCAAATAGCAATGTTTCTTCAGCTCGATTCTTATTTAATAAATCGACTATTTTAAAGATCGAAGTTGTTGCTTCTTTAATTATTTCATCTCTATTTTGTAATTATTATTGAGGTGTTTGTATTGCATTGCGAATTAGGTTAACGGTTCTATAAATGTGACGAGGGATGGAATAATACTTTTGTCATTTGGCATGTATGATAATTATTCTTTGGAACTGTCATTCTGATGTTGACCAAGTGAAGATGTTATTATGAAGCAATTTTTATGGGGCATTGTGATTCTGGAGTTCTATTAAACTTGATTGATACCGTTCGACGTAATCAAGTTATCCCCCACCAATGTATCCGCTTAATTGTATTTTCTCATTCTAACGAGGGCAATTGAATCCATTAAACGAGCATAATACTGATGTGCGTCACGATATTTCTCAGTTTTCACATTGCAATTCGTTGAACAAACAATCTAAAAATACCGTCCGTCTACCCAGAAACGACGAGCAACGACAAGAACTCACAATAACAGCCCATCCACTAAACTATACATCAGATCAAGTAGAACAATTCAATCTCGTAAGAGAATAGATTATCAGACGTTCCGCAATCGATCCGAACGCGGCAAGCATCGATGCCAATGATCCGAACCTTAAAAGCATCCTGAAACTCTGTCCCTCCGGAACGAACGAAAAGAAAGAGGGGAAACAAATAAATAAATAACAGAGACCAATTCTGTAAACGGTACCCCTTACAAAATCTCGATTCCTAAATTGTCAGACGCACCACAAGAAGAACGGCATCCAGCACACTATGAACGTGCCCATGATGATGCCCAACGTCCTCGCAGCCTTGTGCTCTCTCTTCATCTTCATGATATTCTTGTCCTTCGTCGGTGTGTGCAAATGGTCCGTGCTGATCTCGTTCAACGTCAACGTTTTCGACGAGCCGGCGCTGTTCAATTCACCGTTCAAATTATTCAGATCCTTGCTCGGCCTGTGGCTCAGCAGCATCACGTTGCCCATCCTGCTGTGCATCTGTTTCTCCTGTCTGTTCGCCTCTTTGAACACGGCGAAGTACGTTAACGTCATGATCGTGCACGGTATCCAGAAGGAGATACTCGACGAGAATATCGCGTACACCTTGTTCACCTTGAACTCGCACAACTCTGGATGCCTGCGCCTGTGCATGCTGTTCTCCGGCGTGGTGTACCAGCCCATGAAGATCGGCACGAACGAGATGAACGCGGGCATGACCCAGCAGGCGAGCAGCATGTACGCAGCCAGTCGTTTCGTCATGATTATCGGGTACTTCAGCGGCTTGACGATCGCCCAGTAACGATCCACCGAGATGCAGCACAAATGTAGAATCGAACTGGTGCTGAAGTAAACGTCCAACGAGTTCCACACGTCGCACATGAAGTAACCGAACAGCCACCTCTCGGTGATTTGCACGCTGGCGTTGAACGTCATGGCGAACATCGCGACAAGCATGTCAGCCAGGGCCAGGGACACCACGAAGTAATTGGTGATGATACGTAGCTTCCGGTGTCTCATGACGGACACCATCACCAGGAGATTACCGAACACAGCCGTGACGATGATGGAGCCCAAGAGGCAACCCTTGGTGATCGTAGCCGGCACGGACCACTTTTGCTCGTTCGAGTAGCTGCTGTTGGCGAACTGGCTGTCCTCGGTCGAGATGACGTTCAACAGGGTCGTCACGTCCACCGAGGACACCACCTCCGTCGACTCGGGGCTCGTCACGATCGTCGTCATGCTCGGCCAGCGCACGGTACCGCGGGTCTTCTCCCTTGGCCTCGATCCTCTTCGTCGACCGGAAGGAGGGACACCGGCGTCCTCCTTAGGTCACGGACGTGCCAACGAGCCGACGTACCAGGCTGGCCTTCATCTTCCCGCTGCGGAAAGGTCTTTGCCTCTTGCCAAGTCGCCTGCACCCTGGGACGCTTGCCAGCGTTATCACTGGGACAGTGTTTCTTTTTTCGTTTTTTGTTTTTGGTGAGGCCGATTTTTAGGCTGAGAGTCCCGTCGTGTCTGGCTGTAGATTGGCTGATTCACTTCGCGTGCCCTGGAGGATACTGTTGGGGGGTGATCTGGAAAAGAAAGGGGTTGATGCGGTTGAGTATCAGGATAATATTATAATATAATAAATAATATAATAATATTATATTATATATCGCATTATATAATATACTATAACTCAACATTTTGGATGATTTGCAAATCAGAATAAGTGAATCACAGAATACCGAAACGGAATATGTATACTGAATCAGGAAACAGTACATAATTTTAAAATATTTGCAAAATTTTAATGACTAATTTTATATTCCGCATTATTTAGACATTTATGAAAGTATTTCGATTTTAGTCCAATATTCTTCAATTTGGCCGCATTGTGCGGTGATTGGAATAGGTTTTCTTGAAGAAAGGGCGATGTTATTATCTTTTATTTATTTGGCGGTTATTTCTCCCTTGGTCTTTTCATGGGCAAGATATTTCAATGATTTCCTTTCGGGATTTATTGACAGGAAGTGAGGGGGCAAACGGCGGATTGAATGGAATGATTTTACGGTATTTTAACGTTATATTGAAATTCTCGTCGTCTCGAGACAGGCGTTCGAGGCGAGAGGGATATCAAACACACTAGACGACCCACTTTATTCGATTTGTTTGTACTACTTGCTTAATCTACTCAATCCATTAAATTCGTTCGGACTATTCAACTTATTCCCGTTTGCACGGCTCTATGACGTGCCAGTGGATTCATCTGTCACGAGTATTTTTCTTTCGAAAAAGACGTGCACGATTGACGAAATTGTTCACACGATACTGAAACGTATTTGTAAAATATTGTAGATTAAATAGCAATTTCTATAGAACATGATTTCAAACTGTAATACGTGATTATAGGAATTTAATAAGTATCTGCAGATTTGTATGGGTAAGTTTGAACGTGCAAAAATATTTTTCGCGACATTTAGTAGGTACTCCATCGTTCATCATTTTATAATATATATTTTAAGGTAAAAATATATTAATGAAGTCTATGGTTTCAGATTCTATTATGAAATGTTGCCTGTTGTATGATAGTTTTCGCATTGTACACAGACAATCAAATTAATATTATTACAGTAACAAACGATATAGCACATCATTATAATATTCAATGGTACAATGTTTCCACTACGAAACTACGATTTCAACATTGGAACTAAAATTTCCAACCCAGGTGTAACATAATATCCGATCATTAGTGATAACATAACATTACATTGTTTCGGAATCAGAATTAATCAAATATATTCGGCTATTATAATTTACCAAAAAATCGCAATTCACAATCACGAAAAAACCTCGAAGCCACTAAAAGTTCGCGTAATTAAAAACCACCTTCGCCCCTTCAAAGTAATACTCATTCAAACTCATCGAACTCGCCAGCCAAAAGTAACAGTTCACCTGAAAGTGCGACTTTAACCGACTGCGCGAGACATACGCGGAGAAACATTCTGGATATAAAATATTCCCACGCGTAATTGTTGCAAAAAGAAATATCCAGAAGAAATGTCCGAAGGACCAATCCACCTCTCCAACGAAACCGAAAAATTCGCGACTCAAAAGAAGCGAAAAATATGAAGGGGAAAAGTAGGTAACCGTATCAGACAAAGACCTACGACCATTCCAGCGTTCCACCCACTCAACCCGCCGCGACGCCCTTCTGTAAAGCGTCGCAGAGTTTCCCGATTGTCACCACTCAGAAACGAGGACGCGCCGGAAGAATGGGCGACCTTGAAATGGAACCCTCTTTTTCTGCCGCCGTCGTCTGTCGTCTCCGGCTTCGTTGACCGTGTCTCGACATGGCCATGTCAAGTACACCCCCGTTCCGTCCGTGTAATTTATGATCCGCTATTTTTGCGGTGCATTTGGGTCAATTATTCCAACCGGCGAGCGTGCTAGCGTCGCGAAATCCGCGACTCTACCGATGAAATACAAACCCTCCCTTCCCCTACACACCCCTGCCCCCGAGCCCGTTCATTGCCAGACGGAGAAAGCCACTCTCATTCGTACCGTGAAAAAACCAAGAACCAGAGCCAGAGATTCCTGACTAACACCGTTTGACCGCTTCAGCCCGTCCTCCACTTTGGCCTTCGACGTTTTGTCTCGCGACCTTTCACCGGGTCACGTTCCGCGGGAGCCTCGAGGTACTTTCGCGTCCAAATTCTGGTTTGACGGATGTTTGATGGATGTTGGTCAGATGTTTGACGGATGTTTGTCAGATGTTTGACGGATGTTTGACGATGTTTGACCGGGGGCAGGGCGTAGGTAGGATGGTTTGAGTAACGGTGATCGGTTTCGGGTGATTGGCAGTTATTGTTTCGATAGTTTTAATGGGACTACACAATTTTTTGTTTAATGAACAGTTTCATTGTCGTCTGGTGAATCGATTTTATTTCGATTACAGTACGTAGATAAAGTATAATGGAATTGGATGCTGTTGACATTGAAATGGAGAATTTCGTGGAAGATGGTGAACAATTTATTTATCTTGCTATTATTTCTCGTTTTCTATAACTATTTTCGATCGACAGTTTTAAAAAAGTTCAATTTGAAGTAGGCAATTTGGATTTGGAGTTAATTTTGTACTGTTATTGGTATAGGTTTGAGTTTGAAATTTTGATTACAGGTGAAAAGTTTTGAAAGGTTTTACATTCCTATTAATTTTTGCTTTATTTCTGTAGTTCCTAGGATAGATCTAACTTTGTGCAGGGTTTTGTACTGTATGTAGAAGTGTCATTTCAGGCGTTACGTTTGATTAATTATTACCGTATGAGAATGAAAAATGATCCTGATGGATGGTTTCACTCTGCATCCTACTATTAATCATTGTTTTACAGTATGTACTAATGGATCTTGGTCGTGTCATTGTTAACTTCGATTATAAACGATATCTTCAAAGTCTGACTCCTCACAGTATTCAATCCATTTGTCAATCACTCATCATTTCGCGAAATATCGAAAAGAAGCTTGTATAACACAATTGTTATACTATCTTCCATGCACCGACAAGTATTGTACTTTGTTCATTTACATCATTGTAATTCAAGGACGCCTGAAACGCGATAAATAAATGCCAAATAAATTGCAACTTTTCTAATCCAACAAAATTAATTACTCCTTATTTAGCTCAAACGCGAAAAGGAATAATATAATAAACCGAGGCTCTTACACATTTGAAAAGCATAGAAACTATATTCAAATATATCCCAACGAAGGAATACAAAAATATCCAGAACATTAGGATCCCAAACGAAAAATGTCCAAAGTCTTAACAGAAATGAATAAAAATTTCCAGAGCATCAACCTCCCCAAATAAAAATCACCGTACAGTATGCCTATCTCTGTACGTTGTCTGCGAACCGAATTATATACCCGCCCTTGCAATAATCCGCAGAAACGGAAGCAGGGAAACAGTCGCGCGAGGGGTCATTTATCTTCCCTAGCCAGACGTGTCATCAGCTGCAATATTCCTCAAGAAGTCTCCCTTCCGTTGTTTTGGACCGCAGAACCGTCACTCGCAACGCGACTTCGTGGCCAAGAAATAACGCTGACAGCCACTTTAAACCTGTCCCCGTATTACACAGCACCTGGGGCGACATTGGAGAACGCGACCTTCACGCGACGTCGTTGAAAGAAAAGCTCAAGGGTGCCGTCTTTCGTCGACGGTATACGTTGCTCGAGGGCGAGGATAACCCCTTGTTCGTGGCGATTAAAGCGGCTAAGATTACGCCTCCGTTCAGGCTGCTTTAGGTCTAGGTTAAGGCTGACTGGCGTTATTTCTTTGCACGTGCTTTTGAGGTCATTTCTTGTTATCGATCGACGAAAACTATTTGACGATTGATACAATTTTTGTTCTCCAGGGCAAAATAGTCTTTACCAAGAATGTGAAGTTACTGTTATGTTACTGGTTCTTCTACTGTGACAGTTTGTTGATACTGTTGCTTTACAAGCCATTACTGTTTTCTGGAAGTGCACAATTTTTTAAAGACGAAGTAATTGATTTCACTTTCTAAATTATTCGACGTAGTGTATATACAGTATGCGCCTGTGTTTAAAAGAATTTCTGTCAATTATTCTGTTTGACCGTATTCTATGGGCCAATGTTTACTTTGATTTTGAAAATATTACTGCCTAATAGATAAACCGATGACCAACTATTTACAGCTGTTGAAATTCAACTATTATTTAAAGAAGGAAATTCGAATCGTCGAATCAGTAGTACAAACTTGAACTAACTAAGCTCAATCGCAAGTTGACGCTCACAAACCAAAACCTTCTTCGTACATCCCTCAATTCTTTATTTTATACTTAAAACAAGCCATGGCGCAATCGCTCAATTCACCCAAACGAAACACTTCCAGCAAATCACGAAAACACGAAATTCCTTTCGCGAACTGAATACAACAACAAAAAAATCACCTCGAACTCCAATCTGCCGAAACTTTACGAATTTCCCTGTCCGGTTACCACAAACCATCGAAAGGTTTCTGAAAAAACAAATAAAACCACCCCGTTGATACTTCGGACCACTGCGTGGCTCAGTGCCATCAATTCGATCTAATCCACTGGAACTAGGAAAAATTGTACCACGTTGGAACGTTCGCGGATTCGTCGTGATATTTCTCTGATTGGCTCGTGATCTGCCCCGATCCTCGTTGTAGGCCGATATACCGCTGACGCGAGCATGCCATCAGGGCTGACAGAACGGGGAACGTTGTCTCGGGCAGGAAAAATTTGATAATGTCACCCCCACGGAAAAGGCCACGATCGATTCCAATTTATCCTTCCGGTTGAAACGTTTCTCAACGATTCATGGCCGCAATTGCACGCTGCAGCGTCCGCAACACGTGATCCGTTTGCTCTATTTCACCGGGGCGGGGAACTCGATTCCCTGGAAGCGTAAATCCGATTCGTATCGAACATTTTCGTGTCTCGTTCCAGTAGAAACAATTGGACAATCCGTAGGCAGGATTATCTTTAAGCAGCACTGTCCAATCGTGAACCGATGCGATTTTAAGTGAATTCTATGGGGTGTCGCGGAAAGATTTGTTCAATTTTAAAGTACCGCGGGGTAAATGTTTCGTGTACGTCAAAATTTGTTTCTCACGATATCGATCGCAGCGTTAATAGAAAGATCTTCGTGCGTATTCGAAATTCTAACGGTGTGTTTGAAAAGGCGATTCAGCTTTGTCTAGAAAATGAATAAATTGGAACATATATTTGCCTCGCTGTGTATATTATTTGATTCGCTATTAATAATAGTAGAACACGAATAATTTATTCCTCTCGTTTGAGAGAAACTCAAAATCGAGGTCGAACGGAAAGATATCGTCTTCCAGGCGAAACAGGAACAGCAAGAAAATCGTCTTGACTCATCGAAACTTTCTTAAAGTGCATCCTTCCCGAACAATCTTATCGGCGTATATAACTATAACGACAAACTTTTATCTCGCTGAATTTCGTTCACTCGATTATGGAAAACTGTTATTTAAATTTTAAGCACTTTGAAATTATACGAAACTAGCTCCATGTACACCTTTATCGTAGTTTATGTTTTACGCTGGAACTCGATTTAGATATAAATAATGCATTGCTATATATATAGGGCCAATTTTAATTGATTTGTTAATAGATTGTCTAATTGTAATATGAAGGTGACGATGATTGACGCAATGTAATTGGATATATTAAAATGTTTCAATTTTGTGAGATGTAAATAATAAGGTGAAGCTGAGTCTGCTTTATATAGGTGAAAATATTGACACATATATTCGTATTCATCGTACATTGTAACACCAAGCACCGATGGCAATTTTCCTTTGCAGTCAGCAACAACGAGGGAAACAAAACCGGCCAAGTCCCGCCAACAATAACGTACTCGTAACAATGGCGACACGAAACGAGGTCAAAAATGTATTTAATTACAGAACTAGCACGTCAAAAGCCCCAAACAGTATCCGAAGTTCCAAAATTTCGTCATATAATTTTCGTTTCAAGCTCCAACTAATATTATCAAAGAAAGATACGATTATATAAATATTGATCGCCTCGCAAATAAAATTCTCCACTAACAATATAAAAGTGTTCCTAAGAAAGTCATTTCTTTCCAGCAAATTACTTTTTTAATAATTAACCAGAAGTTTTGTAAAGGAAACTTCAGTGTTTTATGTTTAAAATATACTCCCTTTGTCTTGTTCGACAAACAGCAATTAAATAAAATTTTACCTCCTTCAACAACGTACACTCATTCCTTTAAACAAATCGTTTTATCCCAGTAAATAGTCCGTATAAAATTCTTACAAAATTGATTCAGCAAGTAATTAATCATTCCAGTATTCTTCTTTGAACAATCACTTCCCTCAACGAGCTCAAAACAAAAGGGCAAGAAGAAACAGATAAATAAATTTCCACCTCTTCCTTCGACAACGTAACTCATTCCTTTAAACAAATCGTTTTGTCCCAGTAAATAGTCTATATAAAATTCTTACAAAATTGATTCAGCAAGTAATTAATCATTCCAGTATTCTACTTTGAACAATCACTTCCCTCATCGAGCTCAAAACAAAAAGACAAGAAGAAACAGATAAATAAATTTCCACCTCTTTCTTCGACAACGTAACTCATTCCTTTAAACAAATCATTTTATCCAAGTAAATAGTCCATATAAAATTCTTGAAAAATTAATTCATCAACTAATAACTCATGCCAGTATGCTGCCCCTCGTAGAGTTAAAATTCCAACGAACAAGAAGAAACGAAGAAATAAAATTCCATCTCCCCTTCTAAACGTGCAGTCATGAACTTGTCGATTCAAATATTCGCCTACTCGTCGAAATAATTCAGCCGGGGACAAAAATCGAATCACTTAATCGCGACCGTCGTGCGAATCGCCCTCGAGCGTCTCCGGTCTAACAATAAGTAGAATTCACTTGGCCGATGGCGGTCACAGAGCAAGGACAAAAAGCTCGCGGAATTCGATAGATCAATGACGAAGCTCGGCCTCGTGCCGCTTCATCCGGGCGACGCTTAATGAGAATTTCTCGAATTTCCGATCGCTCGCGAGCCGGTCCCTTTTGTATCGTCGCTAATTCTCCATCCGCCATGGCCCCCCATAAATCCACTCCGTCGTGCGCTGCGGAATTGAGACAGGGAATTCCGGTTGCCCGTTCCCCCAATGAAATTCCGGCGACGCTTCTTGCTGGATCCGCCGCACTTCCGGGAGTTGACTTCCTTTCACGCGGGGCACACACTCACGCGCTTACTCCCCGTTTTTCCATACAATTTTTCTTCCTATGCGTTTGTTCATTCCTTGAGCAGTTTCCCCGTTTTTCTCCGAGGTGACTGTCTCGCTTGATTATCCCCCCCTCTTTCGTTTCTTTTGATTTTTGTGCTTTAAGTTGACTTTGCATGCTTCTTCGATACTGCGTGAGAAGATTCTCTTGGGTCTTTATTTCCCTCCTTTTTTCATTTGATTTTTCTGTTTTAAGTTTCTTTTTTATGATTTTTCTCTGCATGAGAATGTTCTCTCGCGCGATGATTTTACTTTTTTCTTTTGGAACTTCTTTTTACGATTTCTTTTCCCTCCCTTTCTCTTTACAGGGATATTCTCTCACGGGCTTGTTCTGTTTTTCTTTTTGACTTCCTTTTGTGTTTATTTTTTCCCTCGGCTTTTATCAGTATGGGGATAGTCTTGCAAGGATTTGGTTTTTTTTATTTCGACCTTTTCTTAAGGTGGTTTTTCGGCTTTCCTCGTGTATCACAGGTAAAAATTGGTAACGTAAATGGGGGTTTATATTATTGTTTCGATTACAATGAAATCTACAACAAAATTATTTGGATAATTATTTTGTACACATTTCAATACCAAGATGCCAATGTACAAAATTGTACTATTGATTGAAGAAAAGTTGTTCGTAATTTAAATATCATACAAATCAGAGTACTCAGTGCCGTAATTTTAATACCAATAACGTAAAGTTTGCCTCAATTTCATTTCCAGCTGTACATAACATTTTTCACCTTTTTTTTCCATTCAATGTGTACAATTACCCATACGACGTACGTGAAATCGCCAAATGTGCAAGTGGCGGAAAAGTTACTTTGAAGCGAAATAAAAAATTTTCTGAATATTTTCCACCATTGACGTTACTTTCCCTTTGTGGATTAACGCATCGCAAATCCAAGCCGAATGCCACACACAGGTAGTATGGTATTGCGGGCTGGTTTCGCGAGTCAAGTGGCGTTCACAATATCCTTGTATCGCGTACCAGCATATTACACGGTGTAGATTTGAACAAGCTGTACGTACGATACTGTCAATTGCAGCAGCGCACAGACAATTACTGCGCTACTGCACTCATGTTAAAATCGAGGAAGCACAGATAAAAGTTTGTAATACCTCTTCCTTTTTGTTTTTCTACTTTATCAAAAATTGCGTATCTATTAATTCGATTGCAGTACGTAGATAAAGAATCGTGATGTACATTATCTATTATCGAAGATAACCCCCACTTTCCCATACTCTGTTTTCCAATATAAAGGAGTCTTAAAATGAGTCCAGGTAGAATGCTGCACGAGATTTCGCATCCAAGTTTCATGATCCATTAATTTTACCGTCAAGTATATATAAATATTAATCCTGGAAAATTACGTTACTCGGAAAGAACGCATCGTATCCCAAGAAGTGCAGTAAATGTCGTGAAATTCTCCACAATATGAATTATTAATAAGAGTTTGTTATATCACCCGCAACGCAATATCATGTTTAATTAAGTATCGATAAAAGAAAATAAACGGAGAAGAAATAAAGGTCGGGCGAAAGGTGAGTTACGGGCAAAGTTCGATCTCCTCTCTTTTTATCGACCTTATCGGCGTTGATTCCCCATGTGCGCTTAACGACCTGTATCTCGATTAATCGCGAGAAATCGGCCAGGGTGGTTCTTATCGAAGTTCGGTGGAACTGCAGAGGGTAGCAGTGCAATGGTGCCGCCCTCCTTTATCTCGCAGGAGTGAAAAATGGCGCGATTTATTGCGGTGGTTTTGGCTGTTATCGTTCGTCTTTTGATACGGATAAAAATCACGAAGAAAAGAAGGAAAGGTTAACGTAAAACGCGAGTTAATTGTTACTCGACGTTCGACCCCGTTGCTTATCATACAGCCATCTCGAGTTTCCGAATGAAAAGATTGTGCAGAAATTTTGAATAGATCTGTTGAGGTAACAATTAAATATTAGGAAGTATTGTTTCTTTAGGAGAAATATATTTTTCTGGACAATTTTAATGATAGTTTTGATGACATTTTGATAATCTGATATTAAAATTATGATATTAAATAATACATACATTAGAAGCCACGTTAATTTATAATACTAGTTCATTTCACGTATCGGCTTTCGAACGAAACTCTATAAAGCACAAGAGGAATATAATCTCTTCTAATAACTGAAGACTTTCCTATGCTAATCAATATCCTAGTGTCTGGCCGCACGGGGCATAATCTACTTAACACTTCAAATACAATTAGTAACCCAATAGGATATTAACCCCTTAATTTAAATTCCCCGATTGCAAATCATTAAATTATTGTACTATATAATTCTTGCAAAATTAATATACCCAAAGTTCCCGATTAAATAAACCCATTATCAAATGCTTCAACAAACTCGCCAACGAATCGCTGTTCGTTAATACGAGTATACTGAAACTAATCGGTCCTCGAACTGAACGTTTAAAGCTCGCAATCGTTCAAGTATTAATTAAGGCAAGTTACGAGCGGCTGAATATATCCATGGCGATTTTAAACTGTGTATTCCGTGCAATCGGTGAATGAGCTCGCGTCAGTTTCGTGTTTCATCGTGCTCGATGAATGGCAATATTATCGAGTGTTACAAACCGAATCACTCCTTGACGATTTGCCGTTCCCTGACAAATACGTCTTCGGGGATACTATGAAAAAGAAGAAGGAAAAAAGTATCCAATCACGGTGGCTCAGCTGCTTCAATTCGACCTGATTTCGAATTATATCCCTTTTCACGGTCAACGATCTACGATATCAGTTGGATGAAACATCGTCCTCTACCATCCGCTGATAAGAGCGCGATAAATCATGTGACGTCTTGGACGAGTGAAATATACACTGGTTGCTCGTTCAATTAATGGAGCTTTTAGCTCGAACCGAGGGAATTTATGGCCGTACAGTATGTATTTTGTTTGCCAGCCGACAGAATATTATTCGAGGCATTACCCCTGACTAATTTTCATTGGGATACAGTTGGAAAGCTTGGAGGTGTCGAAGAAATCGGCGAAAGCAACGTGACAAAGATATGCTATACAATATAACCGTTTCCTTGATATGATAAATATTATACAATTATGATATTGAATGATATAGAGAAAAATTTAATTCACACTTGCCTTGCGAAGGATGAAAGAACATTTTCAACTGCAGGTAATAGGAGAATCTATTCGAAATACATTCAGAAGAATAATTGAAGGAACAAGTGACAATTTCCTTCGCACCCATTGCAAGAAACCAATGTCAAAACTTCTCCACAATACACTCGCGACTGAAGTTCACGCGCAAGCGAGTATCGAAACTTCTTTATCCACTGTACGAAAGACCATTTCGCTTGCTCTATATAATCGGAACGTCGTATGCCAAACAGGGAGCAATATTTCATGCCGTTGCAAATATCTCGTTCCTCGAGATCCAATAAATTCTTGAAGTTTAAAAGGCCGGCCCGGTCGCACCCCGGTTCACCAAACTTCTGGTGGTACAGGTTCCACTGGGATATTAGTTTTTCTTCTTTCCTCCCTGCAACCGAATAACGTGTCGGACGATTTCGACTTGGAGGAACGGTATGTGCATCACGACTGGCCTGGTTATAGTTTATTCGAGAACGCAAACGGGTTAAGCGTAACGCGCGATACCGGGTTGAGGCCTCACCTTCATTTATAACTGCACGACCTACAGTAACCGTGAGCTGACTTGAGATCTCGGGCGTATCGCCTCGTGAGCGATAACAAACGTTCCGTCCGGCAATTTACAACGAACGAAAGGAGAATGCAAAAGGAATCGTAGGGTTTAAATACAAACATTAACAGTTATGGATAATATTTAATGGAGTAAGCGAAATTTTTAAAGAAGATGAAATTGGTTAATTTGAAAGGGCGATAGGGAGGATAAATGGTACGCTGAAATCGATTTTAATTATTCGGATAAATGCAGTTTTCGTGTGAACGAAGAACGCGATGATTTCGATATATTTTAGAAAAACGTATGTATCGATATGAAAATTTATATTAAACGATGAAATTGAATTCGTTTACCAAATTTCTCGGCAAGTTATATTTGCAATTCAATGGTGTTTTTGTTGTTTTTTATCAACGAAGAGACTTTGATATTTTTGGGCTGCCTGTCTGTGGCGCACAGCTTGAAAAGAAAATATTCAATATTTTCAAATTGAATAAAAATATAAAAAAAAACGATCGGAAGGAAGCAGGAGTTCGGTTCTGATTTTACTTTAAATAATTCGAGACACCTATCCTTTGATACGACGTAGAAAGAATTTAAATCTGAAAGTAAACAGGTCGTGAAGTTTAGATCTCAGCTTGGACAAACAGCTACAGAGATTTAAGATTCAGGTTAGCCAAACACTTTAGTAGGAAACTTATTGTTAGGCATCAGCGTATGCCAACGATTTACCGAAACTTAAAGATCATATTAACCCAAATAGGTAATCAAATTTAAACTACAATTTACACAAAATTCTATCAATCGGAACAAGAGCCAATTTAAAACCATCACGCGCAATTGTGTAACCCTCGCTAAATTACCACTCGGTGAATGAAATGAAATTAATTACAATATTGTACCAAATAAATTCCAAATAAACCACGCATCGACCGATACCGCCACGCATTCGCCATTCCAATCGAACGAGACTACACACAGTTGCCAGTCGCAGAGCGCGAAGCAAATTAAAAAACCATTCAACCATACACCTAGGAAATTACCAGCCGAATGAAAGGCTTTCTGCAAATCAGAGCAACGAGAATGCCGCCACGAGTTCTCGTTCTATGCAGAATTAAACGAAGAAACCCGAGGATGGCTGAGACGGATCCAGTTACGAGACTTAACTTTCCAGCACTGGCCTCGGTTAAGTCATCAATTACGGGGCTCATCGGTGGCACGCGCTAATTCCCGGCAAAGTGAATGTTAATTAGCCAACTCGAAGGCCAGAGCTGATTCCTGGTTGCAGCTAATATCGACTGTGGCTCTCCCACGACTCGATTAATGGCACGTGTTTATAAATAAGTAATCGAGAGTCTGTGACATTACATGGAGCCTTCCAGCGGGAGTGAAGTGAATAAAATAAAGAAATATTGAATTGGCGTTGATTTACGCTTGTCGCGGAGATACTGGTTCGCGCAGCGGTTATTTGCAATAAAGCGGAAGCTTTTGTGTGTCGAGTAACGATATATCGTTGGTGCGGCGTGATTTTATTGCCACGGCGATATTCTGATAACGACGTGCGTGTTTGATGCATTAAATCACTATTCTTATGCGCTATAGTTTGTTAAATTTGTAGTCGTTTGAATTTTTGTTGCCTTGTTTATTTATTTAGCGTATATGTAGACTTATGTGTACGGAATATGTTTCTTTTATGGTAGGTCATATGGTAATATTTTGTAAATGTAATGTAGTATAAATTATACTATTCTAAGCATATTTCATAATACGTTAGAAACGATAGTGTAAGAATATTCGAGGTACAGGAACGGCCGAGGCGGGCCATGTGCATTTTGAAGATGCACGCTGTCTTTGTCTAGCATAGCTTTCATTTGGGGCGAACCCTAAAATGGTTAAAAAGGGTCATGGTGACGTAGGCGTCCTCACGACGGACGCTTTTGCCAAAGAAAGAACACCTTTTTAACTTATACACGCCAACAAAATCATTGTAATAAGTAATACCTAATCGAAATACAGAGACTACTACCCTCTCATTCGATTATCTTACATTATGATATACAGAAATTTGTATGCATCGTATATTTCTCTGAAATCTTGATTGCACAGAAATTAATTCTGTACTATGTTTCACGAACAACGATACGAAGGAAATCAAAATTGACTGACAAGACTTTTCATGGGGCTTGCCACGTTATGCATAGTTTGTGAACAGAATAATTTTGGTAAGAGAATAGCAAGCACGAAGATGATTAACTGCCAATTGCAAAACAAGCGTGAACTACGCCGAACGATATCATTAACAATTAAACGAACTTTAAACAGTGTCTAAACTGCGCGCGAAGTTCTCTGCAAAACTTTTAAGCGATGTTAATTCGCATCCACCCGGTATCGATAAAACTTAAGTGAACCCTCAGCGCTGCGCAAACGAGATTCAATGTACCATAACTTCGCCGTAACAGGTTCAAAGTAACCATCGCACGAAGATATAGGTGTCTATTAAATGTCGCAAGGCAGTCCTGCACAGATTCACCATGATAATTCTATAAACGTTACACAAAAGTCATATACCTCAGTATTTATTATATAACACGCAGGTTAACCATGGTGTTTCAATTAATTTCTTCCTTAAGTTTACTTAACCAGCGAATATTAACGAGAACGATATAGATTCCACTATTTGTTAATCCCGTACAAAGTACTTTTAGTTCGCACGAGAGTAGAATTGAAATCTCGTTCAATCAGGCAAGTTATACCACCGCGATTAACAATTAAACAATTAATTGCGACTCTGAACACTCCTGTAATCGCAGCAGATTGTGATTACTGCTTGCATCACAGGTTATTTTTAGACTCATGTTTTAAATGGATGAATAAATTTGCCAATATGCTTCTGCCGATATTTATTAAACTCTTTCCAATATTTATTAAACTTGCATCCCCTCTAATATACACTTGAAGGGGTGGGTATTCCCTCCTCGGCACATTTTAACCATGATCCTCTCGCACATCTCGAAAAGCCTCTATTCCTAGCGCAGAACCCAATGTCCTTGGCCGTTATCGAGCATGGAAGAACAAGGAAAGCATCTCAGAAGTATTTCGCGCCGCCATTCTCTCGTTGCGATGGATTCGCGATAACGAAGACAGAGGGTGATATTTCGACCAGGATTTTCGTCGGGGCTTGTTATCATAGATTACAGATGTTCGAGAAAAATATCCTGTTACGCCCCTAACGAAAACATGCCCCGTTTCCTTCGCCTTTCGTTTTGTTTTCAGGGTTAATGTATTTGTCAACTTCCATAAACTTCAGAATTTGTACCCGTGAGGATATGTTTGTTAATTCGTTTCGGTTGCGGTTTGAAGAATTTATCACGTTCGCACGGTAGCTTCTTAAGGTTTGCAATTAATTAATAAAATAATGGGACAATGGTTGAAACAGTGATTTAAAATGTGTATATAGGATATACACATTGTGTATATAGGATCTTCGTTGAGAATTTTAATTGTAAGTAGAATATTTAAACTTTCGTATATGGCAAATAATATTACATTATACTCCAATTATCATATATGTTATTAAATCATATCAACGAATGAATTCAAGGCTGATATAATGTTTACAATAATACCTGAACTCGTATCACGTTTAATATAACAAATATGTGTATGATGTATTTAATAAAAGAGAATTCCTCCGTACCATATATTCCAGCATTCGAAGATATGCTAACTCACGATAATCAGAATTCTTCGGGGAGAAGCTCAGCATATGGATAAATTCGCGCCAGCTCGAAGATAAATCGGGTCTCGAAAGAATGGAACATCCGAAGAACGTAATTCGTATACGTTCGCCAGTGTGTGCAACGATGCGCCATTTTTCGATCTTATATTCGCTGCAATTCCTACGCTGACAACCCCGTTCGCCTCGATACGGTTTCCATGAAATATCGCGGCTCGCCTAAAAATATTTGTATCGCGCCCTGCCAAGGGAATCCAATATCCGCATTTCGAGTTACTCGTCCTCGTATCTACTTGGCGATCATTTGAAATATGCACGCGTCGTATGAGCGTAGTTTCGAAACGACCGATGCCTCGGTATCGATCACACCGAAATTCGTTCAACCCCCCCGATTCGTGCATCGCGGTGAACTTCGTGCGTTAGTTTGTTAGGAAGTGTGTCAACAGTCGAAGAGGAAAGATCGATAGGTAATTACGCGATTGTACGAAAATGAAATTTGCGAGAAAGTCGGAGGACGTTCGAAGGCGTGGAGGTTGAAGAGACTGTGGAATAATTCGGACACAGAGAGTGAAATAAGTTTAATAGAATTAAATGAAATAAGTGAAATAAGTGAAATAAGATGATTTAACGCTATCTTTCGTGATGTAGGGTATTTTATAAGAAGGATTTTAACCACGAATTGACGTGGTTATTATATATTACACGTTGTTTGTGTGTATATATGTATACATTTTCGTTAATAAATAATAATTAGTTCACGGGAATTACGAGAAAATGATATATCAGTTTGGAAATATATTGTATGCGATAGTGTACGTCAGAATTGAAAACAGATATATTCGTAATAAAGCTATGATAAAACGAATGTAAATTTTGTTTTCGGCGTTCTCATCATTTTATTATTGTAAGGTTCATTGTTTATTAAGGTGGTCAAATATTTTGCAAAATCCACGTACTGCAGATATTCAAATTTAATTAAGGTGATTCGTGCTGAATATTTTAACGCAATTAATTAATAATAAATTGAATGAATTGAATTACTCAATTTCAATCCATTTATTGTTAACTAAATTCATAAATAAATAATAATGTAATGAACAGCAGCATTTCTATTGCCCGAATATTTCATTTGCGAAGCATTCGGTTATGTGGTCAGTGCATTATTCGAACGCTTGCATTCTGTCCGGTTTTCAACCAGAATGTTCTAACCAGGTACATCACGTTACAGTATCGTATTGTTTACCACGATGATATATGTATTTCTAATGTATTATGAATGGAACTAAGGCGATTTTCATGAACTTGCAATACATACATTGGAACTAATAGTATAATTTCGAAAAGAGTAGCCGAAAGATTACTCTTTGTTAACGAAAGATTCATAATGTTAATAATTCATCGATTATAAAACGTTTAAAAAAAAACAGAATAATAATCGTTGAATCGTTGACATATTCCCTAGATGATTAATTGTTGTATAATGTTATACATGCTTCTGCTTCAGTGTTACATATGGTTGAGAACAAAATGAATACATAGCATATAATAATAATATGTAATAATGAATAATAAAATGTTCAAATTATTATACAACTTTATTATCAAAGTATTCTCGTAAGCACTGTTTTTGTACGATCAATAAATGTGTGTAGGTGCCACGGTGTTCAGAAAGTTCATGTATACCATATACGCAGGTAAACAAAAGCAAAAATAAAATTACTCCTACCACCAGGAATACTTGAAAAAATTGATAATTGATAACTCTGATAAAAATATTTGCTTACTCTTTCAGTCTAATTATAATAATATTCTCCCCTCGAGCCTTGCATAAACAAAAGAATAAAGGTGTATGCGACCTTAAACAATATAGGTAAATTAAATTAAATTAAAAGAATAATTATTTTATTTACCACAATCGATCATCATTAAAATATGAATTCCGCTGCCCTGTATTCCACCCTTCAAAAATCTTCTCCGTTTAAACATTCTTTCAGCTCACCCAACAATATTTTCACGTCTTTCATTATATCGTATTCAACAAACGTTACAGCATCATTTATTCCAGACACGAAATAAATAAGAGGTACCAACGATTCATTCGAGATAAATAATTTGTCCACTGAATCCGTTTCAGCCTATCTTAGGTCCCTTCTATAACTGTCCAGGTTCCTTGTAAACTCTCGAAAGGAAGTCACATCTCCGACAGGAAATATTTTCTTCGCGTGTTAAATCGCTATTTTCATTCAAGGTCAAGGCGGTTTTTTCTTTTCTTTTCCCATACTCCGAGGGTGTACAATTTCCTGTTCGATCTCAGCCCTTCGCCTTGGGCGTCCACAGCGAACTGGAAGGGAAAAGTATTCGATTGCTCGACCGAGCGTGCTAGTCACGCGATAAAAGGTTCCCCGTTGCCGTCGTGATGCCTCTTCTGGAAGACCACTATCTCTGAATGTCGACCCTCGAATCCGGGAAGAGTTCAACGAGGTCGATCAATCGGTTGATCTCTATTTTCTTGAGCCACTGAGTCGAATAAAGCGGTGACGTTCTTTTTGAAGACGTAGCGGCCATTTAAGTATTGATCACTGGATTCAGTCGGGCCGGCGTTCAAATTTTATCGAGTACACCTTAGGAATTTTAGTTCAACTGAGTTCTGTATAACGTTGAAAAATTGTCGATCCTTCGACTGCTGCAACTTTGACAGAGGAAAATCGTACAAAAAAGGTCTGCCTGCGCTGGTATTGAAGGGTGAAGTCTCCACTTTGACGTACCTCAATGGAATTTTTTAGAAAACGCTTTTACATTAGAGAACGTTGGGGAAAACTGAAGGTTGTTCTAATGACAGTGGCACACTTTCCGTTAAATGAATAATAAAATGGGTAGAAAAAAGAGCCTTGAGTTTTCCACTCCGTTTTCTGATATAAAGAGGCTGGTCGAAAAATTCAATTCAGGGATGGGCAAGTAAAGACATTGCCCTTTGAAACGAGTCCAATTGCGATGCTGTACGATTTTTTTTCACGAAGTTACGGCAGGGCAAAGGTCGACAATTTTTCGGACAAAATTTAGCGATCCTTCGATCTTGTGGAGAACTGTACATTCAGTAATCATTTCATTCTGATCACCTCAGTTCAACAAGTTTCAATGGAGTAATCATAGTAATTCAAAATATAGGGCAAACGTAATATAATATTGTTCAAGCAGGATAATGTTCTTTCTCATATATCTTCAGCACTCAACGGAAGTTAAGTGATATAGGGCAGCACGTAATAAGTCATCCCCAATATAATTCTGTCTCTGCAACATCTGACTGCCATCTGTTCACATCCTTTCACAGTTTCGTAAGAGGTAAAAAAAGAAATTCGACGTTCGCAATTAAGTTGCGAGAGCAAAGTGAACATAGATCAATCTAATAGTTTCATCTACGCCACCATTTGTCAGACTAATTTTACAATCTCATAAATGCTAATTAAAATTCTACTTTTGCTGCATTTAGTGTATTTCTTTTTTTTTCTGTGTGTTGTTGCGAATTAAGATACTACAATGAACGAATAAAAGCAATGTCCATCAGAAATCCGAGGAAACTAAATTATTCCAGACTAAATTATTCTTTAAAGAAAAAGGAGAAATACTTTTTAATTACCAGGACGCAAGGAAATCCTTTGGATTACATTAATAACACCTGCTACGTCCAAATGACTACAAAAAATTAGAAAAACTGCAGCAGATACTATATATATTTCGCTAAACTCCCCAGATGTATATATGCATATATAGGGTGAACAATAAATAACTTCTAAATTAATATTCTCTTATCTTTGCAGTAAACCTTCTCCCATAAGTAGTTTAATAGGCGACAGACGATTCGTCAGAAAGGTACTCTGCCACGTTGGATGTACAGTAAATGTTATACAAGAATGTGTACTAGTAAAAAACAAAATAACACTCAATCTAGTTTTAACAAAAATTTGATTCTGATTTAAATGAATTTTAAATCACAATTGTGCAACATTATCTGTGAATATTCATTACAAAACAACAGAACATTAAATTTCAGGCAGTCGAATACTTTAAAAATAAAACAAATAAGTAACATAGTAAAGCCAAAGATATTCAAATCTACAGACTCCACTGCATTTCCTTTCTCAAACGACTCATGTACCATTCTGTATATTATATCTTTTGCTATCCCTTTCCACGTCGAACCACTTCATTACAGAAACCCCGGTAATCCCCCGTTCGCTGTTAATACCCTCGGGAGCGACCTTTTTGTCGACGGCACTGTTCACGTGTCCACGTGAAAATTTCGTCGCTTTTGTCACGCCGCTCCGTCGACCAGCATGCAATGGCGGGACCGTGAAATTCCAAGTGAAACGACTCCATAATGAGCGGGAACAGGGAACAATAACGACTCTAATGAGCGAACTGCGCCACCGTTTTGGCTTTGTCCTAAAAACGCGGCTGTCGCGGTTAATAGCCGGCGATAGGACGGAATTATTTCACTTTGTCGCTTTTCGTAGTTTAAAGCCGAACCATTTCCTACCCATGAAACGGCGGGGGAAATAAGCCGGATAGTCTTCTTCTTTCCCATTTACTGGAGCGTGATTCCATAGGGGTTGCTGACGTAAAAGACCGTTTGGATTTGTTTGCTTGGGTTGGACGATAATGTATATCGTGTTTGAGAATTTTTACGAGCTTACGAAGAAAGGGTGAATCGTTTTCTAAGAACTGAATCGTCAGGGCTTGATTGTGCTCCGTAAGGGTTGAATACCAGAGCGAATATTTTTATGCAATTGGATTTTCGAAATATGTGAACAGATTATTTAAGAGCTTTGTATATTTCTTGGTAAATTAATGTTTCTTACTTTATTTATTTATTATTTTCGTTGGATACGATTGGATTATTTCTTGGCACGAGTTCTGTTATAATTAGGAATATACTATATAGTATTAATATTTTTTGTGTTATAGAGACATGATTGTTTATATAATAATAGCCTAGATACTCGTACTTCAATATTTCAAACCTTTGATTATTATTTTTTATCACTGCCTGAGACATCTATCTCGAATCTTAAAAGTGTCCACACTGTTCGTGCTATATTTTAACCCCGACATCTCTGCTGCTTACATACACTTCTACACTTTAACGAACGAGAATCGTAATATAATTAATATAAATATTTATCTAATTTGCATTATCTGGCTGAAATTAAATACAGCACACATTATCATAATTATCCGATGTTCCCGTACCTACGTCATACTCCTCTCTAACAACGCAACCCTCTGAACAGTGAACCGTTGAACAAAATCGTTACTTCCAATATACATCTATTTCTCTAGGCGCGTTTCACGATATCATTTGATAAAAAAAATGTCGTCGCTCATTTTAACGAAACGTTCGAACTCCGAATAATCTCTTCCCCCTTTTGAATACCTCGAATTACATCGTACCTGTGTATCCTGAGTTTTGTAAGACGTTTCAGCCTGACTTTATTCGCGGATCATTGATGAAAATGGAACAACGAAAGAGAGAATCCAGTTGGTTCATCAATCACTGGTATCGTTTGAAAGTTTTCGTCCCGTCCACATTGGCAAACCGTCAGTTGTTCGCAACATCAAACTTCGTTGCAACGTTGAAGTTGGAACGCAACTCCAATATTAGTTTGTGCCTGTAGCTATTTAATAATTACGTAATAAAGCGAACTCGATACCAGGGAACACCAGCAGTACATTAACAACAGAAGCTGAATAACATTCTCGCCTGCTGTATAGAAACCGAAATCTTATCAACGTGTCGCGTTGCGTTGGACTGCGAGCATTGTAATATCGAACTGTTCCCTACTTATATTATTAAACAGACACGGCTGATCAAAACTATCGAATCGGTGCACAATTATTGAAATCGAATATTGTAAATCTGTATGCACATTCGAATACGTTGAAACAATTATTTCTCATTCGATACAGTTAAATACATTGGTGCAATTATTTTATAATATATACTTCCCTTCGAAATTAGTTAAAATCGGAAACAATAAAATTATTGCTGTCCAATGGAGAAAGAACCTTTCATCGGAGGATAAATAATTTGCCAAAGCAACATTCACTTGGTAGCCTTCGAATCGGTTAACTAGAAATAACAACAATTCCACGCTGCTAATTTCAATTCTTACATACCAATGTTCCATTTGATCATAATTTTCTAACAATCAATATTCGCAATTTCATAATATTAATCATGAGTGATTCATGCATCCAATGTAAGTCCACCCTCTTCAGAAACTCTCGAGACAGCACCAGCCGTCTCTTCCAAAGGAGTGTCCAATAAATCGAAAGCATTCGACGTCGCAGAACATTTTTGCCCCTAATCGAGGCCAGATCAAAGTATCCCCGTACGATCAACTTCCCCCAGACAATATTTCGAACTTTTTCCGCCTGTCGGCCTGCTCGTCCAACTTACTTGCGGCCAGTTCCAAGCGAGGGACATCCGGCAGATATGAAGTTTGCCGCGGACACCCGGGTCGCGATATTATTCTTCATCGATGAAACTCGCCGAAGCTTCGTTCCTGATGTTTTCAAAAGGAAACACGGCAAAGGGCGACGGGTCGCTGGAGAATACGCGGGGAATTTGTACCCCTGACTTCTGGAACTCGAACGGGCCAAATATTTGAACGGACCACTGAAATTGGAAGAAATGCTCAGGCCTGGTGAGAGGAAGAACAAATTGTTTGTGCTGATCGCAGAGGTATGATAATAACGTTGACGTTCTTTTTGAGAATGTCGATTCAAGCAAGTGAAGCTTTACAGATAGTTTGTAATAATTTAAAAATGGAAATGGTAGGAAATAATACGTTACTCTATTAAACTAGTTTCCATCGTACAGAGTTCGCGAGTAAAATATAAATGAACTTGGCAGTACACTGTAATGGCAAAATTTGAATGCGAAGAAATTCAAAAGATAATTGATAGCCCGACAGGTACGGGGAATTAAATATTGAAAGACTAACAATAAGACGGGGAACAAAATTGAAAATTCCAGATACCTTAATTTTTGTATATTGTATATAACAAAAATTAAGAAGCCAATGAGTTACAATTCAAATACAAATTACAAATTGCTTTACAATTAGAGGTAAACGTTGTTACTTTAAGAAAACACGAGGATGAAGGAAATCTAATTCAAAGAGAAGTTCTTTTTCGTGACATATCCGCTAGCCCCTGTGGAAGGGTTAAAGAATAGAAAGCACCGATTCAGGTATCGATTAGCCAAAAATAGGCGAGGATGATTTCCACTTAATAAGTGATGCAACGAACAGCACCTTGAACCACGACAATGAACCTCGCATCTGGCCTCTTGGCAATGACACAATACGTTCTTTAAGTGTCGCTTAATTAATGTCGCACGTCGTGCTGATATTTATCTATCCGTGGATCAGCGATTTATCGCGTTGCTATCGAGGACGGGCGATAAATATTAAAGCATGCGAAAAAATTGCAAGCAGTTAATATTTCTTTATGAAACCCGATATAACCGAGATTTCGTTGAACGACGAAAATACCAAATGATATTTAGAAGCAAGGACCACGAAATCAAAATGAAATATGCACAGAATACAAAAATAATAATAAAGTAAGAAGAAAACATAATCGTGGTAATATTAGACATTCATTATTAATATTATTTACTTATATTGTTGTTGTTGATTATTATTAATATTGAACCTGTCTGCTGAAAAATGATCTAGAAGCACGTCAATTTATAATTACAGAAAATGAAAAATATAATTTTCGTTACATCCCTTCTTCATAATTTTCTACTTTCTTCAATTCTCTATCCTTCTACCCTACACCAATGTTTGCCAATTTCAAATCGAACCCAGTAACACGCAATTAATTGGTTTTTATATCGTCGATCGGCGTCTAAAATTGGCAATTATAAATCAGAATGGCCGTTCTCTATCCACGCGTCACGAGAAACCATTCCATCGATACGAATCTTTCAATTTACGTGAATACGTGTCGCGAGGCTTCATGGAGAACGATAAAGAGTCCCGTGGCCAGCAATTAAATTCTCCTGAGACTGAAATTAACGATCGTGCGATAGAAAGTGGCGTGGCTCGCCTGTTGGCGACCAGAAAATCTCGCCATCGAGGCCTCGTGTTAAATGAGCTGGGAATAAACGCTTAATTAGACTTCGATTAATCGTTCGACCACTGGTTAACGAAATCCTGACAGGCAGACTACTTGATCGCGTCCACTGTATGCCGCGTGCAATTATGACGAGGATTATAAAGAAAACTGAAATGTGTGACAATCGATACACCTTAAAACAGAAATATGTGTAAACATATGCCTGAGGTGTACTAGGAATCAAGACAATTTCAATAAATCGCTATCGTATTATCGAGATTGTACACTGGCCAGAAAAATAGAAAAATGTCTATTTAAATAATGCACATTGTTCAAATCGTATGGCACAGTTTCAAGTATTCACCTAAATATATTGAAAACAAACTTCAGAAGCTGGTTTCTAAAACCAGCTGCTTGCTTGCGCGGCAAAATATTTAAAAAATATTTTAAACAAACGGTGCAAATGAAGTACGAATTACTGTGCCATTAAAGGCACATGAGGAAAAGAAATAGTGAACGAGAATCTTAAAATAGTACTAAGCACAGGTACTTATAAAGATGTTAAAAAGACACGGTGTACAAGAATAAATATTTAAGTGGCAGCACTGACTTACGTCGAAAGAAACAATCAATGAGCAATTAGTAAATGTACTGGCCGATTTAGAATTTCTTAAAGCGCGAGCTAATTTCTTGATGCTCGTCGTGCAGGTAAGGTAGAAATGAAAATTCGCGGAAGAACCCGGTGTTATCTATTTTCTCGGCCAATGCAATCGGCAATTTCGTAATTGAAAGCCAGCACGACACTCGCTTTTAGAATGTCCCAGAGTTTCCGTAAATAATACAGCTTGCGGCAACGTGGTATTGCAACACTGACCTTCGATCGGCCGTATCCGTGGACACAAGCTTGAGGAAACTTTCGAACCTCATGCCAATTTCTAGACTGGGTTCGCAAATGTGTCCCGGTGGTGTTCTTCAGTGTGGACAATGTGCACGAAACGTGCACAGGCGAATTGTAAACCGACCAGTATAAATATTGAACACGTCGAGCTGAGATTTTTCTTACTTTGTGGTGAAATTTGGAAATATAGCACGTGATTCATTCGGGAATTGGGGAACTTGGAAATTTCACAAGTTGAGACTATGGGAATTTAAGAACACGAAACGCTGGCAAGACGAGAACATGATGATTCGAGGACTTGAGAATTTGGTGAATTTCAGATGTCGTGAATAGGGACATTTGAGAAGTTGAGATTATGAAAACTTGGAGAATTGGAATTTTAAGGAATTTAGAACTTGCAGATTGAAGGATCTGGGAATCGGAGAACTTGAGACTTTGCGAAAACACTGATACAGATATTTAGTGCACCAAAATTCTTCTCACTTGTTCGGGTACCCGCACCTGTGGCAGACTCACGGCGAACAAATTGAAACCTATCAATTTTTCTCTGTCTTCGGCAGGAACGATTCGCTGATTGAAAAACTTATAAAGTTGTAACTGTAAAACTGTTGCAACTGCAGCTAGCAAACGTGTTATTAGACGAATTTCTGCTCCATACAATCGTAGAAGTTTCTTTTCGTCAAGCAATCAATAACCCCGGTAAAGAACATTTTCGCGTCTACCGACTAAATTGAAACGCGTTGTCTATCTTCGTTCGTGTTTCGATGGGTAAATACGTCCACGATGTTCCAGCGAAGCCGGATAATAAAACACAGAATGTCAGATTTGTCAGAATGTTCTATACATTTTTTATTTTACATTATTGGACACGGTTATGTAAGTATTACATTATTTGTTTAAGTGTAAATAATACAGTTTCTTTGAATTTGATTGAATTGCTCCTGGGAAGTGGACGAAGTTAGAAACCCTGTTTAAACAACATTTTTATCTAGAAATTGTAAAGAAAGACGTAAATGATTATTCTCAGAATTGAATAATTGACAATTATGGAATAATAATTATCAAAATATAATCACTAATAAATATGCGATAATTATTTGAATAAAAGAAGGTGCACGATCGAATAAAAACTGTAAGTACAGGTTAGTTCATAGAGGAGATATCCCAACAAATTTTGTTAATTTCTCTATTCATTTCCACGTAGAAAATAATAGTAAGTACAATAATTTTCTACTTTCAAAAAAATCGAACCGCGACCGCCTGCCAGCTGCTGATATATTACATCCCGTTGAAAATGCAAAGAAAGGAAAAAAAAAAATGGCAAAAGTACGTGACTCGGGAAACGTCGTATTATCTTTGAAAAAATGAGATCATTACTTTTCCTTTGACACGAGCAGCCATTCCGAGGAGTATCTTGTACGTGTGTATACATTTGTCACGGATTCTCCTATTGTTCGTTTCGATTATTCCATGGACGTTTCCGTTACTCCGCTCGCAGATATAAATATTTATAGACAGACATCGATGTTACTCGGGATTTCAATTACCGATCCGCCGTGTGCAGCGGCGAGGACGTTATATTTTCCACTTGCACCGTCTGTACGCTTCGTATCCAACATCTTCAATTAAAGTTGACCAAAGTCGGAAGTATCGTTTTCACTCGGGGAATGCGTCTGATACGCGAAGAATTCGCTTTTGAATCTTCTCCAGGGTGCTTGCCGTTGTTGCATCCGTTAGATAAGTATCGCAGAGCTGAGCTGTTATCGAACGAGGGATGTTCCAAGCCGTCCTGCTTTTATTTGCCAATCTCGCGACACGGAAGAATAGGCGCTTATTAAAATTGATTGCCGTCTATCGCGAGGACTATAAATTTAATTACCAATTACGACACGAGTTCGACAGTTCTTTATCCATATTTCCGTACGGTGTTCGTTAATCAACGGGAGCCGATGGCGAACTTCGTTACGCCGGTTAATCGGTTCCCGGCGCAAGAAGATTGCAAAAGTTTCTTGACTTTCGTATGAAAGAAGTCGCAGAAAGGGGTAATTATCCGGAGTGCCGCGACTCCGCTAAATTCATTTCGTCCAACGGGGACGACAAGTAGAGAAGAGAAATGGGGAGGATAAAAGAAAACAGAAACACGAGCTTTACGCGAGAAACTAATATTTTATTTATTCGCCTGACATTTGATTACGCTGCATCCGAAAGTTTTCCAAGAAGTTTAATACCGGCTCCGATCTTCCGTCGAGTTTGCTTTGATAACTGCAGCAGTTTGTCCGACAAGGGGTGTTGATTAAAATTACTTCAGTTTCCCATTTTTTGCCTTTTCATTTTCGGCAAACTTTTACCGGCACGATATTCTTGTAAATTGATTAAACGTAATGCATGTGTAGATATACGATATTGTAAAGAATTACAGATTGGGTGATTGTCTCATTGTTCATCGAAAGAAACAGTACATTGTTATTATTATTTTTGTATTATTTATTATTATTATTATGTGAAACTTCTAATGCAGAAGATTTCGTTCCGTTTACCGCTAACATGAACGAGTTACATCAAGTTCATATTAGCATACACATTCCATACATTTTCTTCACATTTGTTGTTGCGTTCAGTATGACCGCTTTTTGTACGTCTGACGTGATTTATGTATGTTGGTAATTATAGCAGTTGCAGGTTTTGCATGAAAGTCTGCGATGTGCTGCCTCCGATTATTATTATAAACTGTGCTATTGTTAATTTCGCTTCCCTTCAATCTCCCTTTGATTTCCTTGATTATTATTCTTATTACATTTATAATTATTCAGAGAACAAAGCATTGCAGTAGTAAAAAAATGACGCATCTCTCCAGTAGTCTGTCTTACTGACTCATCGTCGAGTAACGCTTTGTCGTTTACCACAAAACGGGTGTGCTGGAAGTCTTATACTTTTGTGCGACAGTGTACGATGTAAATCAATATTTGTTGTCAATGCGGTGTTTCGCATTTTCTTCACCTTGCTTCTTTGTTCCATGCACGTGTGTACCGTGTAAACCGTACTCTTGGCACTTTTACCAGCACGATGATTTATTTACGTATTTCAGTTGCTCGGTGTTATGCAACCCATATTTCTAAACGCGATTATTGCTCTCGATGCTTACAAACAATCTTAATACGACTAACATCTTTTCCGTATATAAGCGTTAAACACTGCACACCCTCTATAAATTAATTTCGACCACGATAGCAGCGCTCCAAAAAAAAAAGTACAGACTCCGAAACTGTTCCAATTATTTTCACAATTTAAAACCTAAACTTAACACCAAATTGTCCCCTTCAATTCCAAATCACAGCATTAGGCTGTCATAATAGGGATACTCAATTAATAGAATATTTTCGACAAGCCAATCTGGTTGAACGAAGTTATTGATTTTACGATTTCGAGTCAACCCTTTCACCGTTCGCGAAAATTTCCTCCCGATCGTTTCGTCGCAGCGCCCAATTTATTATCCCCTCGATTAACTGTCGATCGACAACAAACGATAAACCTCGCCCTATTTTGTTTTCGAGCACAGAGTCCGCGCCACGCGTTCATCGTGGAAAAATCGTCGAGATCTCGCCGTAGGTGGCCGGCAGGTGCAGTGGTGTGAAATTGGAAATTTCGGACTCGTCCGCGGCAGCTGCAATGCAGTTTTCTCTGTTGGGCCGCGATCGATCTAATGCGCGCGGTGCATAAGGCTGTGCGGCTCGTTTTGTCGAATCGACGGTGTCCCGATGTCGAACGAATGACTCTCGACACGTACGGGAACGTTTCTCAACCAGCTGGAAAAGTCGACCGGCCCGTTCCACCGAGCCGGTCTGTTTGCCGTCTATGTTTCGACGGAAAATCTCCAAGGTGCAGGTAGGCGCACTTATCGCTCGAGCACGCGCGATCGTTACTCTTTTCGACGGCGAAACGAGCTTTCCACGTGCTTGTAGAAGTGAAAACGACCGGGGTGCTTGGGAAAGAAGGGGCGGTGGGGAGCAGTCGCCTGGGAATTTTCTAATTCTTGTTCTATTTATAACGGACGGCAGAGTGGTTGCCAAAAATTTCTGGCTGAACAGTTATTTTAATATATGTACATATATTTTAGTGCAAATTAAGAATTTGTAATATCTCGTTTTTTCTTTGAGGACAGACTTGGCAGACGGTAGTTGTTATTCCCAGAAATATTTAATGTCAGCAATGTAATAAAATTCGATGTATGTACATAGTTAGTTATCGTTATTAATTATCATTAGTTATCGAATGGGGAACGTTATTAATAAATAATGTTAATAATGGGAAGTAATATAATTGTAAGTCTATAACGTAGTATTATTTATTATTAATCTCGTCTATATCATTATTAATTTGTATTTCTACTTAACATGCTTCGAGCAGTTGCATTGAACAAATCGTATATCAATAAAACCAACTAAATTAATATATTAATAAACATATAGTACTGATATAAATTGCGAACGTCCCCTCGATCTTGATTCATATGAATAAATTAACAATATATTTTCCATTTGTTTACGCGAACCATTAATATTAATCTGTAGAACGCCAAGCAATCATTTTTCTCCATTTTTCCATTGCGTACATCCCAGTGCCAAATGTATATTCACGTTCAACCGTGACTAAGTAACATCTTGAATTTTTCATTCCGCTGAAATTTCGCCCGTTTAATTGCGACTGCTCTGAAATGACGCTCTTTCGAAACGATGCGGACCAGATTAAATAGAAGATGCATTTTTCCCCCAGTTGATGTGCTGTGATTTAATTGGTTCAATTTTCTGTCGCGCGAACGACTCGGCTTGCAATTATGGAGGCCCTGCACCGACAGCATAATTCTACTTGCTGCTTATCATCCGTTATCGTGTGGTAATTGCACATTCGATACACTTGATAGAGTGAAATCGTGCGCGTCACGGGAAATGTCCACGAAGAGAAGATATTCGCGAACGGGAGACTGTAGCTTCCTCTTTCTCGTTCGCTACTTTTAAAACACGCCCGCGGACGATTTAATGACTCTGGAAGCGTAATATTCTCACCGTTGCAGTGGCCAGGAAATGGATTCAACCGCGGAAACCTTGAGACGCTGCAAGTACGACCAACGTCGTCGCCAGTTACGCAAGAAGCCACCGGAAGGATCGTCAGACCGGAAAACCTCGTTCTCTGTGCCCGCCCGCGGTTCTCTATCTCTGGCGTTGTATCATTTTTCCAGCGAAACTGATAACGAATCTATCATTTTCTATTCGATCGTTGTGTTTTTCGCTTTACTCGTTTCCAATTTGTCATTCTCCAATGAAATTGGTGATGAGTGTACCAGTATTTTTAATTCAATTATTGCATTTCCACGTGTTATACTATTTCAACTCTTAGTGCACCATTTATCAGTGACATTGATAATGAAATTAGCAGTATATATATCATTTCGCTGCACCGACTCGTGTTATTTATACACGATTTTTAGCACATCATTGTTCAGTGAAATTAATAATATGATTGGCAGCATTTTAAATAAATTCGAGCTTGCTTGAATGTATTTGAAACGTGAAGGTTTGTATTAAAGAAGGAAAGAATTAGAAATGGGATAGGCGTGGACGAAATATTGAGTACAGTAAAATAATGAAAACATAAATTACATGACGTTCCACTGTAATTTATTTCTACATCACAACCTCGGACCTAGAATATATATATTTATAATATAAATATATAGTTTCTTTTAATATAAAATTTCATTATTTTCATTTATCCCAAAACGATACTTCTCCGTCACCTGCAGAAATAACGTGTAGGTATAATGCTATAGAAAATTTGTCTGTATCATCGAAACAGAAATCCACAGCAAGATGTGCTCGGCGAAGTAACGATTAAACAAATATAAGGCGTAATAAAAGTTTCAAAAATCGATCCAACTATGCAGAAATGTTATTCAAGGTATAACAACGTTCCTGAACTTTCCCAAAGTTTTCCACTGATGCATCCTCCTATTGATCGAAAGAATGTTGAACGCTCCAACTTATTACTTCCGTCGATTTTACAATTCTCATCGTTGTGCCCGTGCTAATATTATCCCTATCGCTGGATCTTGTCAGCAACTTTTCTCGTGCAAAGCGCTTAACAGGTTTCTCTTTACCTGGACAGTGGAAGACGAGGAAATTTTATCGGGTGAGAAGTGGAAAATTCTCAGGTGCGTTACAATGGAAAATGTTTCACGTTTATTCGTTGGCAGGTGTGAATGTTTGAACGATAATTGTTTGTTAATGAGAAGCAATGTGTCGATTGGAATATTAAAATAGTTCATTAATTCGGGAGAGTTATTTGTTAATAAAGATGGTTTATAAATGGAAATGGAATGGAGGGGTGGAAAGGAATGGTTTAAAATGCAAGTGTTGTGAGAAGATCGTGAATGTTGATATGATTTGGTTTTTGATAGGAGCGTTTGATAAATTGTTAGTAGTTGATTTTAATTTATAGAGAATTGACAGTGACATAATTATATTAACACCCTCCCAAGCACATTAATATTTCAGTTCAATTGCTATTTAAACAAGCATAATTCTCCTGACATTTTTCGTGCACAGAAAATATAGTTATATTTGTTACATCATTATTCAATAAAAGCACAAAGTTGTTTTGCAAGAAGACACAGAATTCGTACTACAATAAACCCCAAACTGGGACGTACAGTAAATTAAATTTCTCATCATATCAAAGATCAATATAATTCTGTTTAAGAAATGGCAGCTGAGAAAACAAAAAAAAAAGCAAAGAAGAAAGGGGTGCAATCGGGTTTTCCTTACGTCCATGAGCAATTTTACACGTGTATGTACATGCCAGCACAATAAACCTAGAGCACACCTGGCTAAAGTACGGAAGAAATAAACTCGAGCACGATAACATCAAACATTGAAGTGCGTCCCTTTACGAGAACGTTGCATTCACTACGAATTTCTCTGCAGCACGTGAACGTCCCGTCGCGAAAATGGAGCATCCCTGAATGAAGTATACCGAGAGAAAGAGGAAATGCGGGAAAAGGAAAGCTTCTCTAGAACGAAATAATGTAATGCATGCGGTTCGTGTCAGTTCAGCTATAAATTCCAAAGCGAAATCAAAAATGTCATTTTAACAGAGAGATTTTGAGTTTTACACTTTCCTCCCATTTCATTCCGCGAAATTTCGATAATATCGAGAATAATAAACGATGTATAATGTTTTTCATTCTACTGTGAATCAATAGGGTGGTGGGGGGTGGGGTGGGGGGTAATACTGAGAATATTATGTTATCGTATTTTTTTCGATCCGTTTTAACACAAATGATTTGGAGGTATACAATAAATTGACAAGAGTATTTGATAAATTTTGTACATTGCAATTCTCGAGTAAGTGACAGACGTCTAAATAGCACAGCCACGTAAACTATCAAATACATCGATCCCCGTTACAAGGCTGAACCTCTGCAACCATAAATTATCCACACAAACAAGCCATGAGCAAATATCAATAGTCCAACATAGCAAAGTCAGAATTCATCAAGGATCAGTGGGTACATCGGTTGGTGTTTGTAGTTGAAATTTCTTAGCTCCTCTAAACTTTGGCAAATTTCGTATTGACGTTAAATTCAAACTGAATCCGAGGAACACACAAACTGTACACTTACGTACATAACATCATGATTATATGAATTAATGCAAGATTGCCTCGGGCGTCGTTTGAACAATTAAACAAAGAATTGCATATAAATGAAAATTGGGAATACAAATATGAATTGAATGAATTATTTAACAATCAAATCGAGATCATTCTACAATTTCGTCGAAGAGTATGAACTCTGTAATTTCAACAATTATCTAAAAAAAAAAGAATTATTATCACTCTCATTAGCCTGTATAAAATTTCTCTTGTCGCGCAGAACTTTTATCACCCAATCTGAAAGGTTCGAAGAACTTTGTATTATAAACTTTGACGTATCACAGTTTTTATGTTCTTTTAAACGAAACCATTCCTCCCGGAGAATTTTTGGATAAGGTATAACCAGCTTTACGCCGGTACTAGGAACATCTGCGGACTCTTGAAACAGCCATTCTACATTTACCAACTAAGGGTTTCATTCGATTCCGACCATTTCAACAAATTGAACAGCGCCCTCCATTCACCGATTGGTCGCGATAGAACGTTGTGTACGGTTCTGTGCCTCTTGAACGCCCTGTAACAATGATCCTGCAACGGGCAATGAAATCTTCAAGTACATTGATGAAGTAGGTAACAGCTAGATTGGATTACTCGTGAGACAGTTTCCTATGGTCCAAGTACAGCTAACTTTGTATTTACTTCGGGAGATCAACAGTGTTTTATTATTTCCTTATTTTTTATGCACGGGTTGCACATACCGTAAAAATTATAATAGCGTTGACAAATTTTCTGCTACTTCGTGAAATGGTTCGGATGCTCTATTTTAGTTTTCATTCGATACATCCGTAATTTAGTTATTATTTGAGACATCAATTATCCATCGTCTTGGAAGTCTCTGTGCACGGTGAAACATTGTAGAAAATGTAGTAATTCCTAAAATATATTTTCAAATATAAACTTCGTGGTCTTTTCACGTCGGGCTTTATATTATAAACATTTCCAGGCAAAATTTACTTATCCCCCCAACTTCGTGGCCCAGATATGCCAAATTTCACACAGAACGAAACGACATCCGCAGAAAAATTGCCAATCAACTTCGTAAGTTCCACGCGAAACGTGTCGCGAGCAGAAGTTTTTTCAACGGTCCCACCGAATTCTGAGCCAATTATCATAAAATTAATCGTAAAACGTTCCCTCGTTCGACAAAGACGATACGTCCATGCAAATTGCCGAATTATTCAAATTTATCGGGCATGAAGTTCAGCAAAGAGTCGTTCTTTCTACGCGGAGATGTTACTCCAACGAAAATTTGCCAGTTACACCAACTTTTCCCGCCGTGAAATTTTCCTGCCTCGAACCACCTTGCCTCGCCATCTCTCACCGTCCCTCCTTTCTCTCTCTTTCTTTCATTTTTAAATCGTTAGACGCAATTCTAAAGTTCGAAGCATAAGTCGCGATAAGAATCACGATTTATTACCGTTCCCCTGTGAAACTAAACCGACGTAAACGCAGCATTTCACGAGATTGTCTTCCTCGGAGGCATAATATTTTATTGTTATTGCTTCTTTCGAGGGTTCTAAACGGAGAAATCCTTGTTTTTTCCCCCTTATTTTTATTACATTATCATGGTTGTTCCCTCGGGTACCAAAGATAGCCGTAATTACTCGAAAAATACACGGAAGCCCGCCTCTCGAATCGCTTGTTAGCTAAATTTATTCGAATGTAAGGGAAACGAAAGATGAGATCGGATGGGACGTTTTGAATATTACTTGTCAATTACTTGTAACATCATTGTCGATAATATTGGTATATGCATAATTCAATGATACGCGGGGCTGTAATGAAACAGTTTATTAAAAGAATATCTTGCTTCTCCACCCTTAAATATTTGACATTACATAAACGTGGTTTAATTAAATACTGTCTACTAAATATTAAGTATCACACATTTCATTTATGTAATCGTTGAAAGAGAAATCCTGGAATTAATACATTGAATTCTACGAAGCAGCAGCACGAATCATCGAACAATTTTATTGCGCTATAGCAAGCCTCTATTACAAAACGTAATAATTCCAAACGAAGACAAAAATGAATAAAGTCATCCATACTTTCAATAATTAATTGCTACAACTAACCCTGCATTTTTCTTTCCACGAACAATGTTTATAAACATATACCGCTTTTATTAATTCACAATTCGGCACAGGTAAAATTGCAACATATTGAAAATAAAGTCACTACTTATTTCCTTCGTAATCAACTGGAACTCGCCCCGAATTAAACGAGATCGTAATTACCCGTAACATTAAACGGATCTCAAGTCCCTTTCATTTCTCTCGTTCCTTAAAATCTGTTCAACGCTAAGAAGCGGGGGCAAGTCTGAAGCGTAATCGTTCGGAAGAGATCCGCGGATTGGTAGGGTGAGTTTTGCGAAACAATAGAACGACGCTGGGAATCGAATCATCGAACGATTCATCGGGAAACAGTTAACGCGGAAAATCCAGTCGCAGACGAAACAATCGGTGCTCGCTGCGAATTACTGTGAATATCGATTCCTCGTGGATCGACCCCGCGCATACGAGCACTCGATATTTAAAAGTGTAATTTCGGGGCGGTGTTGCTCTAGAGGAATCGGTGTTCTCAAGGAATGAATGGAAAATTTAACAAGGCTTTCAATACACGACTCCAATCGCTGCTGCAATTTCCAATGGTCGTTCACCTTTCGATGAAGCAATTTTAGAATTGAGAAACGGACGAACGTAACGTAACGCTTAAAACGATATTGTCCCGCTGTGAAATATTCTCTTTTTGCTGAGTAGTGAATACATTTCTTTCTTTTCATATAATTTTGCTGTGGGAGAAGTGATCGAAGTAAACGGTAAAGATTTCATTTGGGATGGAATTATTTTAGTAAATGTTTTTTGGCATTCCAGTTGAACAAATTCGAAACCATTATATACAAAATGCATTGTGTTTGAACTATTCTGTTTTCGTTATTTTCCACGTTGCTAAATTTGTTATTTGTAAACATCCTTAATCAAACATTTTGTCATCCCAATTTTTTCCGAAGGAATAATTGGACAGTGGAAAGTGCGACGAAATTTTCTCGTCGATGATAAAAGTAAAGGGGATCCATTATCGTTCCACAATCACAATTATAGACAGAATAGAATATGTATGTATAGGTGACAGTGCTCGATCAAACGTTAACGCGTGCTTGCTTCACGTCCATACGTAGAATTATCAATTCGTGAATAATTTACTGCTATCAACCGCGATAATATTCCGTAAATAGACGGTTGAATATAACTGTGCTATAAGTGCACTATAGAAAGTGTTACCTTGGCCTTTGGCAAGTATTATAAGAACTTCTATTTAAAGGAAAAATCACAGCACGCTTTACCAGGGTATATTGTAAACACGTAAATCATTGTTTAATATCAGCGAAGAGTTTCTAAAACAATGACAGAAATCTCTCTAAAATTAAAATCTAAATTACAATCTTCACCCGGGAAGCCGTAGGAACAATACAGAGAAAATATGTACCAATTATATGTATTACGTTTCAGAATTAACAAAAATATAAATATTCATTTATAATAACTTGAAAATATTCATTCAACACTCCATGGGTCTCGAACGTTCTACATTATTATTACAATATTACGAGGAGTCAAAGGTTTCAATTGTTTCTACCAAGCCACGCATGAAAGAAGTAAACAAAGTAAAAGATGCTTATACATATTGTGGTATTGGAAATATATACTGCGTCACTATTTAGAATGATCCCGAGGTCTGAAAGGTATGTGTTTCGAGCTGAACCCTTCAGAAATCCTGCGACCGGAGGGTGCAGCGACCCAAGGAATCGGGTGGAGGTGACCGACTGTCGCAGAGTTCAGTGTGTATCCGAAATCATTGATAACAAATGAGAAATAGAATGAGAGGGGAACTAAGAGTAAAAGAATATATAGAGTGGAAGAGAATCGTTTGTAGAATATGTACAAGAGAACTGATTGCGAGTATCGTGTGAGAGTATTTGTATTGTTGAAGAGAAACGTCGAGTGTCGACGTTCTGTATTAATAAAGATAGTTAACAGTTTAAAGGGAGCCGAAATCCCATTACCTTACCTGCCCCCCATTACAAACACGCGTGGTTTACTAAAAATAACCTCTGCAATATGATTTCTTCGTCACTTACGATGGAATTGCTACTGTAGCGTAGAACGATGGAATGGAGTGATGAAATAAAGTTCGAAATAGAGACGGAAGAGACGCGACATAGAGAAATATCTTTCTTGAACCTCTAGATTGCACGTCCTCGTGACTTCGTTTCTTCCCTCTTTCAATCCCAATGAAATTCCCCCGGTGAACGGTATTAAATTTTTCCGCCGTCGAGGACACATATTTCACCAATGGGATAGCAATAATGAGACGGAGAATTCTTCCTGTGTACAATCGAACGTACATGTACACGTATTCACCGATTGGAATCGTTCTATCCTCTTGACAGCTTAAAGTAAGAATTCGCATTACAAGGGGCGATTCGGTTAACTCGACTGCCCGAAATTCCTCGAAAACCGTCCATTAAACGCGTAATTGTCCGGGAGAAAAGTTGTTCAGCACCAAATTGGACACAAGGTACAGGAATTTTATTCCTGTGTTATTTTTATTATTTATAAAGATACAAGGGTAACCCTGAATTCTTAAATGGAACGTGATATATTCAACCTTGCAGTTCGAAGGAATGCTGAATGCAGAGTCCATAATTACACAGGTAAATCTTCATATGGAGGGTTCAGAAGTCAACCAGTACAAGTCCAAATAAGGCTTTTACAAATTACTTGGAAACAAGTGACAATGTTAGTACCGTCTATCGCTTGCGTATGAAAATAGTGACTTATACATTTAACAACTGAAACTTGTAACAATAAAGAGTTCTTTGAACTACGACTCCCATGCTCAGAGAAAATTGGACTATCACTGATTGGCTTCTTTTTTTGTTGAACCGCCCATATATAAACAGAGCCGAATCTAAAAACCACAAAGGTAACAAAAGAATCTGTTTCCAAATGCCTCAATAAATTCACCATTTACACTACAACATTTGAGTTCGCAACACGACACCAACGTTGCTTCTGTTATTACTCTCACGCCTGGCTAATGTCGCGTCGTGAAGTCAAATTTAGCCATCGAACAAAAGGTTCGCTTAAATTGTCCCGTGCTCAAGCGTCTCATTGAAACGGACCGAGTATAAAAAAAGTAAAAAAAATCCTCTCGACGAATGACGTCGGAGAAATTCAGCGTGACGGACGTCGGGGCTCGTCAAAGGACGCCGCTCGATGCACGTGGAAAAATCGATTAACGGCGATGACAGCCGCGGGACACGCGAGTAATCCGCTCGGCCCGATGTTTACACGCGATCCGTCCATCGGAAGGACGCATTTGCATGCGAACGCGAGGAAAATCCGAGCTTCCGACTTGATTTCAAAGGCGATCACGCCGACCATTTCAGCTCCTGAACACCTGTTGTGATTCCCCCGGAACCGCGGGACCATTCTCACCTACGTACTCCCGTAAGAAATATCCCTGTTGCCCGCGCATTTCCATCGCGACCTCGTGAAACTTGTAACTTACATAAATAGAACCTTAAATAGAACCTTTCAAACGCTTACTTCGAGAATGTTCTTCAATTGTACGAGTCTCAATGCTTCTCTTTGATTTTTTTTGGGGGGGGGGGGATTAAGAGGATAGGATTGTAATGATATTTTGTATTGATCTCGTTTTTTTTTACTATTTTGGTTTAGTAATACTTGTTGGTTTATGCTCGTGGTAATTGTGGAGATATTTGTAAGTGGTTATAAAGAAAGAAATTGATGTATTGTTTATTATCACTATGGCTTTATGTACTATTATGTTTTGCAACAGATGTTTCTTGTAAGTTCATTCGATTTGTGAAATATTTCAAATTAACTAACTTCTTGGTATAAAATTATTCTGCGGGTACATATTATTTTTCCCTGAGACAATTGTATATCTGTAGCAAGCAATTAATTTCACCGTGGTTATTATTATTATTATAATCACTGTCCATTAAAGTCACCTCTTTTCCATCCCGTCTAGATTTGAGCGTTGTCTAGAATTTTCTGAGACCCCTAACCGAAACCTACCCCCGACAATCAGTCGTATCCGCGAGCGTTCGTTCAATTTTGAAAAACGGATGGTTAATTACTATGGGAATTAAGCAAGTCAGATCCATTTATGGTGTGACATAGACGCGGTAAATCTAGTTAGTCGACAAAGACAAAGGGACAGGGACATAATCGCATCGCTGAGGGCTCGCAGGTCCGTTCATTTCTGCCAACGTTCGCGGAACACGATGGAAACTTAATTCGAAAGCTCAAAATCTGCCTCCCTCAATCTCAGGCTGCTCAAAGGAGCAGAGAATCCATCGATACTCGATGCAAATAATTTGATTACGTGGAAACAGAATGGCAGATACCCGTAGGACATACAATATCGAATGTTATTTCAAAGTTAAGTACAAAAATAAATTTCCCGCATACGCAACGAATTTCCAGAATGAAGCAGAGAGGCATCATTATGACGGTATTCATCATGCACGTTATAACAGGAAACATTCAAAATTTCACGCAGCGTATAATTCTCGATGAAGCATAAAATGAAACGGCCAATCTGCCCCTATAGAAACGAAGCTTTCGTATTTGCAAATTGGAAAAATTTCAACGCGCGCCAAAAACATTCGTCGATGAAATGTGAAATAATCGTAAAATGCATTCGGAACGAACGAGCATCGTACTATGCAAATTATCTGCCTCGGGGGCTCCAATTTTTATCCCGCAACCATTGCAAATAATTATTAAAATCATTATCGAATTGTTATTAGAAAACTGATAAAAATTCGATGGAATAAAGATTCAACCATCCATGGTACCGCGCGATAGAAAATAAAAGCAAACTTCCAAGATCCAGGATCTCTATTTCAATCCTCATTTCCGATCGCAACGCCTTCGAACAAGATTATCAAACACTCGCAATCGAGCTTAGAACAAATAAGCAGTTGAACTCGAGCCTGCTCGCGATCGATACGTGCCAGGCAATCGCGTTATTTGCACGCGATTCGTCTTCGAAACCGTGAATATATTTTCGCAGATTCTCGTTACACAGACAAAGTATTTCGCAGCTTTCGTTCGAGCGATTATAGGTCGTTTAGGAAGAATCGCTATTCTCCTTTCGATAACAAACAACGATCTACACAGAGGAGAAAGTTGCCTGCCTGAAAGTTGAATCGTCGATCGCGAATTTGGCTGGTTAATGGGGAACTTTTCGAGAGCACAGTGGCCCGATGTGAGGAATCGCTAATACTATCGAGATCAACTGGTTTTATTATGACCTATGGCTATTCGATTGGCCATTATTCACTTGAGGGTGTACCATTCTCTTCTCCGCGTTATCATACTTCAATCTATCTATATTGTTCCGATGCCTGAAGGCTGGTAATTTCGTACGATCCATGATTATTCCACGATTGGAGTATGTTAATGTCGAAAGATTGTGGAACAATGGGAAATCTTGTGGGCCGTTGTGGGTATTTGCGATTCGAATTATTGAAGTCGTAAAATGGAGGCTTCGTTTAATAGCTTACGGTCTGTCAGATGAATAATTATGAATATGAAAAAACTGTAACTAACAGATTACTGTATAATAGATACTTTTGCTACGTATTAATTGAATACTTTTAAACATATTTCGACCCTGCCAACAGATTGCAATAAATAAGAGCAATTTTTGTTTCCATAATTAATTAAAGTTTGATATTTGATATTGTAATTATTATCAACCATGTACTGAATATTGAATAAAATGTACTCGAAATTCATGAAATTGAAGAATAAAAATAAAAACGCGACTTTTTAACGATCGCCTGTCGTTAAACCGTTTATAATACCATAAAAATTGTCCTGTACAACGTTGATTCACTAGAATTCAATATCATCATGCTGGGAACAATCTCCAAAGTATACTAATACTACCATTAAATCACGCAACATTGCATGAACGCTGCTGCACGATATTATTTAATAACATTCTCCAAGCAGTGGCGAACTACAAAACATTAATTCCGTGTAACTTCATAGCAGAAACCACGATTTCAGTAATTTCACAACGTTATACGTCAATGTTCCCAGCGAAACGACTTGAACACTTGCAAGGACGTTGATTTTAAATCTCGTAATCGCGCGTGCTGTACACAGGACTGCATGTGCATTGTTTGTTATCAGTTCTAAATGTTTCCATTGTCCGCTCCGCACGTTTACTTCGTTGCGGCCACTTTTCAGGCGCTGTTTAATTTGCTACTTTTGTAAAAGATAAATCATTTTCCCCGTTGATATGGAATTTTCGTTGAATTTTGAGAATACAGCTTTTCGTTCAGGGCGAAATTTTATTTAAATGCCTCGATCCATTAATTTCTTCACCGTTTGAAATTTAGTTTACATTACATCGTTATTTATTCACGCGTATACTTGTATATATAATTTCTGTTTGTACATGTTACTTAATTATTTCTGTACAGTGTGATGTGTTACGAGAAACGTGTTGTTGTCGGCGTGTGAAAATAATGACCCGAACAATAGTTCAGCAAGTACTTTTCTATGTCTGAATATTATCTATCGAGGTTGTACTATCGTTTGTGTTACTTCCCTCCTTTTGTTATTCTCGCATTTTTCCTATCTTATAGAAACATCTCTTACGCGAAGCAAGATATTCAAGGATGCGGACAAAGTAGTAAGAAATTAATAGTGCAAATTGCTGAAACTCACCGGTTACGTAGAATGCTAATTATCCACGTAGAGTTTCATCCGAAATTTGTTTATCCACAAAGCATCTGGAAAAAGAATGAATATATTGAATATAATTCTTCTGTTGCACCGATGGAAAATAATTCATTAGTTTGTAATATTTGTGGCACACGATGCAATTACCGGACAATGTACAATTGAACAATTAAGTTAATGCACTGAATTGTACATCTATACTGAAATAACAATACACTTTCACCATAACCACATAAGATATATTAAACAAATAAGTAATATCCGTTTAAATGTCTGATTGACAGCACAGGAATTAATTAGAATACAAAATTCCATACATACAAACTACCAAAACTCGAGCTTGGCTTCCACCCTGACCGAATATACAAAATTTTACATTTCCACCTTTTACAACATCGAGGCACTGTTGTGATATGGAATATGTTGCACAAGTAACCAAAAGCCACTTCAGATATACTGCCTCGAACATTTAAATAACCCAATGGCACGCTGATAGTAAACATATTAACACGTCAAACAGCTCCAAAAATAATCGCCCAGTAATTTATGTATACGTCATCCACAAAACGATTCACTTTCTTTCATACCAAGCCAGTCTCTAATATTTCAATCATCTTTGAAGCAATTACCGTCTCGTCGTTACAAATTATTTTCCAGTCATAAGCAAATCAACGCTCGTAACCAACAGAAATTATAAATTTATAAAATTATTTTTCTCAACATGAAAAGATAAAAAGATAAGCTAATTAAGGAAAGACAAAGCGTTCGTAAAAATCGCCAGATTATTCTGTCGATTCGTTGCGATTTTTCGTCCCTTTGAGAATCCTACTGTTTCGATCGGGAAAAACGAAAAGGAATAAAAACTGACGTCGAATGAAATCCATTATGTGCACCGATACACGTTACGTGCCACGAGTAGAATCGCTCTTCAATCATGAACGAACCGACACTATGCCATTGTTAATTGCCAGTCTGGCATTCCCCGTGCCCGGCACACGGTGTTCAGATTAATTACTGGAATCTATTACGCGTTCTCCGATCGGTATACCTTTTATCATTGCGGTGCCTCCACTTCTGACATTCGAGCAACTGTTTCCAGAATTTAAACGAGACTCTTGATAATCAAGCTATCTGTTTCATAGCTTGATTTATTTTCTAGTTTAACTGACAGTTTGCAGATTCTTTTCTCGAATATTGACAGACAAATTGATATAGAAAGGTTAATGTTTAAAATGCTAAACGCTTTGTGTTAATTAGACATTGATGGTTGTCGCGACGGTTCTTTTAATATGAAGCTGGTTTTCAATTAACATCATTTCAAATTATGCACCATTTTATTTAATACTCGTGCTTTAACTGCAAGTAAAATATTGTACTATGGGTGTTTCATTGGAAATAATTATTTTGTACCCGCGACAGTGAATCAAAAATTTATTATTCATTTTCAGGATTGTATAATACTTTTCAATTTCTTATTTACACTTGATATCAAATTTAGTCTTTCGCGTATGATATACAACGTTTTTATTCCTAAACCGTCAAACAGGATACGTTCGCTGGTTCCATTGCCTTCGAGATTTTTCAGTTTCCAGGAAACTGATTTTCGTTTACCGTGCAACTTTTTGCAAACACAATAGAGGCTCCATTATTCGCGGTTTCATTGTACCAATACGATTTTATCTCGGCTATACAAACGTACTATTATCTGAACGCTTTCTTCCCTGTAACGATACGTTCTGTTTCCCTTTTGAAACAGAAGCACTCACTATGAATTTGATTATGTACAGCAAAGTGTGCAACAATGCTTCTGCGATGCATCCATACGATTGTACGTCCAAGCAAGCGTGAAATGAAACAAACCTGGATAACATTCAGGCTAATTGGAAATACAGAAAAATCGAATCCCATGTTTTTCATTAAATTGAACAGCTTCGACAAATGAAAATATCCTGCGAACAAACGAATTGTTCCCACGAATTGCAAACAAGTGTAGTGAAATTATTTGAGCGAGAAACCGTATTTCCCGGATGCTAAAAGTTCCAATCTATATTTAAATGAAAGATACATCCGTTTGAACGAGAGATATCGAATATATCGCGAGTCTTTTCGTTCATTTTCTACCCGTTAAAAAATTCTCCTGCAATCCCAGCGTTACTTAATGCCTCCTCTTTCAACATCTATCCCTTAGGCAAACACTCGTCGCGCTTCCATTTCCTTCGAAATTCTCCATCTCGAACGCTGAAACCAGCTTAACCGTCCTGATTCCGTCGAGACCCCTTTCGTGCACCTCAGTCAACGCACTTTCATGTAATATTTCTAGGCTGCCATCATCAGCAACTGCCTCGTGATTTCACCCGAACGAAACGAACGAAACGGTAGCACAGCCGAAAGTAGAAGTTCATTGATTTCATCCCTTCGCAATTTCCCTTTTTATATTATTCGCGCATTACCTGCAATGCATTTCATTTATTGCAGGGAAGTTTTCAACGTTCGGGAACCGGTTTAACCCTTGTGTGTACAACCGGGTACCCGGGTACTCATTTCTATATTTCCTTTAATCATTTTTGTTTGTTCTTGACAAGATACCGCAAAGCCACTCCGGATCTCCACTCTTTGGACACTTTTACGTTAATACACGGTTTGTGAAAAAAATGTATGTAAAATATTTTATGTAATTAGGCTTTAAACTTATTGGCTATTTGGGTTGCCCACGCAAGGGTTAAAACCCGCTCACGGTATTGAAAACTGTGCACAGGAACGACGTTTGACTGCCGTTTTATATCGTCGAGCGATTTAACAGGTAAAAAAAAATGCAACAACTCGAGGAAATATATTTTGATTTTCTGGCCGGCGGGTTTTTGGACGCGGGCCATACATCATTTTAATGACACCGCTGTCTCTGAACGTTGTAGCCCGATTTTAATGCGATTTTGGCAGCGGCCGGGCGCGAAAATCGCGCCGGTCACGATTTCAAAATAAATTTGATTTCCAAATACCCTGGACAGATCGGGAGAAAGGGTGGCGCATCAATCCGCCGGGGAACGTGATGCTGTTTGGAATAAAATTCGAGCCGGGGGGAATTTAAACAGGTGTTTAATTATAACGCAAATGATCCTCCGCAATTACTTTTCCTTAGAGACACTATTATTGAAATATTGAATATCCAACGAAATTTGTATCGACATTATTATTCCATTCCAATCGTAACAGTAGTCAATAAAATTTATTAACGTCTGATCGTCAAACGACGTAAGTATTAAATAATTGTTTCACAATTACGTACATCGCAATTATTATTTCCTCAGGTTTACAATGAAATAATGTTTGGCTCATGTTAATAAGGAAACTTCTAATTTGCTGTAGGTTTGCTGAGGCGAATCGTTTTCACATGTTCGTCCCTTTCACGGCTGCGTAACTCGGTTACGTTTAATTTCCTTAACAACAGTATCATCCACTTGTCTGTTATACGCATCTAAAGCTGTAATATCCAAACGTTGAAAGAGAAGCCAAGCAATCACGTTTCAAGCGTCACGAGCGAAGAATGTCAAGTACTTCGGATCGATTGAAGTCTATTTCACATTGAGCTATCGTAATTACGATGAATTTCACGGATGCGCGCATAAATTGCCTTTTTCTTTCCACTTTTTAACACGTGAGGAGATTCCTGAAAGGATAACGCGTTGCAACAATGGAACGCGGAGTATGTATAACAGAAAAACACAATTGGCGAACAAATTAATGTTGCGAACGTTTTGGAATTTCTGCGACAATTTTCCCGCAGCTTTGAATTAACCGGATTATAAAGCATGGTTAGAAAAAAGCGTTGCCACTATTACATTTGGGATCTGCTGTCAATAAAATGAATGCGAATGTTTGCAAGCCAATGTAATTGCTAACACATTATTCACCTTCCCGGCATCGATTCGAATAAAATGTGGCATTTACATTTCCAAATTCTCCACGCGATTTTCCTCATTTTCCCGATAAACCCGCGCGACGAGACAACGTTCACGGTGCGAAAATTTCACCGTGAAATTTTCCTTGCCTCGGCGGAACGTTTCTCACTTCGAAATTCCTGACAAATTCGAATTTAAAGCTTCAGTCGAAATCGTATCCCGCCAAAATTCCTCCCGCGACTCGCATCACCTCTAACAGTGCCCGCCCCCCAAAAAGATCTTGACCAAAAAACTGTAATACAATCCATCAGACCACTAGACCACAGCCAATCAAGAAAAACAAAAATCGAGAGTACCCGTCACACCGTTACATCCAACGCACCTACCAGTTATGTATTCCACAAATTCCCTCCTGCCAAGTCTCGTTCCGCGGAAACATTAATTCCGCAAACAACTTCACCGAAAACTTCGCCTTGCTAAACCCAATTACCGCTCGATTGTGTAACAGCGAAGAAGAGTAATGAACAACCGGCCGAGTGGATTCGCGCGTTTAATAAGAATAAACGGGAGGAGCGTTATGGGAAACGTTGTTCTTCGTTGTTCGCCAAGTTTCCTCCGCGCCACCGCGGTCTCACGAGACAGGCGAGACTTCCACGGTTAAGTAGAACAGCCCCGTGCATCCGTAGCCCCGTAACCCCTGGCCCGGACACCCTTAATCCACCCCTAATCCACGCCACGAAGGCGCCGGTAATAACGCGGTCACGGAGCCTGCCGGAATCGGAGGGAATTGAATTTCATGCCTGCTGCTGCAGCCCTCGTGGAAAATCGCTGATACGACCGGGGAATAAATTTTTCGACGACGCTGGAAGGACTGCGCACCCTTGAAAAGGGGGAGGAGAATCAAATGAGTTTTGGCGGAGGAACAGAAGAAAAGAGGAAAGGAAAGAAGGAGACAATATGGACGACTGTATCATCGCAAGGGGGTTGAACGAGGTTAACGTCCGATCGAAAACCCTGTGATGGTGTTATTATACGTTTGGTGTTTCGGAAATTGTGGGAAGAGCGGGGCAGAAATATGACTACGATGCGCCAAGGTTTTTTTTTATTTGCACAGAGCAACGACAGCATTGGCAATGATGGGAAGCGAAGTATTGCAGAGATTATTATAATGGTGTTTTCTGTTTGATGTTATGGTAACGGCGTTTGTCGTTCTTCTGTTTAATGGGCATACTTTAGGTTGTGGAATTTAGAGTGGGTTATTTCATAATAATAGAATAAGTATTTTGTTATAATATTAGTCTGAAGGCGTTTAATAAATTTCTTTTTATTTTAGAGTTTTTGATTTTTGATTGCGGTATTGCGAGAGAAAGTAAAAACGATTCTTTTTTTGCCATTAGTAATGTACCTACAATTCTGAAAAAATTATGTGAGGTGGAGCTTGTGTGAAGCTACTAATTCCCCAAGTTTCATTTAAGTATCGCAAGTAGTAGCTGAGAAATAAAATGACAAAGTTTAGGGGTTCACCCTCATACTACCCTCAAACGTGGGCGTAGGGATCTGAAATTTCACAATATGGTGTTTCAGGCAAAGAACATTGTTCAGCACCCATAACAACAAAAATTGGCATGGGGGGCCGCTCGTCCATTCTTACCCTGCTAGACCCTTTGTATTAATATGGAAGTGCTGTTATGGAAGTGCTCTCTTTTCGGAAAGTTCTTAGTATCGTAAATTTATTGCTGGAAAATAATATGCCTCTGACATATTCGCACTTCCTCTGGAAGCCGAAAGAAGTAATTCGTCGATGAAAAATAAGTCGTTGATATTAGAATTAATCTGATTTATTTTTTACATGAAGCTCTGTTTCGGAGAAAATTGTAATTTTTTCATAATTAAAGAAACGCCCTACATCTGATACGTTTTATTTTCAATGAGAACAAAAACTGATTAATTTGTTAATTTGAAGCGTGAAACGTTGTTCGATTGATTACGTTAATTATTAAATGATCGATTTAGCGAAGAATTGTTTATTCATCGCAGATCCAGCATGAAAGACTTGTCCCTTGGATTGAATTTGTCGACAGCATACTGATCGGCGAGGTAAAATGTGAAACAATAGGACGCGTCTTTGATATGCTAATGGGAAGAACTTGGAACGGTAAATCAATCGAAATTCGCCTCGTTGGGGAAGGGATCGTTTTGCGAATAACGCGATTTAGATGTTACTGTTAAATTGATTTCACGCAAGAATTATTACATCGGATAACTAATAAATCTTGCGGAAGATATGATTTATCATTGAGTTATCGAAGTTGGAGAATAACCCTCCCGGGACGTTCCCCTTTTCCATTTCGTGCTATCAATCGCAAGATTTCTTGCAATTATCTGCTAAGAAGCAGAATCGAATAATATTAAGTAATTATGATTATTACGATCTTAATATTGTTACTGTTCCTCACCCATTGATTTATGGGTGATTTATGATGATTTGTTGGTAGCAGCTGTTGATTTCTTATATAAACAGTAATTATCGTTTTTCTTTCTCTTCTTAATCGGTTATTATGTGGTGAATACGTTGACAGTAGCAACGTAACAGATTATTTTTGCTGCGGAATCCAGTACTAATCAGTGCAAGGAAATGTAATTAATTAATAGAAGATATCCTTGGCGTTTTATAACAGCGATCGAAAGATTTGAATATTATGTGAGAAACGATTGATCAACGACTTTACCGAATATTGCTCGAAAAATTCGATTTCTGTCATTTTAATAACTTTATTACTATTCAGAAGCTGATATCATTTTTTTTCGAAACCACAATTCTCTTGTCTAACAACAGGTGTTTTAAGTTTCCTAATTTACCACGTTGTTGCTAGTCAATTAAGTTTTCGATGATTGGTAATTACAGTGTTACATCTATGACACTAAATTAATTTGAAATTACTGTAACTGATTTCATAAGTAAATGTTTAAACTCGCGACTGCACAAAAATGAAAGGCGGTTGAAGGGTTACAGGATCCGAATCCCGGCCGTGAAGAATTTAACCGCGAAACTCAGAAAACCATCCATCTAATGGCAAAGTTAATTTCCTTCGTCAAACGTTTGCACTGTTAAAATTTCACGGGGCACAGATACAAATTGGAAAACTTATTGAACAAGTGCAGCTTTCGTGACAGAAATAAATTCCTGCCGCGTGCAACGTTAATCAAGAATATCCGAGAGGAATAGTATTCTGTTTTACATTTTTTTTATATCGTTCACGAATATATAATTTCGAAAACCCGAACGCGAAAAATAAGCCGTCCAAAAAATGCAAATCTCGACGCCAAATTTAACGTTGAAGAATTTACATAGAATACGTTGACTTTATCAAAATTACATAGTTCGCAATATTGGTGAACTCGGCAAAAAGGATAAATAAATACGACTGCAAGATAATTGCAAAGCCTTTAAAATAGGCGAGCTTTCTACTGTAATGAAAGAACAGGTGCAGACCACTCAGTGTCAATTGAATTCCTGACAGCATAGAGAAACAGAAATGAAAAACCAGAAAAACAAGTAGGTGGTATCAATGAAACGGAGGCAAGCGAAGAATAACTATATATAATGAATGACCGGGCAAGGGAATGTTTAAAGTTCTCTCAAAAACGCACAACACTGGAATGGCCAATATCTACCGGGAAATGAAAGTCAAAAACTGGGATAGAACATGGATATGGTAGCAGACCAAACAGCGCGTAGAATAGAAAACAGAAAAACAAAATCCCGACAGGAAACTACTAACGTATGGACGTGCTGGAATTTGACGAAGTGTGAAAGTGATGTAGAAAGGTTCAATAAAATCGTTCACGTGAGAAATTCCATTGAAATAGAAGAAAAAAGGAAACGAAATGAAAATACGTGAGAAAATTGTAAAATTGAAATCAAAGACTTACAGCGAATAGCTCGTAAAAAATTGAAGCAACAATTTCAAAAAGTACATCACGAGACGCAAAATTCGTTGAAGGCCGAGCATAATTTAACAAAATTATAACTGAAAGAAAAATGAAAAGAAAAGAACGAGCCAGAAGCAATAATACCCATAAAAACCCTTAGAAAATAAAAAAACAAAAATCGAAATATCAACACTATAATACAATACATACATTAATCAAAAGCGTGGCCAAAGATTCTCCAATAAAAAAAGATGCCCAAAACCTTCTCGCAGGAAACACGCCGAGCAGCGTCGACAATTTTCTGGCTAACTTACGAAAATTAAAACACAAAATGAAATGTATAAAAGACTATTCTAGCCAGCCAAGGAAAATCAGAATCGAAAGTACATAGTTTCCCTCTTGAAACTTGAGAAGTCCAGAGATCCAACAGGAGCAGTAGACTGGCATCGTTTCTCGGCATACGCAAGAGCAAGCTCGACCAAGAAAATCCATCGACGTCATTTTTCACGAAACCATTGGAACTATACTTGCCGCGACATGACATCTTGTAGCAATTGATATCGCCTCGCGTAGCCAGTTGGCAGCGTCCGTCGCCGCGAATCACTAATTTCTGGGCCGTTTTATCTACACGCGGCTTCGTGAACAGATAATAATCGAACACGGTCTATTTTCGATCATTAACGTTCGTTAAACGCTTTCGCGCCGCTTTCGTACGTTTCTCGTAAAAGTAGCGCAGAAACGACCCGTCGATTGAACGGACCGGGGGTAAAAGGGGGCAGAAATATTTAGCTGTGAAGTCAGACAGTTGGCAGTGCTAGCTTTTCCTTGTTTCGTGATAAACGGCGACTGGGATTATTATTAAGCGAGGCTTGCGTCCAGGGAGAAATGGAATTCTAGTAGGTTTCCTTAGGAATTCGAGATATTCGACGCGGTGAGAGGCACGGGGAGAGGGTAGTTTCGGGGTGGTTTTATACGATAATACAATATGGAAGGAAAGACTGCCCCACTTGGAGAAGCGTTGATTTTAGAATTGTTTAATGCAAGGAATTTGCTGGCTTTCATTTGTGCGCGCTATGGGTAATAGGGTATTTCGTATTTTATATTTGGAATTTGAGGTTTGGTGTGTGTTATATATTTTTAGATGAAGTGACGGTAATTTTGACGATGCTGTTGGCAATTTATTTGATTATCATCGGGAAAGTTGGTTCATTCGAGAATATTCAGAAATTCGCCTTAGGGGGATTGAGGAAAATGGTGTGGAAAAGTGAAACCGCTTATGCGAATTTTCTCCCTTGCCAATATTTTAACCTCGATACGCATGATAAAATCTGCACATCCTGACGGGAAGCAATGACATTTGCTAATTGACATTTCTGACATAGAAAGTGGCATCTGGCAACGTTCATATATTATGATAAGTGAGACAGTGTGTGGGCAACTTCTCAGACTATTGTTAGCAATGATTTGGCTATTATTATCTGCCGCTTTATTTCTTGACTTCTATCGTCGTGTTTCAAAAGCAGAATAGAACGTGGGCTTATAATTTGATATCGTACGCGAAATTTGATAATTCGTATTTATTATAAAAAAAGATTCCATCATTTTACTCAACAGCATGCATCAATTTGTTAAATAGAAAATTCGATGATTTAGCAAAGAAATGGAAATGGATAATACAAGTTCCCGTGATTTTTTACAACCTGTCATTTACAAACAGATCATTTTTTTACTAATAAATTGGAGAATTTATGGTACAGAAAATTTCCAACGAATTTATTCCTTCAAAATCGATAGAGGGAAGAACAATGTGGAAATATAAACCACTTTCTATAGACGATCGTAAGAAATTCACGGGAAGGAAATGTAAAAGCAAAGCAAAATTCATCATGAAAAAATCCAAACACATTCGTAAGCACATTGGAAAGCAACGAACGTACTATATTTCAACCATTCATAATTAAATCATACAGTGCCCTCAATAATTCACGACGCAATTCGTCGATAGAATTTCAATCCTTGTTTAAACTATCAGAAACACATCAATATTTCACCCGTAGATCAACAACGCTTCTATTAAAAAAATAAAAGGCTGCTACACTTCGTCCTATAAATTTTCCAACAAACATAAATGCATCGTGTATCCGTGTTTTACAATGCATATTTGCAACCACAGCTCGCTCTGTCAGGATCTACTTAATTATCATTTACTTCCATTAAACGAATGTATCAAATCTGCAAAAAGGACAATCGCAGCTATATTCCCTTCTTCCACGTACATATTTTTATTTAATTTCTGGCCAAACGAAGACGTTATTCGCGGATATTTCCATAAACCTAATTCAGAAGATTCCAGAAATGATGTACAGCGTTGACGGGCTAAACGGCCGCAATATGTGTGATCCTCTAATTAACTCGAGCTAATTAATTTCACACGTTCAATCCTTCAAATCAACCTGTCCATCGTTGACGCGACTATTTTAGGAACGGCGATATCCATCCGGAAATCCTGCAACAGTTCATCGGTCCAGGCCGTTTCGCAGACCCGCGAACGAAGCGGCCGAATTAAATTCGCATGGCGATGTTTATTGATAGCACTCAGCTGTTTTTGTTTTGGCAGGCGCCACAACGACACACGGTTCCCGCGAGGGAGACGCTGTGTCGTCATCGCATTATTGTTATTTCGAGCGTTGTCGAAGGTTGTGCACCGGCAACACGTATCCAATCCGTCTAATTCGCGGCTGACACGCGTAACGAAATGCTTCGGCCAGCCTTGACACGATAATCAGCTTCCTCGACGCTCAAAGAATTTCACGAACTCGTCTAACGGGGTGTTGAAACGCGCGTCGAAGGGCTAATTTTGGAGCGGAGGTTGCCGAATGGAATACGAGAAGATGAAATGACGCTTAACACTTTATAGCCCGCTGTGACATTAAAGTTAAACGATCGTGTAAACCTTTCTGTCTCTTGAGTTTCATTTTCTACCCTTGGAAATTAGCATTTAATAGCTGCGCCTCTTCATACGACTTTCATCGCGTTTCATGGCGGTCATGGTTTACGGAACGCTATAATATCTATTAGGTATTTATGTGTGGAAGTTTTTAGTTCACGCGAAAACTTGTGTAAATTGAGATATTAATATTTCTCGATGGAGAAACGATTTGGGATACGAGGGCCGACGGATTTTATTATGTATGCCCACTGTGTGGTTCGTTGATTAACCGTGACTGACATTAATAACTCCCGTGAACCGAATTACGAAATCCTTTGAAGCTTTTCATAACGATGTAATAAATATAAAAGGAAAATAGAATGCCAGGGTTCGACATAATCGTTCATTTCAGTTTTCGTCGGTACGCGGGTTTTGAAATTATCTTGAAATTAGTTGCCACACGGACACGGAACACGAAATTCGAAGCAGAATTAGATCTGTACTCAGGACTTTTAAAGAGTTGCCCGACAGTGGCGAATAGAGCACATGTGAACGGGTTGAAAATAGGGGAAACGTTTCCACGGTAATTCAAAGTGATTTATAAGCACATTTATGGTCGTAATAATCACACGTAATTTTCCAAAAGTGGACTGCAAATCGGAATAGCTCTACGATAGGGTATCGTTCCAAAACTTATGCAACCCTGAAGTGGAAGAAATTTAATGCTCATCCATTAGCCAAGAACGATTCGAATAAAATACAACATACTTTAGTAATAATTTATTCTTTACTAAGGACAATGCCAGCGCAATAGAATATAACAGCTTTCACCTACATTTTCGAACGAAACATTTTTCTAGTACCCTGTGGCAGAGGAATGAATTAATAATAATAATAACAAATGAAAATTAACAATGGTTTAGAGTCGTTAAATAAACTATCATCTGGTAACGTGGAATAGTCGATACCGTCATTTCTATAAATGAAATAGGGAACAGTAATAAAATGAGATATAAATCACAAGTTTTTGGATTTAAGCAATGTATCCTAAACTTCTTGGTGAAACACTACATCGAAAGTGCAACGGAATATCGAGAATTAATCCAAAGTGTAGCGCTTCGATGGGAACGGAGATTAGCAATAAATTGAAACTTCAACCAACTATCTATCTGCTGTAATAAATTGCGTTAATCCGAAATTTGCTGTTCGAGGCGAACAAACACTGTCTGGACTTCCGTAGCAGATTACGCGCAAACACGCTAACCTTCGCATGTATTTGCTCATTGGCGGATGGTGGATTTACTGTCGTAACAAATTGGGCGACAAGTTATACATCGGACAGTAAAGTTTTCGTTTTGATTTCCGATTAATAGGTGAAAATGATTAATTTCACCACGACCGCATTTATATTTGACAGACCTAGAATGAGCAATCTTGTACTATCAAAGAAATAATATTATAATTAATTCATAATGAACTAGACATTACTGCACATTTAATTTGAACAATTGCAATACGATTTGTCGATTGAAATGTTCCATGAAATCATAAATCCTGCTGCTGATAAGTTTCTTAAAAATGGGGATGCTTTTCCGTTTATACAAAACACCATATTACATTTCTAAGTAAAGGACAAGAACCAAGCCTCGACCATTTGACAATTCTCAAAGCTCCATTCTTTCCATCTATTCTAAACGAAGCACTACATATATTACAATCCGGGAGGAACAAAACAAACAAAAAAACAACAGAAAGAGCAAAGCCAAAGATTCAAGACTTCGCGCAGACCACTTCATCACAATCTGCACCCACCCAGCGGACAAAACTTCGCCGTTCCATTCCTCCATTCCAGTTCCCCAGACACCATCCCCTACCATCAAAGCCCCAAGTCGGGAAACTCTAACGCCAGCCCCGCACGCACCACTTCGGCAATAAAAAACCATCAACCTCGTGTGCACTTTCACACCTTACGATACCACTGACGATTTGTTACTAGGTATGTACTTGCCAGTATTTATTCTACACCCTATAGACACACCTTACTAAGCCTTGCTTCAACGTGTAAGAGTCTACATAAAAGTTCAGGTAATAAGATTGATTATTTAGTGAATCGTAATTTAACAAGTTAACAATAATGTTCTATTCTCGTAATCTTATGATCCCGCGGTGTCCAGGGGCTAATAATAATCGTGTGCACGAAAGTTGGACGAAATGTTCGAGTTGGCGTGAAACGAAACATCACTGACACCTGCTGCGATTCCATCTTGCAAGGAGAGATCTCTATTGGTTACCTGGACAGTGGTGTGGCAGATACTGTTCCAATGGAATTATTTATATGGATTTGCAAGTGCCAGCGATTTTTAGTTTAGACTTTTATTTCAGGCAAACTGGCGTTCCAAATATGTTCTATTTCATTTATCCATGTTCGAATACGAACGTGACAATTCTCTTTTTAATCCTTTCCACGATTTACATTAATTTCTACCGACTTTTTACGAAATCGTAACGATTTCTATCGAATCATATTAAGCTTCATTCACAAAACAATGACAGAATCAAAATTGGAAAAAAAATTAATCCTACATCCAATGAAATAAATAAAATATAATTCATTTAATTACGCATAAGGAACCACACTAAAGGTTTATTACACCTCGCATAGGTGCAGTACCAATAGTACTCTATTCTATTTTCATTATACTTATGTCGCGCTCTTTAACACTAGAACTACCGATAGGTTTGTGTACTATTTAGGCAGTACACGTTGGACAGATTCTGAACACGAAAGTGGTTTTATGGACACTAAATAGAGATACATAATTGACATTTTATCTTATTGAAAGTCATCATAAATTGCTGTAACAATACCTATATGTTATTAATTTTAAAGCAAAAATCTGCAACCAGTCATTTTGACTGGCTTGATACTTCTAGTTTTAAAAAAGATGGCACAAAGGCAAGCTTTAATATTTCCCTTAGCAATGAACACCTCGATATTCAATGGGTACCTGCCCCTTTATTCCTGACAGCAATAAAACTTCGGTGATCTTCGACATTCTTCGAAAATCCGTCGAAATTAGCGCGACAAATTTGTAAAACCGTCACGAATCATTCGACGCATGTTTTCCCCCACGGCTGGCGGCCTGGCAACCAACGATAAGCCGTCGGGTCGCGTCGTTTCGACGCCGATTACTGCGTAATGGCGCACGGAAGCATGACTCACATAATATCGGTTCCAGTACGCCCTCCATAATTGCCCGATAACCGTGGAGAGTTCGTTGCTTCGTTTTCACGCGAAACGTCTTCACCGCGATTTCGTTTCGCGATCCAATCTCAACCGCCGCAAACCCCGTTCTACCTGTATCGACGCGTCGCGACGCCTGCAGCTGATCCGCGGATTAATAAACTTTTAATTGACACGTCGCGGTCGCACCGTATGAAACGACGCGTCGAATCGCCCCTTGGACTAATTGTAATGCGCGACGCGATCGACGGAGAAAAAATCGTTCCTTGCTGCCGACGTGTTACGAACGCGTTAATCGTTCGGAAGAAAGTGTTACGATACGTGTGCACGTCGACCGGGATAACAGTTCGAACGATTGGAAATGTTCTGATTGGGAGGTGTACTGTTCACGTTTCAATGGGTATTGGAAAAATGCGCTCGGTTCTATTGTGGGTAGTCTTAAAGGTGATGGCATGGTTATCAATGTGCGCACGATCGGCTGCTGTCGAGAACGGTTTTGTTTGTTCAGTTGAACTTGTTAAGTCGCGAAAACATTTTCGTGCAGTGGTGTAATGTAACGTGAAGGGTATTTAGCGTTGCCTGTAATTTTGTATTAGAGATGGAATATATCGATTATAGCTATACCTGTATTAATTGGTCGTACTATATGAATAGCTGGTTGCAGTAAAGAGTTCAGCAATTATATAATGCCGGCTTTTCAGAAATACTTCAATATATCTAAGATCGCAATGTGTTTCCCTTTTATAAAATTGATTAATCTCCGTGGCTTACTCCTTCCAACAATTCTGCACAGTACGTATGTCGAAGTTAATTATAATTCGTGGTATTCGTAACGGAGCACAGTCGCAGACGATTCGTTCCAGGAATAATCAACAAACGAAAATGCGAGGATAATAATGCTGTTCCAGTGGTAATACTGCGAAATCCACTGAGAGTGGCGTGTATAACGCGGGTTACAGTATAAATTGTAAGTACTGTCGAACTTCTGACAGCCGTGATCGATCGGTGTACGTGACAGAACGGAAATGATCGGCTTTCCTTCATTTTATGTTTCTCGTGCTGGCGAATTCGTCGTTACATTTCGGACTTGACACGTGCAACGACGGTTGCATAATCGAAACTGCCTCAACCTTGCGCGGTGCATCAATCTTTGCCGCATCTTAGAATGCAAGTCGCGTTTACTACTATCCAGGAATATCCTTCGAGGCTGGCGATGAAAGAAAAAATAGAAGAAGAACGACACGAGCCGTTAAATTACTCGGATTACCATTGCGATCGTTGAGTGTAAGAGAAGCTACTTAACGTTATCGCCTACGAACAATTTCAGAACTTTTTGCAATGCACAAAAGGTAATTAGGTAAATGCGCGGGGAACGGGGTTTTCGAACGGTTTTACTGCTCGGAGATTATTTTGGCGAATTTCTTTAAGGAATAAATAATAAACACTAGTTCGTTTTCCTTCTTTGCTTTTTGTCATTTGTTAGAGACATTCAGAATTTCATTAATTAATACTGCACAATTTTTATGAAACGAAAGATTACTTGTTGCAATTGGAAAGAATTATATTGGAAGAGATATGGAGAATCAAATGCAAAATATTAATAATAATAATTTGTAAAAAGAAAAGAAAAGATTAAGAACAGTAGCTGTTCAATGGAAACTTAATTTCGGAACCAGAAAAAGGAAGAATTATTAGGATGTTGAAGTTTGCAGATTTGAATATCATATTATTAATTCCTACATTTTCATATACACAAATGTGGGAATAACTATTAAATCTCAATTCCATTAAAGTTACTAGTACAAATATTATCCAAAGTAAATGAAAATTTCGATGAAATTTAATATATGAAAGTTCAGTAACGCTAGGGCGTCATAAACGCCCTAGCCATGTGCACGTTGGAGGTCGTTCCTTGTGCAGATGCCTAGACGCCTTTTTAAGAGGGTGCCGTTGTAAGAAATGTGTTGGTTCCGCAGGTACGCTGCGGAACAATTGGTGTACGAGTGGAAATATTATACACGAGAGGATACCTGTTTGATAGTTGTTTAAAGAATTATTAGATATCCTACATTTGCATCCAAATTTATAATCATCCCTCAAAACCATCGCGAGGAGAACAATAATTTTAACAACACTCCTACGATATTCATCGAATAGTACATGTTTATTTTATAACTTCTATTTGACAACTTATATTCAACGTGTATTCAATAGTACAAAAATAGAATTTTTAAACGAGGAAATAGGAAAATCTATTCCCCTACGATCGATGGAACACCCTCGTAGAACTAATTTTCTTCCTAGTACTTCCCTGAACGAATGTATCGCGTTTCCTAATGCTGGCTTTATTTATTTTCTCGATTAGGAAAAAACGCGAAACGCGTCGACGAAGAGAAAAAGAAATCGTCGTTCAGCTTAATCGAGCTTACAATTAGTGTAGGTCGCCTTCCTGATCTCCCTTTAAATACAATTTCAGTAATGTGTTCCTGGTAAATCGATAGCTCGATTAGGACGATTTGTTTGTTTGTTTTTTTTACACGGAACAGTCTCATCTTTACCTGATTGCCACTCGTGTACCTTGTATTTTCTATTTAACAAATAATACAAATGATTTTTCTCTTCAGAAATGCAAATGAATGGAATCAGAGTTTCTTCAACCAATGCCAAACGTTCTAGAGTTTCGAGGGGAAGAAAAATCATATCGTGGTGCTATCGATAGCGACAGGACACGCTGACTACCGCATTACGTACCGCAAAATAAATATAGAACAGGTGAGTTGGGACAAATGGCCGGAACACTTATTCCAGGTGTCACGCGAAACAGTATCGTGATAGCAGATACGATCTTATTTGCTAAACAGAATTTTCCTGAGGTAAACAAAATCGTTTTGTCGTCACGAAACCGGAACCCATGTCGCCATTTTCCACAACTTAATTCAAATCGATTGACGATATACTTAATATCGTCTGACGATGCCTAATCTCGTGGTTAAAATTACCCTTTGGCTAAGGGAAAATTGGGAAGGCCTGCTGTTATTATTAATATTATTAATATTGTTATTATTATTGCTATTTTTGTTGCTCTTCCGTATTGTTACGCTGAAATCTATGCATTCTCATAGTAATAAAACCTTATACATTGATACTCATATACATATGTATATGTATATGTAAATTTTTAATGTGATATCCATAATAAATCTTGTTGATTGAATGATTGGCGTAATTCCTAATTCAACAGAATTATACCAAAGCCTTTGTTAAATGGATTGTAATTAATCTTAATTAATCTCAATTAATTTAATTTAAATATTCATCAATTTTGTATGGATAATATTTTGTACTGAACACCTTTTGTTTTAAACGTTTGAGAATGTTTTAGTCATTGTTTTAGCATTCCGAAATTTGGAATACTGCAAAGTACTATCGCAAAAAGAAGAAAAAACTGTCCTCAATAACTTATCAAACATCCAAATAATCAAATTATTAGATGATTCTTCATGATCCAATTCAATGCCTTGAAATATTATTAAAACAAATGAATAAAGATACTTCATCGAACAATACATTCGTCTAATTCACTAGCTGTGCTGTACCCAAAAAGCGTGCCGATACGACGAGGCAAGATAAACAGAAAATTTCTTTTCCTTGACATCAGTCCACGAACGTTCAATTGTAAATATATATATATATATATATATATAGTCCGTGGTGTTTCAGTGTTGCTTATAAATTTTACTGCTCTGAATGTCGCGATAGCCTAATTTTGGAAACATTGCAACTTGTATCCACAAGTCGAGGAAAAAATACGTGCTGATTGCCATCTATAAATGAGAAACCATGAAAATACCGGGAAAAAGCAAATATCGGTGGATTATTTTCAATATAATTTCACGCGATTCCAGTTGAATAAATTTCATGCGGCTTATTTGGGATAACGTTCAACTGGTTACGTTTTACCAGCATAAAATATCATCCGGCTTTTATTTTAGAAAAACATCGGAAAAATAATGGCGAAGGGGGGATGGATTCAGTGATACGATATTATTTGCCCCGTTTTCTTTTTTGTTTAATATTAATATCCTTTAAATATTCTGCTATCCCTCGTTAAATACATACTAATGGAAAAATACGCGCGCCAATTACTAACTTTTCAATTCAATGCAATCAAGGCAATTCAATAGAGAAAATGGAATTGTTTAAATTATTATATTTATTTTACTCGACGGAATTTCGTCTAATTTTAATATTAACTTGAAATTAATTGAATGTAACATCGATTTTGTAAATTGGTGCCCAATCATTTTAAGTAAAATGTCAAAGGACGTTTTATTGCGTGGTTAGCAAACAAGGGAATAAAATCTGTATAACATTAATACGGAATATTCATGCTGAATCGTGAATAGAGGGTTAAAGCTTGCTAAGCCTCAGCATGTAATCGACAATTAATCGCATTGCGAAAGCTGTGGATGCTGCAAGTTCTTTTCCTCCAAGAAATCGGGGAAAATTCACTCGGGATACTAATAAATCGAGCTTCATTCAATTTCAATCGGCATCGTTGAAATTGAGCCGTTGATCGAGTTTCCTTCTCATATAGCACTTTTGCTTAAAGCGTACCAGATAGTTCTGGCTGCATTGACAACCTGATTCGATTTGCCTCGAATAATGCAAACCGCGTGAAAGATTCGTGAAATTCCAGGGCCCTTCACTATCCCGAATTAAAATCGTCTCGTGCATTTAATTAATGACACTAGAATCCCAGAAATTCATTTCGATGCTAGGCCAATCTCTCTATCACATATTCTTCGCGTACTCTTCTTCGAAACAATCAGAGACAATCTTAAATGGACCGAAATGCACCGAAATGGGAATGAAAATAATTTGATTTATTATACATACATCCCTGTGAAAGGTGGATTGTCAAACGAACATTTGTACAGACATTTTAATCACCCTTCAATAATAACCAGTTTATATTTCATTCTGTTACTTAATACGATCTTCTCTGTTAATAAATATATATTCGTTAATAGCATTTGTAATCTTTAAAACATCGTACCGATCTACCTGGACGTGGATGCAAATTAAACATTCAGAATTGGGGAACCGATTTTACATTCCGCATACGTCGAATCACCCTCGATATTCGTCTTAAGCACTAAAGCGCCCCCGACGTTGGCCAAATCGTTAACTAAAAGGCCCGTTCGACCGCCAGAAGGCCGATTCAATGGTCCAGATTCATCGAGTTCCCACAGAAACTTGTCTTTACTGCAAACTCATCTCTAAAACCGGCCAAATTCCGTGCCAGAGACTAAATTCACTGACCAGAACTCGATTGCGTTTCTCGCCGAGATTCTTCCAAGTAGAGAAAGCTTTCGTCAAGCAGCCCAATTTAATCAATGGACGTCGCTCGATCGACTAACGTACGATTTATCACTTATTTATTCATTGAATTGGGGAAACACAAACGTACCCCGCAGCGTACGAAGAAGAGTAGAATTATTTCGAAATAATTTTATGCAATGTTTGTAAAATATCGGGATAAATGCAACAGCGGTGATTAATCATTTTGGTATTTTTTATTTGCGATTTCGATGGTACTCATTCTGGCTAATAATTTTCCTTTATCATTGAAGTCAGTTATTATTGAATCTTATTGCTATTAATATCGGGAACTGTAACAACGTGGATACCAAATAAGTTTCACTGCCAAATATTTTCGTTCGGCGGTAATTACCATTAACACGCGTAGAACCGTATGTTGAATTTCTAACTACATACATGCTCCTATTTGTACGGGAGCACCGGAATAAATATAAGGGTGGATAATTCTGATTACACTGCATTGAAAGGAACATACGAGAAGATTGTAAATACAATGATTTAGATTTAATGAGTAAACTCTGCAAGATACATAACACATTAATGAGGCAATTTAATTACCAGCGTAAGATTCAGTTAAGCATGAATAATACATAAGATAGTAGACGAGAATTAGCATATTATACTTATGTGTAACAGTAAATAGCGGTGAACTTCAATGCTTTCCACAAGGGTCTAAATTGACCAACTATATTAACTATTAGATAATGAATATCACAGCATCTAATATAACATCTTCATCGCATGACTATGCCGACACTACAATTAATTGGCAACACAAATCTAATGTAATCATCGATATCCAAAGAAATTCTTGTCAAACAATATCAACTGCGAATGAAACTTCGCTTGCAAGGCTTAGATATAATAACGAGCAGGCAGAAGTTTCACGGGGACTAGTAACACGTCCAAAATAAATAACACACGTGCCCAGAGTTCTTGCGACCCAATCAAAACTTTCAACGCAAAATCCAAATCCTAGAGGTACATATAACCACTCTAATCTGAGCACATTTCGACAACGTGTCCCAAAGAAAACATTACAAAACCGAAGCCCAGCGATTAACATTTGCCGCGCACATTTACGGGACATATCGTTCAGGTGCACTAATCGTTTTATTCGCGGATCGGGAATTAAATCACAGAAATCCGTAGTAATCCCATCACGCAGGTTCAACAACGTAGCCATAATAACCAATACTATAAAAGCTGTTTCATTGATCTGCACGTCGAGTGATCACACATGCCCGTTAATAAAAATCACATCGACGTTCAACCATCAACCAAGCTGAATATGTTGCGAATACTCGAGAAACCCTCTCCAATTCGAGATTAATGAATTCTACTTCGCGATTCACGCAAAATAACATCCGTATAACATGTAATAAATCCGATTGGAATCGACGGAAATATTTTTATTAAAAACAAATATGCAAAACAATCATTTTTACGATCCACTTAACTGTTAATATCTGAACAAGATTGACAAGTGCGTCGAATTTAAATCAGCCACAAGTACGCGTCGAACAATGATTAAATAAACAAAACCTTGACAAAACTTAACACCGTCCTAATTATCAATTAAAAGAATTCCAAACAGAGAAATCACTTACTTACTGAACTCATCGGTGGACCGAGTGGAACCAGAAGAATTCACACTTTCCACTGCACTTCACAAGCGTCACCGGTTTCCGGTTCACAAAACACCACCGTTCACGAGTCGCAGAGCGTCGCGACGCCGCTCGAACACCGCAGGCATCTTGGACACTGGACGTCTCATTTCACACCACTGGACCACCCCCTCAAAAAGAAGAGCCCCTCGAAGAGAACCATTCACAAATGCCAATTGCAATTATCCTCGAACTACACCTGCCTCTTCACAGAGAACGAAACCAAAAAAACACCTGTTTCACCTTAACAATAGTGCACGCGTCTCGGACAGCATGGCGATTATACCTATCATGCATCAATCCTTATTAAATCGCGTTCCCTTCGGTTCTAAATTCAACGGTCAATGAACACAATGGCGTGCACAGACACTCTGCGATCTGTGCACTGCTCGTTCTCGTCGAATCTTTTCTTCAAGACGACCCACGGATTACGGTGCAGGATTTAGTGAATTGTTTCGCAGAAGTTGAACGTGACAGGGGAAACTTTGACTGGATGGACGACACGTCGCGATCGAACGGATCCACGGGCACACGCGTGATCGACAAAGCTCGCAGCGTGGCGGGTCGACCGCAACTGAATCGAGCCAAGTCGACTCGGGACGCGTCGGGCTTGAATGAGCGTGACCAAGGGACGAAGAGAGCCGAAGTGGGGGGGAAAGAGACGACGAATGCCAGGGGTTGGTTGGAGCGGTGGGGGATGGCGTGACTGGGGTGGTAGGCGGGCGGGGATGGTGATGGTGAGAGCGAGGGGGTGTATTTGTGATATCAACCCTTTGACTGTTTCGGCTGCTTGAATTGGCGGTTTCTTCTTTTTATTTTGGTGCACGGTGGGACACGGAAATATAATAGTATCGTCAGCGTGAATATTGTTAATATTTGATGTATATTTGGGAGGAGTAGAGAGGATTGTCCTTTCGTTGTTGGAAGACTGGATTTAATTAGGTTTTTGGAACCGGAAGGGTTAATAATCGGACATATTTTGAGACACAGGTAAGTGTATGCAATTGATGAAGATTATTTGGAAAAATGTAGAAACAGTTCAAGGGAAAACAGAAAATGTAATAACGAAGGAGTGCAAAATAATGGGATACAAGTTTTGAAATGACAAATGTGAAAAAAAATATCATCCACAATAAAAAGGAAAAATGAAATTGTAAGATGAAATGTATAGGGAATGATTATTATCTAATAATTAAAGCACAAAAAGTTACATGAGGCAAGTAAAAAATAAGGCTGTCCACAAAGTAAAGAATATATATTAAAGATAACGGCTCTGGTCGCGATAAGATAAAGAAAAATATAGAATGAGAGGCATGCTTTAACGAGAACGAATGAAGAAACGTTGCTCTGAGCGAACCAAGGAGAGGACAATGCTTTCAGAGAATAGAAAGAGGAACAAAGGAAATTACAGGGTTTCGGCAAGAGTAACAATGTAAAATGCCTAAAAGAGAAATAATAAAGAAAAAGAGAACGTTGATGGAATAGCCACAGGCAAAAAAACCTTCATAAAGTAGAGGCAAGAGTATCCTTGAAATAATGGAAAGAAAAAGAACAACATAAAATGCGAAAGATTTATCCATAAAATATTGCCAGAAATTTGGAAATACTCGAATGTTCAACGAAGGGAAGGATGAAACAGCAGTCTGTAACTTAATCCGTTCCTAAATCCAAACCTTCCAAAATTGCATTAATTTTCCTACGTCTAACCAAAAAAAAAGAATTAAACACATAGAAATACAATTTCCAAAGTTTCTACATCCTCATTTAAATTTCTCAATTTCACACGGTGTTAAGCTTCACAAAAACGCTGGGACTGTACAGAAGCAGGAATAAATTATCATAAAATAAACTGCAAAGAGAAAACAATTAATATAATTTATATATCACTATTTAAATATCGCTGAGCTCTCCACCTTTGAACAAAAATAAATAGAAAATAATTCGAACAAATCAATCATATACACGTGTCCTAATTAAAATCGCACCGAAGGTTCCAACGCTCGCAAGAAATCATAACTATAAAAATGAAAAAGAAAATCCAAACGACCTTCATATCTACAACATTTCCACTGTCTATCTATAACAATCCCAACGCGCACCACTCTCCATCATTAAAAATAAAAAAGGACAGTATACAACAATATCCGACTAAGAAGAAAATCATTTTCGCAATCAATACTCCTCAATTCGAAATTGCAAGGAAAGAAATCCCAACTAGAAATTCAGCCCGAAATTTTCACCAACCATAAAATCGTATTCAGAACACATTCAGTCGACTAGCCGTTGTTCCAAGACACGAACCAATGCCTGGTTGGAAGCATTCGACGCTACTTATCCCGGGAACACGTTCGATTATCGAGATTCCCATAATAGATCTACTTGCGACGCTGCATTATGATCGTATAAGGCCACAAACGCTAACATGTTCACGTGTATACACTCGATTACCACATAGAACTTGATCGTACACGCACGCACAAGTTTTTCAAGCGATTCGTCCCTATTATAATACGATGTCGGAGAATTACACGTGCACAGCCTGTTCACGGCTTCATTTACACCGATCTCGTTTATCCGCTCCACAGGAATCAATGCAAAGTTCGTTCTCGTTTGTTCCCCCCTTCGTCAACCTCTCCTCGTGCGGCTTTAAATATCGCTGGACGACATCGCGTGGTTTGCGGAACGATTGGTGTACGATTGCCGATCGTACAGGTTCATGCTGAACGAATTTTGGATGGTTATTTATATGGGGGTACATTGCGATTTCGGTTTAACGCAATGGACTCTTAGACTGTTCCAATATTTCGTACAGATTCGCGGAATAATTAAGAAAAGGAGTGGAAATGTATTATATCAATAATTGTGTGCGTTACTGTAGATTGTTCAGACGAAGGTTGGATAGTAAGTAGGGTGTGTGATGGATGAATAATTTTTAGAATATTACTGAAAATCTTAAACTCCTCGTGTGGTTCCCTGTTTGCTGCGTTTTTCTTATTCAATTTGCGTTTCTTATGTTATTTTATATTGTGCGAATGCAAATTTTTCAAGCTCTGAATTAATTCATTTTAATATAAGAATGTTTGTAGAAATTTATAATATTTTAAGCATTCATCGTTCTGTCAAGTTATTTTAATCACTGGTATCATTATCTACCCCCTTAATTTATCGAATCTGAAATCTGTCATGGTACACGTTGAAACCGTACAAAGATTTTTTTAAATGCTGAAAATATAATGTGCTTGTACATTCTTTGTTCATAAAACTCCATAGAAATGTTGTGTTTCAATAAAACATACATACAGATTAAACTAGTCTTTTTATCTGGCTACTAAAAATTCCACAAGTCGTTTATTTAACTGCGACATGTTTCAAACTTCGGCACATTTATATTGCACACTTCCAGGTAAACATGTCTCGGTGGACAATATATTTGTTTCTAGCTCTGCCAGAATAAAATACGCTCTAAAAAAAGCCACAGGCCAATGTTGTTCTATAAAGCGGTTTAAGGGTGAGAGAGTATATGATAACCTGTTCGAGAAATAGAGTACACCGATATCCGAAAAGCACAAACAAAATAGAAAAACGCGGACCACAATTTTATCGAAAGCCAACGCTAAATTCCTCTAATACATCGTGTCATAGAAATTGCACCTGGCATTCATCTCTTTCCTCCCCTTCTCAATTCAACCACCACACATTCTTGCTTTATTATTTATACTTATATTATATCAACACAATTTCTCACCTTTCGCGTTCAAATTGATTTCAAAAATTCATCGTCCATCGACCACCATAATAAATAAAAAAAAAATCAAACATCAAGGAAGAAGCAAAGATAATTAAAGGGAAACGCTACATGGAAGGAACTCTATTACACCCAACTGTGTAATACATACACGAAATATCTAATAGCCAGGTCCGCAGTCCTATTTTCCACGAATTATGAAAGACTCAATCGCGAATCCTATCGAAAACCGGGCTTATCAAAGATCGACGAGGCGATCGCGACGAATTATCGGACAGGCAGGCAGCGAGAGCCGCGGCTACGTGTCAACGCCGGCAAATAGATAGCGTATCTGCAGATTGTAATTAAGTTTCGCATAATTACATTCCGCCGCGGGCTGAATCGCGCCGCGCCAGCGATAGCGATGCAATTCGGCAACCGCCCCAATACAGACGATTCCAGCACGGCCAGGGTGAAATTAACGAGACTATTCGACGACTTTTCTCTATCGATAAACGGCCGATCGAATCGACCGCGACGAATTGATAATGGGGTATCGTCACGTGCCGTCCTGCCCCGGGATCAATAAAATCGCCCCTCTGTGATGTGAATGCGAAACGCACCGCGGATCTCGTGGATTTTATGGACGTTTGACGACCGGTCGTTGACTGTCACACGGGGTGTTGAAGAAAAAGTGTTAAACCTTCGGCTAAGTGTGTAATAGTTTATTTATTACGTCACGCTCGGTTGAAGTGGGTGCTTACAATTAGAATCAGTATCAGTGGAGAGATTTGATAGGAAATGAAGCAGTTTTGTTGCGCGTATAATTTTGCTTCATAGGGTACGATTCAATTTAATTTTTTATTCTACTGTATTGTAGATTTTTCGTTATTTTAATAACTTTCGATGTTGGTGAACGTATGTATAGGTACATACGTCTTTTCTTCATTCTTGTATCGTGCCATAAAAATTGTTTAATAATTGAATAATTTAATGGCCCAACTAAAACCAGCTGTTATATTAATGTTCAGTCTCTAAGCCAACTTAAGAAAGTGGTAATCCTTTTCCCCAATAGTGTTTCGTTTTATTAATTTTAGAATTAATATACATCATTGTAAATTAAAGTAACTGTAACCTTTATTATTTCTGCGGTTGCAATTACAATATTCGAGAGCAATATTTATCTTCCTCGTTCCACAGTAACAACGGCTGCTTGGTAACAGACAATCGGGATAGGGGATGAAAACGAAAATTGCCCACTGTACGGTTTCTTCCTGACATCATTCTGGGGCTGCAGAGGTTCCATTGTATCGAATTCCCTGAATACACATCCCATAGGTGAAAGTCCAACTTGCTGACTCGATACGACCCTTAAGAGAATTCGGAATAGCTATCAGATTCGACGTGGTAACGAATCGAGGACAATGAGGGTAGGCACGATGATGCTTTGTTTACTGGACACAGTCACTGGAATAGCCCAAAGAAAATACTGCTACAAATTTTAATGTCGCACAATATGATTTTCACACGGCTATGCTAATAAATATAAAGGAAACATAATTTAATCAATAATATCATTGGACTGTAAAAAAGGCAAAACAAATTTGAAATACCATGGCAACGTTTCACTAAAAATGGTAATCAAGTTTTAGCAATTTTTGTCCCACTAATAACTAATTGTGAAAGAAAAACGTTTCAATTTGCGAGGCAGACGTCGACGAACAATCGCAGAGAGGCAATCACGTTTGTTAAGACACACTTTTCATGGATAATATTAACTTCACAGCGTTCCTCTACCACGATAACAGAGATAGGCCAGAGAAAGCTCTTTAATCTCCTTAGCTTGGACAGCTACTGTTATACATACAGGAGAAATCTGTAAGCAAAGACTCAATCTCTGTTCATCAATGCTTAGTGGACTCCACCGTGATCCCAATTTTCATGAAACTGGTATAAGCTACTCTATGAATAGTTGAATTTAAATTTGAGCTTAATAACTATTCTGTTCGACCAACCATGCTGCTTTTCTTTCACTAATCTTACACATTCTCTGAGTTAACTGTCTATTTATTGAAATGTACAGATAAAAAGTACAATTTCACTAATTCTATTTTCTGTTCATTTTTCTTGTAATGTCAACGAAATTGTGGAATCAATTAAATTACCACGAGGAAGTAGAAAAGTGCGTGTACCAAACAATCTTTTTTTAATGTTTCTTGAGAAGAGATAATGTTTTACTAAACGACTTTTTTCAGTACGTCAATTAAATGGATAATGGAAAAGTCCTCTGCTGCAATTAAGCTGACTATAATGATGTCAATCTCCGTCGGTCAGCTGTTACTAATAGTATATCCGTCATCCTCGAAGCCAGTAACACAAGTTCTCAATTAACACGTTTCCTGTCACGAGGATTGCGAATGAACCGTGTGACTTGCAGAAGCTAAAAAGTCTCGTTAATCAAACGTGACCGTTCGTTAACTCGGCGGTTAAAAAATAATTTACTATTCTACCTGAAAGGCAAATCGATAAATAATATTCGCACAATCGATCATTCTGAAGCAATTACCAGAAAAACTTATTGCGGCCATTCCAATATCAAACATACCAAGATAATAGCAGTACCATCTCCATTCCACTATAATTGAATACCATAAGAGAACTGTCTTCGCGATTCCTGCTGCACTGAAAATAACTACCCTCCTGTCTTTAGACCACCACGAGATATGTAATACACATTCACCTTGAATTTACCACCGAGATCGTAAAAATTGCAGCACAGGAATAATTAAAATCGCAGCCACTATTAGTTGCAGCCAGATGCAACCGTTCCCCTGTAAAGCGGCGAACGAACGGCCTCCAGACCAGTAACTCACGCGAGCCTTAAATCGTTTAAATCCACGAGGGCGACGGAAAACGTTAACGGATAGCTTGTTGGTAGAACGGAGAACGTGGATCGATATATCGCGCCGCGAAACTCGAATGTATCGGCGCTTCGTTTTGGCAAGATGCGGCGGCCGATTGCCAACGTCCAGGAGTCGCACGTTACATCGTTATCAACGATCGATAGTAGCCATTCCAGTTTTCGAGAAACGGGGCAACGTGGTCTTTTCGAACGGGGAACGCTGGCCAACGGGGCTATAAGCTGAACTGCATTTTATTTTGAATTTATGTTTGGGTGTTTTCAAGTGAGAAGAATTTTTCATTTAGATTTACATAATTGTCAGTATATGTTTTGTTCTTATGCTTTCATTTATGGTTGATACAAACGGTTATTTGTTTACTTTGTCGCCTGCGTATTCGATGCAATTTATTGTCGGTGTTAATTGAACGTTATGCATGTAAAATGTAGGTGTTGGTATTTGGGTGCAATAGGGAAATGTATCCTTGTAATTGTTTAACGACAACGCTACTTTTTTGTACCCCATATTCTGCAAAATAGTCTGTGATCGTAATAATTGGATAAACAGCTTCTGGTTAGTCATTGTATTACATTATAACACATTATTTTGTCTAACAATACAATTGTATTCGTTAATTAATTATTTAATAGCGAAGCTACTAATCCATTCAAGCGTCCCAATGAATCTATAATTATTAATCAGCCCGATTGTACAATACAACTAGAACACTTCAGGTAAAAATGAAATATCGACAACCAAAATTCCCCTCTACCACGATTACATTTTAAATCCACGAAGACAATAAATTCGCAACAAAACTTCGAAGACCATTCCCCTCTGTTTCATCCAACGCCGCTTCCTACATTCGCATAATCGTTTCTCCCTCTTCGTGTTTTGTTTTTCTATTGCAAATGCAAGTGCAGAGAACCGTGCACGTATACAATATTTTCCGCGGCACGCACAACTATGCGGAATCGTGCATAAGAAACGGCAGCCGTCACGATCGACAAAGGAACGTTATACGTTCCGTCGTCCTATCGATGGACGCTGAATGACACCACTCCAGTCATTAAAATCGTTCACGATGACAGAAATGCTCTTAAGGCCGACCGCATAATCCCAGCCACGCTGACATATTTATTAATGTCAATAGGCCTCGGCTGCCCGTGTCACGGCCGGGGAAAAAGTTTCGCGGGCAAAAAGCCTCCCGCAGACCGCTCGTGAATATTCATACCCCCGCGAACGGAGTACGACAATTTATAGACGGCTGGTGAAGTGTACTCGTGCGGCTCTCAGCCGGGAAAAGTGGAAGAAAAAAAATCAATAATTCGGATATGCTGGCGGAGCGAAAACGAAGAACTTTGCTCAGGTGCAAGGTGTTCGGGGAATGTTAGCAGCGCCAATGCATAGTTGTATCTGCAGGACGAAGCTGTTTTTGGGAGAATCTTCTACGTCTCACGAATGAACCGATAGCGACGGTGCAGGCAAAACGAATCGTGAATTTTGCCGTGGAATGTTCGAGGTGGTTTAGAAAGGAAGATTATTAATAACGATAGTGGAATTTGTGATAACCTGTGAGAAGTTTAACGAGTTTAATTAGGCAGCTGATTCTTTAACACTATTTCTACCAGGAGGTGTGAAAAGACGCTTTTCCAAATTTATTTTTAATAAATTTATTCTTTTATTCTCTAAGTAGAATCATTTGTCCACAACTAATTTGATGAATTTAGAACAATAGCTGTTAAATTAATTTGGCGAGACAATTTTCCTCCAGATCATCCTGGATCGAAAAATATGCACGTGGTATACCTATTTGTACCATGAGGTGCCCTTTGACATCTTGAGGATTTCATAACAAATTCTAATTTTAAACTAGTTTACATATAAATGTCAACACTATTTTACTGCATCATATCAATTATAGTCAGTTTAGAGAATCCCGATTTCTGTTGTAACGGAAAATACAGGTGTTGCTGCATAACTTTGATATTTAGAACAATATATTCAGGGTAGATCATTGCAGTGACTAATTCTACAATTTACAATCTAATTAAATAATCTCTAATAAATATGCATCAATGTATCAATAAATATATTGCTCAAATTATCTATATTTAACTGATAATTTGAAATCCCGACAGTTTTTTCAAATATTTGCATACAAACGCAAAGGTGTCAAAACGTACTTTTTGGTCGAAATAGGTATACACAGAATCGTATACACAATCGCCGTTGTTCAATCCTGAACAGAAAAATATATTTATTACGATCTACTCAACAAATATCCAATTCGTCATGGAAAACATAATTCCACTAATCCTGTCTCGTTTATCATAGACACGCTGCGAAGTTCATCAGCGAATCCACAATCGCGGCCGTCCTATTTCCATGTTGAGAATAATTCTCCAACGGGAAGTGATATTCCATTTCGAAGAGTTCGATTCCCAATTCAAAAGTAGAATCGTGAATTGTGACGCAGGATCGACGGGAAGCCTCTATTCGAACGGTTGGCCCTGTTTGTGCAACAGGAAAACCCCTTTTCGTCGTTTATTTCGAGCACCCGCACGTAACTTCCCACGGATTTCCAGATATTCTCCACGGCCACGTAAATTTCTTCGCGAGCACAGCTGTTGGCGCGACACTGCGTCAGATCGCGAGCTTTAGAACGGTCCACCCTCCTAAATTCCCGAACGGTGTGTAAATATCCAGGCGAAGAAGAAGAAGAAGAAGAAGAAGAGGAAGAAAGGACGTACGTTCGCATTCAGTGGTTGGATTGATGGAGGTCGCGAAGCTGGCGCACGAATAAATTCGAATTCAAGGTAGCTATCGAGATAAAACCATGATTTCGATACTAAACGACCTCTTTGGTTCGATTTTTTCCAATGAATTTCAAACACCCATCGACTATTCTTATTAACAGCGGGCGTCTTCCGTGGTTGAAGTATATTTTGATTGGCGATCGGAGTTCATTTCATATCCATCTTGGATTTAATCTGAGTCCACGTGAATTGAACTTTCTTTCTCTCGAAAGGCTAATTAAGTCCGCCATTATTTATTTGTTAAAAGTGTACGCTGCGAATCGCGTGGCTTGAAAGAAAGAGAATTATTGCTCTCAAGTTGGAGACGGACCAAAATTCACCCCACGCGAGGGAATAAAATTAAAGAGAAAATACAGAATCATGAGGGAAAAGCGGAGAATTTCATTTATTCCAATACCAACAACTAGAACGGTGCAACGCGTCCAAGAATAAAGTTTTACGCTGCCACCGATGCACATAGGATTAGTTGCACCACTGTAAACATGTCCTTACGTTGACGCGGACGGCCAAGAGAAATTACCGGTAAAAATAATTCCACCCCAATCCTTTAAACTAAACATAGCTTTGAGCGTAGTTTGCACGCGTCACTCGCGTTTATTTTCAAACGAACTTACAACTTTCCTTAAACATTCCTTCCGCGTAAATCCAAGATCTTATCTCTCATTTCTGATATGATAATAAATCCGTTCCTTTTACTAATAAATTTAATCCCGACTTTTGCACAGTAACGGTGACTGAATGATTTCACATCGAATCATCCCCATAACAGAACCTTTCCCCCGCGCCAGTGATCCCCAACCCGTAGACTGCAACCCCCAAGGGGTCCTTAAACTATTTTCTAAACAACCGTCGTGGTCATTTTTAATTGACGATTTTTAAATAGCCCAATTAAATATACGAAATATTCTCATATGTGTTAATGCAATTCAATATTATCAAAATTATAATTACATAATGAGATACATCCCCACCCTTAATATATTTGCCTCACCGTTTCTAAACTACTGTCCAACCGAAAATAAACATTGGGCAACGCTGTCCCTAAAGTAACAGGTCAACAATTTCGCCGAACGGAACCGCGTGCCTCCTCGAATAGCGGAAGTAGCCAAATCAGCGATAGATCAGGGCTCAGCCGAGCAATCAGAGGGTTTATAATCGCCCCGTGTGCCGGACTAAACGTAACAGGACGAACGGTAATAAACTGGAGTAACGTGGATGGCCGTTTCGCGGTTTGTCCAAGAGAATAGTTTTGCGAGCGGGCGCATGCCGTTGACAGGTGTCCAACGCAAACGCATCGTTACGTCGGCGATTCCCGTGACAAGCAGGGTCCGTTGACGGCTATCCGCTATCGACATCGATGATATTCGTTAGGCTGACAAATAACGTCGACGATGGACACGATTGCTGCACGGCTATTGTTTCGACGGCGCTTTCCCGTACGGTTAAGCAAGAGATCGACGACGAAACGGCTTGATAATCGACCGGGCAGCAGGACCTCTGTTTTCCCAACGCGAACGGAGAAAGCTTTGTTTTGTGTAAATAATACGCCGTAACTTGACGTGTTTGGTGCTTGCTGTTTATGTACACGTAACGTGACCAGCTTAGATAATTCTTTGGTTTGAAAACTTGTTTATCTGATATTACATGGTTTAATGAAAGCTGGAAAATTATTTCCTTTTTCGAAGTTTCCGAGGTCACTTTCAGGTTCTATTTATGAAAAAAATTATGTATTAGTTATGTAAATTAATTGTTGCAATCATTTTACAGCTCTGATTCAAAGTATGTTATGTACAATACAAGAATTTTCGGTCAGCCCACCGAGAACAGAATAATCTCAGCTGATCTAGATTCGTGTTCCACCCGGTATATTTGTATTTACGTGTGCTATTTATTGTTTGAGGTGTGCGACATTTATTGTCATTTTTATTAGGTAGTGCGGTGGACACTGTTACACACGATTAGTTCAAATTAAGTGCTAGTCTTTTCACCCACAATGTCAGCATCAATAGGAATATAAAAATCAAAGAATAATACATCAACAGTAATTCATATCGATATTATATTGTTTCCGCAATGTCAGGGGGTTGTAATTAGGGGAGACGGTGTGCTATGCAAGCAGAGTGAACTGTTCAAAGTTTTCGTTCGAATCGGTCGAAGCTTTTAGAAATTATTGGCACACGTACATAGTGAAATAATTATAGTATCGAAGGAAACTAAATAATCTTTGAACAATAAATAACAAAACTGTTCGTGTAATTCGGGGACTTATATCCTTCTCTTGGATACGTTCATGGAGGAAATTTCACTTTACAAATACGCGTGAATCCGCCTGGTGAAACTTTTGTTATAAAATATGGGCGAGAAATAAATTGTCTGGCTGAATGGAGAGTCGATGGCCGTGCGAGTGTGTAGGGAAAGGAGATCGATAAATTAATATTCACCAGGAGCGCCCGAAAATTCCTGCCCGGCCAGCCAAGACGAATTTATGGTTAATGCACGTGTTTAGGCGCTTTATTGGCGTCCCATAATCGTTCCAACTAACGAGTTATCGTTAATGGTTACCGCACACTTCAACTTCTACGCAAATTGAATAACTTTCCACTGCTAATGGTTGGTTACTGTAAAAACAACAACAAAGGGAGACTTTAAAACCTGAAACGAATTTTGCTGGAGGAAATTATTAAACATTTTTGCCACAAACGAAGGTTTGTTAGATTATGGTTTCGCGGGCAACAGGACAAAATCGCCTTCCCTTCGAGATACAACGAACGGGGGTTGAGGTAAAATGATATTTACAATGCCAAGAGTTACTTACAGAGAAAGGAAGGGGTAGTTGATTAAACAATGCAAAAACCGTAGAAACTTTGTGAAATAAGTAAGTCGTTTAAAAAGCTTTTAAAGAAGGCTGAAGATGCAGGGGACGAGATAAGAAGCGTCTGATGACCCTTCGTGTTTTAGAGCAAAGTCTAAAAACAGTTTCGAAACTTGTTGAAAAGTAATTCTGAAGCTGGTTGACGACAGTCGCAAAACGTTGTTCGATGGAAAAATGAAATACGACGTGTAATGCGATGTCCACTTTTCCATTTAAATATCAATTTAATTTAAAATAATTAAACGTACCGATTCTTATCAAATTCTTATCATTGTTATATAAATTATTTGTTTATTGTATAAGGGAAAACCCCGAACGAATTATGTACGAGTTGCGTCCCGTAAATTTCTGCGATCAGGAGAAAAAGTACCTGCTCACCAGCGGAGCAGCTGTACCTATGGCGGAGTATATTGAAAACGTAATGCACGGCTAAAGGGTTCTCTGTCGTCGGGTGGCGTGCGATTTTTCAGGCGACACCGTACACGTAGAGATCGCCTGACGTCCGGTGTAAAATTGCCTTCTTGCGTTGAGAGTCTTGAAGTGGCACTGATGCGAAAATTGGTTGCGTCGACACGGCTCTATTTGATGGATCGAAGCAGTAGCGAGATGAAACGGAGCAGCTTCTAAACCACCGAGCCGAAAGAACTACATTCCTGCCTTATATCTTGTACGTACTCGATTCTGTGCTGGATTGAAAAAATACGAGGGACTCGTCAACAAAGAAAAGAGGGACACATAGTTAGATGGTAATTAATGGTTTGGAAATTCGTTTCTAATATTCCTTGAAAAAAATTGTGTGATGATAATATTGGGGGCATAGTTTAACTTTGTATTTACTGCGACCGGATCGAACGATTAATTAAATTTAACCAAGCGGTTTGAAATGATGAATCTACTAATTGTTCTACGAATTTCGGATTCGTTGCGTTATATTATTTCCAATTGCGACAGAGTTCACTAATTATTTCTCAAGTTCGTAATCATAGTATAATGTTGTTTATTAAATTGTATACACCGTGCCCCTGTGTGCGGTTTTAATGAAGTTCTATGGTAAATGGAGAACTGTAGGAGCCGATTCTCACAGCCTGAAAATCATTTGAGAAATATAATGAAATAGTTAAAGCAGTATCCACTATGAAAGGAGCAGAAATTCGTAGATTAACCGAATGGACTATAAATAAATATACAAATTAACAAAAACAAAGAAAAATAGAGCAGGAAGTCACACGTATCTCCCATAGATCTTTTATGAATCGTCGAAAAAGTGCCAGATACATCCCATATGTTATCAGATACATCCCAATCAGAATTGATACGTTCGTAAGATGCGAATAGCCTCACATCATAATTGGCCATCCAGATGGTCCAGTGAGCCAATTAGGAGCACACCTACGACTTGATGGGTTCTGGTTAAGAGCACAGCGTTGATAAATGGAGTATAATCAAGGGTTTGCATTTACTGTCGTGCGGCACACTTAATTGCTTTGTAAACTATAGGCCATACACGGAAATGCTAGACAGAGAGATCGGTAATCCAATTGCTTGGAAAGATTGTTTCCTGTCGTGCCAACACTTTCTTACATACGCACGAAAGTTGCTTTCAAGATTTAACTGTATTCTCTGTGGTACTAGTATGGGAAATTATAGAACGTTGGATTGATCATTTAGATGTTCGTTCTGAAGAAAGAAAAATTTGTCGTCTACGTAATTTCATAATTCCCTACATATGCAAATATGTGATAATATTTTTGAGTACTGCACAATGAAAACACAAATTGTTTTTTTTTTATCCGATGGTTGTAATACGTCTAGAGGGATGAATTAATCTCAATTTTGTATGATAATCATGAATGGAATTATTTCGAGATAAAGGCAATGGATTAAAAAGTTAGATATTTGCGAAATATTTTTATACGCACATGTCAGGAGAACTTCGTCAGAAATTTCGAACAGTCACGATTTGGAATTGGTTTCGTCGAGAAGTATACGTTCGATATGACAGATACAAATTTTACATTTCCAGTTTAATTTAGGCAAAGAATTGTTTCACTTATAATTTCGCCAAATTTCAGTGTTTTCATTTAATTTAAGACAAACGGAACGTTTCAATAACAGAATAAAATCTATCGCGAAACGATACGTTGAAACAAACCAGAAATACGGTTTATAAATTATAATCATCGCGATATTTTTCATTGACAACAATGTCGAGCAGAAAATCGTTTAAATAATTAAATCGCCAAAAAAAATCGAACCGCGAGCGAAAGTATTTCCAAGTATATTATAAAAGCACATGACCCACGCAACGTGCCGTGTAATATTTATTAATTGTATAGGTAGCTTCGACGTTGACATAAATTTTAATGAAATTCTCGCGCGCGAACGCGATCAATTTCAAACTAAATTTCAACGAATTTTACTGGGGCGCGTAAACGCAGTTAATTATAATGTCATATATTTCTATGGATATGTGTTTTATAGCGGATTCTTCGAATATTGAGCACAGCAATTACATCTGAAATCACATTGTTATCAACTGAAATACCCCGTACAGCAGATGCAATATAAATGCGTACCGAAAGGTATCTAACAATATTGGAAAAGTTAAATATTAAAAGCAGTCAACAAGAGATATCGTTTTAAACTATATTTCCCTTATATCTATGATGCATAAAACAATTAACCAGCAGCAGCTGAGATAATAAACAAAAAGAGTAAATAGCGAAATTTTTATGAAAAACAATTTACTAGTGGATTTCGATGATTTTTGAATATGTTGTACAAATCGATATTCTGAATAAATTGTCCCTATAAGCAAATTGTTTTTCATAAAAATTTCATTATTCTTGTAACACTGAAATGTTCATGGTTTTTTTCAAATTTGTTAGGACGGGGTTCCGTCGGCGTTCTTTACGAGCCTGGTTACCGATCGTCGTTTGTTCAGAATGGCTTGAGTTTGGGCCGTTCGATCCGATCGCTCTCTTGCGTGCATGTATGTATGTACTTTATTATTTAACAAAATTTTAATCTCTCGATAATAATTCTTCTTTCACTGTTTATTAACTTACTTGCTGCTGATTCATTGTTTTATATATCATAGATATAAGAGAAGAACTGTTATCGAAAGATACAAATTTTAAATAAACCAACGAACATTTCAGTGTTACAAGAAAATAGAGACATTTTAAAATAAGGCAATTTACGTATAGGAAAAAGTTCATCAGAATGTCGACTTATACAACATATTAAAAAATCATCGAAATCCAATAGATAGCTTTCTAAATAATTGCAAAAACACTTTCACTGAAACAAATAATTTGTATCTATAAAAATATCTAGGGAAACGCAATATCTATTTGCAAAATCGTAATTGAAGAAATCGAGTGTAATATGTAGTTTTGACATAAATATTTGCCGTTTAATTCTACTAATTAATTTGCATGAATATTGATGCCGAAAAGAAGTCAAAGCTTTTCCACTGTTTTCACGTGGAACATATCGAACGTGAGAATGCAAAACGCGATAAAGTTCTTAATCAAATGGCATAACGCGATTGCGTTTTGTTTTGCAAAAGCAACGCCGACTACGATCGACCTTACAGGTTCCTAAATCGTTATTGCCACGTCGGAAGCTGAACACGTCTCGATTAGGACTTCGTTTCGTGGCGTTGCGTCGGGGCAACGCGTTCACCGTCGTGCGCACAGCAAAATTATTTCGAAGGAGAATTTCACACCTGCCCAACGATGACCAGCGCATCGACCAGTAACAACAATGTCTGTGTTAACATTAGACAATATCTTGGTGCTATAGTAGGTAAGCTAACCTGTCTTTCATATACTCCAAATACAAATTGTTGAGTATGTAATCATTTATTGTATCAAGGGACAGTTGTTCGAGAAGAAACAATTAAACCTGACAAAATCGTTGTGGATTATTTCCCTGAATCTCACTCGCTGATATAGTACACGTTTTTCAAGATACTTCATTTAGATTAGTTGGTAATTGATTGTTCAACCTAGGAGCAGTTTAGTTGGTCCAGAAGTAACAACTATTTGTTCACCTTTTTTCTTTAAGTAATTCAAGGAATTAAATTGGAGAAGCAAGTGTGTAATTTTGTATATTTTTGGGATAATAGGAAATTGGACAATTTTATTCTGCATTCTATTGTTCAGGTTTCTTTTTTAGATAATTCTAACAATATGATGTACGTAATCGTGTTTATGTATATCTTGGTATACCTTGCCTGCCTACTTTTCACTGTTTTACTTCTATGCTTATACTACTTCTATTTGGAGACCAGCAGATACACAGATCTGTGAGTTACTAATTGCCGAAACCATAAATTCATTAAATTAAAAACAGAAAGAAAGTCCATAATAAAATAATTATATCTTCATACGTGGCATTAACTAATTTTTCTATAAATATCTTAAACAAATATTAATTCTCCCCATAGAATCCTTCGATTTTCAAACTCCTTTGATTCGTTTATCGTAATACTCCTTATACAATCAAGTTTCCTCGACCAAAACTGAAGCAGACAAAGCTTCCCATAATTCCCTGGAAGTAAATCAACGTTCACAAATAAACGTCGCAAAGCTTCCAAATTTTAAACATTCCTATATCTCGTCATTAATCGCAAAAATTCCACAGCTCTTTCTCATTTTTCGCACATTATTCTTCCTTTCCTTTTCCGAAACAACGATCCGCGTAATATCGAATTCCCTTCGTCGTGCAATTACCTGATTTCCCTCCGGAAGAAACAAATCAAATTAGAAACGAATCATCCACCAAACGACGTGGTTTTCGTCATGATCGTATGGTTGATTAGTAACCCAACGAGCAAGTAACGCGTTGGACACGAGAACAGAAGGAAGAAGAAGGAGACGCCGCTTCCAAACGAATGAGAAATGGATAAACGGGGAAACGGGGTTGACAATAGTGTTTCTTGCTGAAATTCCAGCGTCCTTCGGTGGCTTTGGGCTTGGCATCTCACTGGGTTGGAATTCTAGCGCCAGTATACTGCTAAGGAACCATCTTAACGCCACTGCAACTGAAATCGGGCTCATCGGTGCTATTCTAAACGCTGGCAACTGTTTGGGGGCACTTTTGATGATGTTCTTCATAGGACGAGTCCCTAGACGAAATACGATGCTCACGATATCTTTACTACTCCATGTCTCGTGGATTCTGCTACTTAGACAAGCAGGCAGTGTGGTAAACAATTGTTAATATTATGCTATTACATTAGGTCTCTAACAGTACAATCTAATGAAAACGTTATTAATGCTGCAATTTTTAATACGGCATTGAAGACGATGAATTATTTCGACTCGTTATTCGTAGTATACGTACATAAATAAATTTTAAAGGATGACAGTTTTACGTCAATGACATTTGTTCGACGATTTGACGCGTATGTATTTCGAAAGGAATCTTCTCCTCTTCAGCGTCAGTGAAGCGCCCGTATATAGCAAATTTTGAATTTTACAAATTATATTTCGATACAGTTTTAAGAAACTATAAGCTGATGTTACACGGGAAAAAGAACAATCGGGCGTAACAAAAATTAATCAGTGCAGAATTCAGAAGAACTCTTTTTTTCTGATATATTGACATTCAAAAAAGAATAGACTTCGCTTTATATTTTAATTGCCATTCGCATCTATCGGACTGGGTAACGAATTTTTCATATTACTCTTTTGAATAGAGTCGCATACAGTTGATATGTTTTTCATTTACTTTTTTCAGAGCGCACGTAAATTACATTTTCGTAAAAGAAAGGAATCTTGTTAACAGAAACAATGTTAAATCTGATATAACACGCATAAATCTAGAATAAATTATTCTGTATGTCTTAGCAAGTGTAAACAGGCAAGAATAATTCTTAATTGCACTGAATACTACAATACAATATTCCCTATGCATTCTGTGCTTCTAGGTTTCTCTATATCTGCTTGGAAGGTTATTGTGTGGTATTTCCTGTGGTGCATTTTGTGTCCTGACGCCGATTTACGTGGCCGAAATCGCGTGCAAAGAAAATCGTGGACGTCTGCTGGCGCTTTTTCAAGTTCTCATCAACTGTGGCATTTTGTACGCTTTCTTCGTGGCCCATCTTCTCGGTGAACAAGAATCTGTATATTGGTATTGAAAATAATATTTTCTAACTAGGGGAATTATATTTCCTCTTCTGCATATTCATTGAGTTTAATATTTAAACTTGTATTTCTTCGAAAATCTTGCTTCATAATATTTACGAAATTAGCATTATTGATTAGATATACTGAAGTATATTTTCCGTTGCTTCTTTATTAATCTTTTAGTACGAGAGTATTCTCGAGACATCTATAATTTGTTGTAGGAGTAAAACAAGATTTATCAATAACTAATTTGCCTAGAATAGAATCGTTCCTCGAATAATCCATGAATTAATTCTATTTCCTTTTCCTTTCGTCCTTGAACCTGTGAAAAACTGTGGTGTAACTCGAGTTTATTTTTTCTAAAGGTATAGCACAATTTGTGGGGTGGCCTGTATGCCAATTGTGGCAACAGCTTTTTTCCCCGAGAGTCCGCTCTATTATTTGTCGAGAAACGATGAGACCAATGCACTAATATCGTTAAAACTGCATCGCGGAGATGCGAACTATGTCCCAGAGGAATTCAGCGAATTGAAGCAGCTGATTTCTGCGACTCAGTCGAAAAAGGTACGAGTAATCAATTTATCGTAACATTAAATGCTTGTTCTGAACATAGAAATTTGTTCCTAATAAATATGGAAATTCGTAACTTCACGAATTGAAAGAAACTGACAAATCTATTCTATTGCACATCTAAAATTTAGTAGGAAAGTACGGAAAGCCGTTTTCTATTTTATCTTATTTTAGTCGGTTGCGTTGAATTCTACTTGGAATATGAAATGAATTTATTTTACTGGATAGCTGCAACGACGGCGATAAACGAAATTTTTCGTTCAGGGCAATAATTGTTTTTCTTGATACTGTAACTTGTGTGCAGGGTTTAAAAATAACAAAATGGTACCAATAAATAATATCCCAATGATTTAAAGTCTAAGGAATTTAAACGAAAGATGTTGCCCGTGTACGTTATAAAATATACGAAACATCTTCCACGATTATTATATGAAAAAATTCAGCTCTGTGATAATTTATGCATTACGTAAATAACATTACAATTTCACCAAACTCTATATTCCACAGAGCTTTCCTGTCATACTAATCGCAGCTAAATGAAATAAATCACTTAAAATGTTAATGATTAGTTTCGTCGGGTAATTAAAGAAAGCCTACAAGATTAGGTTTCCCACAGCACTACCTTACAAAACAAAACTCGTAGAATAAAAGAATAGAGGATCAACGACGAGGAGAGGAAAAAGAATATTGAAAATCAACTTGGATCACAATCAACCGACGTATACCTAAAGTTTATTGTTTGCAATTCTATTGTTTTCAAATCTGCCAGAGGACGTCTCTGGGAATTGTAATATCGCCGAGGGAAAGGGAAACGGAGAAGTTGGGAAGGAAATCGCGATCGAAACTTTCATTTCAAATATCATACTTTCGTCCAGCGTACACCTCGTTCTCTCTCCCCTTTAATAAATAAACAATTACGGCCGCCCAATGAAACACGTCGACAATTTAAAACAAATAATAAAATAATCAAACGAGATATCCTCTCGAATTGAACGAGCCCATGATTTCCATTTCAACGTAGAACATTTCTTACGATTATTATTAACATGCTTGTTCCATCATCGATCGTCAACTGTTTCGCCATTTCTCTTTTCAATTTCAGTGTAATATGAAATTATTAACAAACGGTCGAGTTCTGCGTTCCATTGCAAGCTGTTTCGGGGTGATGATAGGCCAGCAGTTGTCCGGGATCAACATGATGACTTTCTACGCTCTGACGTTCTTCGAGAACAGCGGTTCCGGCGAGCTGACCGGAAGCGAACATACGCTGGTCGTCGGCGTCGTTCAAATATTGGCATCGCTCTTGGCCATGTATCTCGTCGGCGTATTTGGACGTCGATTTCTCCTCACGATCTCCACTCTACTCATGGGATTGTTCCTGATACTGTTAGGTAAACGACGCCGCAGTATATGTACCAACGAAAATCGGGATACAAGCGATATGGCATTTCGTTGATGCCCTTATTGCAAACAGATGCAATGATAACACGGTGTCGGTGTTTTATAAGGCACTCTGTTCGTATAGAAAAGTTGTACAATTTCTTGGCCCATTCTTTGCCAAAAACACTGCAACAACGTCGATGCGTGAAACGAGAACTCTGATGATAGTCCTGTATAAATTGAATGAACAGGTTTATTTTTATTTTATAATAACCCTTAGAGAAACAGCTACATGCTTCTTTTTTTGGAGATAAATGGAGATATTTTAGTACAATTTTTGATTCGGAAATTATTTTATCAAGGTTACACTACACACATTACAAACATTATTATTACAAACATTTAATCAAGGTTAGCAGTTCCGCAGACCTCTAAATTTAAATGCCAATTTCCACCCGCGTATTTCAACCCCTTGCTATACAAATGAAACATGTGTGTGATTTCAATCAGATTTGCAAAGTTCTTGGGAAGACGAGCATCGAGTGCGAACGGTACTAGTTTTGTTTATTTCTGTTCGATAGAGTTTCTAAAGAAAAATTGACTCGCTTAATGCCCGAGGTGCTGGCTGAGTTCCAGCTTAAAGGTACGATCTCCTCTGCAATACTTCCGGGATGCGGTGCACAAACGCGCACCGCGCCATCGAAATAGACCGTGTATCGATTGTTGAATCATTCGCTCATTGGAAATTGAAAGTAGGAAACATATTTCAATTTCAAGACCGAACATCATACGCGTCTCGCTCTACTTTCTTATCTACCGCAGGATGTATCTCCCATTCTATTTCTGTGCCCATTCTATGACGAAATTTATTGCAATGGAAGTTTTCCTTAGCACACAAATAGATCCTCGTTCAGCAAAGAATTGATAAAGCAATACCGTGGGCATCGAGCATTTCAATTCGTCGAAGAATCATAATTCGTGAGCATGTACGAATAATAATGATAACAATAATAATAAATGGAAGTAGAGCTACGAACAATTTGGACTGGAAGCGAAATGCCAACATCTTTCCGTTTCAAATTAACAAAATAATTCAAGTTGAAAAAGAATAAAGAATTATTGCTATTATTGCAAGTTTGCGTTGAAAAATGATTGTCATAGCTACCGAAACGCAAGCTGCAAATGAAATAATGAAATAATCGATCAGCAAAGCCGATTCACGTCAAGCCACGAACAGAAAATTATTGTCCCCCGGTTTCAATGTATTAATTAATAATGATTTGATTCCAGGTTGGTTCTACAGTTTGCGCGACGCAGACCCAGAGAACGACGACATCTACTCCTGGATGTCGCCAACCTGGACCGCATTGATCTTCGCCTCGTTCAACCTCGGGATCGGACCCATTTCCTGGTCAATCCTAGGCGACACACTTCCGCAAGAGGTGAAGGTACCAGTAGCATCCCTCGCTGTTGCCACAGGGTGGCTGACTTCTCTGATAGCCATTCTGATGTTCGAGGACGTAGTGATATCTCTCGGCTTTGTAAGAGTTATGTTCCTCTCCGCGGCCACGTGCTGGTTCGTTTCTTTATTTTGCGTAACCATGGTCAAGGATAATTCTGGCAAGAGTCTAGCAGAGATCCAGAAAGATTTTCGTATCGAATCTAACAGAGGTTTGGAGGAAACCTGATGATGATGATGATGATATAGATTCCATTCGAAACGTAAATTAAGACTTTCCCTTTTGATACACAAATTTTTATTCCGAGATTCCACGTGGCGATTAATTGGCACATTCGATTATTACATTCGATTGGGGGGAAGGAATTGAACGGTGGGCGATACTGTTTCGATAACGTTACTGCGGTTAAAGCCTGAAGAAGGCCTGGTGATTAGTTTACCAGGGCTGCTTTGGGGGAGGGACGCAAGTGTGTGCATAGTGATTGTTGGCCGTCAACAAACCATCGGGAAACTTTTGTTTGAGTTGGCCTGATCGGGTTGCTTTCTCGACCTCCGCCGTCGACTTGCGAACCTTGTGGAATGGACGATGATAATTCGTTTGAATAATATTATTTTTGAAGAAGGCGACAGTTCTGGATACAACGGCGGAATGTTTATCATTGTTGTTGTTCATTTGGCACAGTCTGATTGTAAACAAAAAGTTTCTCGGTTAATTGAGTGAGCTAGCTCTTTGTAATTCATTTCACTGTTTGACTTTTAGAAATGAATCGAGTTGAATATTTCTTTCATTTTGTTACATTTCTTGAGGCTTCAATTTCAATCGCATGCTTGTGGACCTTTTATCAAATTATTTCAATTTATACCCAACCAAAACGAATACTCAATTATCCTCGTCCTTTCCACGTACAATGGAAATTGATTCACTGCGGAATCTCACCTAAAAGCACGTTTCAATTACTAAATATCCATGTATTATGCGGATGCCACCTTTAATTTACTCGTGATTCGTTTTCATCGGATCGATAATCATTTGTATCGTTCTGCCGTGATATTAACCGTCTTATTAAATTTCTGTACACAAATTGGTGAATGGTAATAATTTTTAAAAAATAATAATACGCGTGTATCTGCGTAAGCAACAAGCTGTTTGTAATGAAAAACTTTGCAAGTTGTTTGCAGTGCAGGTTCAGCTACCCCTAATCTGCAGGTGTACTTTTAAAAGTATCGATAGCACGCGTGGCGCAAATAATAATTGGTCCCATTTTTATTTTTCTAATTCCACGATGTGTAAACCGTTCAAATTAACGGATCGGCATAACGTTGTTTTCAAACACCACTGAATCGTAAACCTTGAAAACAAATGTTTACCTGTTTCCTTGAAATTACAACGTGGACATTGTCGAGTTTGCCTCGAAACTTGGTACAATGCCTCCGATTATACAAATTTTTCCCTTTTCCCCACTGTATGAATCGCAATGCAAACAGGTGAGAGAGCAAAACTAATTGTAGTTCTATGAAAGCACAAATACCTAATACATTTTGGGGGGATTTTGTTTTAATTTTTTCGCGCTCTGTTGTTGCATCAGTATAATATTAGTATTATCCCTTCTGTAAATGAATTACATTATAATAAATGGTTGCGTTAACTGGTGCTTGATATTTGTAAAATTTAATAATTTATCTTATTCCAGGTAATGCTCCAGTGGTAGGCAGTAATTTACTTGAATTTAAAATAAAAAGTTATCTCAACCCTTCTACGGCATTTCTAATTTGATCGCGTGATTTCAATCATTGAAATGATCGGGCAAATGATTGAAGCAATGTCTCGAAAACATGAAACGTATGTCGATACGGGATACGAATGAAACTCAATACCGCAGAAATTGATTTAACATAATATATAAATAACAAAGCCCGTGCAAGGTTTCCATTGATGTAAAACGTCACCACTTGTTGCGCATATTAAATCGAATTAATATGCACATGCATAAAATATCGTCGCGAACGCAATTGTAACGCTTCTCGATAAACTTTCAGTTTTAACCGCGTTTCCTTGCACTCTGCACGAAGTGACAGATACGGTGCAAAGAATATTACGCAAGACATTCTTGGGTTCTTCATAAAACAGAAATACTTTCATTGCGACACACCTTGTGTTTCTAACCACCTAAAATTAAAATAATATAAAGATCCAAGCAACTTAGCAATTTCACGTAACCGTATTAACTGAATCTTGCGTCGTGACAACTATATAAAAAGGAAGCAACCCCCAAAAAATCAAATGTCGGTTTCCAGTTCGAATATTTCCTCGATCCACTCCAATTCAATTTAAACTATTTCAATTGATTTTCTGTCCGAATAAAGCACGAACGTATTCGATGCCGGCCATCGATTCGCGATACTCTCGATTCTCGGTCACGAGGTTGCCCCTCGTTGCGTGGTCTCAATGGGTTAACGAGAACGCTTATCGGCCACTGTATCGAATAGAACGCTCGTTTCGTTGGCCACTTGCCAAAAATATGCCAAGAAGATTCGCGGACGTATTTTGTTCCGGGCTTGATATATCGTGAACAGATGCAACGAATCCCCGTGCAGCCTTTTGACAAAAATAACACGATCGACGGAGTCGAGGAACGGTTTCATTAAGAATTACGTTTATATTTACACCCGCGATGCTGCAATTTAATTATATACCAAGACGAACCGACCAAATGGTATTTTTTGGCCACCGTATTCATGGGATCCTGAGAACCCCAGTCCCATTTTTGATGTAAAACTGGCACGATATCATTGGAAACAAACGTGTGTATCAATGGATGGTACACTAATTACGACACACACCCCGGAGCAACAATTCACCAACAACAACAACAGGTTTCCTTGGACAAATCACATTTATGTATATAATAGTCGACCATCCACGAGGCACCGCAAACGTTTCGCGACAAGCTTTCAGAGTTTTGTTTAAACGAATCGCGAAAGGAACAATTCGGCGAGAAATATGAATTCCAGAGTATTTTTATTAGAACTATACAAATTCTATGGCAATTCAATTAATCCGATCAATTGCCACCAATTTAATCGTGAGTTTGTTTGAACGATTGTTTCGATTTTTATTTAATTTTGGTAATCTGTCGTAGCAGAGATTAATGATACAAAATTGTAGAATGTGTGGAGAAGTGTGAAATATTTTTTTATATCGAATTTGAGAAAAATGAGAAGAGTTAACATTACTGTACAGGGGCACGTAATGTTTTATTGAAAGAACAATACTATGTCGAAGTTTTTCATATCGCTCCTGCCAAATAATTTTTTTTTTATTTCCCCCGTGTTTTCTGTTCGTCCTGTTTTTATTTGTATTAATTTTCCATTGTATTCTATAGTTCTCTACGCCTTTCATGTAACACGAGAGTTCCATTAATTTGTCAATGGATATGCTTGGGTATCTGTGATCGAATGATTCATTGAAATCGTAATTAATATATTCTGATAGATTATATTAAATATTTATTTTTACGATATTATTATTACACTTTATAATATATATTTTATTTGTAAAACAAGTGAACATTGCCTTTCTTCATCAGAGATATGTTGCACTTACTCAATAATATACGACCTTCGTTCCTTTATTAGCTACTATTTGGATTTTTCCCGCTTTTTTACGACTTGTCCTTCCTCTACCTATTTTTCTTCAAGGTGGGTTACATTCGGGCATTATATACATGATATATAGCCAACGTTGGATTTTCCTGCATTAACCATGGAGTTATTACAAATTCGGCAAACATTATCTATTTGAAAATCAATGCCGTCGTTAAATATCCCCCGTGGATTGTGTTTGTTCAAATATTTATTGAACTAATAAACCCTGTGACGCATTTGACTAAAACCAGATACAAAATAATTAACTAGTTTTTCTATCAATATTTTCCATAATTACTTCCTTTATTCGCCTGATTTTTGTTCTTATATTAATGAAATCAATTAATCCACATCGACTACAAATCTTCAATCGAAGGGCAACATTCGTGTAGTTCGTTACACGCTGTAAACAAGTTTTACCTGTGAAAATGCAGTATCCTCCAATTAGAAGAAAAAATATTTATTATTATATTATCTAAAGATTTGCAGTGGAAAATAATTTAGGGTGTTCGCGGGTATCTCGACATGATCAAAAAAGAAATATGTCTATAATCATTTCAATTATTTGGCAAATAATGTTTCCCATTAATCAAATTATTTACAAAGACATTCAACGTTTTATCAGAATTGTCGTTTTATCGCGTTTTATCGCGACAAGGTTCCACCATTCTCCTTTCCCTTCGATTTATCTCAGTCTATTTCGCCATAAAATTAATTAGTCCCTTGCTTAATTTACTTTCATTTACGACAGCGGAAGAAAAATACTTTCCCGGAATTCAGCATACATTTAAAATTGTTTAAAACTACATACACAAATGTGGCATACCATAAAAACTTCCCCTAAGTCTTTACCACCTGAACAATTTACCGATACCTAATATCCAAACCTCAGTACAAAGCAAATATTCCTCCACACAGCTTCCCTATCAACTTTCGCTTGAACAACGATGAAACAAAATTATCTTTTACGTGTAATCTGTTTCGCACTTTTCAATTACCACCAAAAGTACTTGGACAATTGCACACCTTTCGTTCCTATTCATTTTCCATTTCTTTAACTTACTCTGAACTGTGTACAATTACCTCTGTTTATACTCTGCGCATAATTATAATGGCAAACCCGTGTCTCTGCAGTACGCTGTGCATCTGCAGCACATAATATAATAGTAAACAACGATGCTCCAGTGGCAGATACAGAAATCCGAACAAAAGGAAGGAACGCATCCACTTTAATCCTGCATCGAGTATATCTCACTTTAACCGAGCAGCAGTGCCCACGCTCCGGGACGTGCACAACCAAGCAGAAATAATCGACAGACGTGGAGTCAGCATTTCTTTACGCGTTGCGAGTATGTACGTTGTTCTGTATTTTTTCTTTTTTCCTTCTCCCCACGCCGACCGTTTACTATTATACTTGTACGCGTGACCCGGTTTCTCGAGGGTTGTAATTCATTCATTTCCGCGGGCGAACTCCCCCGAGCCGATTCTCCGAGGATATTTCCGAGTCGCAGCGTAGTACAAGGTGTGAAATTTGTGGGGTGCAGGATTTTCGGGGTTCCGAGCGATCATATACAATGTAGATGCTACATTCTACATAGTATGTAGAGTATGTTCGATTAACCTTGCGTTGCGAAAATTTGGGTCGGTCTGAACGAACATCGACACGAGGATTCAAGTATCAGATGTACCTGTTGCATAATTAAATAATTAATGGAATAATTATTGCACAATATTATATTCTACCAACCCATATGTAACACACCATCTGACATAAACAATCGCATCCAACAACTACTCAAGGAAAACTGGAACACAGTATCGAAAACCTTTAATAACAGCACACTTCATAAGACAATACCAAATTTTTACGATTTAAATATCAACCCAGACTTCACGCGCACCGAGCAAACTATAATAACCAGAATTAGATCAGGACACACAAAGTTAACTCATGTACACCTACTGGAAAACATTTCTCCTCCCATATGTGTCTTTTCTAATACAAGACTATCAATAATTAATTTAATCACAGAATGTCCACACTAGAACGTGGAGAGGAAAAAACACGGCCTATATGGAAACCTGAATAATATTCTTACTTCAACCCCAATTCAACGAAGCACACTCAATTTCTCTGAGGACATCAACATATCTAAATCATTGTAATCGAGTTCCTCCACTGACAATTGAGATAGTCGCTAATAACCTTGGTAGTTGAAGCGACTTCAAATACTAAATAAAAAAATAAATTAATAAAAAAATATTATATTCTAGGGGTGGAACGAAGTATCTTGGAAATATTGCGTGCACAGTATAATTAATCGTTGGTATATTGAACCAACGTTTCCGAATATTATAAAGGAAACAGTACCTACTTGTCAAATATTTGATTTCATTTTTATTAATCATTTATTAATAACAGTACCTTTGACATGATGTTTTAATGACATGTTTACAAGTTTATTTATAAACCAGAGTTAACTTCAAGTAGGAATATAGCTTTTGCATAAAATATACGTCGTGTTCCAAACGTTTCATTATGAAAATTTGCGACCACCCTAATCTCGTCCCATCGCCGCAACGAAATCGCGATTCCTTATTGATAGAACGACTTCCCCTTTAAATATCGAACGATCTAACCGACCAAGAGATAATAGCCTCGGAGTTTTGCTTCGGGGACAAATTTCTGGTTATTTGTGGCCCCGATCGAATATGAACTTTCGTGAGTGTCTGCTGCGACACGATACGATCGCGTTTTCGTCGGCGCTGTTGCGTCAAATTGCGAAAGTTCCCCCATAAAATTAATGCCGGGAACGCGAGCATTGTGTCTACCTGAGAATTAGGATCCTCTGAAAACTATGGTCGGGCCAGGAGCACGGGCGGTTCCTTTAAACTTCCGCCGACCGTGTAATTATGAATATTTGATGAATTTCCTTTGAATATGGCAGCGTTGTTGCTACAGAACACCTCCTTTAATATTTCTTCGCATGCAAACGCATCTTTGTACTTCCAGGTATTATGGGTGTACATATGCAACTTTATGAAAATGAAATTGAAAATGTGGAACATGTGTGTGGATATAAATTTGAAGGCTGTTTTGAGGATAGGGAATAATTTTGTTTAAGAATATTTCAATGCTGTCTTATTAATTAGTTTAAATATATTGTGTTAATGAAATTAATTGTAATGTAAGTATATAAAGTGTACCAATATTACACGATTTTGTGACGTGAATATTTATAAGCTTTTTATATGTAATTTTTTTGTGGTAGATAATAAATATCGCTAAGATTTCTGGCTGAAATATGTACCAATATTGAGTACCATTACTGTCAGCTATTTTATTATATAAATTTGATACATAGTAAAGAAAGATATAAGAAAGTAGAATTATTGTACAACTTATAATAAAATTGCAGAGGTAATGGTAAAAAAATCCAGGGAGATTTTTATTTCGTATTTTCCCATTTTTAATTCTCTAATAACGTTGCGTCAAGCACGTGAACGTTCAATAATTTTGAAAGAGTCGGGGACAAAAAATCGATGGGCCATTTTCCAGGCGAATTAACTCTTTTGCATTGAACGCCATAGCCAATCATGTGTTATCATTATTATATTTAAAAAAAGAAAGAGGAGGAAGGAAATACAGTCTTATTAGTTATCGAACTCTTTGTGCAGTGGCTGTCGATAATGTACGCTTTTTATGTTTCGCGGAAATGGAACAAAAGAACTCGATGAATTTGTGAAAACAAGCTTTCCCATGACGATTTTCCACGTGTACTAGTTTTCGTCAATTTTCATTGAACATAATAATATTTTTAGTGGAATAAAAGTTAATGCTCAATGACTTCAACGATTTCGCAATACCAATCTAAACGAAATTATTATTCACTTTTTGTGATAAATAAAATACAGGAGTTATTAAAAATAATATTCGTCCATTTCAACAAGTACAGTAGTTAAAAAATTGAAGGATAAATAAATACGAGAGCTAGAGAAAATATAAATCAATAAAAAATGGAAAGTAAGTATATATGGAATATTAAACGACAAGAATCAAGGGTCTCTTATTCCTCTTTATTCAATGAAATGGAAGTCTCAGTTGTCTTCAAGCAAATTAATTGCCCGGAATAAATTAAATTGTGTCTACTTAAGGCAAAGTTATCGTCGATTAAACATTACGATTCAATCTAAACCAGGCAAACACGCGATGATTAAGAACGTTAATTACGTGGAAGAATTTATCAATTTCCGCCGGCTGACCGTTTCGGAACGAAGGTTCACAAATATTCGTGAAATAAGCATAGAACGTAAAAAATTCATACAGAAAAAAATATAGAAATTTGGAGATATATGTATATAGAAATAAATGTAGAAATTTATATAGAAATGAATATAGAAAATTGCATCAAAATTTGTATTATGTTAAATAATTATATTTCTTCACACTTTAGCTTAACTTTGCTTCAAACATTTTCAATAATTTTCGAGAGAAACACTAACCCCTAACATACCACACACGCACACCGACGAAATTTATACCATACAAATTTACAGCTCGTCATCGTCGACACTGGACAAATCCCATGTCACAAATTCCATGGTTAAACTTTACTCGGCAGACCTTTCTATCTAACGAAACAAAATCAAACGAGGCACTCAGGGTTCGAAGGGCAAACAGCGTGGAACCATAGACGATAGTTGGATAACGAGAACCGAACTGTGACAGGGAAAGAACAGAAAGAAGGGTGGAAACGCCTCCTTAAGGAGACTCGTAGAATGGAAGGAGTGCTATGTAGCGATCAGGTGGGGGATAGAAGGGTCGTTTTTAGGAAATTAACTTCCCACGCTCCCCTTGAGTGATTTTTCGTCATTTGCACTTTGACCTGAGAGGATAATTGAGTATACGTATGTATGTATGTATAGTTTCGTCGACGAATTGTATTGTATGAGTAGGGTAATGGTTTTGTGTGTGTATATTTGTTTCTGTGTTTTGCGAGTGAGATATTTGATTACGTAGGTTCCAATAGTAATTGATGTGTAGTTAAAAGGGTTGCCTTTTATTTAAGGTATTTTGTATGTCGTTAGTATTATATATTTTTTTAAATATTAAAGACTATATAGTTGATCAACAGTCGTTTATTATGATTAACAATTTTTTGTTTGGAAAAGTTTATTCATTTTTTTACGATTTTCAAGTATGCAACTTTTTTCGTACTATACTTTACGATTTCGACAGCCTCTCCTTTCCCATAAAGGTTCGATTAAATTTAAATGCTCTTTGCTCGTTGGAAACCGGGAAGAAGCATGAACGCTATAATCTAGACAACTTTTAATTATGAGTGAGGTTGAATCGAATGGCTGTTGCGACTGATGGCGGTGAATGCAAATCCGATGGAAGTGAAAAACGAAAAAGAAGTAAATGACCGGTGGAAAGAACAGTGTTCTCGGTTTAATCCAGAAAACGGCGCGTCGCGCTAATCCGTTTCTCGAATATCTGAGACTGGTTCCCAGGGACCCGAGGTAAAGTGGATTAAGCAACAGAGGCGAGGGCTCTGATATTTGTGAAAATTATTAATTAAAACTCGTTGCGAACCAAATCGAACAGTTTTCAAAAATGAAAGTGGGAGTCCGTTGAAAAATATGTGCGGAATTAAGTAAAGACCCATATCGAAGGGAATATAACACGCAAAATAAGCACAGTAATACTTTAGAGGAGTCGAGTAAATAGAAAATCCACGCCATGCCAGAAAGTTAATTTATTATCACACACAATTATTATTGCTGACATACATATTTATATTTAGATGTTCATTAGATATTGACATTGATATATATTCAACGCTAAGCAGCAAATTATAAAATATATATAGCGCATGACTCTAGATCAGTAATTCTGAACTGGGGGTGCGAGAATGCATTTCCAGTGGTGCGAGAGAACTTCCCAAATTTTCGAACGTATCATTATAAATAAACAACAACAATGTAGTCTTAAAAAATGGGACAATGTTTTATATGTATATATAAATGTGTTTATTTTTCATTAACAAAATTATCTTGCAATAGATTTAATTTTCTAAATAAATAAATAGAAACCCATTTTTCAAGGGTTTCAATCACAATCACAATCACAATCACAATCACAATCACAATCACAATCACAAACACAATCAGAAACACAAACACAATATCTATTTGTTTCTGTGTTTTGCTCACAGAAAGTCACTATTAAACGACTTAAAATGTGATTTGATGAAATGTTATTGATAAATGTTATTGATGAATAACGAAGAATTACACACTATTGTTAATATAAGACGATTGTAATATTTGGCGTATGTTGCCCTTTGATGCACCCGATCACGGCCGCGCACAATTGTGACTGACAATGAGCTCGCGCTACACGGCCGCTCTCATTGGCCAGTGTTTTTCGTTAATTACTCAAAAACGAAGCATCCAACAATATTGTGGTCAAGGAAATGTTGTTCAGAATCACCTCAACAACCCTTTTTTAAAAAATACTGCGTGGGTTCCGGTCCACCCTGTATTTACGTATTCATCTTCTACTAGCATTGCACGTTGAAAATTGAAAACCAGCGAGGAATATCAATTGCCAAGAGTCAGAACGTTTAACGTGTTTCGAGTTCGATGGTCGATCGGGGTGGTTTCTTCATACAGGTCGGGGGTCGTCGTGAATATTCGCACGAATGGCTCGTTTATCAATTACGAGCATCGCAACACAGTTGGGTCAAGTTGACGAAACATTTGTTCGAGGTGACTTGCCCGTAGAACTACCACCGACACCTGCCACGTGAATAATACACGGCGATGTTTAAGGCCACGTCCACGTGAAACCGTATGAATAAAACGGTAGCGCCACGATCGCATTTGTTATGTTAACTAACGATCGTCCAACGTTACTGGTAGAACCAGCTTATTGGAAAAGTTATCCTTGTTTGATTAACATTTATTTATAACATTTGCTAGGAGCTTATACCTAGTAATAATTGTACACTATTTTTTTGGTTATTTTCTTTTTAACGATAAGAAGTGATTTGAATTTTGAAATCAAAATTATTATATGTCCATTACAAAATGATTGCACAAATTCTGTTGATAAAATTTAGGGGAAGATTTAAACGTGCTACAGTAACTTTTAAAAAATATATAACAATATATGTTCTATATGTTTGTATTTTAAATTTTAAATATATACTTGGGACAGTCAGAAGCTTATTGTTATATTCATTTCTATCGTAAAAAAAGGAAGCGTCAAGACTTCAATTATGCTTGATCGATGCTTTGGTATTATGAAATACTTTGCATTAATTTATAAGAAACAGCAAATTAGTCAAATTGTCTCCTTAAACGTGTAAACCTCAACAATTTACTATGCAAATCATATTTCGTCTATCGAGACACGTCTGTCGGTCCTGATTTATAGACGACGACAAAATAGCTCGTGTCAGCTGTTTACGAGCCAGTTATCCCTCAAATGGAAAAAAAGATCAGTCCTCGAAAAGGATAACGGGCAAACAGCTACCAAAGTTAAGGCAAATAGACAAACGAAATAATCGTGTCATAACTTCGCACCTTTCCATTCTGAAATATAGAAATAAAGGCGAATAAAATATATTATGAAGTGTTTGTTGGAAAATTTGCAAAATAAAATACACATTTGCGTAGCATATTTCTAATTCAACAGAATATACCGCACAATTACCCCACAATTACCCTAGAGTATAATAAATCAATCACAAGTTTTATTCTACTTCAACCTCCGAATATTCCTTCAGGCACGTCAAGTAGGTCTAATTTATTCATTGTTAAACCAACTGTGCACTACACTGGAAACTACACGGAGATATACTTTGATGTTAAACAAAGGAAAATGTTTCACAGAGGCGCATAAATATAGAAGTTATTCGAGGCGTGCAAGTCATGGGCGACACTCTGTGCACGTGTTATTTAATAGGCGATTTTCCTGAACAACCGGAAACAGAGCTTGTCGCAATAGAAAATCGATCGAGGTAACAGCGATATCGATATAAAGCTCTCGCTACTTCACCCAATCACCTTCGTTTCCGTTCGAATAACGAGCCGCCTTATCCGAGAACCACCTAATTATCCATAATCGCTAGTCATCCTGTTACCATCAAATCCCCTAACATTCTGGTTCCTCAGGCACCTCCGGTGCTTGTCGATATATCGATACACCCGAACCGGTAATTTGCATGAAACTTTGATTATCTTCTGCATCATCTTCCGTTAACCTGCTCGGAAATGTGTTTCCTAAACCGCGCAACTTAAATCTCCCTCCTGGTTGATTAATTCGTCGGGGCGTAAAAAAAAGGAAATAAATAACAAAGGGAAAGAATATTTTACAATATTATCCAAATTTTCCGCAATACTATAATCATATTATGACGTGGATTACGATTGCATAATAGCAATTTATTACTGCTCTCGCGTATGCAATAATTTGAATAATGCATTAGTGAATAGAAAATATTCTTCTTTGTTTCATTTAAAGGCTACCGATTTCCGTGGAAGGCTTAATCATTCAGGATATCAAGGCAAGTCTCGATCCTAGTTCGGTCGGCAGTTCGCCCATTCGTCCTCGACGAAACAACAATCAGAACCCTCTGTTTTCTTCCTCTTCTTTTTCAATAAACATTCTGTGTCGCGAGAGGGTATAGAGATTGGATAACGACAAAGCGTAACCGGCTGACCGTATCGCTTTTCGATCTTTGTTTCAAGGTCTGAATACGTGGAGCACCAGTCAGACTTTAGCCAACGACCTCTTCCGCGTTCGATATCCTTTCACGATGGGAAGTGAATGACGCTGAACACAGAGGTCGACCACTTCGAGAGAAATTGATATGCGATTTCGATTAAACGATCCAGCACTCTGTTTTTCAGGCAGCATCGAGGGTGGAAATGGTGGGAAAGTATCGTTGCTAATGCAGTATGTAGGTACACGTTGCTTTTTTTTCGTCTAACATTTTCGTGTAGGCAGCAGAGATAGGTAAAGGATAAACCTAAAATGGAAAATAGGAAAGGGGTACGAAAGTCGAAAGTTTGCATTTTCCTACGAGATAATATTTATTTGAAATAAGAGCATTATCCTTTGGAATTGACACATACCGTAGAAATTATCGGGTTGTGGATTTTCAAATTGCAGACATATTGAGTTTGCGAAAACAAGGAAGTTGGGGGAAGCAGGGATTTCTTGTGATGAAATCGTTAAAGGCAAAGAGAATACACGGTCTTCAGTGACCAGCAGCGCATTTTCTAATAGTTATTCTACTAGTAAACGTTGCAATCTATATGATTTGAATAAACTTATAATTCTTAACAAAAGCAATACCGCTTGATAATATTCCCACATATTGCTTCTGCATTTATCATCGTATAACAATATTTATAGGGGACTTTATTTTTACATTAAAATCTGAATAACACAATTCCTATAATTACTAGAATATGAAAATTTCAATTAAATTAAATACAGCTGCCTTATCTACAATTCATTTCTCAACCATATCCTCTACTACCTATTCTCCAGAATTGTAAACAAGATAAAATCCTTTACTAAATAATATTTCGTGTTACGCAAAGTATCCATTTATCCACGTCTCAAAAGTATTGACCCGTCTTCTTCGACTAACAAATTGAACGAAACGATACATACGTTTATGTTCATCGCAGAAGATTTTCCGCAACGTTCGCTACGATTTTCCATTTCTTAAATTCTACCAATAGAAACGACAACGAGCAATCTATCGATGCCCGTTGCCCTATCTCGCGATTCTAGTCGCGGGACGATTTCTCTTTCGGCAATGACACATGGCAAGCTTGCACTCTAGGTAAGGACCACAACACACTGTATCCAGTCGATGTTCCCGTGAGAATGCGCACTCGTTCCCGAATGTCGTGCTCCAATTCCCACGAACGGCACTCTTTCCATTCCGCGCCCTCCTCAATGGCCGGCAGAATTTCGTCGTTTGGGATTCGGCAGGCGTTCGAAAAGAAAAGAGAAAAAACAGACGGCCAGGTGTGGGAAAACGGCGTGAGGCGTGCATTTGTCAGAATTATGGATGCACGTGTGCACGATTTAACCCCTCAGAGAGAACCTCCACTCTTGGGACACGCTCTCCATTATTGTGGATAGTGTAACATTCAGTTTTATGCGCGAAAGTTACATTTAGAGATGATATACAGAGTGAACCACGAAACGTGAACAACTCACACTAATCTGTTGTTAGTCGGTCGATTGAAAGTTTGTTTTATTTACCATGAAATCTTTCAATTGGAGTTTCAAGAGTATTATAATTAATTGTGTATTTAACCATCAGTCTGTGCATTAGTCAAATGGACCCCAGTCATTTTAATATGCAACGAAATCATTTCTGACGATGCTTGTGATTAAATGTTTTATACGTATAATACAATTTAAATTATCTTGTATCTTTTGAATAAATTAAGCATTTCTTATGAGTTAATAAAAGTAAAATAAGAATAACTATTTTTTTAGAGGAAACTTTACAAAATATATGAAAATGTATATGGAGTCAGCTTGACCCCGCTTTCTATATCTATGCACAGAGTGAAGGTTAAAACAAAGTAGGCGATTTTTAATGGTTCATGAACGATGTCGTAGAAAACGTAAAACATAATTCCCAGGTAAATAGATTACCGCATCCTTCGTAACAAATATTACCCACGCGAATTAAAGAACCGCGTCACTGCCGTTAATTGAACAATTCAAATATCGCGCATAAAATGATGTAACATAAACGATTTAAACTCGTCCGCAATTCACATCTGCCTCTTCTAATGCCAGGCCTTGCACTTGAGCAAAAGTGAACCACGTAAACGTCTTCCACGCTTCCCGGCAACAATAACAGCAACGTGGAATTATCTTTTCCCTTCCCCCCGAAGCTTTCCCATCGTCGTCCCCGCGAATGGAACGTGCGATGCAATTAAAAGTTGGGGAAACAGATAGACGGGCGCTATAGATTTCTCGTCCCGATAAATCCGAAAGTTTCGTGCCCCGTTCGATAACTCCCGTCCGTGTCGAAACGGACGTTCACGTGATACACGCGAATACTTGACAGTCGATTCCCGAATAAAAGCGCCACGAAGCCTAATTTCGTTCTGTTACGTGCCTGGCCCACGGTGGGGTTAATTAATCGAACTCGTTCGTGGTGCGCTGCTTTCGAAAGCTCGCAGCCTCTTCTGAAAGACCCTTTGTTTGACGAACGATGGATCACTTAGAATAGCTGTCGTTATGAAAACCAACTGCATCGAGCGACGATGAATAACAGTACTGATGGCTTACGTCGAACGAGTAATTGTTTGAATTAAAGCAACGAATGACGCGCGGATGGAAATGAAAATTTTTTGAAGATCCCTTATCAATAGTAGGATGTATGGAGACAACAATGAGCTTGCAAGAGAAGATTGTCCAAATGATTTGGACGAAGAAAAAAAAATGCCTTGGAATAGATTCAATCTGTCTGTACAGAGAATCGAGGAATTTCTTCGCTACTTTTTTCTACCAATTTTATGGAAAAGCATTCTATGCAGAGCGACTGTTTCAAGTACGCGTTTCTCATGCAAATATTACCCGATCAATCACACCAGCGTGCCTTCGCAAAGACAACACGATCTGTATCCACCTTTTTTCGAGGCATCAGTCGATTCTGGATGCGTTTGTTCTTGAAGGCGGCGAAACGTGGCCTTTGAAGCTCTTCTATTCTATTTTCGTTCAAGTATTCGCGTTTCTTGAGTCGCGGGCAAAGGGGAATTTCGTATCGTTGAAACTACGCGAATGGGAGAAACGGGACGAAGTATTTACTTACCGATGGTGTTCTTAGGAATTTTCACGGGAAGGGCGCAATTTGTTTTCGTTGTTAATATTTTATTCTTGTTTTTAATTCACGGCTGACGTGCAGTTGCTTTCGATGTTAATATTTTATTTTAATTCTTAAAAGGGAACGCGCACTTGTTTACTATGTTAATGCCTCATTTTTATTAATAAAGAGAACGGAAAGCCGCGCTGTTTACGACATAAATATTTTATTTTATTTGTTAAGGGAAACGTGCGCTTGTTTACGATGTCAATGTATGTTATTTTCATAGGCATTGCAAGCCATTGCAATTATTATTTTTTTACGCGCTTATTTTACAGAAATATGTTGGAACATAATTTCCATTTACGATTACGCGTCAATTTTACAGTCGCGATGCCTGCCATTCGATATTGTAAGAGGGCTTCGCAGACTGATCCTCGTGAAATATAGTAATTTTGTACAGCATTTTCGTTGATGTATTGCGAATCGACGGAAAAGTAGAATACTCCAAGCTGGAGAATACATTTCGCTTACCCATATAGGAATTCGAACCTCAAATCTCTCGAGTTCCCTGCTACCCGGTAGGCTATTAAGGTTTTCCAATATTTACCAGCGGTTCTGCATACTTCTTGCGGGTACACGTGCAATTTCAATGAAAAACATTTTCGAAGTTGAGCACGCGTGCTGTACGTTTTGCAATGTACAATGCACGTGATGTAAGCTCCAAAACGTTCTGCCACCGACGCGCACGGTTTTTTCAAAGTTAATCGATCTTTTCAAAGGCGTGGAAGTTTGTGAAATAAAAATTGCAATGCTGTAAATTGCAATGCAAAAATTGCAATTGCAATTGCTGTACGGAAAAGAGAATAAAAATATAAGGAAACAGTTGAAATGATCTGAAATAATTCTTTATCGTTATTAGGATTGTCGGTTGAAAGGTAAAGAAAAATAAGGGAACTGTATCGATCAGATGAAAATATTTTGTTAAATGCTTCTTCGCGAAATAAATAGCTTTACCGTAATTTTTGAATAGTTCAAAAATATGTGGTTTGCTCAAAATTATGCGCGTGCACGCGGTTGTTAGCGATTGCTAACGAAAGGTTCATACGAGGACACAATAGCAATTTTGATAATGTATGGAGATCGATGGGGGGAATGACAGGAATTAGTAAAATTATTTTGTTTGCGGCGTTCGTTTCAGCAAAATCGCTCGTGAAAATACATCGGGCAGGTGCTTCGCGTGTTTCGATTAAAATTCGAGCTGATGAATATTTATGGTGTTTTGTCGTATTTGTATGTAAACTAAACGAAGCAGTGCGTTCAATGTGTTGGAAAGGGGTGGTCTGAATGGAATGAAAAATTATAGAATCAAGAATGCAATCTCATTTTTCGAAACCTGCTATAAAATTTCAATTTTACATAAACATTCGAGTCGAATGAAATAATGGCGTTCCTAAAAGTATTACAAAGTAATGAAACATTTCATTACACGCGTCGTGTTTCAGAAACGTAAACCGACCCTCCTTAACTCCATTAATATTGTAAAGACTGGAGGGTAAGCTTCACCCCTTAATCCCGGGCTATCGTAATTCAAAGGAACACGTAGAAATATCTGTTATTTATACACGCTGCTTGGTTCCATAATTTCTTTTCTTCTATCGGTCACGTCACAATAGTTCCTTCCTCTTTTCACCTATCAGTAACGAGAATTATTACTAAACAAAACGGAATTCGCACGAGAACGAACACGAGCTCCTTCGCTTTTTCATGGCGTAATGTTATTAATGTGAGAACAGAGGCATGGTGTTCCCGCAGCTCGTTGGCTATAAATATTAATGCTTCCTTTGAATTATGCTGCGAGCTTCCGCGCCTTCTAACTGACAGCCAATCGTGCCACAGAATCACGCGGTTCGCGCATTCTGTTTGCCGCCTAGTTTTCCCTCGTGCCACTGTTTACAATGCATTCGTGAATTCTCAATTAATGTCTACGTACAACTAACTTTGAAATACCGCGGCAAGTAAATACTATTTAAACCGCGTAAATACCGTGTCAATCAACGCAGCTGTATTACAAACAGCGTGCAGTCGGGAAACAAACCAGTTTGGTTGGTATTATCGTATCGAAGCTATAGCAAATGTTTCATACGGGATAATTGATTTGTGAGCTTCGTGGGGTTAAATTTTTTCAATCTTCGTCAGAGAATTATTTATAATTGCAACGCCTGTGCCACTGTGTTACGAATCAAATACAATAAACACAGCTTTAATTAGAAATATTTGCGCGTTTGAGGTAACGAGAACTTCTGGCGCTGTCTGGCAAAGGTACAATCTGAAGCTACGCGAAAGGGTTAACGCGAACGCTCAATGCACCAGAAACACGGAACAGGGCGCAATTCGTTCGACCAGGTAGGAAAGTGGATTAACGGGATCCAATTTCACATTACGCACAGCAATCTGGCGCATGTATGAGAATGAACGCTTATTAAGGCCAATGTTCGTCATAGGCCAACGTGAAATTCTCGATCGACTACAGATCAGACGCTTTCAACGTAGGTATCTGTTGTGCATTGTTCGATACTCGTCTTCCCCCGTTTGCCATTAATTTCGAGCAAACATACTTTCGTACGCGAAGAGCTTCACAAGAATTCGTGTCCGGAAAATTGGTCGCTTGAAACTTCGAAGCAATATTCTGGTTGAAAAGAAACTTATTATGGGATTGGAAATATTGCGTGACAGTTGTGTGGAAGACATGTATCTGGAATTGAGTACGTGAGGAGATCGTGTGAACGGAAGGTGCAGGGGCCCAAGGATTCAGGTGGACGCGACTAACTGTCGCCAAGGAATGTCTGCAGTGCGTGTCCTGAATGAGTGAGAGCAAATGAGGAATAGAATGAGGGAGTAACTAAGAGTGAAAGAATATATGTATAGAGTGGATAGAGATTGGAGAGTTTAAGAGAGTTGTATCGTGAGCAGAGAGTATTGAATTGTGAGTACTGTGAGTATCGTGTGAGGGTCGTTATTCGTTAGAGAGTAGTCGCGTGTCGACGTCTTTTATTAATAAAGTTGGTGTTTAATCGAGGTAAACTGATATCTTATTACCCTACCCACCCTTTATTCCAATCTACGTGAAGTTTACAGAAAATAACTTCTACAGTATTTACGCTGCTCCAAGCTGCAGTAAATAATTAATATTTTTGTACAATTGGAAAATAATAGGCAAGCGACAGGCAATCTTGTATAATACACGATAAATTGAATTCAATGCCAAACTTTGTTCCTAAACATTGAAACAAATAAATCCTTTACCATATTATTCAGAATGTTCCACATCTACACACCGCAATAAATTGTTTCCAACAATTGTCGCCCCATACATAAATCCCCGCCGTTTCGTATTAACCGCAATAAAAATCCATCGTCATCCCTCCCGCTCGAGTCTCACGCATAATTGCCTCGTTGAAACATCGGAATCGCCCGTTTTCAATTCCACAGCGCGCCGCAGACATTCCGTCGCCGGTTCACGTGAACCGCATCCACGCGAGAAAGATCCTGCCCCCTGGCCGAAACTAATCGTCGACATTCCAACCTGGCGGATTCCGTTCGCGTCGAAAATCCTTTTTAAACGCGCGACATTCAGCCACGTGAAATACCGCCTGCAGGTCGTGGGGCATCTTCGCGATTAAAGTATCATCGCGGTGGATTCTTTACACCTGCGAGCGAACCCCTTTTCCAAGGGAAGCCGTGCGTCGAGCACGTGTACCCCGCCGCGAAATTAAATTGCACCTGCTCGCAGCTGCCAACCGGGACGGATCGATCTGTATCCTGATTGCAACGCGTGCTGGAATCACGTTCCCCAACGAAGACAATATTCCCTGGGAAAACCGACGGTAATTTGTTCCGTGTTATCTTCAGATTCGAGGGCGAGATTTCTACCGCGGCCTGGCCCCGGGCGTTGAATATGTGACGTCGTGGATTCGTTGCGGCACTTTGCTCGTGACGAGATTTCTTCTTTTTTTACGGCGCGAGGAGAATGTAATATCTGACTTGGTGTATTTCGAAGACGGGGGGATATCGTTGAGGGAGGTCTGAGAAATGTGCGACATTTTTCATACATTATAGAAAAATACGTTGTTCTAAATTATTGTCTGGCACGTCGCAAGGTAGAAAGTGGGGAGAAATGTTAATAAGGTTGCTTACTCGATTACTAGGGAAGAAACGACAGTGTTCCTGTCACGGTACATATTCGGATTCACAATCGACAAACTTGTGCAGCAATCAAAGAAGAAATCTTGCAAATCAGTTTTCCCGATAAGCTATTCAGTGGTCATTGAATACTTGTTAATTAATTAGGCCAGCAAAGTAAGAACCATTTATTACAAATATATATTCACCTTTAAAATAACAAATCCAAAGAATCCACTGAGCGCATTTCCCGCGCCATGTTCAAGAATAGCCCTCCCGAAATTTTCACCACCGTTCCAAGTACCCTTTAAAAGGAAATTGCTTTCGTAGTCTAGCTGTACACGTCGCTCGCAAATCATAATAGACCGCGGGAAACCGAAACTGGCGCAGAATGAGTTCCAGTAGACGTTTCCAATAGCGTGGAAACGTGACTATCCAGGCAGGCAACCTTTCTGCCAGCCAGTCACGCAACGATCGCGGTTCACCCCTTATCGAATGGCCTCTCACGGAATCCTCTAGATGTAATTCTTTTCCAATAGGCCAATTCATTCTCCGATACCAGGAGGAATAGCGCGACCGGCCACAGGCGACAGACCTTTATCTTCGAGACTTGGAAAAGAGGAATCGCTCGGACAGGACAACTCCAGTTATTCCTGCCGGTGTAGTGTTCCAATTTAATCGTTTTTCCTTTCCTCTCTTAGTTAATCGGCTTCTTCTGTCCGTCCATATGTCCTTTAGCTGCTCCCCCTGTCCCCAGACGTTGCTTTCCTTCTTCTTATGAAGAATTGAGAGTCCTATTTCCGATCGTAATTTCTTTTTTCTCCTGTCTTTTTTTGCTACCATCGTTCATTCCGTTTCTTCGCCCCGGACTGTTACTGCAACTTTCTGTAGGACGGCGTTGGTGGTATTGACAGACTTGGTTGGGATGATCGATTGGATTGTCTGTTTAATTTGCTTTTTGGGCGGGGCGTGAATCTTTGTATTGGTGTTTTTAATTGTTCAGTTGCTGTGGCGTCTTCTGATTTGGAATTTTGTAAATGAGGTGAGCTTGTGTTCGGCGTTGGGTGACTCTAGTGCGTCGAATATTTGATCTGTGAGTATTTACATAGGTATCGAGCGGAGAAATCCTGGAAATCGTGAGGGAAGAATATTTATGAGGGAAGTTCTGATTGGACGGGTTAAAAGAATAAAAAACAGCATTCTTTCACGAACTTTCCATCCATGGTATTAAAAAGTGTATGTTTATTCTGTTGATTTCTTGAAGAATTTTTATTTCCATTTAAAGCTGCTTTGATTCTGCTTCTGATATTAGACTCAATTGCCTCTTTGACATTCTGCCTGTCGTCAGCAAAGGAACGGCAGTGTAATAGAAGTGCTCGATGAATTCAATTTCTCTTCTGGGCTGGGTCCGAATTAAATCACGATTCGAATTAAAATTCTAATCCCTCCCCCATGTTTCATCCACTTCCTTTTGAATATTCCCCGTGTAATAGAGAATAGTGGTTAATTCGTTCTAAAGTAGATTACCTTTGAATTACTTTTGCACTTGAATTGAGCTACGTTCTAATTAAGTTTTCGTTAATTAAAATTATTCTCTATCAACATATAAAGAGATTTATCTTTAATCAAATACGGTGACATTGATTCATATTCCGTTTAATAAATTGAATCTTATTAATGAAAGCATGATACAGCAATCTATAGTTCTATAATCTGAAAAAATCTTCTAAACTCTAAAGAATATTTTTGTTAATCATCACCAATACTGTCACTTATTTCACATATACGTATATACAATTTATCACGTTTTTACTGAACAGTTTTTATTATTCCCTGTATATTTGCACGTTCAAATAGACCAGTATAAAACATGTAACACCTTGCACAAAGAATGTCGTGTTCCAAACAGTACGAGAAGAAAAATTGTTTCCTCGTCCCCTGCTTATGCAAAATCACTTCCTTTTCGTCGTTCAAATAAGTTCCGTCCTAAAACGAGAGTCTCGAGGAGCTCTTGGACCAGGATAAGGGACTATGTTCGAGTTACGTGTCCCCTATCTACAATATCACGTGCAATCTGGCCCTTGCATCGCCAGCTACCAGAGCCAATTTCACACGAATCCCAAGAGAAAATCGAGGTATGCAAGGTTAGCCATGGTGCTTGCATCTAGAGCCTGGAACGTCCCATTTGCTGTCGACAGATCGTCGACACTCCACAAAAGTCGTAGCAAAAATGGGACACGAAAGTCCAGCGCCTTCCAATTAGAGAGTTCTTTGTCTTGCTAAGAATTTCACTTCGCACTGAGAAAACACAAGTTGAATGCAACACTCATACACGTATTGACAGTATGCTTGTTACATATGCTTGACAATTTTACAACCGGTACTTTATTATTAAATATTGAATCGCCGACGAGTATACCCTGTTTGTTTATTAATGGTTATATTTTAATTATGTATTTAAACGAAATAGGTAATTACAAATTTCTTAGCGTCCATTGGATTAAACAAAATTTTAGAACTACTGCCTCCACAATAACAGTATTATCTATAATTCAGAACGCTATGAATACCGTCCACTACCCTGCTATTATTACAAAAACATTTCCAGCGTTTTTCCAGACTTTGACATTCCCCCAAAAATCAACGAACCCAAGATTCCTCGTCCAACTTCATTCTTTCATCCCCCTTTCCCTCCGCAAAATAATTCTTGCTACCAAAAGAAGTAGTATATCATTTCGTCCGCTTCGGTTTCGTCTCGACATTCATTTCTGATCGGTGCAATTTTACCACGGAAACGTCTTTCGGAGCACCATCGTGTCCAGGACGAATCATTGGTTTCTGTGCTATCATCGGATTTCAACGCGTCCCGACCGGGTCATAGACAATCTTCCAAGTGGATGAAATGCAATCCGCTTGATTTCGAAGCAGTCAGGAATTCGACCGGTGCTCTTTGGGAGTTAGAGAAATTACAGAACTGGTTTCTACGGGCACTTTGATCTCTGGATAGACGCAGTCATGTTTCTGTGGTAGACGGGGCAAAGTAACAGAGATTCCTTGGCGGCGTTTCGACGAAAGAAGAAGCATCGGCGCGAGTTAGGGTAATGTTCAGACGTTTGTGCTATTGAATAGTGTTACTGTGGTGGACAAATATTTCGAGGGATGAATTGTATTTTGGCTAGACATTATTCGCAAGGACGTATTGCTACTACGATTTCAAAGTATTGATAGACGAGACTGCGAAGAAGGCAAAGCAAATTAAGAATAAGTTTCAGTCGAAGCGACACTTGACTCTTCTCTGATCCTGCTAAAATAATAGAGCACCCTTATCGAAAGACTTATAAACCCTAAAGAATTCAATTCAAGAGACAACAATCACGTCTCGTGTCCTAAAGGGTAATTTCAATTCCAAGCACAACAAGCGCCTCGGGTCAAAGGGCAGCCCCTAATTTCAAATACCACCCCCTCCCTTAATCGATGAATTCAGTCAACAGCAGATCACGAGTACAAAATGAGACGTTTCGTTTGATTCAACGTTTAGTTGAGTCAGACTCAAGCTGCGTAGAACACGCGGACTGAAACGCAACAGGGTCCCTATCTCCCTCGAACAACATAATACAATTCAATTCCATTCAATCGCGATATCCTGCTCGTAATCTGACTCGCCCTGTATCTCCCGCAGAATGTCTGAACCCGAGTCAGAAGGCTGAACGGTCGTTGAGCGATAGGAAATCGACTGATGAATCCAGATGGACGTTAACTGCGAACGAAAATCTGCATCGGCTTCAAGGGGGGATGAATAGGGCGAGCGTGCACACCGCGATAGGGGTTGAAAGTGGTTTGCAAGATGAATGCATGGGTGGACGAATGTCACTTTGTGGATTACCCTTGATTAGGGGTAGTTTGAAGTTCTGGTGGTTTTCGGTCGGGTGTGGTGGTTTCAATGGAGGGGTTGTAAATATTGGGGTAGTGTTTGGGACGAGGGGGTGAGGACGTTGGAATGCTGAAAAGGGTAGCAGTAAGGGAAGCTGCGGCGTTTCGACTCGTTTCTTGTTGAAGGGTGGTATAATGTAGCAAAGGGTGTTTTCCATGGTATTTATTGACCGTGAGTTTATTTGGAATTTGACTGGATGCTTCATTTTGTGTTTCGAAATTATTTTGCGAGTACTGTTACGTTTAATGGCTACGTTCATGCTATAATTTGTGGTATGGTTATTTTTATTATATTTATGTTTATAATTTCTATCGTGGTTTCCAATTTTCTTTCTGTTCAGAGCCATACTATTTTTGTAGACAACTTTTAGTCACCAGTGTAGCAAGGGGTTAATTTAATAGCAATTTATTAATCACCCACGAATATATTTGTATCAGTCAATTCCGATGCAATTGAGTGTGCGTCGAATATCGTGCTTCAATTAAGTCCCCCGTGCATCTGCGATAATTAAATTGATCGAAATGAAGTGGTTAATCGAGGAAAGAGCGAATCGCAGTAGTGCCAGAACGCCAATGGTAATTCCAATAATAAGCCCTTTTGGAAATAAATTTCATTACATTGCCCCTGCAATTTCAGACATTACCCATCATCGAATATCACTTCATGACAACTACGCCGAATTCTCCGCCGCTTGGAAAATTTTTGCAATTGCTACACCAAATTTCTAACTAATCCAATCTAACAAAAATTTAGAAACGCTTCTAAAACAAATAGAACCCAAGAGGCATAGTAAATTCGTACGGCACGTACGTTTGCCAAAACAATTCCTCCAAACTACCAAACTTAAAATAACATTCAAAACCACCCTCGAATCTCTTCCCCCGCATAATTCAATCCCACCGCCCACTTATCCACACAAAAAACAACCCCTTTCCCTTCAATTCTCCACAGAGCCAACAATAAAACCAGCAAACGATTCCTATGGAACCATCCGAGACAACGATCGCTCCAGAAGCTCTTTCTAACATAACATTTATCTAGAAGCGTCCAGCGGAAACGGAATCCGCTGAAAAGGAATTAGAGACGCGGAAAGAGCGAGATTGGAAGCGGGCACTAAATCTTGCCGCTATCGTCCGGTCGGCCGCCGAACGAATCGCCGTTGAAAATGCTAATTCGACAAGGTAACCGTGGAAGAAAGGCCGGGTCAGAGGCAAGGAGCTGGGGCTTCATTGATTTCGCCCGTTTGTTCGCCGTGGACAGACGTAAATTATATTCGTGGCCGAGTGCAGACTGTATTTGCATGTTAAAGGAGCGGCCCGAAGATTAATGCCCCTCGAAGTCGCGTCAGGGGTGGACTTCAAGGGGTTGTTCGTTTCTTACGCGTTGGTCGATTCTTTCTTTCATATTTTTTCCTTCCTTTTCGTTTTCCTCTGTGAAGTAGGAGTAATACCAATTGTAAGTGCAGTTACGATGATTGCGGTTCACTTGATGAAGTTTTTCGAAGGTCATTTCATTCAAAGCAATGAAATCCCAACGAAAAAATCCACGAGAATTTGTAGGTAGTCGTTGCGAAGGTGAGACTTGATTCGACTGGAGAAAAAAATTGTTTGGTCTTTGGAGGGACAATTCATTTTGAAGAATTGCGAATAAGGGGTAACCACATGGAGGTTATGAAAAGGATAAGACGATGGAAGAAATCTTTCAGAAAATACGAACTAAAGAGTGTGAATGCGGAGGCTTTGCCCTTTAAAATGAGTACAGATAGACTGTCGTGCGATTTTTTTTTCATTAAAACATTATTTACAATATATTCTAACTTGCCATGCTCGTACATTTATTTGAAAGAAGGCAAAGAAGAAACGAAAGGAGATTAAAAACGATATAGAGAAACCTGTCACTTATAACTCATTTATAATTAAAGGTCTTTTTAAATGTCGAAACTTCCTCCGTGATAAATAGCAGTTCCTTCCCAAAAATGCGAATAAATGTGGAATGTGTCGGGTTCCACAGTTTGCAATAAGGACGATGCTTTTTCTTTCGACGGACACTGTTGGTATTTTTAGCGAGGAAGATTCCGAAGAGTGTTTAAAGGGAAGTCTGACGAAGGGAAATGATAAAAAAATGATAATAAAGAAGACAAATGGTTCCGAGGCATGCGAGTAAATGTTCTGTGAAGCTTTGAACAATTATGAAAATAGTAGAGTATAAAGGAGAGAAGCGTGGTATTTATATTTTATTTCAATGGTCTACAGTTCGATAATTATGTCTGAATGATATATTAATACATTGTCGTGTATATAATGCATTCATTGTAGTATATAATAAATAGTACATGGTTGAACGTGGATGTAGATAACAGGAGACAAAGTGAAGTGAACGAAAGTATTGAGGCATTCCATTGGAAGTTACGAATCAGAGAAATTTAATGCATAAGAAAAATAATGTAAAGTAACTCCTTTGCGCATCTTTTTCCATATGTACAATGGAGAGGAATGGAACAGTTCAATCCAAGAGCAGAATACATTATGCATGTTGAAGAAATTTTCAATTCAAATGTTACAGTACTTTCGAACTCGTAAATGAACCCTTTCCTTATACTACTCTGCCATCTTCGTTAACATTATTATAAAAGTCCAAAGTAATAATACAATTGAAATACGTCACCATAAAACCCAGCTACCTTCTGCGAGAAGTATACAAAATTTCATATTATGCACTGTAGCATAAATTGTATTCAGAATGCTAAGAATAGCAAAGGCATCTTGTAAAAGAAAAATTTGATCAACGACGATGGAACCGTTACGAGGCACTTCAATTTCAAGAAATCCGAAAGCAGGGAGAATTAAGTCATTCCAAGGATCCTCGTAAAAGAGAGACTTTACAAAAGACTCTTTTTCTATGCTCCACCGAAAAGTCCAGTTTCAAACTATGAGAAATTTCAAGGCAACCTAATCTCGGTCGCGAACGACCAGATATTACGGCGGCTTTCTTCTTTCCTTTCTGCAAGAAGAATCATGGCTGCAGGTGTCTCGAGCGGTAAATTATGCGCTACATTACTTGTCCCCGCAGACCGGAAGTGACAGTAATTTCTACGCGAGTGTTACTCGCAATACGGCCAAACGTAAAGTGAGAGACAACGAGCTAGCAGGTGCTTTCGTGCACCGTTAACCCGTTCGAACTCGCAACTTTAAAGGATTCCCCGACACCGAAATCCGAAGCAACTGCGACGGAAGTTTCCACGAAGATTGTCACGTTCCCGACGTTTCCCGGGGGGGGGGGGGGAATGGGACGGACATTCCGAGACTTTGGTCGATGAGAGTTGTCTTTTTGTTCGGAATTGAAACGCGACGGTTCGACGGACTCGTTAAGAAATTGTTCAGCTGGAAAGAATTTCCAGCGATTTCTTCTTTGAACGATTCATTTGTTAAGGAACGAACAGAGGAATATTGCATTCGTTACATATAACATATTTGTACCTGTTATATATCGACAACAGGTCTTAAAAGTTTACTTCAGCGAAATGCGTTCCCTCGGCGTGGCATCTGTTTATCGCCGTTGCCCTATGGAAACAGCTTGTGCAACTGGAAACACGTAGTTTTGTATGTAAAATTTCGATGCGGTGAAGCTTTCTGGAAATTTATAATGTGAATACCCAGAGTGACTGCGGATGGATGCACGTGTATGGAAGTGTGGGTGTGTTTCGTGAAACACGGTATTATTCTTCGATTGAAGCTGTAGTATTTGTGTAATGCTGAATAATGTATGAAATTCAGGAAAGCATTGCTGAGGATTAAGATATTTCTGTTATTTCCCTTGGAATTGAAAATGGTTCAATAAATTAAAGTTACATTTGAATTGCAAAGTAGAATCGTTATTTCAGGTACTGCTGAATTTATAAAGCTACCATTCACTGTTATTTAATATTTGAACTAAAAATGTTTAATAAACCGATCATATTAATAGTGACATATTAACGCTACGATCAAATAAAATTATAATATGAACGATATTAGTCTGCATATTAAATTCTAGTTTTATATAACCATCGGCGCGTTAATATTCTTCCAAAATTCCTTGCCACCTTTCGTAATTAATTGTCAATTAGTTTCAAGCGCCTCTGTCGCACAGCTCGGCGCGAATTATGTTTATAGCTCGGAGCACTGTCGCAGAAACACCTAGAAACGTTTCAGTGCGCTCAGAAACGTTTGTTCACATTAAAGAAACATAAAAGCGTCCTTGAAACTGTGGATGCAGTCGTTTTTGCAAAAGCCATGTTAGATATTTCAACAGGAACCTCCGGCATCTGCCTTCGTGCGAGTTTTTCTTTCGTTTTCTTTTCATTTCCTTTTGCTTCTCGATCCTCCCCGTTGCCGTACTGTCGAGTGACGTTTTTTTCAAGAGTGACACGTGTCCCGAGATTATACACTAGAAGATAAAAATTAGAAATCTATCTGTTAAAAGATCGAAATTAATTTTAATGAAAATTTAAGCATTTAACAAAATTTACTTTCCTATAGACAGTTTGAAGAAGTCGGATTATTGGGGCTAATTGGGAAAGTCCCTGTTCCGTTGATTAATTTTTAACAAAGTAAAGATCGTCTAGCTTCTAGCTGATTATAAAATGAAAATTTTCGTGCCGCACGCTCTTTTCAGAGTTTTACATTTACTCGAATCTTTCTCTAAACTCGTATACGTCTGAACAAAAATCTAATTCTTCAACCCCTAACCAAAATTACCCGAAAAATGTACACATTCTCGTTACACCACGGTGAAATTAAAAAATACCCCCGCGCCACTCTATCCACACATACTGCAGAGGAATGAAATAAATCGTTACCGGCCACGAAAACATCAGAATGATAAGTTTGTGCGTTCCACACGCGGCACACTGTAATCGATGTTCCACGCTCGTTGCAGCCGTTTTCACGGTTGCCTCGCATTATTGTTTCACGGATGGAGAACGGACAAAGCGTATCACCGTTTTCATGGTTGTGTTCCCCGTCATTGTGCCGCGGACGTCGCGACGTTCGTACAAAGAGTTTTCAAGTCGTATAAAGAGTGTCCTACGCACCGACGGCACAATGGCTCGTCTTCCCTTCGTTTCTCGTCCTCGTGACGTTTTGTCTGACCGTCCTCCCGCTGCATTTTTTTCCCTATGCCACTTCAGCTCTTTAACTCGAACGTTAAAATACAACATGAAAATGAAAAAGGGTTCCTTCCCTTTGTCTCGTTCCTTCCTTTTTCTCCTCGCTTTTGTTTTATATGCATCTTTCCTCTCGTTTCCCCTCGTTTCAGGAGAATTGTTCGAGTTCGCTGTTAAACGAGGAGAATCATCTTAAGGTGGCGAATTAGGGTGGAGGTGGTGCGTTCGATCGGAGGTATCGAGAAGTATTGCGACGCAGTTGAGCGCTGTGCCGATGAGATTCGAATCGATTTATTGTTCTCACGCTTCTGGGGGATATCGGTGAATAATTAACGGTGCGTCCAATCGCAGTGGAGCGTGTTAATTGCTCGGGGATACGTCATAAATTATGCGACGCGGTGTAACAAGCTTGGCCGCTGCTTGCTTCGTTTCTTAAACATCCTGTCGGCAGATTGCAACGTCCTTTCTGCTTTTTTTATTCACATCGGGTACTTAAGTCTTTTCCGTCGTATTGAAGGGAAAAATATCGAGGGCGGGGAGGTTTGATTTCTTTTCAGCTTTATTTCCGGCGAACAATGGTAGAATGGCAAAAAAATAATCGTCGGTAGAGAAATATACCATTCAAAATGAAACCCTGCTTCGACCAGTATTAGAGTGGCTTATGTGACGTTCAACAAAACGTTATTCCTCTGCTGAGCGCAACAATAATTCCGCGAAATAAAGGGAGCCGAATTTTGATTGCACGGGCCATTCGAGTGTTGCACTTGGAATGCTTCGAAGCCTTCGTTTATTCCATATTCGACGCTTTACATTTTGAATTATAATTTAAGCCACGTATCATTGCAACAATATGCAAATGCAAAATAGAAATGAGGAAAACGTAATTACAAAATAAAACTGAGAGAAATAATTGATGAATAATGATGGGTTGCAACAGATTTGAAATAAGAAGCTCCCCATAAAATGTATTATTTATTACAGCTGCTTGCACTATTATTTTCCTACGCGAAATTCATATTTTTCTTTCAATAGAATTTCCCGGCGTCTCGCGTTCCTTCCTGTATAAATTCGAAAGTTATTGAAAGTTGTTTTAAAAGAAGGTTTCGTCGGATGCATCGCTTTTTTCGTGTTATATTTGTTGACAGAACAACTCCACAGGAGTGTTCTCCAAAATTTCCACACGAATGATCCCGATTGCATACGATGCAAACGCTGAATACACAGAGACAGCTAGGCCGTTACGCAACGAAAGGCATCCAGGTCCGATGCCTTGGTTTCCGCTTGTGTATTCGTATCCTCTAATCGTTGCAAAAGTTTGCACGAGTTTTGCACGGAATTGTCGCAAACTTGAAGAAACCTAAGCTTACCTAATGCACAGTCACATATTTCTTATTGCATTGCCTGTGATAGAAAAATGTGGAAAATAGACGAATTTCAATTCATCGAAAAATGTAAAATTGAAAGTAACGACGACATTAAAATGAACTTGGTTTCATGTAACCATCGATGTTAATATAGCTAATGTATAAATATTTGTTCAGAGTTTAAAGAGGATAGAAAGCAGTAGACTTTTTGCTAGCTAAAGAATTGCGAATAAACTTTTTAAAGAATAAACAGATTGAAAATAGAGAATTCGCAATTGTCAATTTAATTTTGTAGAAAAGAATTGGGGGTAACAATATTTTTCAGAAAGTTGTTACAAAGATTTGCAATAAATATATTCAAGGAGTTCAACAAGTACTGCTGCAATTGTTTACAAATTGAAAATAATTCTGCGGTGATTTTTACCCGATCGATCATTGATTTAATTAAGAATGAATTAACTATTATGAACTCCTGATTATCCATGGGAAAATATCGCAAATTGTCTGTTCATCAATACCATTTCATTTCTCATACCTTCCAATCACAAATCATTTATATCGAACGCACGAGAGGCTCATTCTTTCTAAAGAAAAAGCTTCCATTTGCTGTATCATTTTTCAGTATTTACCAACGTATTCTACAACCTGCATTATAGGATTCTTCGCTTGAATACGGTATTGTTCCTTTGGCGGATCGAAATTATGTTAAATTAGAGCTGCAAGGGCTTGCCTGTTCCATTGTTGCAAAACGGGAAAAAGGGGATTCTTATTATACGAGACAATTGGAACGTTCTGACGGCCAAACCTTTTTCCTCAAACGGACAATCGGATCAATGAACATTGCGGCGGAAAATTTAATATCACCTTCGTGATATTAAACATACGTGACATTTTCACAAACTTATCCACGCGTGAAAATACCATTCTAGACTAATATAGCACAGACAAATTGAATACAAGAAGTTCATTCGAAATTATCATATTAAATAACTTAACGAGGACATTTTTTTTTTATGCTCGGCAAGGATTTCCACATTTTAAAGAAGATATTCATTGAATCCAAAAGTATTCGTCAGCGATGTTTTACAAAGACGAAATGGAGACTAGAAGCGACAGAAATCAGAACGCTTTTCGCAGTTCTGAACGGCAAACGTTTCGATTAGGATTATTCCGAATTTCAAGAGGGAACGTTGCTCGTAAATTTCGTCAGGCCATATTTCATCCTGGTATTCCATATTACGCCAACAAGGAGAACGGACTGTTCACTCCACAGCAATCACAGACAATACGAGCAATCTATACAGTTATAAATTGTGCCCATACACAGCTGAGGCCCGTCTCTTTCCATCCACGTTCACGAATCGTCGTTTGTTTCGTGCGTCGCTGTTAATTCTGTCTGGCCTCCTTTTTTCCTCTGGCTTCGACGGGTAAATGTAAACGAACCTCTTGAACGAATGGGATTACAGTGTTAACAACGAGCGATCGCAGGGACAGGAGTGTTCAATTCTTGTGAACACGATGGAAATTCTGTGTCGATCACGGATTGATTACACCGAATGCTCTTCGTTTCTGTATTCTCTTTAGAATCTAAAAGACAATCGTAATTTAAGAGATACTCTCAATTGTACTCGTGCAAGAATTAGTAGGCAAATACAATACGGAATTGTTGTAGAGACATTTTTCCGCGATTCTTCTTTTGTAAATATTTTTCATACACATTTGATTGTACTGGTTTGCATAAAAAATTGTTGCATTTCATAAAATATACGCCAGTACGCAAATGATCAGTAATTTCTCCGACATTCGCTTGGTCCTTAAAACAATTGTGAATAGCTTAAAATAAAGCAGACTCCCGCGACAGCTCATTATTTCCACGCCCACGCATTTACTTTCAAGACGAAAATATAATCGACCCGTCACAAATAATGCAGGGAAACAAAGCAGGAACACAAAGGCTTGAAGAAAAGAAGCAACATCTGCGAGAGGAAAGGATTCGAATTCACGAGTCCGATAAACCTTGTCGAAAGAACACCTGTATCAATCCACCTTGTTATTCACGTCGAATTACACACCTTCCATCCCCCTTTTCTCCTTGCTGCTTTCAAGACGGTCGTGCAATTTGTGAAGAATAATGTCAGACACGATTTATAAAACGGAATATTTATTACACAGTAGACTGTCTTCATTCGACTATCAAAATCTGAATTATTAGATCTTCTTAATTTCAGCAATCGAAATCTTAATATCTGAATTGTTTAATTTAGTTATCAAAATCTTAATTATTAAATTCGTTTAATTTCCGTACAAAATCTCAATCATTAGATTTTCCACATTCACTTATCCAAATCTTAATTATTAAAAGTACGAAAATCGGGCACCAAAATAATTATTTTCGAATGCCTCGTTCAATCTCCATTACGCCACGCTTAACTAACTACAACAAATCGTCCAGGAGAAACAAATCAATAAATAAAACGGCATAACGTCGCGGTATCTGGCTCAGCGAGCGTCTAATTATAACCGAATCGAGCCTTGAAGCCTTGTCACTCGTCCCAAAACGAATCTCATTATTTGCCTCGATAACTGTGGATCGATTTAACGAACCGTGCACGATCGAGCACAAGACGTAATGTATTAGACCTCGCCCATGGGAAATTAACATTTCGCGGCGGATAAACGGGCACACAGGTCCGTGATTTCTTGCCGTTTCCATCCATCGAGCAACAGTGTTTGTAAAATCAAAATAGCGCACGGAAGTTTTAGCTGCGGAGCGTCTCTAATTAATCTGCACTGTTTGATCAGACGCCGGACAACAATCCGGCAGTGCCCGGAAATTAACTCCTTTGGACTGTGGAACTTGCTCGGACCCTGGAACGACTCCTCTTTGTCGCCTGTTTGCACAGGTGTACTCGTGCCACTGAGGAAAGTGTTCTTTGCTCGTTGCTTCATTACATTGATAGCAGTTGATTTTCACGGTGCAGTGTATACGCACGTACAAAATGCTTTATTATTATTATTATTGTCACGTTGTCGTGCATGGGTTGTAAATTAAAATGGATATGTTTATTGGTTTTAATTGATCAATTTACGTTAAGCTGATTTTTGGTAACTGGGAGTGAGTTATTATATCTAAAGTAGATACATAATCGTTGGAGAAAGTTAAGTACTTGTCATTTTTTAATTACATAGAAGGCACTTCCGTTGTGAATTGACGAAAAATTGTTTTCGATAAATGTTAAATTATATATGAAAGTGTACAATACCAGTAAACTAGGAGTTTATTTATTACAATATTTTCCCAGGAAAAAAATGTTACTCTCAGTATCTCCCATAAAACTACGATATTTTATTACAATTTTTATTTGAATAGATCGTAACAAACTCGCCAAGCACGTGGTTTTAACTAAGACTCGTTCAATAATGAACTCTTTACAAATATAATATTCCTCATTTAAATCAAAAGGCAAATGGTAAAACGAAAAAAGAAATATGAAATAAAGACGTCTTGTTTCCATAATACTGCACACACTGAAATAACTTCAAGCATTCTCTAAATTCATTTGTTAAAAATTCCTAACATTCCCCAACATTCTATTAGACTTAATTCAATAAAGATCGATGCAATGCATCCCTCATCATCTCCATCAGTTATGTCAGTCCTTTATTTGCAACGCTGCGCAAGCCGATAGCCGAAATAAACACAAAAAGCACGAAACCGTCGCTTTTTCGAGCCAATAGCTCGAATTACACGTGCAAGTGCACATTCAAATAATCCGAAATCGCGACAGACATCAAAGGGCTCCATTCGAATCGAAAGCTTGTGTTCAAATCAAGACAACAAAAACGATCAAACTGATATCCCAGCTGACACGCGAGCTTATGAACAGATTGTACAGGATGAAACGACGAGATTTGTAATTTGTAATTACGACCATCCATAAGGTTATTAAAATCACGTGTGCGTAAAGTGATTTGTATAATTCGCCAAATCATTGGAAATGGCACACGTTCCGACCTGCCAATCGCGTATCACATAATTAGCATCTCTATGCAAGGTAATTTGCCCCGGTCATTCCCCAAACGATGACGTAACTAATTAATTAGCTGTATAAGCGACTACGGTGGATCGCTCGAACCCCGTGAAATAATCGAGAAATGACTTTTAATGTTTGCACTTTTCATTCGTTGGCACTCTGTTCGATTCATTTGCCACTCTTATGAAAATTAATGAGATGCCTTGGCAATAGATCGCATTCTACGCTTTCTTTTAATTTCTGTTACTTCTCTCTTTTCTTCAACGAAATTTTCAATACTTGCGTTCCGGCGCAGGAAAATTTCTCGCCTCCTGTTATCCACGTTTCTGTTCCGTAGAATTTTATCTCCCGCCTTTATTTCTGAACGAAATCTTTCCATTTCCCTTTTCCCACGATGAAATATTTTTTCACGATTTTCACGGTTTTTTGCGGCATCCTCTCTCTTTCCACTTTCTGCCAGCATCTTTTTCAGAGGCCGTATGATATTATTTTCCCTTCTCTTCTCTTTCACGCGAGATTCCCATGTTCTTTCGTTTCATATCTTGTTCTATATACGATTGCCTCTACCCCTTCCATTTTTATACGATTCCTTCCTCGTCGCTCCAATTTTCAATGAAAATGCCTGCCCTCTCGACCTACCTAATTACGTGAATATTTCATATTTTTCCTCCACCCTGGCCCTCGAAACACATCCATTTCACAGACAATTCATCTTTCACAAAAGAATTGCCCCGGTCTCCCCTAAATATACCGACGTCCGTAAAGCTCTATCTAATTAAGCATGGGAGTGCATGCACGTGATTAGCAATTAACCAATAATTCACTATCCGCGCCACACGTCCCATGGCAATGAAATCAATATTAAAAAACAAGCCCAGCGCGATAGGAATTTCATTAGGACGTAGGGCTGATTGATTTCTGGTTTACATCAAGCTGGATTGACAACCAATCGACCCATTTCCGCTACTCGATCCGCGATTCGGTCCGATTATAATATTCGTGGATGAATGAAATGCGACATAAACAACTTAAAATTCCTGTCAGCTGCGTTTCTTTATGCAGCTGTAACATTTGTTCGATAGTAGTAGCAGCATCGCCAATTTGTTACTATTTTGTAATTCGATCACTAATCACTTTACTTGGCACTCAAAAATTCGCCACAGTTAAATTTCTATATCAATGCAGAAACAATCGTTCAAGATCCTAGAAACCGGTGCTCTCATTCAAAAGAAGCATAACAAATTTGCCAATTTATAATCACCCTTTCGATAAATCATCTCTTCCAAATGGACGAATCAATCAGGCGTCCGACGTAAAGATTATACGCATTTTTACATCCAAGATCCTTGTAAATTTAATCTGCAATTCAAGGAGGTCCTGTAGTAAAATCCACTGTTTCATTTCAAGTATCTACTTCGATGTAACAATTTCTTATAAATCATCCCAATACACGGACGTCTCCATGAATGCCAGCAACACGTCGGCCCTGCTTCAATCACACACTGCAGCGTGAACAGTGTCTCGAGTAGCCGTACATCCAGCCCAATAATAATAACCGTAACAATGATAATCACGTCAGAGATGCACACAGAGGTTTCTAGAACGACACGAGAGTAAACGGTTCCAAGCTACGCTCCAGGATCCGATTCATATAATTAGCAACGCGGTTTCGCTGGCAAAGTGCCGTGGAAGGTTTCACCGGCACCGGTTCAACCGAACGGGCTGTCCTACGATGAACGTTCGTTCGTTATTTCTCGTCTGCTGTCGCGTGAAGAAGAAAAATTGATCCGGTAAACGAGGGGCGATGAAAAGTTTAAGCGGTGTTTCTTGATTTCATTTAAAATGCAACATTAAATTCTCGATGAATTCGTGATTCGTGAAAGCATTAGAATTCGCACTCGTGATTATTGAATATTTAATTGGATGGAGAAATGAGGATATTCTTATCGTAGATATTTATGTGACGTAATGAGTCGATGGAAGTTTTTTTGCGAGGTGTTTAATATCGCGAGGAATGAAGGGATCTAACGGGGAAATTTGTTTCGTCTATTTTTCCCAGTTTTAATATCAAATTGATCTTCAAATTGATCTTCAATTCAAATTGATGATATAAAATATCGCAAAACTTCTCTAGATCTCGATTCTTTGAACAATTTCACGTCGACTCACGTTTTGTCAAAACAGATTAATGCAAAATCATTTGAATAAGTAAGCTTCGAACTTCTACTCCATTTTGGTTGCTAACATAAGGGTTAAAGAGTCTTCAGTAAGATTCGATAGCAACCACTGTAACAAAACATTGTACGCATCGAAACGATATCATTCTGCAAGAAGCTAGAATCTCCCTATCCATTCCCAAATTTTCTTAACAAGCGGAATAAAATAAATAAATCATTCAACTAGGAATATACGAATCGCCATTCGAGCTTTCGATTTCATTTCGAATGATCCCGATTCTTTTGCGACACGTATTACATTCGATTCTATGCCTCGGCCCCCGTTAATTAAGCAGACGAATGAAGGCTCACGGTAATTCAAAGGATAATTCTTCGCAGCCGCTGAATGGCCGCGATTATTACACGTAACAATAGCGCACGCTCGATTATGCAATCGCTTCGCTCGGGGTTGCTCGCGCCGCGACGCCATCACATCCGAACGCTTTGCTAAACTAAATTGAACGCAAACAAAATTACACTTAAATAAGCAATTACCCCGGCACTAATGGCAAACCAGGCGCAATTAAAACATCGACCCGAGCCAACCGTAATCCGACAAATTTCCTACATACAAATCCGTAAAATTAAATCTTAGCCTAGCACACGTGCGGCGCGACAACTCGACGACAATTGCGAATAATTAAACAATAAAACGTCGAATGATGTGGACAAGAAAAAATATAGAACACGCGGCCCGATATACTGCGCGAAGTGACGAATTATTATTTCAACGAATGAGCGCACGATTCCCTAGAAATACATTTCCGGAAATATTAACGATATAAAACGAAACAAATTTTTGCGATACACTTGATTTTTCAGATTAGTGTAACCCCTGTATCCTTGTTCCAATATATTTTTGCCCCGCTTTTCTTTATTTCGATCTTCGCACGTGGTAATAATTCGTCGCAGTCAGGCCTCGCAAAATTTGGCAAAGGTATGCCAATAATTTCACATTGAATTTCCACGCAACATTGATCCGCTTTCGATAAATATTTTCCACAAAACTTACCCAGCTTCACGGAAGGGTCCCATGAGAGACACTCCTCTACCCTGCAATGTGAATTCGTCCATTAATTAATTACTTCCAGAACAAACATACCGCTTTCGTTCCCACCGTTTAACCACCGCAAACTTTCTCGATCTGCCTCCATTTATTTATTTACTTATTTTGCACGGGCGAAATGTCGCCCGTCAGATTCTGTCGGCTCAAAGGCGTACTCGTCGGGGGCAGCTTAATTAAACGATTTATTTGCCAGAGTAAATGGCAATGACACTAGAAATATCGTGAACGGGGAAGGGGACGGAAACTTAAGTGAAACGTCTCGTTGGTAGTCGGACGAACTTCATGAAACTCGTGCAGGACGCTTTCGGGGTTTCCAAGCTGAAAGCTTTCCCCTTTCCTCGAGTACGTTCAAGGGGGGTGCAAAAACGCTACTGGCGTTCTCTGGCTGCCACTGATATCGGTTGAGGACCGAGTTTTATTGGGTCCCCACGACACCAACCCCTACATTGCCCTCGAGTTCGCCGGCAAAATTTCACCATGAATTAATTTATCGACGTATGTAGAAGGGGGGACGGGACAAACTCGAAATGTTATGTGCCTGTAAATATTAGTAAAGTGGGGATCGTAACGCCGTAATAATAATCCTGACGAACAGGGTTCATTCGAACGAAACGTGTGAGAACTTGTATAGAGAATTTGTATTTGATTGAAACGATAAGGAAATTTCATTGCGCGTTATGAATTTTATTATTAAAATCCCCCGATTCGTTTTGACACACATTTACATGAAGTTGGACAATTGCGTGTTTTTAATAGTAAGTTATTTAGAATATTGAGAGTGGTGTTGTGTTTAATTCACAACACGACAATTTCGACGAAAATTGAAATTGAAAAATGAGAAAATATATATTCCAACGAGTCTGAATAAAACAACGGTAAGTTATTAGATGGATAAGGATCGGCCAGGCTTAATGGCTTCTTGATCGAACCATTATCAGATCAAAGATAGTAGAAGGTATTGGTTGAATTGCGCGTAAAATCCGATTCGTCGTTTAATTGTTGGGCCGGCGAGTTTTAATTGGCCTGCTCCCAGTCGTTAAACGGCTACTTTTTAACTCGCCAACTCCAATTATGACAAAGTTACGAAGCTATTTGCAAGTCTCGTTACCCATGGAAATGAAAATCGCAGCCGGCGCTGGCACAATAAGTGCGCCACGCTCATTGTTACCATTCTGTTTTGCCGGTCTTTCAGAAAACTTCACCTGCCGTTCGTTCGAGCTCCAAGTAATGGACCTGTTTTCGCTGCGAAATACGCGGGGTAGCTTAGACGGGGAGAAATAAAGTCTGTGAAATATCTTCGTCTCCTTATTCCCGCGGGATAAAATAGGGGAGAATGCTCGTTGCCGTGCTACAGAATTTATACTCAGATTGCGAGACGTTCAATTGTGGGATTGGAAATATTGCGTGACTGTTTGGAATGACTCCGAGGTGTGAAAGATACGTGCTTGGAGCTGAGCACCTGAGAAGATCGTGTGAACGAATGGTGCGGGGCTCAAGGGTTTGAGTGGACGTGGACCGACCGTCGCCGAAGAATGTCTGGAGTGTGTATCCTAAATGAGTGTGAGCAAATTAAAAATAGAACGAGGGAGAAATTAAGAGTGAAAGAATATATAGAGTTTGCGGAGTTTAATTGAAAGTATCGTGAATCGTGTGAGATTCGTTGTATTTTAAAGAGAAACGTCGTGTGTCGACGTTCTGTATTAATAAAGAATAAAGTTAACAGTTTAAAGCAAACTAAAGTCTTATCGCCTTACCTGTTCTCTGTTCCAAACAAGTGAGGTTTACGGGAAATAACTTCTGCAGTATTCTAGAGGGTGTCCCCAAATCCACGCACAAAGTTATTTTGATAGAAAACACAGGTTTATAATTAAAAATTGTAAATTTCTTATTGATTCATAAAGTATATAGTATAGGGTTATGTGTAATGACCTCAACGGATTTGCTGGCACAATGCACGAGTCATTTCCTGGTCGTGCAATTTCCCATTTTGCTGATCAGAATTGGCCGCCCAGTTCATGCGATTTAACGCCGTTGGACTTTTTTCTTTGGGGTTTTTTGAAGTCTAAGCTTTATGCCAACAAGCCCAAGACCACCCACGCTTTAAAGGAGGAAATTGAGCGCTCTATCAACGACATTCAGCCACATTTAAGCAAAACGATCATGGAACATTTCAACAAAAGAGTGCGTATGTGCCAGCAAAACCGTGGAAGCCACTGTATATAACCCTATACTGTATACTTTATGAATCAATACAAAATTGACAACCTTTAATTATAAACCTGAGTTCCCTATCAAAATTACTGTTTGCGCGAATTTTGAGACACTCTTTATTATATTTCAGGCTTTCACTATTATATTATTTACCGAAATCCAAATGATCCAACCAGCAAGTTATTTAATCTTCGAACACTTCCGCTTCCTGATATCTCAGAACTTTGTCCAATTAATATCTCCCGTCATCATTTCATCAGTGAAATTAATCTACTTCATCTCCGTTCCCGGTGTCGTTCCAAATATCCACCGAACGGAAAGCTCGGCAATAAATCCACACTTTTTAATCCCAACGCTCCACTTTGCTTCGCACATCAAATCTGCCCTTAAAGCATCGCCCCAAAAACTACGCCCGTTTCTCTTACAAAGTGTTTCCTTCGTGAAAACGTCCGTGGCGTTACGAAGACCGATGAAATTTGAAACACATGTCGCTCTGAACAACGCTGGAAATCGCAGCCACGACAACGTGGACCTTCCGTGCTTTCCTCTGGGGAAGCACCGACGTCGACGACAACGGGTCCAATGCTCGTGCGACGGCACGATAACGAGCGTCGGGACGCCTGTGGCCGTCGGAAGAGGATTCGATTCTCGTCGAGGAAACGCAGCACGCGGCCCAATCGAAGAGTATTCTCGTGACCCGCCTAATCTCAACGCCGACGAACGAAGAATAAATCCTGCTCGACTTCCATCCTTGCGGCAGCAACTTACTTGGAACATCTTTCGGATTATGGATTGCAACGGGCCAATCGCTTGTGTGCTCCGAGGAAGAGATGTTGCCAGGTATGTACGATGCATACACCATTTGACTGCGGTGTTCTATTGTTCCAATTTCTTTTTCTTTTACTTCGCTGTGCAGGGAATTTTATTTTGCATTGGCGCAATGCTTTTCCTTTATTGTCCTTTTTCTGGAATAATGGAATGAGACTGTTGTTGGTGTTCTGTGCAATACTTTGGATTATATAAAATTGAATGCCTGTGGTTAGTTAATATTATTGCATGTTTGAATGGTAATCCAAATATGAATTATGATATTGTTCGGAGAATTTTCTATGGGGGGTGAAAAGAGATAACGACTTGGTAGCTAATTGTAAGTATTGTTTGAATTGTTCGATGAATTTAATGTTGTATTATACTTTGGGTAATTGATTTATTTCGTTTGTTTGATTTACTGGTTTATTGGTTATTAATTTAGTTATTGTCATTGGCATTCTGCAGTAATTTCGTCCTTTGATACATATTACGGTGCATATGACATTGTAAAATAATTATTCTCCTCAAAAAAATTAAACTTTGCGTACCTATACTTTAATATTACTGCATACTACAATTAAAGGTCAAGCAATTATAGTACATTAATTATACTAATTGTCATTCCACGCGTTCATCGGAATCACGTTTATCTTATTTTCATCTTACAACCAATTTCACCCCTTCCCAACCCCCCTAGCATATAATTCACACAATGTTTTTGGCCTATTATTCCCGCAATTCGATACTTCCTAACACCTCATTCATTAATTTTAACAAACGATTCGGACGGGAATCGGCCGAATTAATTGGCTGAACACCGTATACAAACGTACCCGCGACCATTCAGCGATAACAGAAAGTATAATTAGTACGTTTCACAAGACAATTCGTCGTCGACGAATAGCGAGTGTCGATTCGTTAATTGACACTGATTAATTCGCAATAGTCGGTAATTGAAACTCTTCTTGCTTCGAACGATCCAACTTTCCTTACTTTTTGTCAAACGTTTCATCTGACTAACAATAAGCTATGATACATCGATCGTATCAATCAAAGTGAAGAAGTATCGCGGGTTTCACGGAAATCTCGTTGAAATTTTAAAACGCCGCTATGCCGAAACTCGCTCCGAACGTTACAGAGAATCCATAAGCGAGGCGAAATTTTCGAAATCCCAAGCGCGATCGTCGTGTGTTTCGAAGTGAAACGTTTGCGTAACGCGCGCAAGCGAATCGAAAGTGGCGTTAAATGCTTCACGAACACTTCTGTTCGAAACAACAGCGGGACAGATTACACGTAAACGTTCGTAGCCATTAAACACTTCGAAACCGAAAGATTTAGGTCACACCGACCGGGTAGAATTTTCATTTCAAATTTTTGCCGTCCCCTTTTTCATCCGGCGGCAGGATATTGCGTATAAAATGGAGATATGATAATTATTATGATGGAATGTATTGTAGAAATTCTTCTTGCTGTTTCCTCTGCTCAATTTTTCATGATCTGATTCGCATTACGTATGTCTAGAAGGTTGGGCTATATAACATAGTTGCAATATTAAATTGTAGTAATATAGCTCGGATACGTTATTCTTTATCCACGAAATATTTGACTTCGTCTATTATTTATCAATAGAAAATGACATCGAATACCTAGCTTTAATGCAAATCGAAGAAATTATAGCTTTCCAGATTTTAATCAACATATAAAAAAAGAATCACTGGCCTGGTATTTGTGAATTTCAAAATACACAATGTTGCTCAATTTTTCTTCTAAACGTTACCTACAGCTTCCACTCACTTTACCGAAGTTCGAATTTATTTACTTCCTCCCACCATTCGAATTAGAATACAACGAACGTTGAAAGAGAAGAATACACACGTCCACGCGTGCGCATCCTATATATTGTTATTAAAACAAAAACAGACTATTCCCCCCTGAAATCACCGCTCGCTTTCCCAGTGACCAATAGCGTTTATCTGATAATGGGATCTCGATAATGGCAGAGCGTATACATTCTTCGCATTTTACCCCAAGCACGATGGTTCACGGAGCTTTCAGCGTTAAATTGCCCTCCGTTCAACAGCGCCGCTCTCCTTGCGACGTCTCCATTCAGATTCTTCGTCGGGCTTCCGGTTTCCGTGGCGCGCACGAGCACGCCAAACAGAACGAATAACGTTCAGGGCTGTTCGACCGCAAAATGATTGCCATAGTTCAAGGGACTCCGTGTTTGCCGGCATCGGAAGAATAAGAGAATCCCTAACCGGTTCGAATGTTCGTCCAGGCGAAAAGAGGGAAATAATTGTTGGCCTCCTCTCGAGATTGCTACCGTTTCGTAATTGGCATTACGATTCTTCCGGCTGGCCCGATGCAAGGGGAGAACCCCGGTTCGTGGCGTGTAGTTTCGTGTAATTCTAAATGAAGCATTTGCGGGGACGACCCGTGTAAACAGTATCGTGATTGATATTTCGTGCAGGACGGGGAAAGGAGAAATGATTGTAATAGAATTGAGATTGATATTTCGCGAAATATACATGAAATACGCATTCGTGGTGGGAGCAACGTAATTTTTCGTCATAATTATTTCCGATAAAAGATTTCGTGAAGTCTGGAATCTTGTTTTACATCGTTCGTGGTAAATATAAAGCGGATACTCATCCAGATATAATACGCAGATATATTTATATATAGAGAAACACGCGATACGTTCTGTTTAACACTAGAACTACCGATAGGTTTTGATACTGTTTAGACAGTATACGTTCGATAGATTATGAACACGAAAATGGTTGAATGGACATTAAATAAAGATATGTAATTGTCATTTTGTCTGATTGAAAGTCATGATAAATTGCTGCAGCAATACCTATATGTTAATAACTTTAAAGCAGGGAATCTAAAACCAGTCATTTTGACTGGCTTGATAGTTCTAGTGTTAATTTCAGTTATTTTATCTCCCAATGCGATTTGCCCGCGACTCGTTGATTAAATCAATCGAAATCGACGTGTATAGAAAGTATGCAAAATAGAAGAGGGACGAGAGCCATACATGTTAGCCCATCGTGCGAAATGAGGATACATTTTCGCGCTGCCGTTTAATGGTAAAACGAATTTCACCGAATTTCCCGTTGAATAAATACATTTTAAAATTATTCAGTTTGCGGAACAGCGTATAAACCATTCTTTGCGTTATTTCAAATATTCTCCGATTGGCTGCCGCGAAAGTACCCGTGGAGAATTTCTTCTGCCACGAAACCGGTCACTTCTGCCACACCGACACAATAATTCCTTGTTGAATTGTGCACGCGCCATGTGATTCCGTTCTTTGAAGTATGCATGTAAGTCCGCTGTCTGATGTAAGCACGCCTAATTCCGCTGTATACCTTGCACAATAGTGTCCTCGGTATTTCGCGCTGTTTACCTTGTAATTTAATTGAACGTGGAACTTGGTGTGAGGTTGCGGATACGATTCAGCTAGGCTGTCTTCCGTGAAATGGCCGAGTCGCGTAATGCGATTGCGGATATGCAAATAGGAAGTTTCACGGAAGAAGATCGTCGATTGGGAAGGCGGTTTCCGTAGAATGGATTAGTATTTTCGCTTATCGAATAGTTACGTGAAAGAATATTGAAAGGCGATGTATATCTTGCTCATTTCATCCACTTATTATATCTTCTTGCACTTACAATTGTTAGTAGAATATTATAACGTGAAAGTAACGGAGAGATTAATGGATCTTGGAAGAATTATTCTTACTTCTTTTCGTTTCTATTAAATATATAACAGCAATCATTATATACATCGAGTCTGATTTAGAAAATACCTTATAGATCCCCGGTGTGCAATGAATAATAATATGAAAATATTCTGTCTGCATTTCGAATGGCAACGTGGTACAAGTACAATGCACTTGCAGGAGAAATTTTGATTTCAAAGTCGTATTTTCTGAATATTCGATATTATTGAAAAATATGCCTTACCATACCTTTCAGCTACATTGCAATTTTAAGGAAGCATATCTATGTATATGTTGTATTGCACATATCTGAATATGCGTCGCCCTATATTATTTAAAAAAAATGTACGCTCGTCGTAAGTTTACCTGTGCTACTTACAAACGCGTCAGACCCTGCTTTGACCTATGCTACTTGTGAAAAAGAGTCGCATATTTCGTGCCGCCTTATCACTGCGACAGACGCACGGGATTTCCATGGGAACCCTTTAAATCCCGCAAGGAAATTTATGTCGGCTTGTGAAACCGATGTAGAATATTACATAGAAGATGATCTTACTTATACACAGGATACATCAGTACGTCACTCGTTCGACAAACAACGTTATCGTAAAGATAATACGGCGAAGTAGACGACGAACCATCGTACCACAACAGCGCAGAATATCAACGGAGAACAGAGGAAATTATACGAAACGGAAACGGAATTTCAATTGTCTTGGGTCCCGTAGCGAGTAGAGTAATCAGGACGGTAAATTCCCAGTGCACTTGAAAATGAATAATCACTGACAATGAGCGCAACAGCCACGACCTTAGATTAGGGTAATGCAACATCGCCAAATCAAACGTAACCGTTTCATGCAATTCGATTGAATACGATAGACATCGATCGATGCAGTTCACTTGTGCTCCTTAGAATATGTTTATTTCAATTTGGTCATGGAATACTAATATGTTATTTGAAAACTAGATATTTTGTATTAAATAAAAATAAATATTATTTAGTTAATATTCAGTTATAATTAATAAATTATTAATAAATGTAATTAAGTTCGTAGAACAAGTTTATATCGATCATTGGATATAATTTTGTTTAACCTGTTAACCAGGTTGACTTTCAATCAGGCACTTATTTCAAGAAAGAAATGGAAGATTAATAACATTTAATTACTTTATTTCAGGTTTTACTTAATGCAGTTTGTACATTTCGTTTAATTTAACTGTGTCCTTCAATTACTATATATTTTAGAACTTTCACACATCACAGATACAATAAATATCTTGTCAATTTAATTCCCCGAAATACGTGCACTTCGAATACAAGCCCAATAGTATTTAACAGCGATTTTAATTATTTGGAAATTGAAACCGATGCATTGTGGCAAACCTTGACAATCCTAAATCAATATTTATACCTGTATACTTCCATGCACAGTAACGTAATACTTCAATTTCTTGGCATCTCTATTTTTCAACACCGTCTTAACCCACTTTCACGATTCTCCAACTTATTACTGTATCGCAAAAAAAAAACAAAAAAAACGGACACAATCTCTTCATTCTACCCTATATCCAACGAACCTGCCCGCAATCTCCAAACCATTCCAACCATTTCACCAAAGGAAAATGCGTCGCGTCCAAGGAAACCGTGCAACAAGATAATCGTACGATTCCAATTTAACAAATCCACCGCAAGCGTCTTTGCCATCCATGCAAGATCCGATTGTTTCAGACTCCGTAGCATTTCTGCCATCCTCGATTCGTCCAATAACGAAACGGATACCGGAACGCGACCGGTGAAGCCGCATAAGTGTGCTCATCGCAGTATTTCGAGTCTCCTTTCTTTTTATTTCTGATTTAACGAAGAGCACTTCGACTGTGACGTGCACCCGAGAGGGTGAGCCATTCATTAAGGTCATCGGGCCAATATAGACGGGCTAATTAGCGGCGCACTTAACGGATTGGACACGGCCGGAGCAGTTGTTCCATTTGTCCTTAATGGAAGCGTGTACAACGCGAGAGCAGATCCACGGTACCTGTTGGTTTCTAAGATAGATCGTGGCAGGATTAAACAACGACTCGACACGCTGGCCGATCGATTGCGTTAATCAAACTGTTAATCACCTTCGGCGCGATCGGCGCTCTTTGTTTTTAATTCTCCATTTCTCCTCCGTTTCATTTTCTTCTTCTTTTCCGTGGGTCCGTCGTTCGAGGTTCACATGCTTTTTGTTCTAGAAAAAGGCATTCAAGAATTGACAGGCAGTTAGAATTTGTAACGGATAGTGAATTCGAGGTTCACTTTGATATCAGTCGGGTATTTTCGTTGAACGATAACGATGTTCCCGACTTTGAATAACTTCGTTCGACCGTGTCGGTAATCGTGATCGACAAATCGACATATCAAACATCAGGATCCCTGAACTAATCGTTAACGAAACAAAGAAACACACTTTACGGGCCGGAACAGCTGCGTTCTAAATATTGCACGGACCACGATTCTCTGGCGAGCCAATTATAAATCAGCCGCGTGGCTTTAGCTTGCCCGTAATTGGACTAATTTTGACGAGCGTTCCAAGTTGGAAATTTCTGCTGGGATCAGGGCAAACAGAAGATTGCGAAAGTCCAACGCTTTGCGGTGCGCCAGCCATCAGAAACGGGTTTTCAGGGAGGAATACCGGAAATGAGAATACGCTCTCGAGCCGTACCTTAATGCAGCACGGCCCCTAACGAGTTCCAGAGGCTGGCTGACCAACTTTTCCAATTTAACCGGACGCGCTAAGAATGTTATAAACGTCCGGGCATTACCATACATTCGAATTAGGAGGCCCTGCTTTTGGAGGCCGTTTTATTTTCTTGGTCCTGCTTGTGCCAGGCACAATATAATAACAAATTCGGCAGATTGCAAATACTATTGGGCTGAGAATTTGCGGAATTGATAATTGAGAATTACATTGGGAAATGCGAAGAAAAATGTTTCCCAATCAACGTGGCAGAATTTTTTTTAAAGATTGGAGGATTCTATAATTTTTAATCTGAATACTTCTATATTTCAATTTTTGTCTTGTTTTTAATGAAAGGAACATTTTGATCGATTTGAAAGAGAGATTGTTCGGTGCAATTTAAGTTTAGCGTTATCTGCGGGAAAAAAGAGTGTCAGGTATTTTTGCGTTAAGGATTTAACGCCAGGAAATTCTGTGCATTGTCAGTGTTAATTTTATCGCGGCAATTCCGGCGTAGGTTCCGGGGAAACACGAGAGCGAATTACCCTTTTGTGCGTTTTTGTTATATTATTCTCAAAGGACCGACGCCAAACATGCATATGCACGTGGATAGAAATTATGAATAAAAAGTGCATCGCCGTATGCAATTGCAGGCCAGAAGTGAAAGATAACAACAAAGTACTACTTTTCCTATTATTCTACGTTATCGTTAGTTTTATTCCCCTTTTTCTCTTGCAGTTCTTGTTCCAACCGCATTTAACTTCCTATCGGGCGATCAGAATAAAATACGAATGGTTCAGTAACGCCAAGAAGAATGCTTAATATAACGAAATTTTAGCATGACCTCGTGTCAGATTGAAAATATTATTTGCAGCATATCGTGTGCCAAAATATTTGATAAACAAAAGCTTTATTTCATTTGCAAGAACACGTAAGCACAACACCTGATGAAAATTACGGTCGTTATATAAAAGAACGAGGAATACTTCGAATGAGCAATTAATAAACAAACAAGAATATTGTACCAACAAAACTAGTCGTCATTAATAATCGCGAATATTACAAATCTTTGGTAATAACGTGGTTCAACAAAATTCTGCCCGATCGAATAGCATCATTCAAGTAGCAATCGTCGACACAAATTAAAAAAAATGCTCTAATCTAATATATCACAACTATTCAGACGAACTTCCCCGAAAATAGAAGCAAAAACAATTATAATATAACGTCCCACGCAATTGCCCCAATCACAATCGAGCCCCATAATAGCCTACCCAATTTATTTCATTTCTCATCCTCTCTATCACCCTCTTTCTTATCAAACGTTCCAACCAACTAGCCAAAAATCCAAGCATCGAAATCGCCCAACAATCCGTGCAACATTCCACCCCACACGATTTCAATGGACGCACGAAATCAACGGTTAATCCAACGAATCGTAGCTTCTCGATCAGTTGAACAGGATTACACCGATTCAATTCCTCCACCATACAGAACGTGGGTCGATTTTTATCACGGCTCCTGCCATGCTGCTCTCAGCTGTCCGTCACCGAGTTACCTGTCGACGGCACAAGATTGCGTGTCGCGAAGGTGATGTTGAACTTCGATTAACGTTCCCCGTATCCCGACGGTGATTTCCATTCCGTCGTTACAGCGACGCGATCAGTAAGAGGAAGAGAAACAGAGTGAGAGTAAACAACGACGCGTCACATTGTATTTATTTTTCCATGTATACACTTTATTTTATATTAGAAATCGCAAAGTATCATAATTACTACTGTAGAGACGTTTTTGAAAAGTTTGCCACGTTTTGGGGATTTTACATCACTGTGGGACGCGAGAATGGCGACAAAGAGTACATTGCACGGTTGATGGTGTTTCAGAAGCGAAGTGTAATTAATTGGTACGCGACGTTTACCCTGTAAAGTTTTCAACCCTCGTTGCAGCATCGTTTCACATTTTTCGTTTAGTCGGTCGTCTTGTTGCGATGGCACGTCAGTATCAAAGGTTATCGTAGACGCTCGACGTACAGGTACAAGGAGGGAAACAAGCTGTAACTTGCTGGAGAGCTGGAGGCGATATAATTTTTTATATAATGGGTCGTACGCATAAAAATAAGTGAATGGTTGATAATGATTTTAATTCGTATAATATGCCAGTGATTATGGATGTGGTGAAAGTTGTGTATTTTATTAGCCTTTTAAAAATAAACACGAACTTAATTGAATTTCATGCGAACTGTATGAAATATGAGTTATATTATACAAGGTACAATTACCAATTCAATGCAATGATTGTTTCTTAAAAATTATCGCGATGTAAATCGATGGAACACAAAGCGAGTGTTAAGTTTATTTCTTTTTATTTTTGACCTGCCGCTAAATAACTTCCTCAATTACCAGCAATTTTAGGGAGGTTTATTCGTGGAGCAACCTGTAAGCTCTTTTTTAAGCTGCTATTGAGACCATTCTTTATTGGTTTCGTGCTCCTGATAAGTTAAACTGCTGATGGTTATCGTGGAGAAATGTTCTTCTGTGTTCGAGAAGTATTCTTTACGACTCAGAGGATTTGTCTTTTTGAAAAAGACGCCTTTGGATGTCGTGTTGGCAGTTTGCTGCTGGGAAAAATAGCAAGGGGATTCGACTGTCAGTTGATAGGCTCTGAGGTCTAAGTGTGTTGGGATTGACGAAATGGGGAAGAAATTTTGATATAAGAACGTTGGATTTTTGGCGAATTAATTATTAAACTGTGAGTTCTTAACATTGGATTTAATAATTGCATATACACATGTAAAATATAATCAAACATGGATTGTAACATTTTCAACGAAAAATTCAAAATTTATATCCAAAATTTCCTTGCACTCATTTCTGTAAATTCGATGGATTTGTTCAATACAAGTTTAGATTATAATTGAAAAGAAGTTACAGCAATGAAGGCAGGTTATAAAGTGTAGAATACGGATGTTGCTAGAATAAAGTTTGAAATTCGCTTAGTTCGCAAAGATGGCCTAATTTCAGCTTTGAAATGATCTTGGCGGATCGCGAGCGGGAATAATAAAGTTGTGTTGCGGTTTCCTGAATTTTGCACAAGCATTCTGCAAACTTGTTCACGTGGCATACAGATGTATAATATAGAAGCATGGCACGACCCCGTAATTTGGGAAACTGTTCCGCAGTTTCATACTCCGTGACTTGTATCTACCATTCTCGTGAACATATGCTACTCTGGTTTACGCTAGAAAGCTATTGCGTAAAATGAAGAAAAATGTCGGCTCTCCCAAAATCTTTGCCAGTGAACGTGGTTTAAAGAAGGTAATAAAAAAGATGAATATTCCAAGAACAGTATACCTGAGCGATTTTTCCATTCGACCCTTGAAAAGCTAAATGCAATTAATTAATATAACACCATTTGTTAAACCATAAACGTGTTACAAAATTTTACAAACACCCTTATTATTAGAAGCTGATAAGGCCAGTGTTACTTCATATCTAATTATTGACCGAAAACACAGTACAAAAATTTGTATAATTTGTATAAATAAATAAAAAATATATTTCACGCTAATTAATATAACACCATTTGTTAAACTTGTAACGTGTTACAAAATTTTACCAATTTTACAAAAAAGGCCAGTGTTATTTCACATCTAATTATTGACCGTAAACACTGTACAAAAATTTATATGATATATATTGTATTTCACGCTGAAACATTTTCTACTTCACGTGACCGTACATATCCATGAGCGTCTTACTTCGCCATTACCCTGAACAAGCGCAGGCTCATTTTCACCTCCGCCATTCACATGGCATCTCATCGGGTATAACACCGTGGAAATGAAGAGCAGCAAATAATACTAGAATGCCGAGTAGTCGGCAAATTGAAAACGTAACCCGTACCAGTCAGTCATCACCTGGAACTAGGCCATCGATTCGACGTCATTAACATTTGCCCGTGTTCCCGGCGCGTCGTTTTTGCAAATTCATTGAATCTCCTGGCGAACGTAAATAATTCTGAAGCTCGACATAAAACGGGTACGCCGGTCGAGGAACGAGACGCCTCATTAGCACTTTAATTCGACTTGCTTCCGCAGATGCCTGAATGCTTTCGCGAGAACGACGATCCATTCAGATCGTTCTCCTTCCCCTGTCTATTCCTCGCTTCCGGATCGGATTTTCTCGCCCGTTTACCTCGTGATTATTCATTCACCGTTGGACGTTTATCAGCGTTTCGTTTGTATTCCGTTTGTACTCTGTCACTGGCACCCGTAACTCGTTCGGCGTTATACCCCGGTCGTGCAAAATTCATTCATTGCAAACACTAGAGGCGCTCTGTTACTACTGTCCACTTCATTATTGCGTACCAGATTTTAATACTTAATTTACGAATATTCCTTAAGCAGAATAGAGGATTGGACTATGGTCGATCTTAAATAATAAAATTAGCTTCAGCACTTTATTTCTCAATATTGCTGCAATACTGCTCGCTTATGAGTAATTTAACATCCGTAATTTCTACACTTCATAACCTGCCTTCATTGCTGTAACTTCATTCAAATTATAATGTAAAGTTGTATTAAACAAATCAATCGAATTTACAGAAATGATTACAGAGAAATGTAGATATAAATTGGGAACTTTTCATTGAAACTGTTACAATCCATCATGATAATCTTAATTGATAAATGTTTGATTATATTCCATGTGTTTATGCAATTATTCTATCCAATTTCAAGAACTCACACTTTGGAATCGCCCTGTGTAATCGCAAATTCAATACTAATGCATTTTGAACAAGAACCTTCCTAATTCAGTATTAAACATACAACATCGCGCGGCGAAATAAAGGATCGTTTCTCAAGGAAAATAACGAAAATTCTAACTCCCCAAATACTTGGCCCCCCTAAAAATACACGCACGATTAAACCCTAAACCCCTAACAGTCTACGCAAGTATAATTATTATCGACGTGGCGCGGTCGTTTCGTCGCTTTACACGCGCCGATCCTCGGTTAATCCGCGGGGAATTGACCGGCAAAAACGTAATCAGCCACGCGTTGATTAATAATTCAACGGTACGATTGTCGATCGCGCCCCGCGTAATCCATAAAGCGTCGCGAGAGCGGTGATCGAGGGGTTTTAATGAGCACAAGCGAATATTCGCCGCGCCGTCGACGGAAAGTAATTATTATAGCACTGTATGTATGTTTCGCCGGCAGTCGACGACCGTTGAATAACGCAATTTGCTGAATCGCACGATATTACATCGACGCGTGCAATTCGACGGCGGATAAAAAGGGTCGAATTGGAGAATCGAATCTGGTTCGTTCGAGTGTGAAGTTGTTAGGGGCGGCTTGTACGGGTGATTAGAACGTGCAATTTTGACGGATTACGGGGCTCGTTCAACATTGAAGTCGGAGTTAGTTGATATTGGCCGATAGCGAGGGACGAAGTTAAATCCTGGTTGGTTTTGGCTCCGAGGGTGGGGGGTTAGGTGAATTGCGGCGGTGGTGTTAAAATTTCGTTAGCTCCGGGGGATGTTGCGGGGAAGTTGCACGAAATTGCGAGAATCAGCTCATTTTGTATTTATTCATGATCGTCCGATTTTTAGTTTGAAACGAGAATATTTTTTTCAACTTCGTTCTTTCCGTTTTGAGGAATGTAGATAAATTTCGCCAGGTTAATCGCAGTCTTAATTTTGGCCAATTTTACGTTGCCTTAACTTCCTCGTTCTGGCGTTTTCTCGTTTTAATATCGCATAGCTACGGTTATTTTTGTAAACAATGAATTGCGTCAAAAATACTGTGCTTCCATTACCGCAATAATTCTTAACTATTTTCTTATGCGAGAAAATATACACAAGTTGATTAATAGAAATATCTTCAAACGAAGTTATTACTTTAATAAATATCGAATGCTAAAGAGGAGAAACAATTTTCTCAAGCTTATAAATTGCACATGAAGAAAACTGGCTTTGCCAATCGTTTTTCTTCAAAGAAATAACGAGATACAGCTTCCAATGAGCCAAACGGATAATCAGACGCCGTAGATCGCAGACAATTGCCTCATTGCGCTTTAAACATAGTAGTTAAACGTCGCGGTGACGGAACTTCAAGAAACTTGCAACCCGCGAACCGTCGTGCACTTTATTAGTTCCCAGTTGAGGCTTAAGTAGCCGTCAGGTAAAGTTGCTATCGCCGGTGACTAAACGAGCTGATCAGGAACAAGTGTTCCCGTCGGCAACGCCATCGTCACGCTTCCGTCTCCATTAAAGCGGAAATTACGCCAGTGGAGACATAATTAGGAATTGAAGTGGCCGATTAGTGCCGGCTTTGAGCACCCCGTGAATTGGACATTTGTGGAATCTTCAGTACACCGTATTAATAATGCTTGGAGAATGAGATTATTTAGTTCGTACAATGAGCTAACTATAATTTCAATGTTCCTATATTTTTTATTGAAGAAATTTTCGTTTAATGCGTTGTGATTGTTGAAATTATTGATAAGGTCTTTATAAAATTGCCATAGAGTTTATATAATATTCTTTTTATATTTGTATGAAGAAATCAAATTATAATTATATTTTAGTTGAAAACAAAGTAATATTTTCTGCAAAAGAATTTTTATTTAATGCAAAGAATGAAAGGTACCTAAGTATAATTATGAAATCCTCTGCTAGGATATTGAATTTAATTCTGCACTTGAAGAGTTCCTAATTGAATCGTACTGTAGAAGCTTTGTACATATTTGAGTGACATGTAAATACGAATAAAGTTCTGAAGTGCTATCCATCTGTCTATCTTTCTTATTACAGAAAATGCTGCCTTCTATTTGCACTCGTTCATTTTACACGCGAAACCTCGCAACGTTCATCAGTGTAGCAATTAATTTCTGCATAAAAATCTTCCCCGTATTTCATTACTTAATTAGTCTCGCGTTAACTTCACCTTTGTTTCTGACAGCTTGCACAGCTCCTCCGGGTTAGATAAAGGGTTGTACATACAACTCCTCTCATTAAACGCACAGTTAGACCAGAACGTTCATTATTCCAACGATCTCTCCAAAACTCCACCAAATTGGCAACGTGGCAAAGTAAAAATTTTCTCAAAGTTTTTTATTTTTTCTCACTCGAAACATCATTTACCATCGAGCTCTCGCGTCTGTCAATTAAAATTATTCTGAAAATAATTCTCCCTCGGATTTTACACCGCATCGTCCTGTCCCTCGTGCTGTTCGAATAAAGGAGATAGTAAATTCTGTTCAGAAGCTTAACACGTATGCGTGTACCTGTCTTTTTAACGCAACACGGAGGTCCAGTCGTTGTTAGAAATAAACGTTTCGTTTGAAAACTAAATTCCTAAGGTGAAAGCATTTGGACGCGAGCATACTGGGAAATCGAAGGGAAAACAGCTGGAAAACGGGTGGAATAGGAAGGAAATGGGAAACGCATTACGCGTTACGCGCTCTCAAAGGTCTCGAACGAAATTCGATTACTGGACCTTATCGACGAGTATCGCGTTGCCTCTGATACTATTCGACCATCTACGACTTCCCGTTCCCATTTCTATATTCCTCCCTTATCGATTCCGCAATGCCTCCATCCTTGTGAGAAGGTCTTATCTTCGATTTTGAGGATGAAAAGTCGTGTCTCGTCTGCTCTCTTCCGGTCGACGGCCACGGCCAAAGGGAATATCCGTGCTTGTTCCCTTTTGGGTCGATTGCAGAACGGACGATCCCTTTAAGGGATATGTGTCGTGTCGATAACAGGGGCGAACAAATTCTGGCACTATAGACGATAACGACTTTTGGATTTGTATTGCCGCGAATTTTATTCCAATATGCAATCGCGGTTTTTATATTAATAATAATACGTTATATTGATATTAATAATGATAATTAGATTGATATTAATTATGATAATTAGATTGATATTAATTATGATAATTAGATTGATATTAATAATGATAATTATATTGACATCTCTGAATCTGTTTGAATCTATCCATATTTAGCTTCAATGGAAATTATACTACAACGATTATTTATAATTTACTTAATATTACACATCACTGCGACTGGTGATTAAATTTATTTTCGATTATTCGTCGACTAATGTCGCTTTGTAAATAATAATTCGTGTACATTTACTGACTAGTTCTGCACGAGATACTGTTTGGAGCGTTGCAGTAGTATAAGTCAATGATAGTCATGCCTGGGTATATTTTGTAATAAAAACATTGCAACTGTGGGAATATATCTTTACATAAAAGTCTGTTCAATTACAAATTATCAGCAGATTGAATTTTCTCCTCCCAGTAATTATCGAATAGAATATATTTGCTTCGACAACGCAAAGTAGTGCAAGTCAACGATAAACGTTACAGTACCTTTAACAAACACGTTGGGCATTGTAAAATTCGTGAAAAATGCTGGCAAAATTTACAGAAAAGCAGCTCGCACGTAAAAAGAAAATACTGTTGTGTACACTAAAACAGTAAATAAAATACAAATTTAATAACAACGAACGTTTATATTTTTTACCAACATTTCAATTTCAGCAAGCGTATGTCTATGCTAATATTCTCGAGCTAACAAAACCAGCAGCGTTGAACAACGTTCCAAAAAATAAACGGAATAAAGGTGGGCCAAATATAAGAAGGAAAAGGTCGAGCACTCCATTCATGCAGGCCATGTCTTGGGCTTGAAAATCCGGCTTAGTGAACTCATAGATCAACGAAAGTCTCGTGAATACCTCCACCCAGGCCACTACATAATTAGCGGAAATCAAAGACGTTCGTGAGAAGTTTCGCCGTAATCCTGCCGGGAAAACTTGAATTTACGGCATCCCCGCGAATTATACGACGGCCACGCTCGCTCAGAATTACTGTTAAGCGGATTCCTGCTAACCGAAGAAACTTTCTGCCCGGAACCGCGTGGAACCGGAAGTCGAATCGAACAGCCAGTTTCCACCGCCGCCTTGCGATCATGAAATCAGTGCCTCGCATATTGAGCCCTGTTAATTAACCGACTAAACGAGAAAATTGTTCGATAAAACATTTCGATATAATGTTCATTTGATTCTTCAACAAATGTTTACGCAATTTTTGTTTACAAATATTGGAAAATCCCAAAACTACGGACAGAGATATAGACTATTAAAGATTCGTTGATATTTCTAGATGAACGATTTCAATTTTTGCGTTTACTTCTTACAATTAGTGAAAATTCAGGCTATTCAATTTGAACAGTAACTACTGTACCATTCACTGGCTGTCTGCATTACTTGAACTCTGGCAGTACAACACTTAATCTTCCTTAGCCCTTTCCTGACTCAAATCTCCACTCGTTTAACCCCGAAACATTTATTTCCGTTTTTCATCGATAATGTGCCAAATCCGATTTACGAATTCATCGAACGCAGTCGCTCTTCAACGGCGGTAATTGAAAATCCGTGGTTACATTTGGCCGCTATTCACCGTGAATAGGTGGCCGGTATTAATTAATTAAATTCGTCGAATAAAAACCCGATACCTTTGGATGCCAGGCAAATGAAAACGATTTACCGGCATGCGGAGCATAGACGGAGAGGGCGGAGATGAGTTAAAGGCCGAGAGAATGAAAAATTAAACCATGCAATGAAATCCAGCCTGATCTCGGTTTACAAAGGCTTCGTTTGACCGCTTTTGATGGAAATGTCTAAAAATAGTGACGCTATTGTACATACACTGTGGAATGGAATGTGTTCATTACCGGGCAACTATAAGCCGAATCGGTACGGTAAATCGTTCAAAGGATTTATGAAATAAATAAATTCGTTCGAATGTCTGCAATGGACAACAACGCCAGTGTATGGAACAGAATAAGTTATGCGGAATGATAAATGAAGGGAAATTTGAATATTGTTTGGTAAAATTAATAAACTTGACGGTCCTTAAATGTTCTTTGTACGATTTTGTTTTCCATCTTTGAAGAGTTCTGTATTTATTAAGCACTCTTCTTAAATTAAAGAATTAACCAAGCTTGGGAACTAAATGGCTTTTATATAATATAATATCTTTATTTTAATTTGAATTCCAATGAAAATGTATTCGAAAGCCTTAAATACAGTGCAGTATACTTTTTTTCGTAGTCGAAAATGCAAGAGATAATTGTAATTAAGAAAAATACAGGAAAAAATCGTTTCCCTGGTTTTGCAAATTTGAAACATTATCGCAACCTCCCACGAACTCGAAATAAACGTTCTAGGAACAACTAACTTTGCCCCGATATATTTTACCTCTGAAAGCATGGCAAATATTCCACTAAAATATTAATTCTCCCCAGAAACTCCTATATACCTTGAAATTTCCGATAATCCCGCCCTTCTGCGCACCCGAATAAATTACACGTGTTTATAAATGCTCGACTGCCCCTTAAAACGTCCAGAGATACGAAATTTCCCGGGAAATCCCATTATCACGAAACCCGCAGACATTTCACCGTACGCGGCCATCGTATCACCCTCCGTCGCCCTCGCTCAACCCTTCCGAATGCGATTCCTCGTTAACCTGGGTCAGCTCGGGTTTTCCAGTCACCTTCACCCGGCCAATAACGAGCGGCACACCAGCTGGTTAACAGAACCAGACAGACAGACAGTGACACCCGACGAAATAAGGGAGGAGAACGCGGGACAGAAGGTAGGGGTGGGAAAAAAAAATGGGCTGAGTTACTCGTCCTCTCGATTGTCCAAGCCTGGAGGTTCGATTTTCCCCCGCGGCTTGCCCCAGCACTCGTAACCTAGATTTTAACGGATAACAACGCACCCCTCTACCCAACCATCCACCAACCCCCCGGCGACTGGTTGCAACTCGTCTGTTTTCTTTCACCCTTCAACGAGATCCTCTGTTGGTTCTCGTTCGTCGACACCGAAGGACTCGTTCTCTCTTTCTCCCACTCATTCGCCATCTTTTCTCTGTTTCTCTTTTTCCTTCTCCTTTTTATTATTTCTTTTTCTATCTTTTTTTGCCGCGACTTCAAAGACAGTCCCGGCCATCGATTCCGGGACGGGAGATTCTGGGTCAACGGTCTTCTCTGTGTCCCTGTTATCACCACTCGCCCGAGGGTGGTTTGACGTTCGGAGAAAAAGGAGATAGAGGGGAAAAAATTGGAAACGGGTCGAATGCAAATGGCCAGGTTCGACGAGGGTTTAGAAAATGTTAATGCTGGACGCAAGGCATGGTTCGACAATGAGGGGCGGACTAGAATGTTAGGTATTTAGCGAGGGTGCTTTGCGGTGACGTTTTAAAGGGAGATGGCCGCCCTTGAATTGGTGATTCGGTGGATCCTGTGTCGTGTTTTATTAATGGTTCGCGGACGGATATGTAGAAGTAGTGAACAGCGCGGTGATACAGATCGTTTACTGGGGTAATCGAAATATTATAGTTTATCTTACCAGCAATTGTTAATAATTCATCAATCATTGTTGTGCAATGTTCATTAGATTTGTATACGTCTGTTATTAATGCAGCACCCTTGTATACATTTTAATTGGAAGCATATATATTTTATATTTTTTAATAACGATGAGGAGCCCTGCATTGTTTCGGAGGCCTTGGCTGTCCTTACTGGCCGGAAATATTGATCCACCGCAGAGAATGTCTCCTCAGATGTGACAACGATTATACTTGTATGAGAAACTTAGTAAAGTTGTATCGCACGCTCTTAACGCGGTGGCTCGTCATTTAGAAAAATATTAATGCTGCTATTAACGACTGATTGCCTAGCTGCAGGCAACATAAATATTTACAGCCGCTTTTCTTCATTAACACAGTCAGCTTTACTTCATTAAGTTATTATTAAGTTATAATAACTCTTGGCAATAACTTTCGATGGAATATAAAATTTAAAATTGAGCATTCATAACGTACTATATACTACAAGGTAAAAACAACATAATTCCCTGCGCCTCAAAGGGGAATTCCATTTCGTGTCTTTAATTCTTAATCATTTTCTAATAACCCATTAGCTCCGAAGTTATAGTAAGGCACCGAGAACAAATATCCATACAATATAATCCGCAATTCTTCCTTGAACATGTTCGAATCCGCGAACACAGTATACCATCCCCGAAACAGGGATGACAATGAAACACATTGAAAGAGCACGAACTGAAAATCAAACCGGTTGGAAATTCGAGAAGTGAAAGGACCCGGGTTCGATCGGGACGTAATTGGCAATAGGCAGTTGGCGCGCCAACTCGATTCGAAAATTCGAAACAAAGGTAATCGTCCCGCGCGTAGGTGTCGCCATTACCGGCAGAAACACTGTGCACGCGGCTAAAAAGCATTCGTGCGCGAAAACGATTGACCGAGTCGCTGGAGCAAATCAGATTTATCGAACACCGCCGGCCAGAATCGTCCTGAGTAATTAACCGAGTTATTCGACGGCGAGGAAAAGTCAGTTGCACCCCAAACCACGTCGCTTTTTGACGCCCCGACCCCCACGACTGACGTCATCCGCGTTTATGAACATGCCATTCCGCCTTCCGTTTGGCCCACGAGGGGTAATTAACGCGTGAGAAGTGGAATTTCGGGTCTGGACTTGTATCACGGGGGGAAAAAAAGGAGATGTGTAACAGACGTGGGTGTAGATGTGACGTAAATTGGAAGCGAAGGTGAGCGATCTTCGGTATGAAATATTAATCGAAATTCTGTCTGAAATTGAATACCTTTATGTTCGAGATTTAAGGCGGCACCCTCTTGTGTAATTGGTTGTCTTGTGGGAGAAAAAGTTTGATCATGTAAAAATTGATTATTCTATTTATGAAGTTAACACACTTTTAGTGTGCTTTTCGTGCAGGGATATATCGAATAGAAAAATTGTAGAAAAAGATTATGATATCAGGTCCTTTTGCGTAACTCACCCTGTATAGCTTCGAGTGTAATAATGTATGTTGTTTGTTTGTAAAAATAGTACGACGATGCGAGGATCATCTATGCTTCTGTGGATATAATATAGGATCTGACAGAAGTGCCCTGGTGGAAAAACCTGCAATATATGTTTCAAATAAAATTGAATCTGCTGGATGGTATTTCTAAATCAATCTCATAGACGTCAAGCTGGAACACAGTTGGGTAATATCGGTGAAAACTTTTGCGTATGTCTATATAAGAGGCACGCAATCAATAAATATTACCTGAGAAGAATATTCATTTTAATAAAGAAAATTGTAACATTAGGAGTTAAATATTTCATTGTCAGAAATGCTTAAACCTTAATGCCATTTTAAATATATAACGATGCAATAATAATCGTGTACAATATATAAGAAGATATTTATCGCTGAGGTATATCTCTCTAAATTAATAAATATTGCAAGATCGCAAGAATTCGCACGGATTCCAAAATTGTTTGACTTCCTGCTATATTAATTTGCATCTCTCTACATCGACGATATAATCTCGCAGTTATCTCAAGCTTCGCTCGCGAATCTTATCGCGAATTAATTACGAGTGGGTCGAAAAGTGCCCTCCCTGGCCTATTTATTTAATATTTAATTAAACTTTTATCCGTTTGAAAAGTAGCGAACTTCTTAGCTCGTGCACCGTTCTTTAACAAACTGATTAAAGATAACCAGTGTAATTCAACAATAACTAGCTAGATTTAACCGGGAAATGAATTGGAGACTTAAACTGCTTAATTATCGCCATACCGGTAGTCCATTTCATTACGAAATGTAAATTAATGTTCTTTCGTATTAAAATTAGTAAAATCGACAATTGCACAAATTCAATATTACAGTATAGATACGCTTTATGCCAATAAAATGAACATTATTAAACCTGTAAACATTGAATAATTGTTTTTATTTTTACTTTGTTAACGATGTTGCCCATGGAAGCGTGGAAAACAATATATTTGTTATATATTTTATGTTTTATATTCTTTCCAAGAATTTTCCATAAATTTATTGGCAATATTATTAAACGACCATGCACGCGAATTTAAGTTCTTATCGATAAATTTCTTCATAACATGATTAAAATTTTGTACAACAAACTCTTCAATACTCTGAAATCGGAACGATAGATAGCGAATTACTCGTTCTTTATAAGAACCGAGCTACTATTTGTTCTCCGTTGTTTACTGCACGCTTTCCCCTGGTTTCCTGTTTGCTCGAGAACACGGCTCTATATTTTTCAAGCATCGAGCAGACGACACCCACATGTTCGGCGGGCCATAATTTTAAATATTAGTTTCTGAGCGAAACTCGTGAATTATTGTGTAGGCTCGATAAACCGAGAACTATTTGCGCAACCTTTATTCGGCATCTTAAAATGTTCTTTTCTTGTTAAGTACGATATACCTATCCTCACTTCAATGATATTCCATTAATAATATTTCCCTAATATAATCAACTTATTAATTCAATTTACCGCGATCATTTTTATTTATTAACATGCAATACTTAATAAATTTTATTCAACAATTATCAATATTAAAGCGACCATCGCGTAGCAAAAGGTTTCGCAAGGAAAATGATTATCGCAAAAGCGAAAATAAAGAATATCGTGTACCCCAATTTCACGGTTGTTCGGTGGACAACAGAAAATAATTGAAAAGGAATGGGGAAATATCAGAAACTGTAATCTGTTCACGGGACAAGCGAACCCTTTTTTGTCGAAGAATCGCGTTGCGGATGGCGTAACTCCAGTGGAAATAAGGCTGCTGATAACGAATCTCACGCACTGATAATCTCATAATGGTACCAACGGGATCCTTCGATTGCTAGCCGTTCCTGTCGCAGCAACGGAATTCTGTGCAACATACCGGCAAAAAAAACCCGAATGGAGGAGTAAATAATTGATTCGGAATTGGAAAGATGAAATTGGAGAATGATCGCTAAGCCCCTGTATACTTCCTTTTATTTTGAAGTAAACCGACGAAGGATGGAAAAACTGAAGGAAGATAATGTGTTATAATAGAAAAAGATAGTCAGTGCATACATATACATATACATATAATACATGGACAAATTTTGTTCAGAATAAAGACAGAAAGTAACTATACTTAAAACTAAATATTATTGCACAAACATTTATCAGAAATATCTGAAACGATGTTATTTTACATTCAATTTACACATTCATATAATTGCATTATTGCTTTGTCATTTGAAATATTTTATGCCTATGATACATCATTATAAAAATGCTCAGATTTCACAGAAAATTATGTTTCTTCAAAGATTTATGGTAAATGAGATGCGTTTTATACAACATCCTCTCGATAAAGCTGAGACTAAAAATATTATAACATGTACGCAATGAGATAATTCTATTAATCAATGGATTGATAATGCCATAATTACAGCCAGCCATAAAATCTAATCTTGGGTTAAAAATTCGTACTCTTCGTTTGACAAACAAATGACGTTTATACTAGAAACATTTTTCGACAGATACAAAACATTTTCATTGCTCTTAATAAATCCACGTTACACTAATGATGGGAAAATATTATTTCCAACAAAACGAATGCCAATAATTTCCAAACGAACACCTGCCAGTCAATCAGTGTTCTAAACTTCTATACCAATTTGCCATTACGTTCAATCAGCCTCAATAGTATCGTGAGCGATTCACGCCAAATAGATCGTTGTTTCGTCAACTATTGGTCGAGCACGCGGTCAGAAAACTAGCTCCCCTCGATATGAGTCGACGACGCGGAAAACAAGCTGACGGATAGAACGACCCGGCAAACAGCGGTGTGTTTAGATACACGTGGACAGGTCGCTTGTTCAATTCGACTTTATCCGCCACGGCTTTGCCAACGTCCGATTCGATTAACCGTTCCAACTGCCGTCGACCATCTACGAGACCGGCTAAACAACGTGAAAATCGTACAACAACAATCGGTTGCTTGAACTCTGCTTCCCATTGAATGATGGGCGTCTCGTTGTTTCGAACGCAGCTAGACTGACGTAATTGGAGAACAAACATTTCTCGGATAAACACTAACAATTCTTGCACATTTCAATTCGGGGTTAATTATATTAGGAGTGAATTCGTGTATGTGGCTAAAATTATTTGTATTGGCCACGATTTTTTCGATATAGAATTACTTCAAATTTGTTAATAAATGAATAGCTGATTGTGAGTGGTTTTAATTGAATAACAGCTCGAGGAGAATCGAGATTGTAGAATTCTTTTAATTGTAGCAAAATCAAGTCATTATCCCAGTGTCTCAAAAATCTCCTCTTAACCGTTGAATTGCTAAGGGCGTCTAATAGTTTTACATTTGGTAGATTGGATTGTCCAGGGCGCAAGGGGAATAAAAATAGAAGGGTAATATAAACATGGCTTTCATCAGAATTTGTTTGAATGGAAAACTGTGAGAAACGATCAGACTATATTCAGCTGGAGGGTTATTCAATTTAAATTTAATTGAAAGCATACCATTAAACGGCACGGGCGAGGAAATATACGGGGGTGGCGAGTAACAAAGTTTCCTAGTCAACGAATGCTAATTTTAAAGGAATATTCAAACACCCTGTACGCCTTGTAAAATATTCTAGTGCCCCCTCGACGCTTTTTAACAACCGGGATTTAATGAACGACCCCGGTACGCCACTTACGATCGAGAAAATGAAAGTTTAAACGTTAATGCGATTCGGCTGTGAACGATAATGATAAAAGACAAACGAGACGCATGATTCGAAGCAAAAGGTAATCGAAAATGATAAAGGGTAGAGGGAAACTGCTAGAACAAAACTGATCATCTTTCATTGCACCTGTTTCGTTGTAATTAACCCTCCTATGCTTCAAATTACGTAAATTGTTGCTTTGCGAGAAATTATTATTTTTTGAGATCATCTGGAGTAGCAGTAGAAACGTTTCCCGTTTCTAAATTATTGTTCTTCTATTTTCATTAATATTTGAGGAAATTCCCGTGAATACATTTAAAGTGCATTCAATTAAAATATTTTCCGTGCTATGCGTTTGTTGAAAAAATGGTTCATATTGCAACGATACGCTTGGTACATCGTAAATTATTTTCTTTAAACAATTAAAGAAACAATTCATCTTGAAAACAGAACAGAAATAAATCAAAAGAAAAATTCGTCTAGAACAGCATCCCCCTCAAAAAGAAAACAATGTACAATATCACTTATAAAACATTCAACGAGCACAAGGATCACTCTAAAACCAATTTGCCCCAAAAAGCACTTAAAATCTATCAGAAACATCCATCCAATTAAATGAGCCACTAGTATCCGTGAAAGGAACGCACGCATCCATCGACAAACTCTCCTGTACATACAAATACCAATAAAAAAACGAAGATAAAAGCAATTTTGAACATCATCTCCAACCAGGCGATTTTTAAATTCAACGATATCTACCAAACGCCATAACATGTTCGCCAAATAACAAAATAGTATCACGACCTAATTAAAAGGCAAAGGGGAAGCACACGCCACCAGTCGAGTCGTTTCATCAGAACTTCTCGCTCAAAGGAGAAACGAATGTTCGCGTACCGTACCGGAAGTTCCGGTGTTAAGCACAAAGTAGACGAGTCGAAGTTACGGTTCGACTTGAGTTTTACCATTGGCGTTTACGAATGAAGCGTGAACGTGCGGCGTACACTCAACAGGTACCGGTGGGGCGAATACAGAATAATTCTTTCGGCAAGTTTTCGCTCATTACGGATGCGCCTTCCGCTTGGGAAAGTTTCAACGCGGCGAGAAACCACGAGGAACTAACTCAAGTTTCGCGACGCGTCTTTCGGGAATACGCGTACGTGGAAACGGCGTTTCAAGCCGTCACGCCGCGACTTGAATGAGAGGAGAGATTTGTTTGGATTTGATGCTTGCTGCAGCGGAGAACAAATATGCGAACACGCCCGTGAGAGCAGAAAAATCAAATGTTCGAGAGAGCGTTGTGCAAATAATTTGCAGGTCGCATACGGATAAAGTTTTGGATAGAAGTGAGTCGAACATAGTGAACGGAATTATTGATCAATGGCTAAAAAGTTTCAAAGGAAATGGGTAATAATGTTTTATTAAGTACTGCGTCCTTTGCGCGGGCTAGAACAGTGCCTAATAGATCTTCCAAAATGACCTATTTCATGGCTTTACGGTCTGTTTTATGATTCGATCACGCGGCCAAGTACTCCCAAGTACTGCTTGGAATATAATACCTTACATATTGTGGGAGGTACATTTAGAAGATACATGTTCATGATAGAGCATTTTGATAGAATTAATGAAAATTGTACTTTAGGGAACTACATGAATGTTCTCCAATCTGTTTGGATTTCAAATCCTCTGTCTCCAATTTCTAAATGAATAGTTAATGCAGAATATAATATGAAATTTCATTGATGTGTACTCCTATGGAAAGAATAATATTGTCCTCTTATTCTATATTTACCGATCCTTCCATCTGTAAAATAATAAATTAACAACCTTCGCACTTAAATATGTAGAGTGCCTAAATTTGTATTTCAAATGAATTCATGAAAACCCATAAAAATAACTTAGACTAGCAGTAATAATAATTTGAAATACGCGTCTGACCCTCGCCGACCCATACTACTGGTTTCTACCGTCCACTCCCTCTCACATTTCCAATTCTAAACACCTCCTGTTTCACTCAATATTCTATCATCAATTTACTCACATTTTCCACCTAATCTCTCGCTAATAAAAAGTATGCATCTTCTGAAGAAAACAAAGCAAACGAGCTTCGCGAGCCATAAACAAACAAGCACGACGTTAGTAAAATCTTCAAATATTTCGCAAAAAAACTCCTCCAATTTCCAATGGCCCCCCGTAACATTAACACCCTCGCAATTAGAACCGCCAATAGTCCAACAGCTATGCACAACAGTGTGAAGCCCAGCATGCCCATTTTAATGTGATCGATCTCCTTCTCCAACCTGCGTGCATACAGCTCCGTTGCCTGTCGCTATTGTACATACATACGCACGTGTTTGCACGCGTATATCACGCAGGATCGGCCTACTGTTTTGTCTGCAAGACCGTAAACAATGGTGGCAGTGACCAGCCCGACGAGAACGAACGTATACCGGCCGGTGAAATTAGCGACGAGTCAATATGGGACAAAATGGTGGCAAGGAGTGGGTCGATTTTAATCAAAATTAATTTACAGCCGGCTGCGTCGAAGGGTCGTTGAACTATTTCATTAATGGCAGACTCGACTCTCGGGTCCACTGATTGAAAGTACTCGAAGGATCGTGAAGCATACGTCCATTCCGTGGCCACGACCCACCGAAACTGTTTCGCAGAATTAACAATGGCATCGCTTCGTACAAGTCGAATCGATGATGCAGTAAAAGTGCCACACAGATCATAGTTCGAAAGTGCAGCGTTTATTTCCTATGGATGGATCGTTTGTGAATGGGAATTTTAATTTAATCATCGTTAGTTAATAAATTCATTTGTAAATTAAGTCGCTGGGTGTACGAATTAATTCGGTGAAATGAATGATGTCCGAAGTGAAAGCCGCCCTATTGATCGATGCGCTTTCGCGAACGGACGACGGTGAATTTTAAAGTCGAAACTGTGCAGCCACCGAATTGTACACGGTACAATTGAAACGAATAGATTAATGAAAAACAATAATGAATGTTTCAGCCCGTTTTTCAAGGGGATAGCTAACGGTAAACGAAACGGCCGAAACGTGTATATTTCATTTGTTTCAAAAATCCCTGGCAATAGGGGGATTTTGTTAACTTTATATCAGATTTCTAACCAATGGTATAAAAATAACGAAAAATCGAGGAAAATGTATTTTTCTGATTTTCTGTGCCTCGAAAGGGATATAGTTTAGTCGGAAAAAATATTTCCTCGCTTAAAACGATTGCACTAGAATTGGCAAGACCATAGAATTCTAAGCTAGAAAATAGCGTAACGTTTCTCTGTGGTTTCTCGCGTATAACTAGACGGGAGTGTCAAAAATGTTAACTGTCAGAATTTTAGAACACACATGAAAACTTAGAAGTACGGTTGAATATCTTTTTGACATTTGATCTAAGAGTGACGAGAACTTTTACACGAAACTGCAAAGAGGCGAAAAATTATCCCAAAATAACACCCAATGCCTTAAAAAGCTTTCGAATCTCTAGCAATAAGAGAATAGAAATATGTACAATTTGTAAATATATAATTACATTTATATTGTACAAAATATAGAAAGAATCGAGCACAATGTACAGAGAAAGACAGGAGTCACTAATCTGTAAGCTGGCAGTATTATGATGCAAAGAAAGAATAGATAAATCGTGTGTTCATGCACCGTCGAAAGCAGAATCTTCTTATTGATTTTCATCTTGTGCAGCCATCTTTCTGTTTTCTCTAGTCGGTATACGCCTAGGTCTCGCAGGAATTCCGGTGAAAATTGCGAGAGCAAAAGCTTCGAACAATAGCCGGTGTGTGCACGTACGAGATATTTATTGATTTTCTCTTTCTTCACACTTTGGTTGCGACTCGCGACGCAGGGGCTGAAGAATTGCGAGCCGCAAAATCCGCTCGACCGTTTTAATTAAAATTTTCGGCCTCGAAACCCTATCTCAACTTAATCGAAATTCCATAAATTCCGTAGATGGGACTATACCATATGGGCGCCTGTAGCTCAGTGATTTATTAATTTACCGTATCGTTCGTGTGCCACTAGGCTGTGAACAAATAATCGAGAATTAAAGTATCTCGCTCGGATGATTCTGTTAAGTGCTTGACATTTTATGACAAATGGAGAAATGAAAAGGTATTTTACAAGCTTATGGACAAAAGTACGTGAGTTTCCATACCTACGAACTTGGTAATATTATTGACGAAAATGCCTATACATATGTGTAAATTAATACTGCAAATCATAAATTACAGATGACAGCTTAACCTGAATAAATAGGCGTTACTTATTCAAAATATTAATTATTCAACTATGTGTTTACTAGTTTCGAATATTATATATTCTAGCAATAGGCACGATAGCCATTGAAAATTTAATAAGCGAAAAGTAGATACCTTTGTAATTTAACTATTTTATTTAACTAGTGACAAACGGACGGATACATTCCCATCAAAATGCAAAGAAGGGAAATGTTAAACACCTAAATACTGATTACAGAAGAGCGATACCAGTTGACATTCTCATTATAATGCCACTGTTGTTGATATCGAATTACATTTTCAGCGCGTCAGGCGGCATACACTTGATGTCTGACCACTTGCGCGGTTATATCACTGACAACGGATCCTGCTTTCGCTTGCTGTGTGATTTATGTTCGACCGATTCACTTAAACGCTTCATAGCAAGTGACTTACAAATAATGTCTATTATTCTTACTATATTGTGGTTTCTATTCGTTGATAAATTAGAAACAATTTGAATATTAATGGTATAAAGGTTCAATGATGATAAACTATAGATTTGATATAACGCGTTGAGATATCCTGTTACGTACTCTGCGGACACCGTGTGTTGAACTACAAAGGCAATGTATCGAATTAACGCGTTACTTTGTAGTCAAGTAAATCAATATCATAATTTAGTTATAAATTACGAAGATTATGTTACCCATTAGTGGATAACATTGATAGCAAATTGATCCTTGATACTATTCAGATTATTTGGGGGCAATCTGCACAAATAAATATCGTATTAATTGTCGTGATAAATGTAAATGGATTTTGATTAAATAGAGTAGTAATAATGTTTATATTAATTTCGAAAGAATTATACCATCATACTTATGTATTCCTGAGCTCTTTATTTATAGATTTATAAAATCTTTGTAATCGACGATCAACTTCTTGGGATATAAAATATAGTTTAAATTGATATTTCTCATTTAATGTGCACAAGAAATCGCTTGCAATAAAATGAACTAGACAATGATTGTTCGTTTCAATTATGTCGCAGAACACCTTACATATATATTTATATATTATTAACTTCTTGACCCAATATTTGCTTCCATATTTTTATGTTATTAAAAAATGTTCTCTGAAAAATCAGTGACCTCGACGACTTTCAACGGCGAAATAATTTAGTTCCCAAGAGAATTACAAATACAAGTCGATTAACCAGAAAGTGCACTGATATTTTCAGCCCAACGGCTTACATTTTTTTTCTGTTCGCGAACAAGACGGCGAAAACTCTCCAATTACGGAAACGTACTAAGTAGGTCGACACGTATGCACTTCAGTCACGATACTAAATTTCTGTGTGGCGGAAAGTTCATTTTGCCACCGTGCCACACAACTCGTGAAATAAACGAATGTAAAATTAATTGATACCCATTCTCTTCGTCTTGCGATTCGATGTAGAACACGAACCGCTAATTGACAATTTCGAATTGAAATACGATTTCCAATAAACTCGCAATTTTAATTTTCACATAATTCACCCGCAAGTATTACCACGACAATATTTTATACTGTCCCACATTTTTCGCACAATATTATTTTTCAATTAGTTCAATGTTCGCACGTGAATTTTAACTATTGAATAATATTGTACAATATAATTTAGGTATAAATGGAATGGTATTTAAATGTTAGGCTGCTGCACCTGTCGTATTATCACGAACAACTATTAGGCAGTAATGTGATTATATTACCATGGATAATCATTGACCATTGGCATAACTAATATCAGAGTTGATTAATACACGCTGAGGCAAGGATTATCGCTGGTCTATGTTAACGCAACGATAATCGTGAATGATGATTAAATATTGGAATAACCGTGCAACCATTGCAAACTAATAATCCTTGCGATATGATTATTATTATCAAGAATTACCAAGAATTCGGTGGATGTTAATAAAATTCATTCAATATAAACGATTTCAGTTTAACACTATAATACTTCCTGTATTATTTTATGCAATACAATCCAAAAAATTATATTGTAAAAGTTTTACATAAAGTCTGAGATATTATTAATCTCACTTTATTGAATTGTCCTATTTCATAACTGCCTCAATATTTATATTATTAAACCGCTATCTGTGCAATATTTATTAAAAAAGTTTAGGCAGCATTTAATTAACCATTTTTTGCAGAATTTTAATAAAAGTATTAAAAATATTCTTTAACATATCGTCCAATATACGATCAAGTGTAAGCCAACAGGAATATTTTTACATAACAATTTTTTATTTTTTTTAATGTAATAACACTTTTTTTACTGCATACATTTGCTGCAACGTGTCATGTACTATTCAGCACATTGTCAAACTCCATGTATCGCAGTATGTAGTAGAGAACAACATAACACAGATACGATAGTCTTTAGTCTTTAGCAAAATGGTCAGGCGTACGTTGAAACAGGGGTGGCTCGATATTTATAGACGGTTTTGTACTCGGGACACGTCGAAACGATATTAAACGAGGCATATTTTTCCGTTCCCCACGATCCATATCGATACATCGCCTGTGGAATGCCAATGGGCCGACCAGTTTCGTGGTACATTTCTTTCCCTTTCCTTCTGCCCAACGTTCAACCCCCTTCGAACCTATTCGTTCTGTTTCCCTCGAATGCGAACGAAATTGGTGGTGTTGAGAGGTGTTTGATTAATGCCCCGAAAAATTACTCAGAGGGGAAAAAAACGGTGATAAAAAAGAAGTGAGTGGTTCTTTGTTGAAAAATGAAGTCGCGTCAATTTTGATTGGCTTGCAATGATATAGCAGTTTGACAGACATCGCTGTAATTTATTTAACAGCGGAACACTTTATTTCTTTAGTTCCGTAATTTTGATTTTGATTTCAATAGAATTTGGGGAAAAACGATATTTCTATTTTTGACGAGGTACATTAAAAGAAATACAAATTATTAAAGAAGCAGAATGAAAGGAATTTTTAACTACATTTATATTTTACACGTAATATATATTTTTCAATAATTTATTCATTCCTCGGCTCCATATTTCATTTTTCGTCAGCAAAAATAATTGATAGACATATTTAAAAGCCATATCCGTATGAATGAAAATAATAGTCGTAGTTACATGGCAACTAAACTGGAATACGTATAGCAGGAAGTGTTAATAGTATTGAATGCATCTCTCCAGATGAGGCACCATCAACTATAATCACCCACTTTGACGACTGAAGCAAATGAACCACTTATAAAGAGCGTGAGTGCTCGAGTGAGACACGAACAGTAAGGAGTTAAGTTGATTAACGTAATGGGAAATGGTGTTAAATGACGAACTTAGTAATATGAATTTTTAATATCACCGGAAAAAATTCATCGGGCTACGATCGATTAAGATAATAAATATTAATTGCGGACAGTATGAAAGGTAAATAATTATAAACTAAGCCAACTTAAAAATTCGATAATCGTGAAAATCTATAAATTGAACAATTAATCATAAATCTGTATTATTTAAACCACCACACAATGCATACACACAACCCATCGTACAGAAATAAATTCGTCCCCCGAATCCATTACGCAGAATCACTCGATACATAAACTTAAACGATCGTGTAATCAAATATGTGAAAGCATGCCGATACGTTGCTCCTAAAACGTCTTGGGACTTTCGGGAAAGCTCGGGGCTTGCAACGATTTATACATTAATAGCTGACAACCACGGAATACTCATTAGCTCTCCCTTTGGTCGTTTTTCGCCCCTTTTAACTGCTCATTAGCTATTTATATCTTCGTTACTCTGAGGTGGCACGATTCATCGTGCTCTTGGAACACTCTCTGCTTTCGTCGAGACACGTACGTCCAACACAATGCACACATACATACGTCACTGTTCTTCCAAAGGACACCGCTTGAAACGTTATTTTTCCCCGCTCAATGTTCTACACGCCAACTAATCCATGCACACTTTTCTCACTTTGCACTACAATTTCTTCGAACCCAATTGTTATTTTGAACCGACAGTACGTGCCGAATCGTGACGTCAGACATGCATACACGCCGCAGGTAATACCATTAAAGCGAACGTGTACATTTGTGTGAAAATCTTTTTGGTAAATCGATTTACCTGACCTATTTAGATACACGAGACCCCTCGCGAAATTCCCCCAAAGGGTCACGTACCTCGAAATTCACGGGACGAATCGACTCGTGAATCTGTACTTTCATGTACCTGAATTGAATTTGCTCGGCAACACTTTTGTATTAATAAACGAAGTGGAAAACTAAAGGTTATTCTAACCCCTTTAAGAACAATTCCGTTCAATGAGCGATAAAACGGCGCGAAAAAATCGTAGCTGCATCAATTTTCATGTGGTCATTGTAAAAAGGAGACTTTAATCTTTACATTCGTGAATTTGTAGAGAAAAAAATTTTTAAAGACCTCGGAGACGTTCGATTTTGAATAATTTTTGTACAAGAAAACCACAGTTTGCCACTCCGTTTTCTCATATAAAAGGGTCTTTGCAAAATTCAATCAAGAGGTGCGACAGTAGAAGCTGCTGCCTTTAAAATGATTCCAGGTAGACTGTCTTACGATTTTTGTTCGCGAAGCGACAGCAGTTGAAATATCGACAATTTTCCGATCGGATTTTAGCGAACAATGTTTTCTGCGATATTACGGTATTTAAGAAATATTTACTCGAACGCATTGAACTCGTATAAAATGTGTAAAAATTTCGGAAATGAAGAATAATGGTATTCCCTTGAAATTAAAAATATTATGAAAATTAGATTAATCGTCCAATCCAATCGAGCGATAACAAAATATTAGTTATTAGATTATATTAGTTATTATAAAATATTAGATTAGTGCCCCATGAACTTATGCAAAGCGTCAAATACCAACAGCGCAATATGCATTTAAATCCACGAGCATGCAATTCGAATTATTTAAACGAAATGCTGATTATTGATTTCAATGGAATAGTTTTCGCAACTCTGTCTGACAGTCGATTTAATTAACTGTTCATACCAACCGAAACAGCATATTTGACGGTAACGTGTTCCTTCAAACGCATTCTCTGTACAAGTTCTGCATCGTAATTACAATCTATCCTTTTGATCTTCCCACGGAGGATAGCATGTATAATGGTCACTGGATAACGATTGTTATTCAACTCTGCCTTTGCGGTAGAAAAACGAGCGAGTGGATATTTGTTGCGTATTTCTAGCCAAGGATCTATTCATTTATTATTCTTTCTTTGGTCCAAGCGAATAAACGATCGCAAGCAGCGAAAAAGAGATTCAATTAGTTCTTCCACGGGTTGAAAAATATTGTATTGAAATATCTAATTTTCCGGTTTTCCTTTAACTCTTTGTCATTTACATTTTATACGTCAAGTTAAACTTGTCATTGATAAAAACTTAATAGTGAATCAATCAATTTGCTTGAGGTAAAGAAAGACAGAAATTGCTTATTTGCCAATTAAATTTATTTATAGATATAAATCTCTTCTATAGAAATATTTGCCATGGAAAAAGCATGCGAGCAACGACACACAGTAAGTGGGAAATAAGTGAATGTTTAAAAAAGGAAATTTCGTCAACGACTGCGAAGAAAATACCTGAGGAAGGACGTTGCTCCTGACAGATATGGATACTTCTATTTATAGGTCACAATTTACTCAACGAGGCACGGTTGCTCATTTAGATTTATGGTGGGTAAAGCCTAGACGAGCTTAGAGTAGGTGTTTACGGCCATCTTACACTCTCTCAGGGGTTAGTTGGTGGTTGATCCCAGGAGAAAGAGTGACCCCAAGGAAGCATGGAAGTCTGCTCTTTTTCCATACACGGAAAAAAAAATAAGACGAATGTTTCAAGACAAAAATGTGTGCCATCTTAAATGTGTTGGCAATTATACGAACTAATATCGTTCGAGATCGTACAATATAATATTATTTATCATATAACATATTCACAGTGATACAGACTTTAACGGAAGTTTATGATAATTCATTGTACGATTCTTCTGTCTGTGCTATTTGTTAATAAATATTTCAGTTCTTCGCCTCGTATTCTAAAATAAAACGGTCTTCGAAAAAATTCAATTCAGAGATATAAAGAGATATAAAAGCTCGTAATTATACTGTCGTATAATTTATTTTCCACGAAGTTATAATAGCTCAAAGATCAACAATTTTTCGTTACTCATCCCTTAATTCGATCGCAAGTCTATTAACAAGACAACAAAGATAATACGAATACAAAAATTACATCAAAATAAACCAAAAAAAAAAGAAACGTATATTCGGTATAAATAGAAATGATAAAATTAAATACACTCGACCTTCCAAATTCTCATTTCCCTCATAACCCACTCTCTTGAGGGGACCCTTAAAATCGTCACCCTTTCATCCTACCAAGAAACGAGGCTATCTGCATTCCTATTGAAATGACAGTCACGAAGAACGGGTTATTCGTCGGAGGATCGCAATAACTCGCGTAATTCGGTACTTCCGGCGCACTCTCGGAAACGTATGCAAATTTACCAGCAGCTGTTCCAAGAGCCATTCCTTGATCCTGTCACTGAAAGTTCCCCGGCTTGAAGTAACTCGACGTCGCGACGCCTCGCGGTGAATTTCGGCCAGATCAATGATAACAACCGCCATGAATCGTGTTCCGTGGCATGCTTTATTGTCGGCGAAGTTTCAACGCCGACCCGTGCCCGGGAATATTTTTCTTGCAGCGGTATATCGCCGTTTCGATTTAGAATCGTACTCTGTAAACTTCGAGAGGGCGCGAATCTCGCGAGACACGTCGATGCGAGGAAAAATTTATTTCAAAATTTAAACAGTTTGTCGATATATTCGTGTTCGTTTTAGTACCACTTGTGTAGATCAATTTCAATCTAAACTTCTGTATATTTCGATGCAATAATAGCTGAGATGTATTTATGCCGCGGAATTATGTCGCGCATAATGAAACTAGTATGTTTAACAGAAAGAAAGAAATACGGATGCTTGCTGATACGTGAAACTTTGTTTTACAAGCGTTCTTTAATATTCCGAAGGGTGAGAAATATTCTGGTAATTAATTGCACTCTTTATTTGGAAATGAAAACGATTGTCTGACTAATTATTGGTACTATCACTGCAACTGATTTCAAGAGCAACAGAATCACCAGAGACTTGTACATTTCGATGCCTTTGCAACAAGTGTTGCCAAGTATCGATAATACAAAAAAAGGCATTTATTATAATTATTATTTCTACAGTAGCATGACACTTTATATTTATTATTGGATTGGCAAGAAAGTAATTTCGGTTTGCACAAATAGATAGCGATATGTTTGTTTTGTTATTCTTCTGCCAATGTTATAACTTTTTTCTTTTGTGATTTGGTAGTTGACACTTTTCGTTTACTATATAAACAAATGCCGTGTAATTTTCTTTACAACTGTTAGTACACGGTCAATTTTAACATGGAGTGCAAAAATAAACGTTTTCAACATATTTTACTTTTTTATTTTCATAAAAGCAAGAAAGCGGCTGAAGCTCACAAAGAGATATGTGAAGTTTATGGTGTTGATTGCTTAACAGAACGCACCTGTCAGAATTGGTTTAAGAAATTTCGTTCTGAAGATTTTTCATTTAAATATGACCAACGTTCTGGTCAACCTTCTGAAGTGGATGGTGATACAATGAAATCCATAATTCAATCGAATCGTCATATAACTGTGCGGGACATTACTAAAAGGTTCAATGTGTCGCACACAACACTTGAAATTGTATAGATTATTTCACACTTAAAAACCGAAATTACTTTCTTGCCAACCCCATACAACAGGGGATCTATACGAAGACCAGCTGAATTTGATATAAATTCGTAATTTGCTGCACAAGCAAGTTCTTGTTCCGTCACCCCTTAGAATATTCTATCCTTTGAATAAATTTCACTTCGTTGAACACTGGTTACGATAACTTCTATTGCGTTACCACTACAGACACGCGGCTTCGAGCACCAATCTACTTAGGAAACCCTTGAAGATGCTTCTGCAACAAAACCGCAGGCCAAAGTTGAGCGGGTCCAGCAAGGTCAAGTATTCTGACATCCAGACGACGTGCCTACATATTCTAAACGAACGAACTGCAAAGTCAGCTTCCATATCATCGAGCGGGCGTTTCAATCGGACATAATTGAAATCCACCGTTCGCCACCGGCGGAAATAATTTCTGCATTAACCTGGCCCCGATTAATATCAAAATCGTTAGCTAATTGACGCGGTGCAAATTAATTTCAACCCGTTTCGTACGACGAACAGAGGCGAGGCAAAGTTTCGCTTTCACGGTACGTGAAATAATTAATAAAGAAACAACAAATCGCCTATCTAACCATGAAAATATAAAGGAGGCATCGCGCACATAAAATATACGTACACGAAACGAAATTCAGCGGAATCGTTACGCACGCCGGCGCCTAGCCTGATTTTCCGCGAACGAACGAACCCAAAGACAAAAGAAAGGCCAAAATAAAAATGAAGAAAACAGAGAATACCCAATGAAAATGAAAAACCGAGGACGCTGTAATATTTCGATTCTGTTCGCGGCGGGTTGCGCGGGCCTGGAGTTTTCCAATTGAACCGGAAACGATAAATTCGTGTCGATAGAGAGCACCGTGGGTATCGTTGGCTAGAAATCGATCGAATCTGCCTCTTTCAACGGGAAGGTTCCAAGGAAACACGACTTTGACGAGGGCGATAATGCCGCGGCCTGTCTGCCGATGGCATCCGGTTCTATTGGATCTTGATACGCTTTCCAGCTGCAGCCCGGTGTAATCTGACGTTGAATGGAAAATTAATTACACAGAGCGGCGGCCTGGGGGACAACGGCGAGCTTAGGAAAGTACGCTTTTAAGCGTAACCAGGAACCAGGGGCGGGAGGGTACAACGTGTTCCGGGGGCGCAAAGCGGCTCAAAGTGAGCTGCATTACTGATCCTTGTAACGGGTCGTTGGGCCTCGAAGGCAGAACCTGCACTTAAACGTTTGAAATATCTACGCGACGGCAATCATTGCGATTTTGCAGGGCGAACGAAGTTTGTAATGGACGAAAGGAGAAGGACGTTCGACAATTCGAGGGAGAGAAGAATATCTGGCCTTGTAATTCTTGTATTTGTTGCTTTCGATTGGGCACGTGGTTAATGTGTGTAGCGTGGCAAATTTTGTAGGGGAGGTATTGAATGAATGGACAGGTAAGAAAGGTCGATTGAAGCAGGTTTGGGTTTTGGAGGTTTTTTATCTTTCAAGCCGAATTCAGTTTTAACAATAAATCTTACGGGTTGCGGTAACGAAGAGACTCGTGAATATCGAAGAGGTCGACGAGATTGAAACGTTTGATGGATTTCTATTCAATTTTCTATGAATTTTGCTTTACAATGAATTAATTGATTGCTGAATAAATTGTTATTTTTCACAGGTGCCATTTTAATGAAGGAATTGAAACGAGTTTCTGTAAATTAGTTTTTTCTTCGACGTTGCGTCGGATATTTATTTTTCGCCAAAACTGCTCGCACCTCCAGTGGACCAGTTTTTAACTAATCGACCTTAAAGAGGTGTGCACAATAGAAAATTATTTTTAATTATTCTTTTGCCTCTTCATTTCGCCGTTGCGAAATAATGAACAAAATAAATCATTTTAAGAGAACATTATTATCAATCGTCGTTATAATCGCAAATATTTTTTATACCAAAGAACATCAACCCCATTTGTTTATCCCTGCAACCAGAACCGAACACTTTTTTTCAAATTTCCCTCGTCACGTACACGAAGTACCACGTGGTGACAGGTCGTGGTTGATTTAAATGTAAAACTAGGCATGACAAGCGACTTACCTTAATCGTTGATAACGTTGGCACAAAATAAAAAAAGAAGGAATTGAACAGACGTTTCCCTGTGTTATCTGCCCGGAGTGATCAACACGCGAACATCCCTGTTCCACGATACAAAAGCCTCGAAAACTATCCAACACGTCAGATCGATGCAACACCAGAGCCTTATCACTGTTTCGTCGGCCGATCTTTCGATCCCCTGTGACACGAGCTTTAATCGTCGAACGTTTTGTCGTTCATTGAAACACGTCCGGTTTCACCGTATTAAACGAAACCGAAACGCGACGAATCAACGCGAAACAAACGAGAACAAAAAGAAACCGTGCAAATATTCTTAAGAAATATTCACTACGTACGAAACATTTCGCGCACGAAAACTAAAAATGAATGCTCTACCGCGATATTTTTCTCTGTTCGATTTTAATTCGAATAATCTCACCTGTCGCCGCATCACATTGCACTGAAATATTACAAATCGTGCAGCAAAAACGCTCGACCCCCTTCCAACCCTATTTCGAATAATTCACAGGTTTTCATTAATCGTTCGTTCATCACAATTCATCGAGCCACAGTTATAATTATTTTAATAACGAAATTGACTGTATACGTCACCGACGCACGAGCACACAGTTGACAAATTTCTCCCAAGGGGAGGGTTTGATTCTTATAATAATTTTATTCGGCCCTCTAACAAACTGAATGTTTCTCTTTGATTGTTCGTCCCTGGATCGCTCACTCCGTTCCAACGTTTCGTGCTACGTTTTAGCAGCTTTCACCGCGCGCGACTAAGGAACGAAAATCGAAGGGGTTGCGCGGGAAAATCCGTCGGGGGTTGATGTGGGAATTGTGCGCAGGAAAGCACGAAGGCAAGCCTGGCAGGCTGCGTGGCGACGTTGCTGCTGTCCACGGAGACACTACGGGTCGTCGTCGTTTTCAACCCCCGGCTTTCGGATCCCCGAAACCCGGTAGCGTCGCTGCTGCTACCGAAATCCAGCCACCCTCGCCCGTTTTTTTTTTTTCACCACCCCGGACGTGTTCCTTTCTATGATCTGTGCCACTGTGTACAATCCATTTAAAACGTTGCGTCCATCTAGGCGGCCGACGAAAAATTGGAACGGTCAAAGACTTCGATTTTTCCGTTTTGCAACTACCCCGCGCTGGAATTTTGTTTGGGGGACTTTTCTATTCCGCAATTGGACCCACTGCGGGTGCTTGATTTAAACGTTAGATTTTCTAAAGTAAAAGAAACAGGACGGGTTATGATTGTTCTTTTCTTGTTTTATTTGTAGTCAGTACTTGTGGCTTGGTTCTTTCTAGACCTGTTATTTTTTATTATTGAGCCACTGTGGGTACTTGATTTAATGGGTCGAGTGTCCTCTGGACAGGTGAAAGAAAAATCGGACCTAGTGACGGCGGTAATTTTTATTTGCGTTTTTTTGACCACGCCTTTCTTTCTGTACTTGAGCCAACCCTTGATTTTTCTTAATTTTTGGGTATAATTGCAAAGCAGGTGTCTTCGCTTGCTGCATATTTATATTTTGAAAGTATTTAAATGAATTTAATCGTCAAAGAGATTTAGTCAAAGCATAAAATGGTTTTTAAAAATTTAATTCTATATCAATGTAGGTGTACAAGGTACGATTCTCTCTGAAGATTCTTTGAGTACCCTATAATTCGTCCAGTTGTGAGAATTCGAAAAGTTTTAGAAGAGAATTGTAGAAGTTTGGCAAGCATGTTCAACATGAGTTTGTTAAACATGGGACATTTTGATGTCCTTGAAAGTTCGAGAATTTCTCACTGCGATGTACTAAAACTTTCGAAAACTGAAAACCCTTCAAAACTTTCGCAAAGTTCAAACCCATACAAATCTTCTAATACTATCTCTTTTCATCAGACAGCTTTATTTTTGAGCACCTGAGAACAAAATACATTTTCATCATTCTTCTCGAAAAGATCAAATTAATTTGCATTATTATATTTATTTCTAATACAGTCTATATAAAAACAGAAACTACTCATTTTCAGATTCTAGAATTACCTGCAACCACTAAACAAACATCCCCTTTTTGATTTTAATCACGCCAAACTTTTCAGAACTTTTCGGAACTCCACATCATCATCATCTGTATCGCCATACGATCCAAAATAAAACGAGAACCTATTTTCCGCATGCCTCTCTTCCTCCCCCGAAAAAAATTGTTCGAATTTCCATCAAATGTTGCAAATATGCGAATGTTCGTTCACGCCCAGAATACTTGCCAACCCTTTTCATTCATTTTTCTGGGTCGTGCCTATAAATTCAACGATCTCTTCCACCCTTATTCGCCCCGTTGCTTTAGCTTCTCGCCCTTTCGTTTCCATTTTGCTTCTTTTTTTTCTCCCTTTTACTCTGCCTCCCAGCCGCAACACTGTCCACGAAAAGCACTTTTGTACTCGTTTACGTGGCCGCTGCGTTTCTCATCCCTCGCCCGCGGGTTAATGAATGTCGCTGTAAAACAGAAAATGCACCGCGAATTTATCGCGGCCTCGTGGTTATCTCTGCAGCCGCCTGAACATCCGGTTTCCCGCGAATCGCTGAAACTCGCTCGGATTTCGAGCATCGATCGATGCTGCGGTACCACTATGAGGTGGTCGCTATGAAACCCTGGATATTCGAACGATATCATTTATTCCGTCGTATCATCTACCCAATTCTTTTGATATACAGCGGATTTTAAGAAATTTCATTTGCGCGAATTTTTCGTGGTGCATAAAGAAATTGATTGAAAGTAAATAAGACGTACTACTTGGTTCGAAATGAAGGGAAGTTTGGCAATCTATTGAATAATAACGGTAACAAATATATAATTATTTGTTAACGTAATATTTTGCGGGAAATCAAATGAAGTTTCTAGTTCGAGAATGAATTACGTTTCCAGAGAAAAGAACAAACGGAAATAGTCGATAGTGCCATTGAAAGTCTGCGAATAATAGTATTTAAAGAACAAATTGTTCAAGTAATGAGAGAAGAAGAATCACTTGATAATAATGCAATTTGAAGTCTTGGTTAAAATAGAATTCCTCGTCTTTCCAAAAACCTTGAACTATAGCGAATAGCACGTAACAAAATTTCGCCAGCTCTTCCTTTAAAACGAAATGTCAATCGTGCGCATGGTCTTTGAAATTTAACTGAAATTTTATCGCTGCGTCCAACGTTGGCGTGAAAACTTCGAACGGACGAGGATGGGACTTGTTCCAGCTAACGAGGGAATTTTAAATCTCCGCCCGGAACAATGGTAACACCGTGCTCGAATAATTACTTACCACCGTACGCACATATTCCCATAATTTCAAGGGTAGAAATTTCTCGGATCGTAGAAACGACAACGACAACGATACTTCGCAGCCCATGAATTGTCACAGTCCGTTTGATCAGGATATATGATAGTGCTGCGCATCGTTTGCGCGTTCCCCTCGCTCTGCTTTTATTTCCTTTTACTCGTCGACGTGCAAACGTTAACGTTCGCGACGATTACCGGGTCTCATCTCGTGATTCACGAGACGAATCAGGGATGTGGTGTGGTCGTGCGATTGGGGCTCGGGGATTGCCCGTTTGTGATAATCACGTGAGCAGGAAGGGTTAAATTGGCACACATTGGGGGTGTTAACATTGTTCGCATGACACCGGTATGTTAACTGATAAGGGGGCTATAACTGTGGCTCGATACTTATTTACCTTGTTCTTAGTTTTTAATGCTCTTCAAATTTTCGTGAAGATATACAAGCTGTTCCATTTCAAACAAAATCGTGATGACTTTCAATAATTTATGTGTAAAGTGTAGAGAAAAGACAATGGTCGCGTTACGCATATTTCTTTGGAAGTGATGCAGCTTTTGCCACGAACATTTTCTGATACAGTGAATAGTTTTCACATAATTTCGGGTCGCCAAGTTAAGTAAATCACCCTGTGTAATGCAGAGTGTAGTGGGCTGAATTATTAATTCTGAGGTATTTGAAATCAGGGTGAATTGTGTGAAAACTTTTGTGCGATATAATTCGAGCCTCGAAACATATTATTGCATTCCACATTAAATTTGTTGTGGGATTACTATCGACCTTGTATTTTAAAAGTTCTGTGATATATTGTTAGTAATTATTTCGTACTTGAATTTCGTGATGGATGAACAGAGATATTAAAATATTTGTGTACTGTCTATTTATCTACTCCACATTAAATTTGTTGTGGAATTAGTAGCGACTTTGTATTTTAAAAGTTCTATGATATATTGTTATTAATTATTTCGTACTTGAATTTTATGATAGATGAACAGAGATAGTAAAATGTTAGTGTGCTGTCTATTTGATAACGTTTCGTGGAAACTAAATTTCTTTTATTTGTAATATTTCTGTTGTATATTTATTGAAGCTTTTCCCTCGGTTGTAGTTTGAATTAAAAAAATGTTATTCGCAACTGTTTCAATGTTTACACGGTTCTATAATTTTTATTCATACAACTTGTTTAAGTGATATAATAAAAGGGAGATTGTTGGGCAAAAACGTGTAAATAAAAACGTTATGGCACGAAATAGAATTAAGGCAGGTGAAATAGATTGTTAACGGGTTGAAACGGATATGAAACCAGACGGCAAGAATTTTTAAATATTCAAAAGACTAACAGTGAACTACATCGAATTGAGGTTCGTCGATTTTTAAATACGATATATCAAATATATCTTCTTCTTTAATTATTAAATAAAATAGCCTGCATGATTTTTCCAATATTTCTGCAGCAATGAATCGTGAATTGCTAATAGTTTTTTTTATTAAAACGTAAATATTGAGCGTGCTCGTGTACAGAGTATCGAGATTAATAATTGAAGTCTGGGTCTGACAATCTGGTTGTAAAAAAGATTCCGTTAAAAGTTTTCAAAAATTCATTAATATAGTAAGCGGCTTGAAAAATATAGAGATGTTTTACATCGTGTAAAATTGACTGGCAAAATAGAATAACCATATCGAAAACAGATTTTATATGGATTTATCACATAAAGGCTATCGTTTCATTCAACAAATAAAAATGAAACATGCTACCAACGTACCCTGATAATTGAACAAAAACTAGGGAAAGCCAAGCTTTCAGCGCACATACTATCTAAAAATTTCACACCAGCTAATCACCAATTGCACACCTGTCATGAGCATCGTAAACGTGCGAGAATTTGCGGTGCGATACAACTGAAGCCGAGGAAACAGAAATTCCGTCGCATACCGCGACACAAATCCCCAGAAGCCCACGATCACATTGATCAACCCTTCGAGCCATAACTCACGAGCATTTCACCCTTTCCCCTTCGTCGAAGCGCGTCACAGGAATCCACGAAAAATTCCCAATAAAGCTCCCAATCAAAAGTTGCCGGTACACGGGAAAAATCAATCGACCGAACGAAGGGGGGAAAGGGAGAGAGAAAGAAAGAAAGAGATAAGGGAAAAAGCAGTGGTGGCCAAGAAACTGGGATTCTTCGAGGCTAGATCGTTCGAGGAGATTGACGACGTCTGACAAAGCCTGTACGTGACCACTTTTACCCGAGAAACTTTCCCTTGCATCTTTGCCCACCAACACGACATCGCGTGCACCTCTTTCCATTTTTTTCTCCCTTTTTTCTCTTTCTCCCCGCCGCCCCGCACTCTCGTTTCACACGACTCGAGATAAGAACGCCACCAAGGTCCTGCTCTAAATAGCGAACGGTACCTGACCTTCCGACCTCGACCCTCGTCGTCGGGGGACGTCGATGCGACGAATCGAATCTTCAGAACGCGACGGAACGGACTTAAAGGCGTTTCGTGGTACGTGGACGTCGATGGACTGTAATTAGTATGAGAGGGTAAAGTTTTTTGTTTCGGTGGGAAGCAGGAAGGTGAAAGGGTGTTAATGAAAGTATTCTTGGTTCTGACGACGAGTGGTAAGTTATACGGGGCCCTTAGGGGTAGACAGGGATCGAAGATATAGACATTTGTTGAATCCGCAGTTGCTTTCTTTATTTTATTTTGATTTGTTCGATCGATTTATTGTTTTACTGTAATCGTAAAGTATCACGTGATAATTATAGAAACTATTTTTACATACGAGTAAATTTTTAGTATTAAAGTTTTTATTGGAAATATATTGGAAAAGGTGGTGGCGATGTATGCTTTTGAACTTACTGTAATACCAAGTGAAATTCTGTGAACTGTCTGAAGATATTCCAAATCGAAGTATTATCTAAGGAAGAAGAATTTTTCCCTCGGTAATACGAACACTACGTAGGGCAAACACCTGTGCGCACCTGAATCATAAATTAGTTATGTAAATATTCTGCTTCATGGTGAGAACACGCGACGTGCAGTACGTGTTTTAAATTGCATTTTAGGAGAACGTGTCTAGATTTTGTTTATAACGATGATTTGTTATAAATAATTAAACAAATTAAATAATTACGTGAAACTAGATGAAGCTAGGGCAACGAGATAATTATGGATGCGAAACTTATTTCTTTCACTTTCATTTGACACTTCATAGTTTAAAAAATGACCGACAAGAAACGAGCTACAAAATTTTTAATTTAATTCAAAGGCTCGTCGTCTCGCGTCTGCCGCACCCCAGCACCTTCAAAACTAAATTTCTGGTTTACATCGTTAATGTGAAATTACAACCTTGAATCGAGAGCTTTAATTTAAAACGTCGTTGATTAAAATCGGCCCAGTGGAACGCGAGATAATTGAATTTGTTTAAAGAAATTATAAACATATGCGATTACCTCGACTCGGCGGCAAGCTGCAACAATGATCAGAGGTCATAAATTGAAGCTAAAAGTAGAAGCTACCATTTTCAATATTTGTGAACATTATTCCATGTGAAGTTCATTTGTTATAAACAATTAAACAATTGAAATTGTTATTACAGAAATTGAGGTATTTTTTATCGCGTAGCTTATTCGTTTCCCTTTCATTTGACACCTTATTTTATTAAAAAACAACCACCTGGAGCCGAGATAACAATTTTTTTTAAATTTGATGGGTAACGATATGTCGATAACCGGACGTGTGGCGCCATCTCGCGTTTGCGGTCTTTTTCGCTGTTTGCCGCACCTTCAAAACCGAATATCTGGATTACATCGTTAATTTAAACAATTGCATTTTTCTCATCTTCTAGTTGGTATTTCTTGACCGGACTGGTCTTAAATTAAAGCTACGAACAATAGCTATTCTCTCCAACAGTTTCAATATAATAGCATTTGCGGTTTAAAAGTTATTAACAATTGAAAAATCGGCAAAAATGCACACCGGGTCGTTTGAATTATCTTAACTTCTAGACGTGGTAGATTAATGAACGAGTGCTTAAACTGAAGGTAAAGCATCCTGTTACACGACAATACATGATTTACAAATGCTCCATGCGCTGTTCATTTTTTATAAACAATTTAAACATTTGTTTGAAAATTGCACGGTAACTATACATGAGGGTGTTTCTAAAATAGGAGCAAATTGTTCCGTGAATCGAGAGCTTTAATTTAAGATGTCGTTGATTAAAATCGATCAGGTGGAACGCCAGATAATTGAATTTGTTTAAAGAAATTATAAACAAATGCTATTATAACGATTTGTAGGCCAGCTACATCAATGATTAGAGAACATCAATTAAAGCTAGAAGTGCAAGCTACATTCTCCAATAGGTGTTAATATTATTCCATACGCGGTTTATTTGTTATAAACAAATAAAGTGTAAGGCTATTATTTCCTGTGTACCTTATTCTATTCTCTTTCATTTAAGACCTCATAGATTAAAAAACATCCACCAAGGGCCGAGATAATTGCAGTGACCCGGAGTGCATTTTTTCCGATTTTTCAATTGTTAATAACTTTAAAACCGCAAATGTCATATTGCTAAAATTGATGGAGAAGATAGCTATGGTTCGTAGCTTTAATTTGAGACCAGTCCTTACAAAAAATACCCACTGGAAGCTGAGAAAAATGTAATTGTTTAAATTAACGATGTAATCCAGAAAGTCGGTTTTGAAGGTGCAGCAAACTCCTTAAAAGGCCGCAAACGCGAGATGGCGCCACCTACAATTTTATGTAGCGGTGGGGGTTGTAGAGCCCCAGAACCATTTCCGGGTCACCGACAACGTTATCGACACCTTATAAAAAGTAATGTTTATTATAAATTTTGTATCTCTGCTCCTGGTGAGTATTTTTTAATCTATGAACTGTCAAATGAAAGGGGAAAGAATAAGCTACTCATCCGTAATTATGCCGCTGCAATAATTGCATCCAGTCGCCCTTAATTATTATTTAAATTGTTTAATTATTTATGACAAATCAACCACGCATGGAATACTGTTAATACCAATTTAAGATCTTTAAAATCTCGATCATTGTTCTATCTTCCCTCAAAGTCGAAGTGATTTCATTTGTTTATAAAATCCTATTACAAACTCGATTATCTCAAAAGTGAAGATGGTAACAAGGTCCTCAAATTCCCAGGAATCTTTTTTATGCTCACGATTGATTTATGTGCGTTTTAGAATAACTAAATTCATTTAATTCAAACAATGAATCCATTACATTCGTTGCAAAAAATATGCTCAAACAATTTAAGCAGCTCTTTCAATTTTAATATTTCCAGTAACTTCGCATCACATATTTAATTTCTGTGTTAAGTTCAAAGAACAAATGATTATAAGCACGATATGGATAAGGAATATTTGTTATATGTACTCACGTTTAAATAACAGAACGTCACGGCATTCAGCCATAGAATTTTGAAAATTATTTGCGTCAATAGTAGGTGTGGATAAAAATGCAAACAGTAATCAAGATCCAAGCATTTATACATGAAATGAATTAAGAAACATGAGAAGCCATTTTCCATTATACATTTCCACACGCAATAAGAATACATACTCAGTAAAATAAATCCCACAATATTAAATAACCGACATGCAAATTAGAGTCTTCCAAGAAACCATATTCACAAGAAACATAGGCCATCCGTACAACAATATTACACCCGGAATATCCTCAGCGCGTGCATAAATTACGAAAAGGAAGAAAAAAGGAAAAAGTCGAAGCGCCCACACTCTTCGCCATAGTGCACTTTAAAGTGGCCTACTTTCGCCGCACTCCAATTACATCGATGTAATGCACATTCGTACATACATACGTTACGTGCATTAAACCTCCAACATGCCTTGAAGGCGAATATAAAACGCCTTGAAAGTGTCGCATATTTCTCGACACCTCTATACCTTGCCCCATCGACGAAGCTTATAAATACAATTTCGGCCCGATCCAAATCTAAACGGTGGCCGACGGCGTAGGGCGAAGAGTAAAACGCGTGCCGGCAACAAGGTATCCGAGTTAACGTTCAACTTTAAACACTTCACCGCGAGTATCATTCGAAGGATCTTATTAGCGGAAGGTCGTGCTAAAGTGCCACTATTTAGTGAACCTATGCAATTTCGTGCACCGGTATATAGTCTCCAATTTAGCATTACGTTGCAACTGCGGCTCTCAACTTCCTTCTCTTTCAATGGCTCGACCCGAGACCTCTACTCTGGCGTAAATTTTCACCCTGTATAACGTAAGGATGGGGCGTAACGATGTAACGTTTTCGTAGAATTGCACGCGTCTGAAATATTTGCAGAGTGAGAGAGGCATTGAAAGGGACGATCTGTTTGAATTGCGTTGGATGATGGGGAATAATATACGCATATCTTTTATGGCATCATATTATTTTCGTGCTATTTGCACTACGTCGTATAGCAAAGTACACAATGTTTTATTCATGTTTATCACTGTCGCATTGTAATTAGAATGTAATAGGTGGAAATAAATTTATTGATTGAAGGAAAGATTGAAGGGCTGTACTGATTACCATTTTGACGTGGTATTAATTTCATGGTAAACAAATGATGGATCGAGATGGGAAAAGAAATTCGTACAATGTTGATGAATTTTAGTTGGGGCGAGGGAGGCAGGTGTAATGAATTCAAGATAACAGAGTAATGAAGAAATGTATGCGTTACCCTTTATCGACGTATGTATTTATTTAAATGAAACGCGACATTCCCCGCCAACTTCCTGCAGGATTCTCGCCCCGTGTCCTGAGAGCCCCTGTTTCAGGAACACGGTCGAGATATAGTGCGACCTGTTCCGTGGCACAATTAAGCTGCAGCTCGAACTGCTAGGTAAAACGGTTAGCAGCCTCGTTTCCCGAAGCAATTTAACATCAAAGAAGTCTCAAATGCGACTCCGCACAAGGGTCCTTTATCGTGTAACAAAAGAACCCGAAGGTAAAGGGGTGCGTCAAGACTTCCGGTGTCGAAAAGGGACACGCAGAGAGCGCTTTCGCGTCGCCGTCGTTTCGTTTGCGGCCAGAATTCCCCAGATATCCGATAAAATGCAATTTAATGGACTATCGTAGAAAATACAACTGAACGAAACTACACAGGTTCCGTTCGATTAACTACAGAAAGAAAGAAAAACGTTTTCAGCAGTCCCCAACAAAGAATAGTAAGATAATCAACATTTACAATTTGAAAAAATTCATTGCTACTTTAATTCTCTATTAACTATATCTGGCACTGATAAAAACAATTTGTACCGTAATAAAGACAAGACAGCAGAATTTTGTAATCTCGAATCAATTACCATTAAAGTACCAACAATAATAATAACGAAAGCCAATCTGTCTCTCGAGTTCAGCATCAGAACTTCATCCCCCTCGACGACATTAAAGGACCGCGGACCTTAAAAGTCACACAACCGCGCAACAAAGTGTTGGTGCCACGAATTCCCCGCCAATCTTATTCCCATTAGAACAGAGAGGGTTGTTCCACGGTGGAGTCCACGATGGCCTCGTTAAAGTGATTTGATTAACCTCGGTGCAGGTAACGGTGGAACAGCACGGCGAATGTTTCTGGACTTTGGTAAACGAGATTACGACAAATCTGCGCGTGGAAGTTGCACACGCTGCTCGTCGGTTCTCCGATCGACGCGTCCCGTGCAGCACAGCAAATACGTAGGTCGTCGCACAGGTAAATTAAATTCGACGAACATCGTGCACGCGCCAACCCTTGCCTACCCCACTTATTAAATTTGTATAACAAGACGGCGATATTCAGGAAGGAAATTCGCTAGAATTTATCGACGCAAGGGCTTTAGGTAAACGTGCTCTTAGAGTCCTTCGATAGTTTAGAACTGCACTTAAACGTGACACGATTATCGGGGACAGGTGTGTTGCACCTGAGCAGCGGCACGTTTCAAAGCGTACAGAATTTATTGGCGTTTAAGAAAAGACGGCGAGGGGTACATACGTGTAAGTGGAATAGATCGTGGAAAAGGTTTCCCGATATTTTTCGTAAATTAAATGTCAGGTGGGATAATTGTATTTTCGTGTAAACGAAAATGAAACGTTGAACGGTGGATGATGATGGATCGCTTGGATTGTTTATCGGGGTGGTCAGAATTGCGGCTGCTGTGATGGTGTTCGGATGAACTTAAATAGTGTGGTAAATAATGAGATGAGTAAGGAAACGTTTATTTATATGTTTGTTTGTTTTTTGGTCGCGATAATATCTTGGAACGTGTAGCGTTCTATTTTGGGTAGTTTGTGTAAATGGTTTTTAATCTAAAACTGGAATGATTCTTTTGTAGACGATGAATTTATTCTTTTGTGATTTAAGAGAATCAAACTGTTCTTTGAAGTACAGGCGAATTTCTTTTATTAAGCTAGGACACACGAGAATCTGAGGCCTAATAAAAAATGAGTCGAGTATTATTTATTATCCTCCTTCTTCAATTCTTTTGATTCTAGACTTCGTTGAAAATAATATTCCGGGTGATCAATATTTCAGCTTTAATCGTATTTAGTAAAAATGTCTGTTGTCGAAATTTGAAATTCTTGACAATATTCGATAACATTTAATAAAAAAGATATTTTGTTGTTTGTATGAAAAATTTACGAAGCAATTCGCCATTGTTGTTATTATCTCTAACGGCAGATTTATTTAGTAAAGAAAAATAAAACTTCTGCTACATTTGTGGAATGAAATTTATTACGAAAAAATTTGTTTTAAAAGCTTGCATTTCTAGAATTTGATGTTTCATTTATATAAAGCGCTATACATGTAATAATTGATACGGTTACCGCACATTCGATCAGTTTACGTGCACGCACAGCATGTTTTGATCACAAAATTCGAAGTACATATGCACGTACACCAAATATATTAGTCTAAATATATGTCTAAAAAAAAATATTCAGACCTTTCTCTAGGATATTTTCACGAGTACATAGTCGTTTCATACTATAAAAATGTGAATTGAGCGACATAGACCCTAAAGAAAAATCCGTCGAACTTATAGGTTTTATCACACATGAATACAATTAACATATTTCCCTCACCTTTTATCGTTTCACAACAAACAATTCAATAATTTACACAACTTGTTTACATAAATAATTTTTTAGTTTTTAATTTCCATCTTCAAAGGCAAACATTTGTTTAAATGCGCAACTTAATTCGTATCGTTTCTTTCATCGATCTTTTGTGCAATTTGCATTGGGCATACATTGTCGGATCAGAAATGCTTATCAGTTTTGTGTACATTTTGTATGTGTATACGTACACTTCAGTTAGACAATACAAATGTTTAATAAAAAATATTGACTCACATATAAGTGATTTGTGAACAGAATGTTTCAATGTCGAATCCTTTACGGATAATATTCTAGAAATAAACGCATTGTAGAATGCTCAGTCTATACTTTCCTGTCATTCGGAAAGTATTCAAATAAAAACGGATTTTTCCAAACGTTTACAACGAAGCTTCAGCGTCAGCATAACGGATTAAAATAATATCCTTAGTTGCAAATATTTCTTCTTCTAGTCTTCAAAATATACTTAATCTAAGTCTATATTTATGAACAATGATTATATTAGAGCTTTGCTCAACTATTCACGGCCATATTTCCTTCTTTTTTCTGGATACAGTGGACAACGATCTCTGACAAGCATGACTGAATGAATCATCCAATTAAATAGGAAAAGCACAAAAAATCTGCAAACAATCGACAGAGACAGAAAGGCTGTAAGCAAGAAAAAAATCCGTCAAGCTTCGATAATAAGTCTGCAAGCCAACCTCGAGTTTACACAGGACGAATTGCACCAATTACATGATCATGTATTCGTGCTTACAATTACAAGCTTCCTCTTCCTTCGACAGTAATTGGACGCAGGTAAACAAAATTAGGCACGTACTTAGCATTAACCAATTTAAGGCAATCCGCGAAAACGATATATCAATAAAATTTTCGTTATCCTACAGATTAAAAAAAATCTACATCACAGAAATTAAGCCGTTTATCGAATCGTTTGCGACATATGTAATGGCGTTAACATCAGTTCGAAAGCAGCGTCCTTCAAGTTTGCGCCGCGTAAATTCGCCTCGTGCAAATCGGAGCCCGATAAGTCACAGCACTGAAACGTATACAAAATAAATCACATAGAAACCACGGAGACATGTGTTGCTAAGATTGTTGTAATACCAATAATCATTAACCCTAAGAATATAAAGAGCAGTGTTCCTCGAATCCACACCTCGAAAATATTTTGACCTACTTATTTTCTGCAAGAAATTCTCAAAAATTTATTTCTCGTCGTGTACACCTTTACGTTTGATATTCAAAAGTCCCCGAGGCTATATACAATTCTATATACAATCGTGCGAACTGCAGAAAGCATTCAACGTATATAGAACTTATGAAGTGCAGATATGAGTAACCACCTCCCTTAGGCTTTTGGTATGCTTGGGGTAATAAAGCCAGTACCTCTAAATCAGCACCAGCTAATACAGCCGATCTAAGATCACAGTTTCTTAGATTAGCATTTTTCAACGTTGCCACCCTCAGATTTACAGCAGCCATATTGCTACCTTCAAGATTGGCACCTTTAAGATTTACACCTTCCATATTAGCAGGTAAACCACCAGGATCTTCAAAATTGCACGAATGAAGATCCGACCCAGAGAGATTCGCGCATAACATTCTTACGCAGACTAACTGAGCACCTTGCAGATTTGCATTAGACAAATCTGCCCGTTCGAGACAGCAGCCAGATAAATTTGAACCTGCCAAGTTACAGCCACGCATGATGGCATACTGAAAAAGTAATAATTTATATTTATATGCATGTATATACGTATTGTTCTGCAATGTGCATTGCTTCAGAATTATTTAAATCACCTTAAAATTAATATTCCTGAGATCTAACTTCGATAAATTAGCACCACAAAAGTCAACACCTTGAAATCTAAGCTCTGAAGATGTAGGTGTGGACATGATCGCCTTAAGTACATCTTTTCGTGCCAAAGGCCACGAACCGTTTTTTTGATGAGACTTGTCATTCATCATGGTGCTCAATTTAGTAATTGCCCCTTCTATTCCATAGAAACGTGCTTCTGCCAGGACACCTAAGGTGGGAACAATAATCGTGAAAACGAGAAAGTTGTACAGCCAAGGATGTTGACGAGTTATAAAGTATAACTGTAAACCACACCTACTGCATTTACATCATCGTCAAGTATTATCTGTCCGTGTCTCAAATAATTCAATAGAGGTTCGAAGTATGTAGGACTTCTGTCGATTAAAAATGCACCATTTTCATCCTGTTTGCTAGGTAAGATACTTTGCTCCAAATCTGTGACATCTGTAAACATTCTACGCTCGCGTATTATAATACAAGCTTGAATTTAAATTACTATTAACAAAGATGCTCCTACGTACTTGGCTAACATGCTCGTTGGATCCTTTTTTGTTAAAGTGTCTCTGGTCGTAGTAAAATATTTACCACCCACATTCAACGTGATCCATTCTGAATTTCTGTTCAGTTGACTTTGAACGGAAATCTTATCCTTTGCAATAAAATCTTCTCCACGTGAAACGTATAAAACATCATCGTCCCTGTAGAGAAAAATGGAACGGAATGAGCAATATTTTAGTCTTATAGAGATTCGAGTTACAGAACTTCGATTGTATACGAAATTTATAATATTTCAAAATGATAAATAACAACAGGCGACTTTATAGAATGTATATTTTACCGGATTAACTTGATATCATCAATCTCTCCACCTTGGGGGGTAAATATCCTCTTTGCATTTATATTAAACTTTGTACTGGCTTCCGTTAATAATTCATCTATTGAGTGTGTTACCATAAATACCTTAAAGAAATAGATAGAATATACTCATTAAAATTGCTTTTTTATTCATAAATAAAACTTCATTTTAAAATGTGTGGATATTAATATAATATATAAACGATAGAGAAATATTTCGAATTATTTATAATAACACGATTAGTATTACAATTTTGTATCTTTCGCCAATATGAATCTCGAAGTATAACAAACCTTTGATTAAAAGTGTCTCGCGCGTTTTCAATGTTCAACAAATAAGATAATGAAAAATAAAGAATCTAGAGACCGGAAAGAACACAATTGTTTAAACATTTCATTTTCACTTACGAACTAAAGGCGTTATTTAAATTTACTTGTTCATCACTGCTGTTTTAATTTAAAAGATCGATTTAATGAATTGCTAGTATGTTAACTGTTGAATAGTACGTTAAAAAACATATCAAATCTGTTTTCTTACATTAGCTATTTCCTTGAGCAAATAATTCGAATTTCTCCTCTAAATATGAAAAAAAACTGATAAAAAGAAAGTCATTTATAAATACAAAGTGTAAGGTAAAATCTTTTAATCGATTTAAACATTTGTGGTTTCTAAAGGCATTGCATAAGTAATAGTATAGCATATAGTATATTTTATATATCTACATTATATATATGAAATTAAATAATATATTGCTTCTAAATGTAATATAAAATGTAAGAAAAAACCAATGTTACGTATAGAAACAAACTAAGAACATAAAAGAAATTCATTGAGAGCATGAATGCAAATGTAACATGATTTATTGGAAATACGAATATAAACCACAGCTACCTTGCCGTTTACATCGGTTCCATTGACAAAAAGTATTACCCTCTTCATAATTAGATATCAATAAGATTTTATGTGATATAAAAAAAAATCGTACTTAACAATCAATACTTAAGCAACGTGATATAGAACCACAAACAAGTTGCTTTTGATCAGTGTTGCCTTTGACACTGAACAAGTTGCCATGTTAAAAAATGTTCATAACAGCGCAGGTATGGGTTACAAAGATGCGTCAGCTAATACCACAAATTTTAACTGCATAATAAAATTATCAACTTTGTTTTACGAAACGGCTCGAACGCTTAAAGAGCTTCACAAATGCTTTCACGATTGCATTCGTTGTTGTGCATCTGATAATATGAAATAATCTGATTTCTATCTTCTTGTTAAATGTTACATAAAATCGTGCAAATATATTTTCCTGTGTAATACATTTTTTCAGAGCAATGGTCTTTCTATTTTAATTTTTATCAAAAATACAAGAATAATCGTTATTTGGGAGCGGATATTTCATTGGGAAACGTATCACAGTGATTTTTCCCATTCTCGGATTTGCCGTAAAAGTTACTGCAGCAAAAACCTGTTGCGAATTTGTTCTTGGGGAATTTCTTTGATTTGGGTTCGTGTGCCCGTGGAGCGCTAAAGCGCTCTGCTTGTGGTAGAAAAATAAAATTAAGGTGAAAAATATAAACTCAGAACAATAAATAAACTTTGGAACAATTAATTGAAGAATAAAGTTTGGATAATTAAACAACAAAACTTCAGAAACTTATTGAGAACTTTATTAAATGAACGTGCTATCGCCTTTGAAGCTCACGATAGAAGTGAGAGTCCAACGAGGGGCTCTTTCAACTCTTAGGATTACAACATTTCACGACTTTCTTTCTCGCCAAATTAAAATTATCGTTAGTTTAACTAATTAATTCAAATTAATCCTATTTGCTGTTATTTTTGATTGACAGCTAATCAATAAATAATAAGCAGTTCGCGCCGTAGCAACGGAATTAATGACAGTTAATCGATAGATTTCGAGCATTTAACGCCAAAGCAATGCAATTAATGACATTTAATCAATGAAACAATTTCCATCCGCATTGCCTTGACTTCACATATTTCAATTTAAATACCGCGCGTATTGGTTCGCACAACGCTCGGTAGAGGGAGAATGTAGCAATTTTAAGGCAGACGCAACAAACCTATCACAGACTTTTAGCAGCCACCTGGTAGTCTAGTACATTTTGATCACGAACAAAGAAATGCGGGGGTTGGTGTCACTGATTATTATTCATTTACTCGCGCAGATATATCATTTAACCTAGCGCAAAAGTCAGGGAGTATGGCTGCTTACTATTTCACGGGATGACTTCGTCAGTGAAAATGAATGATTGTTTAGAGTTCAAGTGAATTATTAATCATTCTAAATACTTCATTTGTCATGGAGTTGGGCCTATCCAACACCCTGTTAGCTGGTGATCCGCGATTAGTGGATCACATTGTGGGAGAAGTTAAATCTCAAGGGATCTTTGATCAATTTCGTAAAGAATGTATCGCTGATGTTGATACAAAGGTATGCAATAACTATTTACAAAATTCATTAATCGACAATATCGTAAATATTCGTACACACATCTTGAACGATATTCCGAAATGGTAACAGAGTGATATTATTAAAGTATAGATAATTTATCATTATTTATCATCAAATTATCAGGTTATCGTTTTTGTGATCAAAGAATTCATTTATGTACGATGCAAACAGAATATTCTCGTCAAAGATTATTTATGGCTTGGTGTATATTCTGCTTTTAAAACTTAATATGTAATACTACGACGTCTGTGATAATTTGTTTTTATCCTGATTACAGCCAGCATATCAAAATTTACGCATGAGAGTCGAAGGGTCTGTAAATTCTTTCCTTAGCAAGCAACCATGGAAACCAGATTTGAACAAGAATCAATTGAGAGAAACATTGAGAAAACACATACACGACGCCTCTTATTTAGATGCCGGCGTAGAGCGCATAGTGGATCAAGTAGTGAATCCAAAAGTATATAACATCTTTATGTCTCAGATTGAGGATGTTGTATACAAATTTCTGGGCTTAGAAAGACCTAAGACAAAAGAAAAAAATGGTGTGTGCGGCCTTAAAGATTTATTACCAAAGGATTTAGATCCCGTTTCTCCGGAGTCTGACAAAAATAGTTTGAAAGATGTATCTTTGGAATCCGTGGATGCTTTGGAAGATTTAGAAATAAAAAAAGATGAGAAGTTGGCTAACGAACAAAAATCGCAGGAGGATGAATTTTTCTTCGATAGAAATAAGGATAATGTATCTGAGAATGGATTAATGTGTTTTGAAGAGAAAGCATTGGACGCAAGTGATAAAAATTTTAACAAGACTGGTAGTAATTTAAATTTAAATGTGTCTGGGAAATCGGATGATAGGACAGAAGAAGACGAGGAAGACAGTCCAACTTTTGAACCAATCGATATTATGAATTTAAACGAATCTAACATCTCAAACGATTCGCATTTGTCTGGAATATCAGAATTAACCAGCCATAGATCTAGAAGTCCCGATTTTTGTAATGAATTATCGAGGGACAATTTTGATTATAGCAATCAAGATTCGCAATTAAGCAAAGTTTCCTCGGATTCACGATTATCAATCGTAACTGATTTTGGATCTTCGAATCATGCATCGACACCTCTCCATGATGCATTGAAAGAAGAAGTCAATAGGGATAAATGTGATGGTAAAAGTTTCAAGGACAACTTTAAAGCGGTCAGAGAATATGAATCCAATAAAAATAAGAACAATAAAAATATTTTTGAATTAAATAAAAACAAAGACGTTCAAGATACGAAAGATTCTAAGAATATTAGAAACAGTTTGTCATCTAAAGAAAATTCCCGAGATGCAACAGATAGTGGCATAAAAGATAAGTATGAACAAAAGAATAGTAGGGACAGAAGTCGAGACAGCGGTTCTAAAACGAAAGTGAAGGATAAGAATCATGTGAAAGATGGGAAACAGCATAGGGATCGGAGTAGTGACAAAAAGAAGGAAAGGAGTCACAGTAGTTCAAAGTTTGACAAATATGAGAAAAGTAAATCTAAAGATAAAAATGATCAGCCAAAAGAAAGTGCAGATAAAGTTAAAGACACGGAGAAGGATAATTGCAGTAAAGTAAAGGAGGACAAAGCAAAGGAATCAGAGAAAAAAGATAATACCAGTAAAGAAGGGAAAGATCTGAAAGACCTGTACAAGGAAAAAATTAGGGAACTTAGAGAAAAAAAAGAATTGACGGAAAAAGAAAAATTAAACAAAGACATCAAGGAATCGAAAGTGAATAAGGAAAACAAGGATAAGAAGGATTCCCCCAAAGATAAAAAGATTTACAAAAAGGAACATAAGAGTTCCTCCAAAAATTCTTCGTCAGGCTCTCACGACGTTAAAGCCAAATCCTCCGAGAAAACTGTAGATGGAAAAGAAAAAAGAAGCGAATCGAAGGAAAAAGACAGAAGCAAACGAGATGAACGACGTAATTCTAAAGATCATATGAAGTCTAGAAACCATTTGACTACTAAGTCAGATTCAGTAGAAAGATTAGACAAACAGGACGTAAAAAAATTTGTTAAAAATGAAAAGGATGAAAAGGTTGAGAAATCTGAAGTAAAAAAGGATATCAAATCAACTAGCGATAAACTGAATGGTAAAAAGGATGGCAAAAGTCATACACAAAGTAAAAGTTCGACACGAAATGAGAAGTTAGAGAGCAAAAAAGAAAGTAAAAATGATTCTCAACACAAAGATAAGAGGCGTAGAGAGGAGAAGAAATCGAAATCGAAAGATGATCATTCCAGTTTAAGGAGGAATTCGAACGATCGGCGTTCAACCGACAGAGATGGTTCAAACGGATCCAGCAGCAAAAGTTCGCAGTCTAATAATTCTAGTTCTAACGTCGCGAGTAAATCGGGTACATCTACTTTCTCCAAAGAAACAAATCATATGAGCAACTCTGGTAGTGAAACATCAGACAACATTGAAGAAGTACATACGAGCGATTTAAAATTGTCATTGGAACGACAAAGTTATAAGTTGAACAAAGTATCAGAACTTCACACAGACTATAAAACGGACGATAGCAGTAATTCAGAATTGAATGACGTTAACTTGCCTCTGAAAAAAAGAGCATATTCAGAAGAAGATAATGTCGCTTTAAGTGAAGGAAAGATTAAGAAACCGAAATTCGCCAAGAATATACATGAGGCGAAAAAATTGATGAAAATTCGAAAACAAATAGAAAAGCAAAAGCTTAAAGAAAATAGGAGGCTGGAGAAGAGAATAATACCGAAGATAGAACAGCCAACGCAATCGACTGCAATGAATAATGACAATGTAGAAAGTATGCCGGACGAAGAACGTGTACAAATAATTGAAATACCAGACGAGGAATATGAAGAGCCATATCCTGAGAACCATACTAATTTAACGCTAGAGGAAAGATCGATAATGATGTTACAAACAGAAGCTGGTGCAAAAGATTTATTGGAGGCCCATTGTAATTTGAAATTGAAATTGTCAGATATGGAACTCTGTATAAGGCAATCATTAAGTGAAACGCTTCCTCAGAAACCGTCAGAGCCGGATTCTTCCACACAATCAAGTTCGCATATTCAAACAGAAGTGACTGACAATAACGAAGTTAAAGGATTACAAAATACGGAGACATTGTCATCTACTGCCATAGAAGAAGGAAAGAGCGATGGAGCAAAAACGGAAGAAAGGAATAACTGTGTGGGAACAGGTTGCAACCAAGAAACACGGCAACAAACCAGTACATCTAAATTGGAAGAAAATGTAACATCTCGACAACTGCATTCTTGTAGCATCGATAGCAACAAAAATGAAATAGAAACACAACTGGGCGCATCAAGTAGTACAAATGCAGATAACAGAAATGATTTGAATCCTAACAAAAATATAGATATGCCGACAACCTCGAAATTCAAAGATGACGATATTCTCGGGGGTGCTCAAAATAATAATCCTAATTTAAACAGAGATGTAACTGATGGGGAGGACCGAGTTAATGTCAAAGAACCAGAAGTTATAGAGTCCACGTCGACTGAAGATGCCGAAGATTGTCGTTATTTTAAAGCCGATAGCGAAAAATCGGAGAAATTCTCTAATTTCGTAGAATCTCTGGTGTCAGTAGAAAACAGTTCCATAGAAGAAATAATTGAGAGTTTGGGAGGTCAAGTTGTATCCTCGGTTCCAAAAGCTATGGCACCCCCTTTACCAAAAAGGAAACATTCGTCTAGCCCGCTGACGGATATGTTATTAAATAATTCGAATAATAACAACGACGGGCACAAAAAAGCCCTGAATTTACCTAACGAAGAGGCATTGAATAATATAAAAAAGAGAAAATTGATAGCGCCCAAGAAGCAAAGACTCCAACCGAATATATGCGCTCCGCAAGCGCTTCTAAATGGAGAAAATTTTGTTATGCCTTTAAGTCCAGAAAGTGATGTATCCGCGACCAGTGAAAAAATACCATCTTCAAATTTAATTAAAGAGGACAAGGGGTACGTGGTATAATCATTATTTCTTAGTGAACACTCATTCTCGAATGTTTACCCTTAAAATATGAAGAATATATGTAAAAATATGTGATATTTTTTTTAATGTAAAATTGTGCAATTTGATACACTTTTAGATGAATTGTTTTTAATATAAATACATGTAACAGATTGAATGAATTGCGTTTATATTTATTGCAAATTCTCTTTGGAGTTCCTATTAAAAAAGAAAGAAAAAGGACAAGTGTCTGGTTGCCAAGGAGTCAATATATAAAAAGCTTAAAAACAAAAGCGATATAAATAATGTATAGTACAAAAAATTAAAACTTTTCGTAGTAATAGAAAACTTTGGTTAAATTATAACTACATCTACACTGTACATGCCATAACTAGTTTGTTATGTAATTGCAGCCGGCATAGAAGCAGTCAACGTTACTCAAGCGATGACTTATACAAACCACGTCCATTATTTTCAAGTTCTTCTCGCAGAAGTAGGAGATCTAATCAGGTATAGCTAGTAGTCCGTAATTTCAGGTGTTAAATAATGTTTTACTTTGTATAATGGAAATGAAAAGAAGTGGTCCTAGTTGTTGATCCTAGTAATAAACTCTGCATTACATTTGAATGAAATATTTTTAAACTTTAATTAATATATAGTACGGACGTGACCAAGTAAAAAAATGTGTAAGCTATTACACATATGGTATCTCTCACATTTATTGTACGAAAAACGTTCAAATTAATAACTTTAAAGTATTTTTAGAATGCGTTATATTGAAAGCGTTTCAAAGTTTTCTATTAGTTGACGTTCTTTGGAATATATTACAAATTTTAAGGGTGAAATCGGCATTGCACTTAAATAAAGAGAATGGTGAATACTTTAAGAAATTTTCAAATGTTGTTATGATTTGAGTAATAACTATTTATGTAAGAAATATCGAATTTAATGCAGTATTAATGAAATACGCAGTTGCGAAATATTTTTAAGTGAGAAAAAAACATTTTTTAAGATGCCCATACTACTATTGTTAGTATGCAGTAAACAATGTGAAGTATGTATATGCATTGAATTAAGTTGCATAATAGTTATGTTTCGCAAAAAGAATCGCTATGAAATTTTATTTTCTCGAGATGCGACATGTATACATATTTTGTGTATAATGTATTTTTAATTTACATTTAAAGTTATATTGAGTACTTGTGTAGTTATTGTTTATATTTAAAAAAAAGAAAAATGGGAGAACATTGGACGATAGGTAATATTTTTTCACGTTGTTCGTATTAAAAATTTTGTGTAAAGCTCAATCTCTTTTAACTGATATAGAAATGTTCAACTAATTGTTGATTGCAATTTTCATTGATGTATACGTACACAATACGAAGTACTGGAAATATTCGTAGAATTACAATCAGATAATTCTCGTATATATTATTTATCATAAAAACCGTATTACCCGTAAACTAAATTATACATGTGCTTACAACAGCTTGATACATTGTATAATTTTCTTTTAAGCTATGATTTATCGGAAGTATCCATGTTCACGTAAAATGCGTGTAAGAGGACAAGCCTGATAAGATTAAGACACAAGAAAAATTACAACCATGTTTGAACAATTATCTTATGCTCTGATAATGTGCGAGTGATTTGGAAGAAATAATAATGTTTTTTAGATTTCTTGGCACATTCTACTCGCAAATATTTTACAGTTAAATCCAGCGAGAAGAATAGAAATGACCGCCAATTGTTCTGTGATGTTATGAAAAAAGGATGAAATAAGCAATAGTTTCCATGATTTACTTAAAGAAGGATAAAGTAATAATGAAACAATAGCAACGAGAAAATTACAATGCAAGGAAAATTTCATTCATTCAATTCTGCTCCATTAATAAATTACACATCGCGTCATTTTCCACGCAATACTTAAAAAATTGTAATGTTACCTTTTTACGGAGAGTGTTACATTTATTAATAAGCGTATTCTTTATTCTGTACATGCATAAGTTTGTATAAATGTGTATATAAAAAAAACAGGAGTACAGTGCACTTTATTACTGTGAAAAATATTGTAAAATATTTTTTCCAACTTTTTAAAATATTTATTGCCATATGTAATATAGTTACTAACAATTTATAAAACCCATTACTACTATGATTGCTTTGAAATAAAGCGATTTTTTGTATACATGTTAAACGGTTAGTTAATATCTAAAACCTTCCATTAGTTTTAAATAATAGAACAAGGAAATTCTGCTGCATCTTGTAACATGCTTTAACTGCAATTCTGTTAACTAGAAATTATATGATGTTACGCTTGAAAAAGCTTCGATTTTATCTCAGAAACAAGGCAGATAATAGGAACAAAATTGAACGTGATCGTATAGTTGTGACAATATTACGGGACATTAAATGTGATAAGTTTTATCCACAGAAGAATAAATTGCTACTTCAACGTCCAATATATGCAACGACTAGTTAGATAATTAATTGAAAATTATATCTTGCCAGTTTCAATTACATCCGTCAGTATTTCTATTGTATTTTCATTCGACTCGAGTGAAACCATATAGCGATCGACCTTGCCATTTAACCGGACTCTGCTGCAAATCCATATGTATGCATTGCGAGCAAAGACCTTTGTGTATTATTCAAAGCGTTATATCATATTTCGAATTTTTATGCAAGGTGGAGAAGAAGGGAATGGTAATTCACTCAATCAAATTACTTGGGGAAAGTATTACAATGCTGGAAAATGTTTAGCACGATAGCGTGTAATCGTGATATTTCCTATAAATAGAACAATATATGAACAGTTTATCAAGAGCTACGTTGCACGATCTTGTATGTATGTATATACATATGTGTTTATACAATATGTGCATTGTCTAGGATGTTGTAGGTAGAATCGTCTATAGAATGTTACGAAACACGAAATCTAAACAACCGTGTGGGGAAACATTAAATTTTTTAATGCCATCAATCATTCAACCTTTTCCACTGGCAAACTTTTCTCCTGGTTGAACTTGGTCGCATTGAGGAAAGAGATACGTGTTCTTATGAAAATATAAATAGAATTGATGAAACGTGTAATATATGTCTAATGTAACTTTCATTTTTGTTAAATTTTAGTGTCAAAACGACGAGCATTTATTTGCAATTTGCAATTTTAATGATATTTAAAAAGATGCCTCTGCTGAATTGCAATGCGAAAAATTCAAGATAACAAAGTTGCAATCTGCATATCTAAAATAAACAGGTGGGAAGTTATGGTTGTACATGGATGAAAACTCTACCGCAGTTTTGAAAACTACGTAAATTCGATGACCCATCTTTCTCATACATGGAATGAATGCATTATTATCGTATGCATCTTCACATATGTACATGCACAGAACGTCTTGTACATACTGGTAATCATCAGACTGCTTATTAAAGCTACTGCTGCGTGCGTGCATGCACACGCATAACCACGTGGTTGAATACGACGCATGCGTTACACGTGCGCGTACACCTAACCTCACCAAATGAATGTACGACGTTCCGTAACCGTATTGCGACGAATGCCAGTATGTATCGAGTTCCGTGACGATTCGAATAAACAATCGGGACGTAAATGCCATGTATCCCTGTATTTCGAGAAAATAGCATAAGCAAGTAAAGGCATTTCTCTGCGGCGCGGATAACGGGGAGGGGGATTATATATTGTAAATTTGCCTATCAAGGGTAGAAGCCTTTTCAATCCCAATACGGCTCCATTAAGACCACGATCAAACGAGTACTATTACGTCTCATCATTTCGAAAGGACGAAACGTTACTCTCTTATTCTTTTGAATGAACGTTTCGGCGAGTACAAAGCAAATGCTGCGTCATAAACGGTAACTCGGCATCAGTTATTGCCGAAAGCGTGTTGTCTGCTACGAGATATAGTGCAAGGGAATTGCGGCGATTTAAAGCCGTGGAGACTGATAATTGTTCTGAGACATCTTCAGAAATATGAATACGGAAGTTTATGAAACTTTGCCCACGTCTTCCGTGGCTGTACACATGACAGCAGGTGCGTTCGCTGGAATTATGGAGCATTGCGTGATGTATCCGCTTGACAGTGTTAAGGTAATAGCTTTATTTCTCGCCCATTTTTTTTCTAACTCGTTTTACATAACCTCAACTCTTGCCTCAAACGATATTTGATCTGCGCTGCATTTTAATATAATTCAATGACATTTAATGCCGTGGCATTGCAAGTTGTGTGAACGGTCTTTGAATAATAAGGAATGTGATATTCGAAAACCACACAAATTCTTAGTATTTTATCATTTTCCTCATTGGCATCTGGAAATCAGGTTTCACGTATATATGTACATATATGATCGTCGTTGTAATCTTAAGTAAATAATGAAGTACTTAAACTCTCAAGGTAACTATAATTAATCGTTGTAAGATATCAGTATACGATCGTGGACTACAATATAATAGTTTTACTTGACCGTTACAAAATTATTGTGTAATCGTTTATAAGCGATACGGTTTTTATAATTATTCCCCGAAACTTAGTTCTACGTATTTACCAATCGAGTGAATTAGTCATTGATTTAGCAATAATGTTCTGTAACAGTTGTTTACAACCATCCTTTCTTCAACGTTTATCGAAAATGTTAAATAAGAAATTCATTATGTCACAAAACATTGTTGCCCGTTTTAATTTACCTTTTTACATGATTAAATGATAATTAAATTGTTACTTGATAGTAATAAATAAAACGAGCGTTGTGTAACAAGAAAAAAGAAAGAGAAAGAAATAATAATAAACTCCATGCTTTCTACTTAATTGTTTTTAATCAACTTGTATATATACAAAAATATTTGTTTACTTTCCATTGTACCCTTCTATGGTTTTACTGTATTTTAAATGCTTTCATTGTAGAATTAATTACATTAGATTAACAATTATGTTTACCAGATAAAAGTTTGATTATTTATTATAATATTAGTAATTTCGATGCTTGATTTATATACTATATTATATATAGCAGTTTAGTTAAATATGTCTATATGTAGTATTAACCACAAAAAAGTATCTTCTACGTTTATAATTTTGAGAAAGATTCACTGTCCGATAGTTCTAACACATAAGATAATTAAACAGAACATGAGTTCGAAACATTCATTATATAACACATTTCTTAGCTCTGTTGCAGTAGGTTCTATTTTTGGTTTTCTTTTTCAACCTACAATCTGTATTAGCAATTACTATAACATGTAAGAGTCAGACGATGCCCCATACAATGGGATATGCACAGAATACAATATGAAAAATTCATAATAAACAACACGTAACAAAAGTGAAATTTTTCAAGCTTAATAACCCGCATCAATTTATTCTATATATGATTCGTATTAAATTAATACATGCATCAATGTATTTATTAGCATTATACAGAATTTATTGCAATATATTTGGTTGTGCAAAGAAATGAGATAAATACGATAATATCTTTAGATACTTGCAAGTCATGGTTTCAGATTGTCATGGCATACCAAAAATTTGGGTCACTATGAAATGATTATCTTATGATAATGAAAAAGAGTATTCTATATTAAATAATCCTGGCTTCTTTATTAGGAATATTTTTTCGAAATTATTCTCTTATGTATGAGTAATCAAATTTTTAATTATACTCGAAGAATAATATTTATAACTATAATTTATGGGTTCATAGTATGTGTAAACTATTCCCAAATGTAATTGCCTTTTTTATTTATATTTAGACGAGGATGCAGGCGTTAACACCACCAGGTTCAGGTGGAGGTGGCGGAGTGGGAGCAGTTTTAAGTAAAATGGTGCGGCAAGAGGGCCTTTTGAGACCAGTTCGTGGCATGAGTGCTATGGTTGTAGGAGCGGGCCCTGCACATGCATTGTATTTCTCGTGCTATGAATATGTTAAAAATAAACTGTTGGGTTCAAGAGTGCATCCAGAATTAAATTTAGTCGCATACGGAACTGCTGGTTGTGTTGCGACACTTCTTCACGATGGAGTAATGAATCCAGCAGAAGGTAAAACACCTTATATCATTTCACAAATAAGTCAATATACATACTTGTTTAGCTATTACACATTGAATACGTTTGTCTAAAAATATATAGAATATATATTTTTTTTTGTTTGTTTGAGGGAAACAGAACTAAATATTAATAATTTTTAGAATTTTATCCAATGAAGAATAAAATTATCTTATTCTAGTGGTTAAACAACGATTACAAATGTATAACTCTCCTTATCGAAATGTTGTAACGTGTATCAAAAATATATACAAAAACGAAGGTGCATACGCATTCTATAGAAGTTACACGACACAATTGGCCATGAATGTGCCCTTTCAGATGATTCACTTTATTACTTATGAAGTTGCACAAATTGTTACCAATCCAAGTCATGTCTATAATCCTATAGCACATATGATGTCAGGTACGTATACGTTTGACAAGAAAGTAATCTAATAAACAATATTAGAGTTCATCTTAAATATATGGCGATTCTGTTTTGGGACTTGATTGTATAATAGAATTGTACGACTATGTTATCTTAAATTACAGGCGCACTAGCAGGAGCTGTGGCTGCTGCGATTACAACACCTTTAGACGTTTGTAAAACTCTTCTAAATACACAAAGTGGTATACATGCTCAAGGCATGGTAGACGCCTTCAAAACGGTTTATAGATTTGGGGGTGTACGTGGTTATTTCCGTGGTTTAAATGCCCGTGTTCTTTATCAAATGCCAGCAACAACTATTTGTTGGTCAACGTAAGTATATAACATTTTTATATTATAATAATGATCGTGTAAGTTACTCGAAACTGAAAATGACAAATTTTTCAATTAGGGGCTTGTACAGTCAGATCAAACAAATGCAAAAAATTATAACTGTAATTATGACATTGAATTATGGCACTATGTTTTCTGTTTTATCATTTGTAATATAAAAATATCTCTTTAAACATGATTTAGATACGAATTTTTCAAATATGTACTACACGAGAAACAAGACGATGGACATTGCGGGCCAGAAGCTGACAATGAGGCGAATGGAATAAATCAGATCCAAGGTTCTTCTTCGAGATCTAGTCGCTTTCAGGACATGAGCTTGTACCTCAATAAAAACGCTCCGACCTCCGTATTACTCGATGTGACTACAAGTTAGGTATTTTTGAATCTTTTAATGACACGATTTAAATTACATTTTGAAGAAAAAAAAACTGTTGTATGGTGGATAAAGCGTCCGTTTTTTCCTATTTGGAGAGTTTATCAACAACATTTCGTTAATTCATCTGTTGTAACGGTATTATTACATGTGTATAATAATTCATGATGAATGAATACATATACGATTGAAAATCCATCTTTGGGCCCAGTGCTGGACGCAGGCTCAACGAAATAAAAAAAGGAAACACGTATCGGAAAATTTTTTAAGTTACTACTTAGCATATGACTGGTTTAGATAACATTTACCAATAACAAAATGATGACTGCACTTTTTATATATTATAAAGTAAAAATCGGGTAACGATTTACGTTTGCGTCGCCAATAAATTAGAACATAATGAGTTATTAGGAAGTGTAAAGCAATGATATGCGTATGAGAAATATTTGTTTTCCTTATTATTGTACAATCTGAAATTTTATTAAATCGAATAATTGAATGTAATATATCAGAGAATAAGATGTTAACAGAGTGAAATTATTAATTAGTAATATCATTTGAAAAATTAAATAATATGGGTACTAGTATAGGTGATTGCTATTTGGTATGCGGAAATGATCAGACATGCTATCGACTATACTATTCATATGGAGCAAAGAAAAGTTTCTTACAAGAAAATTTTAATTTGCAAATGCAATAAGTAAAGAGAATACCAAGCTATTGTACGTGAACTATGGTAAATTCATTCATTGAACAGTTTATATACTTTTATTACAAGATAATTGATATTCTAATCATCGCGTGAACATATTCGTGACGTCTGGAAACATATACGTGACATGTATAAACAAAACTTGAGCTATAACAATAATTATTCATTAGCGTTAATTACATTTAATTTTAAATCGAGAAAGTACACACATATTTTGTATAAAAGCAAAATTGTTAAAAATATCTCACTTCAATCCAAGAGAATTATTTTGAACAAATTGATAATACGAATATTTAAAAAAACAATAAGCTTGAAAAAGGTATGCTCCACTTGAATGGTAAATTATATTTCTTAGCCTATTCATTATTGTACCATATACATAGATTATGTGTAGAAAAAAAACAATTCGATGCATGGAGCTTATTAATAGCGAAGATGTGTGTATATCATAATTAAGTCAGCATAATTGAAATTTGATGGAAAGCTTGATATTCGAAAAATGTTTCTTGGACGAAAATGAAGAAAATAAAATGTAAAAATTTTAGTAATTCCATATTTATGCGAGACATCAATACAGGTTCTAAGTTTAGATAAAATGTAAGTTTACTAAGATCTATAAATTTTGAATTTTTAGATAAGTCTTGCGTAAAGGGGTTGACGAATTTAGATTATCTTGTAGAACAGTATGGATAAGTTAAAATTACATGCGTATGTACAGTATAAATGGTCATGTTAGAAACAGAGTAAAACGGCAACGCTATCGTGCGATAAGTACAATTCGCCTTCATTAATACAAGTACAAATTAAGAGTTGCTCCTTAGTCACTTTGTAATATAAACAACAATGCATCTAAACTTTATAATGAATCACAATATTGCTTCCTATGGCTGTGATTACGGGGTCATTTGATGTTGACTTTAAGAGGGAGTAATATCACATGAAAACTCATACTTCACGCCATATTTATTTATTACTTTTCATCATTATTGATATATCATTATTTGACGCAACAAAAAAAAATATATACTCTTTTTACAAACAATTTTTGATGTAATGCCCGTTAAATATACATATGTCTACACATATTGTTATGTGTGTACGCCTTTTTTTGTTTAAAGATTTGTTAATTTTATAGTTCGCAGTGATTCAATTTTTTATTAAAAGAATTGGTAAAAAAAATTGTTAAATACAATGATTTGTACATATGAATATACATATACGTGTTATATGTATAGAGTGCTAGCAGATCGATTCAAAAACCATCTCTGTTCAAATAGTCATGTTTGGTGATTTATGAACGTACGATCATGCGTATATCAAACGTACATCATACTTAATTATCGCGAAATATTTCATCGTGTACTGTTTTTAATTATTCAAATAAATACTCACTTTGGATAGAGTAAAAAATAATATCAGCCGCCCAGTTTTAATGGATAGTTCCGAAAGTGAATTACACGTTGGAGATCACAATGATGAATCTGATTTCCATGGGCTATTTACCTGAAAGACGAGTAAACAAATCATTCGTGAATTTTTCGTTCTTAATCGAAATTCGAAATACAGCATCTTTTGCCCTATAAATCAATGAATTTCCTTTTAATTATTCTTGTATGTAAAATAATGCTCCCACTGATGTTATTACATAAGTTAATAATGATAGTGCACTAAAAGGTAATTGATTGACGTACAGTAAGGCGCATTACATGTAATAATGATGTAAATAAAATAATTCTATAGAGTACAACAGAATCATAAAAATGCATATTCCTCTTGCTTACCATTTAATAGGAGAAACTGTTAATAGAAAGAAAGGGGGGACAAAACATTAGAGCATCACAGTAATATGTAATCTTATTTCAGAGTTATGCTATGTTAAAAATTTTGTATAAGTGTAGTTTTTACTTAAATCAATGGGCTTTTATACAGATTCTTGTCACGCTTTTATACAGATTATTAAACACATAGAAAAATCATGTCAAATAGAGAAGTGTGTGATACTCGTTGCGCGGCGTTTCGCACCGCAATGATACAGAAAGAAGAAAATACACGTATCAGATGGTTTCTGAAGAACCAGCAGAAATTGTTGGATCATTTGGGAAAGACTAAAGATGCTAAATTATCTCATATACGTGAGTCAGAGAAACAACCAAGCGTGGGCATTGTACATAATTACGTTTGTAATAGATCAACTATAATTATTGTGCAACAAATGTTACGCGAGGATTTTCTTTTTTATAGATACATTTAAAGCCCTTACCGAATTGGAGGCCGCTTGAACCAGATGATACTATCAGTTTAGACATAATGAAACCCATTGATCCGGAAGTAAAATCCATTTTGTACGATGGGGTCCCAAGCTTTATCGGCGCTGAAAATTATATGCGTGAAAGGTTTTTGCATAAAATACTAATTCTTTGTGTACATGCCAAAAGAGAGATTATTGTTGCCTTATAATAAGCTTAAATAAAAAAGAACAATGGTAAAGTTACATCAGTTCATTTGATGTGCCCTTTGAGTTCCATCTTTTTAATTTCAAGAAGACCATAATGTTTTTGTCGATCTTTTCATTCATTAGTTTCTTCTAATAAGTATTCCACGTTGATTATTTTAGAGCAAAAAGTCTTCCAGAAAATCGTTATTGCTACCCGGATTGTTCAAGTTGGATATACGGATGGCGGTTAAAAGATTATCCACCTGTTCCGCAAAGTAAATTCGGCCGACAATGCGTTACGGTACAAGAGTTTTATCATCCGAGAATATCGAGTTTGAACAAAGATCCAGATTGGTATCGGCCATCGAGAACAGCAACATTCATATGCAATGAAGATATATAATCACCCCACCAGGTGAAACTTTAGTCAGGTACATTTCTGTCACAGAGTGTTTTATAGAAAATTTGTCATGATTTTGTATCCTTGTAAAAAAAAAGATGGAAAAACTTGATTTATGTAAGTGCATGCTTTTGACTACAATAAGATTTATCAATTCTTATTTTACTTTCCATGTTCTAAGCATTCATTTTCGTGACCAATAAGTATTTAAAAACCGAATGTACTTTACTACTTTCGCATCCTTAGAATTTTCAATATTATATTCTAAATTCATACACATATTTCTTACACGTTTGCATCTTTTATTTCATTTTTATAATAGGGCGACGCATTATTTGACGGTACTCTACATTTCATAAAATTCTATCAACATATAATCACATGATTAACAAAGAACGATTTTGAAAATTTTGTTCCCGCCAATCGGTTATCTTTTTTCTTCCGCAGTTTTGTCTTCGTTCTTTTCTGGGGCGAGCAATTTCTGTAACTCTAACGGTAACAAATAGTCTGCGTGATCCGGCGCAGCGCGAAATACAAAATCAATGAACTTCTGAAATTGTTTCACAACATCGCCGAGTTCTTCCTCCAATACTTTCTTTTCCGCGTGGCAATAAACGATCTGTTTCCTCATGATCATCATTACGTCACGCAAACGGACGATTAATTCGTGAAATCCATCGATTTGTTGCTGTCGTAATGTACAAATTTGCATTGAAATATTTCGTCTGTTTTAATTCATAAGATTCGAGTTTATTTACCTGGAAGAATGTATGCATGATATGTTTTTCCCTATTGCTCCGTGTCCGCTCTGTACAGAGGACATACATAACATCTGCAGCGTTTTGCATTTCAAATTGCCGCATCTGGATGTGCAAGTTTGCGTTCACTTTTTCTTCAAACTCGTGCATCTCATTTTTCATTTTCACGTGCTTCTCCCTGCGTAAATTAAAATTCGGATTGATCGTATGGAATAGGCAAGAGTATCATTCACTTTTCGTGCGTAGATACAAACCTCATGATTTGATTAAAATCGGCAATTATATTATCCCGTTGGGCGCAAAAGGAATCCTCGAATTCTTTGTACAAAGATTGTACAACATAAGTTATTTCCGTGCGCATTTTCTCCATCATTTCGTGGACAACGGTTATTCTTTCTTGTACAACCGCCTTCTGAGTGTTCTTCGCACATTCGGCTGCTGCTTTCGTCCATTCTACCTGAAAAATTGAATTGTCTTTGTTTTTAATTATGCAACTTCCAATAAAATTGTATCACTCCAATATACAAAAAAAACCCAGAAAACAGTCTAGAAAAGGGGACGACAAGTATTTGGTATAAGCGGATTACTCATTGGTACAGCTAATGAAGCGAGCAAATAACAATCGACATTGTGACGAGAATCAATTACTTCAAGTTGTTTCTGTAAATCGTCCTGAACAGTTTCAATATATTTCTCGAATTTCTCCTCCAATTGTTCCGTATGCTGCTTAGTCTCCCATCTCTTTTTTGCCTGGTAGATATAAAACTTTTCACGCGATCGCCTCTCTACCTTTTCCCGCAAACTCTCTTCGATTTGCCTTTTTACGTTTTCCAAGATAGCATCCCCTATTTCTAATGATTTTATTCGAAATTACCATCACGCGTGGAATGCCCTTAATTTCTTTTCTGCATCATTACCTAGGATGTTCTGATGCACGTATGCTTTTACTATTTGAATATCTGTTGGTACTGTTGCACTTTCGCGTAGCTGTTCGCCTGATTTAACCGCGTAGCATTCTTTCGACGATTTTGGCGGTGTCAATACGTCCAATAGTTTTAATGTGTCACGATGGGAATAGTCGAAGAAGACTTGTGCCAAGGATGGACCGAGGCAAGAACGCACCGCCGACGCAGGTGGAACAGCGTTGTTCGAGCATAGATTTCGATTGCATTTTGTACCCATTTGATCTGTAACAATTTCGTCCCACGTATTTTTTAGTTGAATACTGAATTAAAAATGTAACGAATGCTCGTATTTGCAGTAGACCCTTTCTTATCCGGCCAACGGTTGCAGTTCCTATAGAAGCGAATAAAAATAACTGATTTGTTTGTATAATATTCGATAAATACTATTACTTCACATTTGATCGAATGATATTGATGATGTTATATTGTATGTAGACTTTTTAAGTAAATAATAATATTTTATGCGCATATAAATGTAATTTTTATTTTATTTACAACCTATGAATAATATTGTGCAATTAACCGGCCATTTATTTATTCGGTCAGAGGCCCGATTCCCACACGGAACGGTTAAGAGGGAGTCTATTGTAATACAACTTACGCTTATTTATATTTTATACTTAGAATTTTGCAGGATGTTATACAGGCAATTTATAAAAAGGAGATTAATTATGTGGAGAATTTAACCTTTCCAAATTTTTAGGGGACAAATCGATTGATCGAATCACCAAACAGAAGAAAATGTAGTTTATATTGAATGTAATTATTAGATTTTTTTAACATACTTCGGTAACGTTATTGTAACGTGCCAGTTATGCTTGTAAAGAGAACAATTTTTCTTGTGCCATACGCATATGCATCATAATTCCTTTTTACTTCATCTATTATAGAAATGTAATGTACAATAAAAGAACAAAGATAAAAGTATATGCGATGTACTTTAGTTTTCTTTCTCTATTTTCCGTGTGAATTCACTCTACCGCAAATTTTGTGGCATGCAATTTTATTGTTTAGATCGTGTTAGAAAGTTTTGAGACCAATTTCTCTAGCAGGTTACAATTGAATTACACAAAAGTAATCATTGAACCACGGATAGTAGAGCAGAAGTATTTCGAGTATATAACAACCGCTATGCGTTAAAAGTAATTTTTATAATTATATTATATAAAAATAGAATCTTCGAAACGACTCTGTTAAATAATAACGAAAATGTAATTCTTTACATTATGAATAAAAGTACCAAAGCTTACATAGCGAGGTATCAAAAGTAGTTCTTTAATTTCCAATTCGTATGTAACAAATTGTTATTTTCAATACTTAAATTACTGCAAATCACTTTCAATTAAGAAATGAAATATGGTTCAATCGATTCGATACGAATTGAAAATAAACAAGAAATTCGAATTTCTCAATATTAACAATTTACTCCCATTTAACTAAATTTCTCCTTAAATCTAATTAAACAAAGGAAAAGAAGAATTCGAATTTGATCGAACTTGTAGTTTGATTCCAAGCTAAAAAAAATTACCTGATCCCTGAGTTCGTGTTAAAACTGTATTGATTGTCATTGACGTAGTTATTTATGAGGCGAGTACGATAACTATATAACTTGTTAAGGACAAATGAAACGAAATTAACACCGTTGCAAAATCGAAATGTAAAATATAAATAGTTAACAAACTTGGTCTTTACATAAATTTGCTTGTCTGTTTCGATAGTGCAAGTGTCGCCACCTATTTTAACCTTTTCTCTTGGTACACGAGGTTTAGGTTTTCCTTATCACAAATTATAGAATATGAAAATAAATAAAATTAGTTTTAATGATGATACCGGTTATGTATCTTGTAACAGAGCAACTGAAACGTCGAAGCAATTTAATGGTGTCTTCGCTTTTAAGGTGTTCATTGTTTTATTTTATTGAAATTTATCTATTGCATATCATTCGAACACTTTCAAAACTGATTACATGAATTCTTGTTCTTCAAAATTTTCATTTTCAGACAACTAAGACCCACGTTAATAGTCACGCAGAGTGTAAGTAGAAAACATGGTAAGAGCAATTCGTCTGTAAGCTCCTTATTTAAACCGGTTCAAGTAAGGACTAATCCGGATAATGCAAACGTTGGTGTCGAGTTAACTGGTTCCTTAAATAAACGTGGAATTATACAAGCGCTATGTAATTTTGTGAACAGAGATACTATAAAACAGTTGAGCATGAAACATGGATTGGACGGTAATTATTCGTTTATATATTTTCTGTGATAAAACGGTCCTACAGGGATTGTCATTGCTAATTCTCTATGGTGTTCCTAGATGTTATTTTCAATTCAGCGATGGCTGGTTTTCGGAGATATTGTATAGAATGCAGTTCGCTGCCCGCCGATCTACATATTGTACTAAGCGACATTGTGCAAGGTGCTGGAAATGTTACAGATTTGTTTCCATATTTCTTGCGCCATGCCAAACAAATGTATCCGCACATCGATTGCTTAGACGAGTTAAGAAAAATCAGCGATCTACGGGACCCACCCTATTGGTAAGAGAATATCAGATTTATAGAATATTTGTCTCACTTCTAATCTAATATTTTATTTCGTTTACAGGTACACCTTAGCGAGATCCAAAAAGAGAAAACTTATATTTCATGCCGGACCTACGAATAGTGGCAAAACGTACCATGCTTTGCAAAAGTTTATGAAAGCAAAGAGTGGTGTATATTGCGGACCTCTAAAGTTATTAGCCAATGAAGTTTTTAATAAATGTAATTCCATGGTTAGTAATAAATGTATATCTGCTTCATTACTTTAATAATTTAATCATAAGCAATTTTAGGGTACACCTTGCGACTTAATAACAGGAGAAGAGCATAGATACGCGAAGGATGTAACATCTCCTGCAAACCATATATCATGTTCTGTTGAAATGGCTAATATACAAAATATTTGTAAGTTTCTTTGGTTTGTGATCAAACATATTACTTACCTACCTCCGGATATTAATAAGTTTTCTGTTAATCGTTTCTTTGGCCTCTTATTTAAGCTATTTGATTAATGTGAAATTATTATCCAACTTATATAACTTCGTTGATTGTCTCTTGTAAAAACGTATGCCTAATAACTATTGCAGATGAAGTAGCAATTATTGATGAGATTCAACTGATACGTGATCCAAGCAGAGGATGGGCATGGACACGAGCACTCCTTGGTATTGCTGCGGACGAAATACATTTGTGCGGCGAATACGCTGCTATACCGATGGTACGTCATATAATTCTTAGCGTATAAATTATTTGTAAAATTAACTGAACGTTTTAAAACCCTTCCTACATCTTTATTCAAATATAGATACAGTCTATATGCCTAACAACAGGTGAATCGGTAGAAATAAAAGAGTACAAACGACTGACCTCGCTAAATGTAGAAAACTCCGCGCTTTGTTCATTGAAAAATGTTCAGCCAGGAGATTGCATAGTTTGTTTTAGTAGGAATGAAATATTCGGAGTGTCGAATGCTATCGAGAAAATGGGGAAAAAGGTGGCTGTAATATATGGCAGTTTACCACCAGGTACAAAACTTGCGCAAGCCGCGAGATTTAACGACAGTAAAGATCCTTGTAAAATATTAGTCGCTACTAATGCAATCGGAATGGGTCTAAATTTGTGAGCATTTTATTACAAATTTCCAATATTTCCTAACGACTAATATAACGAAATTAAAAGGCACAATATGTTTCATACAGGCACATACGTAGAGTTATATTTTATAGCCTCTCTCAGCCAACTGTGAATGAAAGGGGAGAAATGGAAATTGATACGATTTCCGTATCATCGGCGTTACAAATTGCTGGTCGTGCAGGACGTTATGGAACACAGTGGTCTGAGGTAACGCGTAAATGTATTTAATTTAAAACAAAATTAATAATAATTTTGTAGTAACCCGTGAAACTGAATAGTAATTGTTATTAATGTTGCAGGGATATGTTACAACATACAAACCTGAGGATCTTCCTTTGTTAAAAAATTTATTAGAACAATCACCGGAAGAAATTTCACGAGCAGGACTTCATCCAACAGCGGATCAAATCGAATTATATGCATACTATTTACCGAACGCGCCACTATCCAATTTGATTGTAATATTCTAATCATTAGATTATTCGTAAGCTATAATGATTACAATATTCCTCATTTTTTCTTTTTCAGAGCATATTTATTGCGCTGTGCGAACTCGATCATAGTCTGTATTTTATTTGCAATTTAGACGATTTCAAATTTCTCGCTGATATGATACAGCATATACCATTACCTTTACGTACACGATACGTATTTTGTTGCGCACCAATCAACAGAAAAGTACCACTATCGTGCACTATGCTTTTGAAAGTAAGAGAAACAATTGTATATTGTTCACGACGTTATGGGTATTTAAAATTTCATTTTCTTTTGTTGCATAGTATGCTCGACAATGTAGCAAAAATCAGCAAGCAACTATTTCATGGCTGTGCCAACAAATTGAGTGGCCACCCCGTACACCATCAAACTTAGGAGATTTACTACGTTTAGAAGGTGTATTTGACGTGTTAGATGTTTATTTATGGTTAAGGTGAGTAGTCAATGTTTGTCAATGTTTGTCAATGTTTCTATTATTCGTTTTTAAGGCCATTGTAATCTAACATAATGTCTATTTGAGGTAGTTATCGAATGCCAGATTTGTTCCCCGATTCTAATGCAGTAAGGGAGCTACAAAGAGAATTGGACAAAATCATTCAGGATGGCATTGAAAAGATTACCAAATTATTCAAGAAGACGCAAGCAGGTACATTAAAATATTGAAAAAAGCTGTCGCTTGTTTGTTAAATCGAAAGTACCTGGAATAATAATATTCATTTTTATAAAAATAGGTATCGAGGCAAAAGAAGAACAATCGTATAAGCTTGAAGATAGAATGGACAAGACTCAAGGTAATTTATAAAATATAAAAAAACGTAATTTTTCTTTATATTTCTGTGTACTCATGTTACGTATATTACAGACAAATACCATGGCAAGGGAAGGCTAAGTCATACGCTAATATCCCGTGGTCTTTTGACGCGAAAAATGTTAGAACAACTAAAAATGGAATGGTCAACGGTAAAACATTTTTTTAATAGTATCAGCTTTTCACATTACTAATTGTAGAGAAAAAAATGTTAAATTATATTAACAAACTTATTACCATGTTCTTGTTACCTGTTTTAGGAAAATAACAGAGCAAAAACGAAATATGACTATAAACCTCCAGATAAACCGAACTTTCGTAGGTGAAAAAACTTGTTTTATATCAATACAATCTAATTACTTTAAATTGAATGAGATTTATAGAAGGATATTTATATTTGTATATCTTTCATTGAAAGATAAATTGATAATATCAAAATGATTTAAAATTAAAGACATTTTTTTTAATAATCTCTTCTTGTATTTACAAAACAATTCACACAGTTTTCATGAATAGTCCAAGTAAAAGAACCTATGTAACTAGGAATTGTACATTTCTCAGACTTTATTTAAAATTAATATTTATATGTTTTCATAAATTCGTATTTGTCATCCGGTCTTGTACGTTTCTGGCAAATTGACTGTATTCTCTGTTGATTTTTTGTAAGTATCGAAGGATCGTGAGACAGTTCAGGAAGATTTAACGACTTACATTGTAATGTGGGGGATAGAGAAATACATTTTGTACATCTTGCTGAATCGTTATTCAATATTAATGGGCACAATATGTGTCTCCATTTTATACCGTCTTTGTAGACAATTCTTACCGGATTGATTTTCTGGAATCCTTCGGTATTGTATATACCTAATTTGGAGAACAAAACATTTAATGTTTGTTGTAAGTATCAATGAGAAAATAAAAGAAAGAAGATGTATATATGTGTACATACCTTGGCAAACAGTTCTTTGATCAAAATCATCTATCAGTTCTTCTATATCTAGCAAACTTTGTACTTTTAAATGTTTCCCTTCTTTTAAAAGATTGTGGATAAATGGATTAATTTCTCTATTTACAGCGGTACAATGTAATATCATATCACTCTTTATGTACACCTGTTTTTCCGTGAACGGCATGCCACTTTTCGTCATGCCCATGTATAAATAAACTATCGTAGTTGTGGGGCCCTTTGAAGTTACCAAACAGGACCAACCACGTGGCAATAATACTTCCGTACACACTTCGAGCAAATCTTCAAACAACAGCTCATTTTCATGAATATCATCACACGCAACAAAATACGTATCTAACCGATTATAATATAAATTTTTAACTATTCGATTTTCTACTTGTACATCCTCCTTCGCCTTCAAATTATTATCTGCTGGCTTAGTTTTGATAGTCTCTTTCCTTATTATTTTAGGCCTAGACGCAGTTATCTCATTGTTCATCGAAAGATTACATTTTTTAGAGGAAGATTCCAAATTGTCTTGCTCTGTATCACAATAGGGATCTTTTTTAAACGTTTGAATCTGTTTGTCCCCTTTATCTTTAGATTTTGTATCTTCTATAGAGTTTCTATTAGAAATAGTACTATGGTCCGTTGTATCTGTTTTGTTATTCTTGCATCCTTCATTTATATTTTGCTTGCAAGATTCTTTATCGTTCAATTCTTCGGGGGACGAATTCGAATTGTCTTCTAACAGATCCATTTTAACAGAGGTTCTAATCAGAGAGTAATCAGAATCATTAAAATTGTGAGGGCATGGACGGCGTAAAGGTGAAACATCGTAATTTTTGTTATTAATTGTTTGCATTCGTTCTTCCCTTCTAGGTATAAGGAAGTCCCTGTGTTTTACTTTTATATATTGTGGTGGGTCTAGTTTCTCTGACAAATAATTATCTCTGCACACAACGAGATCGTCAGAAACTTCTTGAGCTGGTGCATTTTCATCATAACGATACTGACAATCAGGTACTGCCCCTGGTCTTAATCTACATTTCTTATATTTAATCTATAAAAGAACAGAAACAGGATGAAGCAAACGTTATTCTGTAAACGAACGTTAAGTAGAAGATGGTTACAACTTACTGTTATAACATGCGGCGGTACACCGCTAACCCAATGCGTAATAATATCGTCTTTATGAAAGTGTTTGCTGCAAACGAAGGTGTCATCGGTGACACTATAATTCTCAATACTAATAGCATCTTGCCATTTTTTACGCGTTTCTGGATCTTTCGGAGCTGAGAAGAAACTATAAGTGTTTCTATAGTTGGTTTCCTTGCAAAGTACACACTTTCGCGTCATAATTATGCTATAAAACGTATTTTTATGATGTTTTGCTTGAAACGTTTAAAATAAAGTTATTACATTTTGCATCGACTTTGGTCGTTTTACAGTATGCGTTATTACAACCGTATATACAACTACTAACAGTTGTATGACGGCAAAACAAAATCGTCAAACTATGTATAGGTTATATTATTTTTCTATTCAAGTACAGTCGGGGAACGAAATGTACTCACTTAAAAATTTCTGTCGGCGTTACTTATTGATAATTTCATCGATCTTTTTGTTTGGTTGTTTAATAACGTACGTTCAACATGTTTGAACAACAATCGTTCTGTATTGTTTTGAAACAACTATCCTATCTTTGCTTCACTGTATCTTTTAGTAAAAAGTATCAATGATTGCAGGCAATTTCGCGATGAATCGGGCAAATTTTCTAGACCAAGGCATTTTAAATAAAAGGTATTAAACATTCAACGAATTAAAATGTTAGAGACCCCTTATTTATTTTGATGTTATACTTTTACAAGATTTCCATCGCTCTCTGTTGACGGAAAATGATACTATGTAATTCAAACGCGTAACCATACGATTCATTTACCTATGCCACAGACGTCATATGTATAAAATGCATAGATCTATCACTTTATGGACTCGTGTGACCATCACACAGGGAGAGTAGAATAAGATCAATCATGCGATGTATCATCTTGATTTGAGAATTATACAGTAACTATACACGCGGGCTGTTCTAAATTAGAAAGATAATGTTCCTTGAATCAAGAGTTTTAATTTAAAGGGTCGTTGATTAAAATCGGCCGGGTGGAAGGCGAGATAATTGAATTTGTTTAAAGTTAAATTTTAAACAAATGCCATGATTTCGATTTGCAGGCCAGTTAGATCAATGATCAAAGGGCATGCCAATAGATGGACCATTTCCAATCGTTGTTAAAAGGGTTCCATGCGCGATTGATTTGTTATAAATAATTCAAATAATAATTACGTGAAACTGGATAAAGTTACAACAACGAGATAATTACAGGCGAGTAGCTTATCCCTTTACCTTTCATTTGACACCTCATAGATTATAAACCTATCATCGGGAGCGAAGATATAAAATTTATAATAGCATTGCTTTTTATAAGGTGTAGGTAACGTTGTGGGTGACCAGGAAATGGTACTGGGGCTCTACAACCGCCTCCGTTAAATAAATTTGTACGTGGCGCCATCTCGCGTTTGCGGCCTTTTTAGTAGCTTGCTGCACCTTCAAAACCGACTTACTGAATTACATCGTTAATTTAAACAATTGCGTTTTTCGCGGCTTCTAGTGCGTATTTTTTAACCGGACTGGTCTTAAATTAAAACTACGAACCATAGCTATCCTTTCCAACACTTTCAACAATATGGCATTTGCGATGTAAAAGTTATTAACAATTGAAAAATCGGAAAAAATGCACTCCGGGTCATTGTAATTATCTCGACTCTTGGTGGTTGTTTTTAAATCTATGAGGTCATCAATAAAAAGGAAGGGTATAAGCTACGTGTAGGCACACATTCATTAGTCTACCAGCTCTCGAAATCGAGATAATTAAAACGACCCGGTGTGAATTTTTGCCGATTTTTCAATCGTTAATAACTTCTAAATCGCAAATGCTATATTGCTGAAACTGTTGGAGAGGATAGCTATGGTTCGTAGCTCTCATTTAGGACCATTCCGGTCAAGAAATACCTACTAGAAGCTAAGAAAAATGCAATTGTTTATATAAACGATGTAATCCAGAAATTCGTGTTTGAAGGCGCGGCAAACTGCGAAAAAGGGCGCAAACGCGAGATGGCGCAACGAACATTTTCATGTAGCGGTTGGGGTTCTAGAGCCCCACTACCATTTCCAGGTCACCGACAACGTTACCGATAATTTTCAATATTTTTAAAAGTTAATCATTTATAAAACATTTTAATCTCGAAAAGTTGTGATTATTTTTTAATAATATGCATAGTCTTTCTATTCAATGATCGAAATGGTTCGCCTCACAAAATTGATTTTAAAAATTAGTTGGAGTAAATTTAAACGTTTAATTTATTATAACCATTACGCATATTCCTAATAGAATATCGTTAGAGAGTGACTATGTGTACAATGAAACTTCTGTACTAATAATATCCCACGTGCTGCATAAATACATATTGTTCACGTTTTTCAGAAGATATCGTATCCAGTAAAATATACCTACGGTCTTTGTTGCTTGTGGCGAAGCAAAGGGGAACAGGAAATACCATGATCATAATTTGAAATAAGCCAGCAGCAAGACAATTTTATTCACGTCTCTACATGTGCGTTTTACATCTTTTCCAAAAATTTCAAGAATTACATTTGGAAATGCGTAATACACTCTTCTTATAAAAATCCAAATCTTACAGACAACTTACTACTACCTTTCATAATAGTAATTTAATTATAATTTAATGTTTGCTTTTTTACCTTTTTACTAACTCTCTATTACCATTTCGAAGTTGTTTTCCAAGTACGGGACTCGCCTGGCACTCTTCGAGAAATTACTGTAGTAGCCTTTAAGTGACGATTCAGTTTCATTTGCAATTTCTTTGCATGAAAATTGAGGCACGCCTTTTTATATTCGTTTTTGCCAAGAGCAAGAAACGGGAACAACGACGAAGTAAAATCTTTGATGATTGGAGAACAGTGGTTTCCGCTTCGTTTTAATGATCGCTAATGCAATATTCCTCGCGATACACCGACCACTTATGAAATTGTAAGGCATCACGTTGAGTTTCACGCCAGGATGCCCATTTTTCTCAGTTACTTTTTAGCAGTTTCCTAAGCAATTGTCGCTTCGGCTGACCGAAAGATTTTCTAAGAACGTCCATAACAGTAAAGTGAAAAGAATCTCTCCCCAGCGAATCAAAAAGCAAGAAAGCGTTGAAAAAGAACGAGAGTTAATGCGACCGCTCATAAATGAGCTTCGACATTGAAAGTGAGTGCACGAAAATTGCATAACGTCATTGGGAATAGTCAAACCAATTGATTGAATTTAATTATCTCTGCCGATGAGTTTTCGCGCCAGATTTTCTTTGTAATCGACTGCCTTACCTTCTTGATATACTGTATCTTTTCTTCATAATCCTCTTTTTACTTTCAATTACGCAGCAAGTTTTATTATACGATTTGGTAATACGTTATAATCTTCTTTGGATTACTAATTTACAATAATTCATAATTTATTCCTTTTCTATTTGAATCATTCTGGATATCACAAGATCTTACAAGAATTGCAATTTATTAATATTCGCAAATATATTATAAATTAAAAATTGTAATAAAGGTTACCACGATATTTTCCAGTAATATTCATACAAATTGATGAAAATACATATATGTTTATTTAGCCTGGCCCGATTTTCAAAAATCTAAGTTCTTTGTACTTCTTCTCCCAAGGAAATGTGTTTTTAGCGGATCGTTTGAACTATTTCACAGAGGTTCCTCTAGAAAGCACGAATTGTTTAAGTCAGGCAAATTGTTGCTGTACATGAAACGTAGGCAAATCTTTTGCCACACCTGGAAGCGTTTCACCTTTTTATATTTCGGTTGATAACGTTGTTGGTGAAAGTATGCAATTGATTCGACGATAACGTAGCGTTAGAATCCTCTGACCTAATACGCTTGCTTTGAATTCAGGGTAAAATGACTGGAGCCTTGATACGCCTAGTAAAATTACGCTAGGATACACTTGGTTTCACAGGCGGTCTACTTTTGTCAGCGGTAACTAGATATAAATTAAAACTTTTCCGGGGAAGTAACCACGTGTTGAGAAAATTTCGGTGGGGTCAAATATTTTTTTAACCGATCTCTTTTATAATTTCCAATGACGGAACAAGTGTATCAAAGAATTATTTACGGCGTAGTCATTGTTTTCAGTTGTATGTATTCCTCTATTATTAGGTACATTGTGCAGAATTTTATTAATATTCAATAATTAATAAAATCTATGTTACGTATCTGTTACGTTAAAAATGAAATGAAATACACGTTTTCTAAATATATACATATTTGAAATATAATACCTGAAATTGGATTTCTTTATGAATATATATGTATAAGGTACCTATATATTTTTAGCTGTCATGTTAAAAATAAATAATTTCTTCAGTTGCAATGAAGTCCATACCATCAAACATAAAAATTGTCTAAAAATTAAGTATTAATTTAACTTCACTCCATTATATAATTAAAGCTATATTTATATAAATAAAGCTATTAAACCTACAAGCGTGGATCACATTATCGTCCGTGCATCTGTAAAAAGCAGATTGCCATAGACGTTTCTGCAAATTGCAACGAGATTGAATAATATCAAAGACGAACGCAAGGAAACCAAAAGACAGCTGAAATTGTTCTGCAATGATTACTGATCTCTGTGCGCGTTCTTGCATTTCGACGAATGTCGAAATAAATAAGCGTATTTATCCGGACGGCAAAGTGGCCGGCTTTGTTCACTGACAAACGACGAACCCCTTCACGTTGAGCAACCTTAAAGCGGACAGATTGCGTGCCAACTAATCGACCTGTGTTTTCCTCTGATTCGCATTCTTCACAGGCTTTCTCACGATCCTCGTTCGTGTCTGTGAGCCCTTAACGGCCGTTTCATTGCACGGGCACAGATAGCCATAAGACCATTTCGAACTTAACAAAGAGGAATGAATTTCCTAGATAGAGAAACTGTCAAACTTCGTGCCACGATCAAACTCACTTTATTAGCGAAAGTTGTGTCATTCGTAGCTGGATACAATTCGCAGCTGCAATTCCGCGCGACAAGTTCGCGTATCAGAGACATAACTGTTCGACCCGTAAAGGATTTGCCACAAAGTTTCTTTTCATAGCACAGGATCCGTCGATTATACTAAATTAGGTAAACAGAGATGCGATTTTATTCAGTTCGTTAAGTAAAATCCTTGCAGCAAGAAGAAATCAAAGTTTCCCACTGTCGAAACAGTTGAATCATTTTGTCCTTTTTAGAAAAATAAAATTGAAGGATACAGCGAAATGTATGATATTATAATATTGCACGACACAGTGAATGCAATTTCTATTTTCCGTATCGTTCACGTGAAGCTTTATACGTGGTCAACTTCGTTTGATGTCGGCGACTCCGTTATTTTCACCAATTCGAAGATATGTATTGTAAGAAAATTCAGGAACGATCCCGTATAGATAATTAACACCAGCAAAAATTGATCTACGTTATCCGTTTCTTTTAATGCCACGAATCTTACGACTGTCGCGCAACGTTTCTCAACGCCTTGTTAAGCAATTTCATACGAATCGATGGTCACGCTTGGCCAAGCAATTGCAGACCGTTTTCGCGGATTCCTCGGTTCCAGGAGGGCTGTCGTAATCCCGGAAACGATGTCTGCGGCACCAGAGACGAATGATACTTAACGTGGGTGAAACTACTCGCAATGTTCATTCCTCCACTGGCTATTGTTCTATTGGACGCTTATCGGTTGTGCACAAGTGCGATCTGGCAATTTCCTGCGGTTGGACCTGGCGTCACGGTTGCTTTGTCTTCGCCGTGCGGGAGGATCGAATCTGAAATCGTTCTGGCTCGGGGCGTTCTTACATTGAAAAGAGGATTTCACGGTAATTGTTCGGCTTGATCGTTAAAACAGCGTCAGGCGTGAATGAAACGAACGAGGGTAAACAGAAAAGTCGCGATGGACAGAAGACACCTGTTATTTTTCGAAACGCAAGGGTTCACGATATTTCCTGAACAAACGTGACAACTTTTTAATCGAAACGTGTTTCATTTCAACCACGCAATGATTCATTGTTCGCATTATTATTTATTATTTAAAGTCTAATCAAAATTTCGTTCGATGCTTCGTTGGGATAAATAAGTATTTCAAACCAATATTTCCGATTGACTAATTCATCTATTACATCGTTAAATTGTTAAGGGGGACTTGTAATTGCGATATGACAAGAATTACTCGCTTGCAGAGGATTTTGGCGTGCGATAATTTTAAAAGATTGCCGCTTGATCGATAAACTGCAGGTATATTAAATGTCCTAAGAAAAATTCGTATACTTTAAACGTTTTCTTTTTATTCCACGTTCGTCTTCCTGGATAATACGGTACTGTATAATTCCCACCCTAAATTGTTTCATGGTTAAACGGGCATGTCGACAAATCTGTACAAGGATTAGTACGACATTTTTTGTTAATATGTCAAAGTACTATACGACGTATTATATTAAACATCTGTTGCACACGGCAGGTACCGCTAGATTCAACGTACCACATCCACTAGCTGTAACTACCAGCAAGCTGGATTCTTCTATTTTGCGATTACAAACTATGTACGTCGGCCAGTCGGTCAATCGGTGAATTTGCTGCTCCCGATACTTAACCGGCGGGTCATGACCGATATTTAAAGCTCTGGGTGAAAATTGTTCCATCGTTGACTAAAATTTTTCGGTTCACCCCGATTGCTTAACAATGTGCATGCACGTAGATTCACGATCGAAATGTTATTCAACGGAAGGAGTAATGTTTTCACGCGAAGAGCAGATAATATTTGACGGTGTTATAAATATTCTGGACACGGTCGTTTTTTATACTTGTCCTTTACCCTTTGAGCGTAACCAGAGAAAGATTTGGTCTACTTAGAAATTAGATCGTATCTGCAATGGGACTTTATTTTACAGATACACAGTGTTCGTTATTTGCCTTCCGTTGTAAAGCACTTGTAAACGTGTATATTAGTGGAGAAGTTAGAAATTTAACAGCAGTTAACGGTTAAATATCGAGGAACTTAAGATAATAATTGTTTACAGTTGTTAGATCTCCTCATAATTAATACAAATATTCACGCCCTTTTCAAAAGGGTTAAACAAAGATATCTAGTAATAACAACCAAATTCTTTCCTATCTCTAGTTTCTTCCTCAATATCTCTTAAACGCAATTACATACCCTTGATGAAATTCTCCCCAAAATTTCATCGAATATTAGTAGCGAGGCGTTGAAAAATAAAAAATGATTGCACAGACGCTAGAATCGCACGATCTTCATTCGCATAAGAAGACGATAAGGCATTCAAACGGTGATAGGAGGAGGTGGAACAAAAGGTGAGCACGTCTCCTTCGCTTCAAGGAAGTCGTCGAAAGTGTAACAGTAGGTTTCTCATAGCACAACTAAGCGCCCCGTGTGTATTTTCTCCTGGACGAGGCGGATTAGTCGAGGCGTCGTACCTCGAGTGTCTGCCTCGAACGAAAAGTCTCCGGGTCACAGAGTTCAGCAGAACAATGAATCGGAGGTAGTTCAAATGTGCAGTGACGAACGAATAAATAGATAACAAGGATTGTAAAAGAAACTCGTGGACCAAGGATTGATAAGACTGGTCGGTACTTAATTCGTTGTCCTTTCGTTAGAAAAACAGAGATTCCGATTGTGACTGTGGAGAACGACGGTTGTGTGCGGTACCAGGTGTAAACAAATTATCTTGGAAGCAAAGTGACTGCAACGCTGGCTTGTTTTATAGACGGTGATATTCAAAAGGTTTTTAACATTCTGCGAATATCTATAGTTGAATTTATCTGCTGACAATTTTTGTTCTCTTTTTCATCGACAGTGTAGATTTCTAACGTGAAAAGTCGTGAAAAGATTTTTAATCATTCGATTTCCTCTTTTGCAGTTTGGAAGCTCGAACAATTGACATTCCATCGAATTTCCGTGAGAGAAGAGAACATCGAAGTGGAAGAAGAATATATATTACTGCGAGATAACAATTGATTAAGTTGATTTACCGCGATGAATAAATATATGTAGATATTTAAACGAGTTTTCCGCCTGGTTTGACTATGTGTAACGCATAATGCGTTTCAGCGCGGGACGCTGGAAATTGTTAGTAGGAAAATTTGGGAATTGTAGCATGTTGGATGAGGTCAGAAGGATTCGTAGCTGACATTCGATGTTCGTTTTCGTCCTTTGTGAAAACGTGTACAACTCGATGAATCGTAAAAGGGTGGACGTTGCGTTGTTTCCTCGTGGCTCGAATTCGCCGCAGATGACACACCGTTCTGGGATCTTCTTCATCTACCTGTCGATTGTGATACTCGTAATGCTACCTTGTTACGAAAGCCGTGGTACGTAAATATATTATGCACTATCGAAAATATATATCCAATGAATTAAACTGTAGTTATTGGACAAAGTAAGTTACAAATGTTAGGAAACATTATTCGAGGATCAGAATTTTTTTTAATAGAAGTATCATGATTCAGTGCCAGGATATTGTTGTTAACATTTTTGCAGAAATTTGAAAATCTATTTGACTGTGCTGCGATCAATTGGCAAAGAGATAGAAATGTATCTTGAGTATATGAATAGATGAAAATGAAATTGGATATAATTATTCGTGAGCTACCGAATAATATTGTTATTTAAATTAGTTGCAATTCGGATGGTTGACGAATGAATTTCTCAGTGTCATAATTGAACTATGCATCGTAAATGGAAGTGTGCCTCGTTGTTAGAGATTGTGGTGCAGCGAGCGTGAAACGAAAGAGCTGAGAAAGAACGGATTGCAGGAACGAAAAGAACTGTGCATTTTCAAGCGCACTTAGATCCGCAACTGGATCGTGGAAGAGCGAATTATTCGCAACAGAAATTTCAATAATAATAATGAAAGGATAGGCGAATATTTTTAAACACGAAACTAATTTTTGCGACTCGCAAGAATATCCAGTTGAACTTTATACAGAGAAATAATTTTTGAAAATAGGGGGTACTTAACATTTCTTCACGCTAGAGCTGGTTTAATATTTTTGCTTACATAAGTATTTTAATTTCCCAAATCATTATAATACGATTAATATAAAATATCCAATATGCGCACCACGTTTCTTTATATTGTTAAACGTTTGTTATTCCAGCCAGGAATACGCCAAGTACTCAGAAATTAAGTAGCAGTAGTCAAACGTATAAGTTACATAAAGCTATGCCTTTATCCAATTACATAGAAGATGATTGGGAAAAATCGATATCAATAAAAGAACACAAGGAAAATGTTTCAATACCCGAATCTCCAGCTGTTAATTATGCATACAACGAAACGGACGATAGCCAATTATTGTAAGCATATCTTCCTCCGCGCCATTACTTTAATAAAATTATAATCATTTACTAACTTACAGGCTTCTTTAGTATATATGTATCAATTTTAATTATAGAAATTCTTTGTTCTATAAGCAAAGTGACTTCGAATCGTTTAAAGAGTGTTCATTGTTTTAGAATACATAATGAACAGAATGTACCGCACAAAAGGTTCAAAAGAGGAGTAATACATTTATATAATATGCTAGTATGCGCCACCGGATGCAACCCTTTAGCTTACAAGGGATACGGTTGCTACTGCGGTTTCTTGGGTTCTGGATACGTAATAGATGGAATAGACAGGTAAAACGTGAATGCAATTTTCGCCTCGGGTATTTCATTGAACGTACTAATTAATTGACCAATATTTCCAGATGTTGTAAAATGCATGATTGGTGCTATGACGCCACAGAATGTGCAACGTTCTCCGAATACTTCGTACCATATTATTGGAGATGTTACCACGGCTCTAAACCAGTATGCGGTGAGATTTGTGAAATGGTTTGCATAATAAATTTCTTACCGAGCTGTATTTATATAAAACTTGTATTTTCCTATTTACAACAGCTGTTGAACATGGCGACTGGGGAGGGTCTGGGTCCTGTGCCCAGCGATTATGCGAATGCGATCGTTCATTCGCAGAATGTTTAAAACGTTACCCTTGCCCAACGACCAAAGCCGTATGTACATCTTCACCATGGAGATTGGTACAAAATCTATTCATGATTATGTAATGCCTGGCCTGGAATTCTAGAGTGTAAATAATGATACCGAAGGGTAATTTATGATTTGATGACGTTTACGCTCATATACCAAAGATAAAAAGGGTGTACTAGAATAAGTATTTTAATACCTACATACTACGATAAAGGTACAAATTTTTGTGTATAATAATGCAAACCAATAAGACACTATAAATTGTAATAAAGTCTTCCTTTATTTGATTGCATTACTAAAGGAATAGGTAGTAATTAAAATGTAAAAAAAAAACAATATAGATAAAACAGTGTCGATAAATTCTTTACACGTCATATAATACTACTCTCATATCGTCCCGTTTTGTAATTAAATCTTATTTACAGTAAATATATTCCATTTCCCATTTTTTGTCAATCGTTTACAAAATATTTACACCACCGGTTAAGTGTACAACTCTGTTTTTATACTTCTTCGAAATATCTGTTTCGATCTATGAACAGAAGAAATAATTAGAGACGAATACATTATACATATACTAAGATACGAAATTTATTCAAATTTATTTCGCATACCTCCATTTGTAATTCTTTTGTCCTGTGTATGAGGAGTTGCAGTAACGGTCGGACAGTATTCGTCTCTTTCGCCGCATTTTCGGCTTTTTCTTTCATAGTATTTTGGAGAGCAATCATTTTGTCAACTAGACTCAATTTTTGCTTCAATGACGAAGTTAAAACATCCACATACCTGTGAAAAATACGTAAACGTAATTTCTTTTAGATAACATACATATGACGATTATTTATTTCCGAAATAGTTACCTCGCAGAATGCTTAATGTTATGTAAATGCTGAACTTTCGTGTCCAAAATTTCAGATAAAACAACCTGTATATTATCTAACATATTTTGTGTACTTTCTGCTGTGGAATTTTGTAAAATAGAAGACGAATCCTGTAATTGACTGAAGCTCAAGAAATTAACACTATCATGCCCTTTAAGCTCGTACAAACGTAATTTAAGAAATGCTTCCAGCTATAAGAAAATAAAGACAGCTTTACAAGAGAACTTTAGAGGATAGAAAATGCATACGTTTAAAATATAAGGATATATTTGTACCTCGAATAATTGATTAATAAAGTCACTTCTAGTAGTTGGATTATCAAGAATTGTATATGCCTCTTTACCGGTGGCAGTTCCACCCTCATGACCAGCTGCTTCTACAACTATACCAGATTCCTCCAGAGAAACATTATAATCGACTTCTCCAGGTGCAACCTCTTCTATATTTCCATCGCCCCAATCAATTTCACCTTCAGCGTCTAAATTAACATCGTCACCGAAATCTATGCCGTCGTTTATATCGATGTTTCCAAAATCGATCCCCTAAACAAATTGCCAATCTATTAAAACGACCTCTTTTAAGCAGGAATATGTAAAATATCAGGTACTATATTACATACACCATTATCGATATCTTCAACTTTCTTTTTTTCCAAATCATCAGCATCTAAGCTTATATTTAATGGTGGTTCATTGACCGACAGTGGTGCTTCGCCGTAAATCCATTCATAAGTAGTAGTATTTCCTTTATCTAATTAATTTACAATCTTTAATACGATATATAAAATTTCAATAGATATGCTGGCTTTAATATTTAACATACCAATTACATATTTTACCATAGGGACACAACCACCGTCGTGCTGTCTACCAAGAGTGTAATTAACGAAAGTGCTATAGAATTCTACAGCTTTGTCTAAGAATTTCGTTTTTTTGCTAATTTTCTCGTAAATATCTGGTAGCTCTTTCACTTTCTCTGCTAATTCCTGTTTAATTTGTTCCCCAGAAATGCCTAACTGTTTACAGAGTGTATTAAACTCCGATCTGGCTGCATTCTCTGACTTTTTATAGTCCGCTTCCTTTTTCTCGTAGTCCTGTTAAAAAGATATTACTTTACTCGTAAAAATATGCGCGATAAATAGTGCGTTTAACGATGCCACTTACAGTTTGCAATTGTTCCAATTTTTGAATCTGTTTCTTAGTACTTGGAATTTCGTAATTTACATTTCTTATGAGCATTTGAGCAACTTCTGCAAGATATAGATTGTCTTTCTCGTACAAACGTATTATTTCTTGCCAATCTTTCATTCGTTGCGATCCGTACCTACCAAATACATTTTTTGTGTCAGCCTCTGTCTCCTTCAAAATTTCGATGATTTTTAGGCAATGAAAGTAATTTATATCTGAAAGAAAATGAGTAAATAACGTGTACACAATTAAATCGTGAATGCAGTAAACTGTGAAACATTTAATTCAACGTACATGAACCTGATAATTGCTTTGCAATACCCTCGTGAACAGGCATATCTTGAATAGCGTTGTTAATTTTTTCGCGAATAACTAAAATTTTCACATGCCAGTCTTTATTGCAATGCCGCCTGTTAACTAACCATTCTAATAATTTTCCTGTGTTAATATCGATAGGAATATTTTGTTCCTAAAAACAATAGAAACATTAATTAAAATTTAGTTCGTATCGTAAGTATGTACAAGATAATACAATTTTAAAATATACATTCATATCTGAAAGAAACATCGACCATCAGTTGTCTATTGTTAATTAAAAATTTCAGGTATAATAATTATTTCAAGAAATCTACTTAAATTACTTTTGAATTCGTATTAAACAAATGCAACAATTAAAGAAATATATAACGCAATTGCAAATTTCATTGCACTTCCATAAAATAGGGTCAACAAAGTAATAATATATATAAAAATTACCTCCATATTTGTATAATTTTAATACAATTTTATTTAAACTCGTTTACGTCTTGTTTTTTATAGGTTATAACAGCTGTTGCTCCTTACTTATGTCGTTCCAGCATGTTAAGGTGAGGATAACAAAACGGCTGATTTACCGGCTGTCTTAATGACACAAATGACGTATATCCGTAAAAACGATATTTAAATCTATGTATTACTGTCATAAAAATGTACACGCCACGTACTCAAATTGATGCATACTGTCAATACCAGCGTTCCTAATTATCATTAATGCTAAATAATACCCTTGCCAAAAACGGTTTAAAACAATTACGTATAAAAATATATACATAGTAGCACTTGACTAATATTATTTAATTACTAAATTCTAAATTACTAAAACAGAAATGTAACTTTCTATTAACGTCGATTAATTATATTATAGTAACGTTATATCGCAAAAAAGGAAAGAAAACTTAATGTGTTAAAAATAACATTGGTATATATTTGTAAGACATAACATAATTATATGCGCATTTATTTATATTTATTGGTACACATTTACAGTAAGAAAAATTTGTCTCCATAACAATGGCTATTCCATTTCCAGCGCCAATGTATGGATATAACAGAAGACTTTATCAATAGATGTAGTCCAATCGTATTCACATACTGTATTGTAGCTTGAACTAAAAGAGGTACTAATATTAAAACGCCCCTAGCTTTTGCATAACTTAATTGTATTCAAATAATACACACGCGCATACACAACATTTTCATACTCGAGGGAAAGGCAATATCTTTTTTTTTGCTAATATATTCCCGCCCGTCTGGACCCCTATTTCCCACGTTTAATTGAGCATGAAGGTAACGTAACAAAACAAACTGGCCAAGATATTACGTGGCACCATGGATTGACGAAATTTGCGAAACGTTAAATACAATGATGTTGTTTCACGTCTGTAAGACGTAGCAATTATTTTATTGCGAACAAAGGAAGTATTGTTATTCGCGGATACCCTAGTAAATGTATTAATGCTTCCTCTCTGTGAAAAAGGTCCTTAATATATACACTTGTCCCACAGATATGAGTAAGATTGTAATTGTTTCCATTATGGACCATAATAGCACACGTGTATTTAAATCTTCCGCACGCTTGCGCCCTTGCGCTTCTCTTAATCGATGGTGGGTTTGGTAATCTAGAATGCTGTTCAAATTTTTGTGCACCTCTTGCGCATAAGATTCCATCTAATAACAAATATTTACACGATATGTAAATTAACAAACTTGAATATACGTGGTATGTTGTACAAATTGTATATAAGTTAACTTATAATACCTGAGTTAAAGCGGTCACATGTTGGCCATACGCAATAAGTGGTATCTGTTCGCCCACTCTAAATTCCATATAAACAAGCTTGTGCGAAAATGTTGAGAACTCATTACTGAAGCAGGCTTTATACGTTCCTGTCATAGACGCAGTGAATTGATGCGAATCGAATTGCGTTTTTATCTGCTTGTAAATGATCTCTTTATTCGGTGCCTCTAACGTAACATCCACATCGTATTGTCCACCCGTCACAACCTGAAACAAAATTTGCTTGGTGCAGAGTCGCTGGAAAGTAGTGGTAATCTTCATAGATATACTCGAGTTACAATTGGTTGCTGGTTTTTAATAACCATGTGATACAAAAATCACAAACGTGGCCGGATTCTGTTGCTTCATAACCAATGAAATAGGTTAGAAACTTCGTTTTATAACAGCCCTTTCATATAGGAAGTATCGCAAATGAGAAGAAATTAATAAAATACGATTATATTAACCTGAAATTCGAACATTGCCGTTTCATTTTTCTGGATGTCTTCATAGAAACATTGTTTTGCATTGTCGGGCAGTTCGAAGCTTAACTCGACACCGCCAGTACGTGATATCGTACCGAATAACGAGACACACAGCAGAAAGATTGACCAGTAGTCCATTCTTCGTTGAACGTTTTATCTTCAGAAATCTATTTACTATCCTAGAAACATTTAATTTCGATGAAATTAATAAACCCACGATACTTTAATTAGTCGATGAAAGTTGCGGGTTGCGGGCAATATTTTAACTAAACAAGCTATATTAACGTGGCCGGATATTTCTTGCATAAATACGACAGTAGCGACGCTGAAACGGAAGTGTCTAGAGTTACGTCCGATTTTCAAAGATTTACGCAGAATTTTGTTATTTAAAAAATAGTATTTTTTGGAAGTTCAAATTGAATATACAAACTGGCGCGCGAAAATATAGTCGAGAGCAAGAAGTTTATTTAAAAATGTACCATTTCCCTTAAGTATTAACGTATGATAATGAAAACTGCGGGAAAGGTTTGATCGTATTTATTAAATAAAAATACGATAGCAGTTAAAAATATAGTATAAGGGAAGAACAGTTTACTTTTCATTATTTCATCTTAAATTTTTCAATTTGGCCTGGCATATTTATATTTGAGATAGAATAATGACTTAATGTTGAAATTGTAGCTTTAGTATTCGCGTGGTTGATCTAATACATTTAAACATCGATGACAACTGAAAACTATAAATATATGAGTTTTGTCACGTTTTGTACACCGTATTAATAAATACACGTGCTTGCGAGGTAGAAGAATATTAAATAGTTTCCTCTGCGTTTGTCACACGGCCCTAAAACGCGGAAGTTGTTTTAAATTGTCTGTTTTTCAATGCTTCTGCCGCTGGAATATGAGCGTGCTGTTTAAGTAATAATAAATGATAATGCATAATGTTGAAATATATTTTGAACATTGCAATATCGCAATTATGAATCCTCATTGTTTAGGAACAAAAAATTCAGATATACATATTATCAATTTGCTCCGCAGAATTTTTATTATTAATACAAATAAGTGGTTACTTTTATTCTTTGAAATCAAAATTTGAATTTTCGCAAATCTACTACATCCACAATTCAATATTATGTTCAATGACATCATTTTTTCTTTTCAGACATTTGGTAATACTTATTTTACAATGATTTAAATTTATTGTATAATATCCCTTCGTACCACCTCCTCTGCTATCACGTTGCAAAGCTTGAATACTGCAAGCAAATATGTGTACGTGTACAACAGTGTTTGCGTGTGGCGCCCTAAGGCCCCGCCTACTATTCTAACAGAGTCTCCTGGTCTGTCATGTCACTTATTCATGGAAATACGTTGCAGAACAGGTCACGTGTACCGAAGGGCAAGTAGGGTGCCCAAAAAGGGAGGGAGTGCAATATAAAGATCCTTTTCATTGCAAAAGAAAGCTAACCGTGGCAAAGCACGCGAAATTATACTTCATCCCAAAAATCCTATTCTATGGGCGTTGTATAAAATAAGATTACAAACATTGCTCCAAAAAAGGATAATAGCGTAGGATATTGAATATCTTTAAGTTAGTTTGTATCCGTATTGAAATATTTTTTCAGACATTAATTAGTTTCTTTTATATGCTGTGTTTGAAATTAGTTCGATCTTATGGATTCGTGTGATGCAATGCTGTGCACATATACACGTATTATCGTATAATCTATGTACACGGCTTGCTGGCATGGCAATAACCATCGTGAATTTTTTTGATAACTGCATAGCATGCCTGAATGATCCTTAACAATATCTACGAGCGGTTCTAAATTTAACGTGATACTATATGAAGTAGAAAATCGATATAAGTTTCGTCCGAAGTAATATCTGAAGATATTTCTTTGAACAAAGTATTCAAAGTATTTTTGTGCTATATATTTGGGTGTTTAATGATTTTCATAAATTTGTAAATTACATTTCTATGTATTATTAGAAATTGGAGAATATTTCGGAGAGAGAAATAAACATTATGCTAATATGGAAATGATGGCATTTGAAATTTGAAATAAGTAATATCGATATGTATTGATATTTCGATAAAAGGATATTTCTAATCCAAATTGAACGATCTATATTCTCTATCGATACTTTACTATCGACCATACGTATGTGACTACGAGTAGCCATTATTGTATCTTTGTATAGTTATTACGTGTTTAATTGTGTTGTAAGCTTTTAATAGTAATAGTATTTAATTATAATACTGCGAAGATATATTCTCCACAGAAAGACTTAGAGCACCTGCTTCGCATCGTACATATGTACACGGTACGTGAATATCTAATGACTACGTTTCTTTGAGACTGTTGTACGTATACACTGTACATATACACTATTCGTCAAAAGTTTCATATATACGAAGAACAATTAGATTAAAGTTGTACTCCGAAAAATAGGAACGCGAAGGCAAATAATAAATCTTAATAGAAACCGCGTCCACCCTCTCAGGTAACCCGATTTTCATGTCGCTTATAATTATTTCTAAACAAATGATATTTACAATTGCAAGCATTAGAATATGTTGCCTTAAATTCATCCAAAAACAAAAAATTACAAATAAAAAGACCAGAAAAAGATTCGTGCTCGTGCAAACGGAAAATTGCAACTACATTTAAAATATCTTATCTGAAATGATTTCTAAACAACTTCACAATAAAACGTGCTGCGCTTTTTCATTCTATTTTACATTAATATTTACATATTTAAAATAATAGTAATATTGGATGTTATAGGTGCGGGCAATTTCCCTTTTTTATGATCACGTGTGCTCAACTTTTGAGCGGTAGTGTATGTATATACACGTGTATTCGTGTATACACGAAGAGTCAGGTTCGAAATACGAACAACACGAGGGGTTTCTCCACCACGATTAACTTCATCGGAGTGGGGGACCAAGCACACGATCGCATCAAGCTCGCACCATGAGTTTTCGAACGACAACGGTAGGAGGCAGGTCTCCTTCTCTGTATACACAATTCTTCTCTTTTGCCACTGTTATTTTTTCCTATGAATTCTCTATTCGTGCGGTTGGATGAAATTCGTGCGTAAAGAATTCGTGTCTCCGTCGTGTGCAATCTCTAAACAGTAATGTGAGTGAAAGAAAGAACACTTTCTATCGGTGTCCAATGTATAGAAGATGATGTGGTGTGACGTAGGTCGGTGACTTGAAAAATCTACAGGATAACTGTCCATAAAGTGAGTCACTTAATGATATAATTACGTTTATTTAGATTAATTGAAAAGATAGTCCTATTTGCCTTAGCAAATATTTGTGTAATACTAACATAAGTTCACGGTAAAGCGATTTAAAATTGTAACTGTACTCATTTAATAGGTTTTAATTATATGCTCGTATACATATAGTATCAATTTTGTCAACAGTAATATAATAGTATAGTTATAGTGTATACTCGATTGCGCTGGGGTACGAAATAATCTGATTATTATGACTGTTTAAATTAGTGACGTTTGTTAATGATTTCGTTTGTATTAGGCGGGTTTTCCAATAGTTCACAATGTTAGGAATTTTCGTAATGGTCAGCAACGTTTTATAGTTGAATTCATTTAAACCCCATACCTTTGTATAGGTCAAAGAAGTATATTGGAGTTAGTGGTACTTTTAGCTAATTGTAAGTGTTATTATAGTATCCTTCTGACCTTCGAAATTCGTGCACTGTCGTTATCCGCATTCGTATTCGTAGTGTGTAAATCGCCTTACCTGCTGAACATCGGCCTGAATGTGTTTATAAGCGAATAAACGAAGGACCTTAATTACATTGCGTGGAAAAGGCAAAAGCTGTCTGGCTGTACAATAATATTGCTAATTACGTATTCCGTTGTCTCGCAACAATTTTTTCATTATCCATTCGTAGACAAGTTATAAATAACAAAAATTGGAATTTACAATTGTTATATGTACTTATAATGGTATTATTTTAACAATCTTGCATTTATTTTGAATTTTATTCTATTGTTAGTGATAATTGAGTAATACATTTCTTTGTTCTTCTGATTGAAGAACAAAGTGTAGGGGGATATTTTATTATCCGTTTTTGATTTTTATTTAGTCAATCTGCTGGTGTATACATATACATACTATTTGCTAAAGAATTTCACTTTCGGTCGACATTGATATAGAAACCAGTGTTTCTTCTGTATCGGATGTAGTTTTTGAACAGTTAGAATGTTAAAACACACCGAAGAATATAAATCAAGAAATAAAAACGGAAATACAGGTGTATGTTATATATATGTTGGAGAAATTTTATAATTATTATAATGCACGATAGATGAATATTAATAATATAATATGGAAATTATTGAATCAGACATCATCTAAAGATTCTCAACATTTGCAAGCTCAGCATTAAGACAATTTTGAACAGAAACGAATTTCTGATAAATTTTACCTTTCCCGAATATTGATCTATACACAGTATAGTCAAATTACTGTTATGTATAATGTATTTAAAAATTTTAATCCACTAAATTGAACTCACTATCGCCAAGATCTTGATGATTCTAGAAAGGAAGGGGCACACTTTTTTTTCTTCACAACAGTTAGAAAAATAATGAGTTTCCTATTACTGTTAGATCTTCTTATATACCTCGTTTAACCATTTCTTTTTGTGGAAGGAGAAAAAAAATAGGTTTTTTACGATACAAAGATGTGAAACTATTTTAAAGATATTTGTCGATTTTTCAACCCCATTTAATTGACCATACTCATTAATTAAATTAATTAAAATTGACCATTTCTATTAGCTCGATTAACATTTTTTTTAATTGCATAATCCACCGTATTTTGCATTGCATTTCAGTTAACATATAGAGATGTAGTTCTTCTTTACGGTTTTCTCATCGATTCTTTTGATTAACCAACGAAAACGGTGGTGGGTTATGCGCGAGCCTAGGGTGCTGTAACGAAAGTTAAAAATATCCGAATATAGCAAATAAACGAAGCAAGGTTGACGGACGCGATGCTGAAATACCCGGCTGTATTAATAAATTTCTCGCGATGTTCTCCATATATATTTGGTATACACTCAACGCAATAATAACAGTGGCACGGTACTTGAACATGCAATTCCTCCATCTTACCAGGCATGTCGAATTATTGTAACAACAGATACAAATATCGCTGGATAACACTTAAATCTCAGCCAAATTTTTAACGTGCTTTGCTTTACTTAAGCCAATTTAAGATGCAAACTTTCCAGCAAACTACCAATTACAATAACTCTCATACCAATTATAATAAATCTCATAATATTATAACTCGTGTATATAAAACAATGGTTAATTATATAACCGAGAGGTATTCGTGAATAAGCAACACACGCTTTTTTGAAATAATTAACTTTAATCACGATATTCCATACCATCGTGCAGAACCGCGTATATGCAAAAGTCACGCTAAATTCCAAACTCAACAAGCTAAAAATCTGCAAGGCTGTACATACAACGAAACATTTATCCTTTGCAAAAAAAATGTTTTATATAAACTAGAAATACCGCTGCACCACCCAACAAATACCACGGTACCTTAAATACCTACTACCAAATCAAACATCCTTAAAAAAATTATTCGCACAATTTGATAAATCACAGTTCCGTGGATCCCCCTGAAATTTCAACCAACAGAGACATCATCCACGTTTAGAGGACGGAAAACGTCGGTGAATAAATTTCACGTAAGTCATAAAAGGGTGTAGTGTACACGCGGTGTCCGCACGGTTATATTCTTGGAATAGGATTTTGGCATAAGACCGTCATAGAACGTTGCAGTCGTCTGTCTACAGTGTACACACACACACACACACACACACCCACAGGACCGCCGCAAAATGCTACGGTGTGCACATACACGTTACAGGATCGATCTTACTTACTTACTGTCCGTCTGTGTTCCGATAAATTGTAGTTTTCACCGTCGCGACATTCGCGAATGGACAGGTCAACGGCCTGGCGCATAATTGAGGGAATCTCTCGGTTAATAATTAGCAGGCAATCCGCCAATGTAGATTGGAAGAAACGTGCCATTTGTAACGCTTCGCTGCCAGCTTTTATTCTGGCCAGACTAATTTAACGCGGTACACGACGCGCGTATATAGAACAACGTATGCATGCATATGTGTGTACAAGATTTTTCTGTGCGTTTTCTAATTACCATTCGCACAACTATGGTATTAGCCCGGTACCTCGTTGTTTGCGTTTAGCGCCGTTACCATTGACGCAGACGTGTTACCATTAATGTTACTGTATTCTGTGTTTTCCTGTTTTGTTTTTCGTGCAATTATGTATATTGCACTGGGTTCTGGTCAAGATAATTAGTGGTATCGATAGCAACAGGATATTTTGTTCGTGGGAAGCGAGGAGTGTGAGGCATCACGGGAATTACGTAATTGAAACAAATAAGTAACAAATTGTACCGATAATAATCAGTGCGGGCAGTAGATACAACTGTAAATGACTATACAAAAATTAGCATCGTTGAAATAAAAAGATATGACTTGAAAATAATTAAAATAAATCGAATGAAACTCGCTTTTTTAAGAAACCTCCGAAAAACAAAAACTATCAACTTTCTACAGATGTACGTAACATTTGGAAAGGCCCGTAACTGATAAAGGGGGCTTCAGCAAAAATATTCAATCAGATATTTAAAAACAAAGAAAAAAATGATGCAAAGCATCGGTGAAACTTGTTTTAATGCTGCCCCGATTTCAATACCATTATGCAGATACAGTGTGCACGCACGTAAAGGGCATTGCTATCGATTCTCGAAATGCCTCGTATACCTTGGCCAGAAAGAGAAACGTGCAATGCCCCGCTATTATTATCCACTGCAGACGGCGAGAATCAGGACTTTTTTACCCGTCCGTCCAACCGCGCTAGAAAAGCACCTGAGATCACCTTTCGTGAAGCACGTCCGTCTAACGTGTCTACCTGTTTCTTCTCACACCGTGGACTGGTTTCAGTTATGGACCGCGTAGCAATGCAGACGCGTTCTGCGGGACGTCTTCTTCATTCCGCGGGTATTATCATTCCTCCTTCCCTTTCGCACCTCGATGTTTCCTCCGCGAATTTGCCGGCAATTTAAAGTTTCCGGAGCGTGGCCCCGGCTGTCGTTGCCGTGAAAGCAAACGAGCCTTAATTAGCGTGATCGCATGTAAGATGCACGACGAGCGCAGCAGAAAACGATTGGTCGAACAATAATGGAATCAATTGGACGGCACCGTAAATTGTTTGATCAATTGGAGAGTAATTTTTGATTCGAATGGAGAATTCTACAAATTATTAACCTCTTACTTTTGTTGATTATTTTCAAAAGATGGTTGTGTACTTTTATTGGATACATCGTTATTCTTGAAGGTAAACTTTGAGATGTTATTGGAGGCTGATTATTTCGATTTCGAGAAAACTATCATGGATGTTATCATTCCAATTTTCGTGGAACGTACCTGTGATACATTCGACAATATACAATAATAATCTAAATGTTTTTTATTTCAAGAGGTTATTATCGATTCTCGTTATCCGCGCAAATAATTCGCAGACCATATGATTTATTCGACTATTATTATCATCATCATCATCCCTTCACGAGCCAAATTAGTAAGACTGTCTTTGATCCGCTTTAAATTACATGTATGATATCTACGGAATCGTTGCCGACCGAATGAATTCACTAATCAAGCTTCAGACGAAATAATAACAGGAGAAGCGTATGATCATTTGGGTCATGAATTGATTTCACGTCTGTCGCGCGCGGCAGCCAATGTGTAATGAATTGTTTATTAACGTCGCGCTTCTGGAACAGTATAAATAAGCGCATCCTGTCGCATACTCCACGCGTTTGAAGTTGCAATTAAAGTTCTGACGATAATGAAGCAGACAATACGCCTCGATTCATCCGTGAATTCGTATTCTATTCAATTTTGTCGTTCGCCCGTGATTGCCTTTCATGAACGTGTATGTGCAATAATTTTGCCGTTTTCAAACTTTTCGGTAAAAATGGAAGCAAACAAATTTTCAGTGCGTTTTCGATTTCATTTAATAGCAATCTCTCTGGCCTTGTCCGCATGGAAGTAATACAGTTTAATTAAAACAATAATAATAAAGTAAAAGGAAGGATAGGTTCAGTTTGTTCAGAAACACCACGCTACATACATATACCTTTTTATTCGTGTAAACGAGACGTGTGCGTTTTAATTCGTAGGGTAAAGTGAAACACTGAAGTCGCTCTCTCGTTCAAGACTACCGTGACCGTATTGGATTTCTATTTCCTGTACGAAGGAGAACGCACGCACCTGAAGAGTGCTCTCCCCTGTTTCTGCATCAAGAGGGAAATTATGAGACCGATACGGGATCTGGGAGGACGTGCCCAAGTTTAGCAAAGGTGAGTCTCCATTTATATAAAATTCTTTTCCACCCCTTCTACATCATACAATGCTATATCGGCACAAATTACTACATTTGTATTGAAATATTTCAAAATCTGCAAAATATTCGCAAATTACCGTTGCAGGGGTGCATAACACATTTTTATTTTATACTTCAAATACCTTCGCCCTATGTGATAAGCTGTAAAATGTTTAAATAATTCCAGAAATATTTTTAACTCGTCTAGAAATTAGAACAATTTTTTTATTTTAATTATCGTTAGAAATTGATTATTTTTGATATATCAGTAGGTATTTCATTTTCAGTATGCATATCACAAAATACAAACATTAACAATTTCCGAGAATATTATTATTTTTAAACACAGCTTAAACTAATGTTATGATATCAAAAATAGGTAAATAAATATATAAAATGATATGGAAACACGGTATTAACATTAATAGATCCAAGTAACAGTATTATACAATAATTGCAACAAACATTTAACTTACATCCACAAAATAAATAAAATTATTACATTCGTAAAAAATGAAGTAATCACTATAAAACGTAATTACTGAAACGTCCTCTCGAGTTATGTGACATGTACCTCGTTAATTACTTCGGTCGTTTAAAATATGTATGAAGGGGAAAATCTGACCTAGATCTTGCAATCATTCAATATAAACATACTGAATGAAAGTTCGAACGATGATCATTGAGTATATAGTGCAGTAACAAGTTCAACAATTTCACCGAGATTTCTTGCTGAAATTATACGAGGAATGCGTAATAGACGATTACATTCGGCACGAGTTTACAAATGCGGCGCAACAAGACCTCGTAAACGCGTGCTACGTTTAATGGTGACCAAGAGATGCAGGGTCGCATATGGGGACTTGTACATTTATGGTATTCCATGAAAACCGGTAGACATTCCCGCCAAGGCATCTTCTGTTTTTGTCACGAACCTTGTAACTATAATTAACCAACGAAGAATTCGATGGTATTTGTTCACTTTTAATCGAGAAATTCGTTTTACCTTTGGAATGGGAATCAATAAGATAAAACGTTTGCTTATGTCTTCATTTTCTTATAATTAAATCGTTGCTTTTAATATTCAATTATTCGTTTTAATTTAGGGTATTGTTAGAATATGGCGCCTATTCTTTTCTATACAATTTTGTCTTCCGTTTTATTTCAATTTTTAAGGAATTTGGAGTAAGTTTCACTTGATAACAATTTAACTTTGTTTTTCTTGAATTTATGAATTCGCTCATAGATTTTTGAAAACATAAAACTGGTTTGACTCAGAATTTTCCATGGTCGAAGTATCTACTCTTTTCTTTATCACTGACCTCTAAGTTATCCTTACTGGTTCTCTATCTATAGTTTTACCACAAGCTTCATAATATTCTCCTCGCACCTATGTACTTCGTTTTACGTGTAATCAAACACGGAGCGGTACTAATTGTGAGTCATCGAAAACGCTTTACAGCCTACATTGTATTGAGGGAAAATTGGAACGAAAGTGGAACTAGTTTTCCCTTTTTCATCCTGATACGTGGGATGTTTTTTAAACGTGGAACGTAATTGAATTTCTCGTCTATGAGAGGAAAATTGAAAACGAAAGGGAAAAAGGACGATATTACTCTTTATTTAACGATTACTTTTTCCTACATTTTTTTATTGAAGCTCTAAGAGGTAAAGAAGAGCGGCTTTAAAAAATGAATAAAAATAATATGCTCGAGGGGTATTAGGTTTTATTTCCTATTAATTTTTGCTTCATCTTCTCATGGTAAAATGTAATTTTATTACACAGATATAGTTTGAAAAATAATTAAAAAAGGGATAGAAAGTGTATTAAAACGAAAAACATGTTACAATTCGTCTGAAGTTAAATAGCTTCGCAAGGACCCTTGCCATCCTGTTAAGATTTTATAGCAATTTTGTTATGTTCCACTGGAGTTATTCAACGTTGATGTTTTACCGAAGCATAATTGGCTATTCTAATATTTGTTCATCTTTGCGTTTTACTCTGGGCCCCTTTCCCAGGCGGAGCAGACGAAGCAATTACTGGGTAGGAGATAATTATCCGCAGCTTATGACAATCTTCTGAAACATCATATTCGTGCACCTGTGTAGGTGTGTATATGTGTACGCCTGAATAACGTTTTGGAGTGTGAAATACACATAATGACGTGATAGTAGAATACCTGGCCTGTTGAGACTTTCTGAGCAATTTATTCCTGCATTCGTTGTAATCTTTTCAAACGAGTTCCCGGAGTTTTTATGAGTATCGTGAAAGAAATGAGCGTGCAATTTTAAGTTGTTTGCAAGACCAACAACGTTAAAGGTTAAAAAGCAACGAGTTTATTGCACAATACACATGACGATAATAAATAATTCGCGGCCGAAATATTAATAAATATTGCCTTTCAATATTTAATTAAATATTGGACAATGGGCTATGCTGTATTTAAAAGAGCAAGTTAAACTACTCTCATTTAATCTGAAAATCCTAGGAAATAGAATAAAAGCTATATGTAACTTCTAATATACTTAACTTTATCGTAAATGACATATACTCATCGCAACTTTTTTGGTAACATTCTAATCAGAAACTTTTACCATGCCACACCGATATTTCCGTTTCATAGCGTGTTTCCAGATTTCACCATGAAATTATAAGAACGCACTGTGTAATTAAAAACGAGAAAACGGTGTAACACGAAACAATTAGCAATATTTTCTTGGCAATGCAACGCCAGGCATAAAAAAAACAAAAGAGTAATATTACCATACATACACTGTTTTTACTTCATTATCCACGTGCATCAAGATCGCAACTTTCCCCAATTTTTACGCTGCTCCTGGCTCGCCTAACTATATTTACAACGGTACTTAGAAAAACATAAAAGGGGGCTTCTATTCGCGGCTGTCAGAGAAATCCTCGGGCAGCATTGGGGTTGTGGAAGATTCATTAAGAAAGTTGGATCATTCCAAGTCCCCGTGGCTCTCAATTTTGAATAACATTTGGTAATTTACGATTCGAGGGCGTCCGTCACATGTTCGAAGCGGCACAGTCCCTAGCTAAACACGAGTGCCAGCAAACGACACGAGGGGTTTCTCCGCCACGATTAACCCCCATCGTGAGAGTGGGAGAGGAAGGGTCGCCGTGGCCGTGCCGAGCGTGCACCATGAGTTTTCGTTGGACAGCGAATGGAGAAGGTTCTCCTCGTGCCTGTACTTTCAGTGCCGGTCATTCTTTTTTCGTTTAACATTCAATCGTACCTTCGTTAAAAGTATAACGCGAGCTGTGATTCCCTGTTGTCATGTGTGAGAAATTATTCATTTTCTTCTGATACGATATTGACGATCAATTTGTGGGACTAATTGGATTTTCTCGGAGGCCCTCGTGACGGATATAAATAAGGTGATTGAACGTAGAGAATTTTGGTTTTTTAGATTAAGAATCGAAATGAAACGGCATTGTCAGATGGCGAGGAATGAAAGGGAAAGTTAATTTGTTCGAGTGGTCGTCTGGTTGAGAGATTACATTTGTGATTTTGCGTACACCATTTAATTAAGTCGAGGTGGCGTGTATTGGCGAAGGAGTTAATGAGTTTGTCGTATATTAAAAGGTGCTTGGTCTTCGGTATTATTCAATAGACTCTTCAATTCTCTTAAGTGAGTTACTTTGGCATTGTGTACCAGTGGCCGTGTATGAAAATTGGACAGGGATATTGGCATACGTGAAAACTTTGGCGTTAACACAGTTAATTTGAGGTATATTATAGAAAATATATATCACGTATATTCCAGCTAGTATACATATACATATAATGAAAGGAAACAAAAATTATATTGGTTGACAGAATTGGTTATTATTGAATTTATTGAAATTGAACAAACGTGTGATTATTATTCTTATTCTACAGTTTTCAACAAACTTTAATGTCTTGCGTGAAACGTGAAAATTTTATGAATTGAAAAACTTGAGGCTCAAACATTTGCATTCCAAATGATATCTGGAATGGAAGATACGAAAATCTGCGCCAATACTCACGTAGTGTCAGGTATATTAAACAATTATATACCTGCTGGTCCTATTATGTTCGCCCCATCGTAGAACAATCCGCTTATTAGCCGCACTAAAGAAGGATTTCGTGGGATAGGCTTCTCTACGTGTACGACTGCTAACAATATTACCAACGCGACTAATACACTTTTCCTTGAAACAAAACGTAACGGTACACGCGGTAGAATTAAATGTATTCCAACAAGATCGTATAATACTAATCGCCTGACAATGAGTTCAGGGGCTCGACGAAACTTTCAGTTCCTTGTACCCATGGATAGCAGGTGTATGATTCGAAACGTAAATAGACAAGTGGAGACTGATACACCTTCTTAATCGAATTGGCCAGGAACACCTGTATATAGTAATCGCTATTTCACGAATTCAAGTAAACCTTATGAAGCACTGCTTTTCCAGCACGGGTTGTGCTTTTATTGCGGTACGAAAATCGCAGAAAGGTTGTTATAATACAGTACGTTCTAGAGTAATATAAAATATCACATGCATCGTTACGTCGCATAGAATTTTTTTGCCAGACTGGTTGTAATAATAAAGTAATTTGTGTTCTTTAATAAACGCCAAGTACGGTGCAATAAGGAAATAAGGGTAACCTTTGTTCTCGCTATCAGACATTTGTATTAACGCGTAACAAAAGGAAATAGACTCATTTGATTGTACTTTAAAGTGACAAGGAAGGCAGCCAATAAAATTGGTTTAAAGGTCTTCCCTCGCTCGCCAATTCCTTCCCCCCCTATATGTTCAATAAAGAATGGAATTTCCAGAAGTTAAAATATCACACTGTTAATAGTATTCAATATACGAGGATTGCGTATGTTTCGAAATAAAAGTAATGAATTTTTATTTTCCTGTTTGTGTTGGTTTTATTCGCGCATGGAATATTTGACGAATCGGGGATCGAAACGTTGACCGCGTTAATAAATTCCACGTAACACGGCAAAGGGGGCAACGCTGAGGGTAATATATTTTTGGAACACAATTTTGGCATTAAGTGCCTGTGAATTAGGAGTCCTCGGTTATGTAGATCCTCTTGCGCATACACGTTGCATACGTGACCTGGTCATGTCTGGCGATCATGGAACATTATTGTTTGCAAGGATGATAGATCACGGAATAATCAGATTAGTTAAATGTAGTTTACAGTACGGAATTGTATTTACACTGTGAATCATAGTTAGAGCATTAACACGTTATTTCAGATTATCGATATTTCGAACATGATAATTGATTTACTTGTTAGGAAAAATGGAGTGGTTACATTTGTATTAAAAATTGCGACACTTCTATTTGCAAGGTTGACGACACATTAGTAGTTTTTGTTTCCGAGATATTAATTTAATCAATGAATAACTACTTGGAGACGTACCTATTCAGGGTGTAAACTACAGTAATAAGTAGTGGCAAGATATTTCTATTAATTTATTAACGTTTGGTATTCTATGCTTAGTGCAACCTTTTGCCGGATGATGTTTTATTATTATCGTATTTAATTGTACAGAGAAATCGGTCGCAATTATCCCTTCGATTTGTAGAAAATGAGAAAATAGCTGCACGTTAATTGCTGTAATTTATGATAAACACAAGTATTTAGCATATTTTTTATATTCTGGCAGACACGGAAATATGCGACGCCAATCGTTAGTAATTGTGTGGCATTATGTAAGAACATTTCCATGATTCCATTACGATGGCACTGAAATGGTTTCGCAGTGGCTAAGGGAATATTGCACAGTTGCAGTGTTCGTTGCGCCGCTAAAATTTGCAAACAAATAATACTCGTGGTAATCTAATTGCGCATAAATTATATATGACACAGTGATCTAATTGCGTTTCAAAGCCCAGAGAACAATGTATAAATACATCCGTGTCGATTCTATATTTACATAATAAATCAATTTCATTATCCTTCACCCCTTTACCGCGCTGCATATTTAAAGTAGTTTAAAATTAAGTGCACTATTTGTATGTTAATTTCCAGTAAAATACTAACGCATTCTTCAAATTGGGAGCCAAGTTTGGTCTTGCTAAAGACGTAAAAAAGTTTATTCCCATTCAAAGTTTTAGTGCGACGTGAAATAATATTTTAGTCAGAAACAAATTTTGTTCGCGCAAAAGGTTTAAAGGAATTTCTATTGTTAATTTAATAGAACCGTATATAATTGGGTTATTTCGATGAGAATGAACATCAAGGTTACTTATCGATTCTGTCCTTTCCTTTGCTGCGTCCAGAAGGGATTTAAATTCTCTCTTTTTATAAGATGCATTCAGCCAAAGTTTCTACCTGCTTCTTGTTGCAATCTAGACTGGTTCCAGTCATGGACCACGAAGCGAGACAGACGCGCTCTGGCAGACCCGCTACGCCTTTATTCCACGACATTATTTTCTACGAACCGTATTTCTTTCATGGGTTCACCTGGAAAATCACGGCTTTCTCAATGAAAACTATATGGAATTGACTCCTTTATGCCAATCTGAAACGGTATACTAACCATCGTGACTATCTTTAGGATCCATGCACAAATAATCTGAATTAAACTGAACGAAACTTAAATTTGTATAAATATTAACAAATGAATACAAACATTTGACAAGTGCACATTGATTAACTGTTGATTACTCATAAAACAAGAGAGAATTAATGCAGATTAATCAACTATTGACCACCGCAACTATGTTTGGAACGGTGCACAAACGACCCAGGTTGAAACGTATGCAACTTTAGGCTTCCCTTCGTGCGCGCACGCCTTTCACGTGTCGTGCAAGTGCTGTCAGGGAGGGAAAGGGGTTGCAACGTTTCCTCCCCATCTACAAAAGCTCTTTTAAGCACGAACGAGTGCTGCACTTAAGCGTACACGCGCATAGTCGCGGAACACGGAGTTCTTGCAATTGCAACGACTCGTGATTCGTAGCTTTTCAACGAAAAGGGTTCCCCGCATAGAGTTTGAGTAGCCTAGAATCGAGCCGAGACCAGATTGTATGGCATCGCTCCTCGTGGTTTTCCATGCTTTGAAGTCGCTGGCAATTGTAACGCGACAGTAACTTTGTTGGGACGTATTTTGAAAATGCAGTTCACCCGTTCGGATCAATTGTGGCAAATTATTCTGTGGATATTAAATAATGCTGACGTGAACAAAGAAACGAAAATGTTTTGAATTAAAATGAATTTTCCTATATGTACAGATTTGCTTTATATAAAATAATTGAAATGTTGCAGTATTGTGTATTAATCTTTCTCTGTACTCTTTGTTACAGAATTCCAATCGAATGGCTGTTCGTGTAAATGTTGGGCGCAAGGGGCGCAGCAAACGATACAGTGTACAGCAATGACGCTTCCGGTATCGAATTATCAGGAACTGCTCATTCAAGTTCGTGAGCTGACCCATGAAACCATTCGTCTGCAAAGACAATTGTCTTCTGACTTGTACGACAATGTGGACCCGCCAGACGTGAATCACAATTTCTCCCTCGGTCAAAAAAATTATGAAAACGGTAAGCGACACTCTGTACATCGCAATCAATTATTACTTTTATTTCGTTCGATAGATTCAATTATACTACAGGAGTTCTGTCAATCGCTCGACGGAGATCGCTGTTGAAAGTACTTAGGTCGTTCGATAACAAATAATTCGGTACGCATTGTGCCGCTGTGAAATACACATAATAATTGCATCGCTGCGCGCCATGGTTATTGTCACGACGTCGATTCTTTTTATACCGCTTGGTAAACGTAAGTCGCGACATTACCGCGAGTGCATTGAACTCGCGATAAGAGTTAACGTTGTACCGTTAGGTTTCAGTACATGGTAGCAAAGGAAAAAAAAGGGAACAATTTTTCCAGTTTATCGAAGTCTAGTTACTCGAAGAGGCGAGTTTTAAAACAAATAAGTCTCGGTTGTCGTAATAGCCATCTATGCCTTTCATGTTTAACCATTGCTTTACTACATCATCCTATGATTTTCCATATAATTAATTTACAAGTTCAAATAATCCTTGGAGTACAGAAAATCGTCGAAAATTCTTCACGAACGTTATCATTAATCATTCATATTGACACGCCACATAAGGGGTTAATATTATCGGTTAGTGTTATTAATCGCACGAAAGCCGGTCCACCGAATACATTATCTATCGATACGAAATCGGCCCGGTGGTAAACGATGTTCGTCTGGGTCGCTTCTATTTCCGTGTACCCTTTGACGGGGCGCAATCGTTTTCCGTTTCTCGCATAGTTCTTCGCTATTGTCAACGCGAGACGAACGAGGGTACAACTCGGTCGGTCTATGTCTGACAAGTGGCGTCTGCGACTCCAAGAGAGGCAAAACAGTTGGACGAATGCCACGCGACGCCGAAGTACTCGTGGCTCGCGAATATACGAGACGCACGGGAGAGAAAAACGCGTTTGCCGGATCGGTCGCTGACGCAAAAGTAAAAGCGATACAGGAGGCACACGGTGACCAGAATGTCTTTTCGCGTTTGTCCCGCCGGCCGTGCTTGATTTCCATCTGTGGTAGGCGCGTTGCACAGAGCGAAATAGAAATGTGGCACAGATCAGTGGAACGTGGAGTTATTTGATTCGCTCGCGTAGCAATTTCATTTCTATGAGATTTGTGATATCGATTTTTCATTAGTCATCTCGTGACGCGACGCGTGTTAATATTATTGTGCGTTCAGTTTCGGCAATCTGTTGTTTGATGACGCGCGAATTTGAATCACTCGGAGAGGATGGATGGAACGTAGAGTTTATTATGTCGATATATCCGCGGTTCCAATTATTCTATTGAATTTCTCGTTTCGTATGTATCCACTGAAGCAGCTCGGTTGTTGGATGTTTCTTTTAATTGCGGCAAATTTTCATTCGAATGGATCGCACACGCGCTGATCGCCCGATAAGGATAATCAGGTGCATCGCAATCGTGGAAACATCTGTTGTAAAAAGTCGAACAATGCCCGTAACACGAGTGCACGGCGTAAATAATAAAATTTCCTGCTGTCATTCCGATGCATAACGAATTACACATTATACGGTCGTTGCGCCGGGTTTAAATCGCGATATGCGGTGCGTTAAATTGCAACGCGACAATTATCCTTCGAATGAAATTTTTTCCTGTGCGAACACACATACACACACACTGACATCTCGTGTTGGGTTAATATGAAGACACCATTATCTCTCCAATATACACGGACATATTTCCACGGCCCCTTTATTTTAATATATATTATAATTATATTTAAATAACCTTCCTAAAACCTCTGCATTTTAATGCTTCAAAAATTCTCATATGTTAAAATTCAAAAATGAGTCACGTTCTTGGTGCAACGCTGCAATATTTTTATTTTTCAAATTGAAACACAAACCAACAACGTCCTACGCCATACATACATAATTAATATATTCAAATATCGGAGCGGCCTCTGATATATTAATAAATATTTGGTTTAATTTACTTAATTGCAATTAAACTCCACAGAGGGCACAAGAAGCCAATAAACTCTTATATTCGAAAACGTAAAATTCTCGTGTCCCCCGAGTCCTCCACAATATCAAAGTCCTGGACAATGCCACCTCTAACTCCGGCCTCGATGTACTTCCGAACCAGTTTCCCGCACGCTATACTTTTTTCCATTTTACGTAACGAATTTCAGGCAATCGTGTAATCAGCGTTAACACGCTTGTGCGCGCGAAACAGTTGCGATTCAGACGATGCTGCCGTCAAAGACACAAAATTAGAAAGAGAATTCGGTTCGTAAGTTGGTCAAGTGGTCGCGGATCCTCTCCTCTACACGTTTCACTAGAAACGCAGCGATCCCCTGTCACGTAAATTCATCGAGGAACGTTTGCAATGAACGTTTAATGCACGCCGGCTGCCTGTCTTTGGAAACTCGTTCTCGAGGTTATCGCGTTTCATCGGATGACACTGGAAGAGATGTGAGAACAGGAAGATCTGTAGAGATATCCGATTCGCGTGCGCCACGCGTTTGGACATGGTCATATTACTGCTGATCGACTATTTAAGTGAGCCCTTGAACGATCGATTGTAATTTGTAATTTGTCTGGTCGCGATATTCTAGCAGGTGAAATTATTATTACATATATATTTTCTTTTAATATAAGCGTGAGTGGAATTTTGATAAGCAAGATTGTGAGCGTTTATAGAAATATCGCTGTTTGTTCTTTCACTATGTGAATCGTGTTTTTTTTTTAATCAAAATATGATGGATTGATTTTTTTCAATCATTTATTTTATTATTATAGATGCGGCAATTATTTGGATAACATATCAAACCGTTTTTATCATTTAATATATTGCATATTTAAAGAAATTAATTAATAATTAGAGAACGCGTGTTTGTTTCGATGAGTTTCATTGATTTCCTCATTCTTCGTTCTGCCAGCAAAGATACAGAGGGCATTGAGAACATTAGAGAATTCGTCTGTTCGTGTTGTTCTATTTAAAGAGCGTAGTGTTTCGTCTGCAATTCCATTCAATTACACGAACGTGTGAATGCACTGCATATTTATTCGCCTTCGTCACCGATGCCGCGTGCGAAGCTTGTCCCGGGTGTTTAACATACAATACGCATCGATTTATAGTTGGTATAGGCAGAGATAGATGAATATTAAAGAAGGAAATCGATCATCAAGTTGCGGGGAACGATTTTAGCACAAGACTTTTCTTTAAGATTGATTGCAAACAATTTAATATTTCATTTTCAATTTATTCTCGGTATTATTGCTTTCATTTAATAATTTGAAATACCACATACATTAATTTTTAATCAATTATTCTTACCCCACTGTAAATTTTATTTTATTACAGACTGTCCTGATAGAATTATTCCTGCGCAATTTTTATTCCCCTCAGTATCGTAATAAATTATTGACATTCTTCTCCATGGGAGGAACGATAAAACGAGATTAAATACTTTACAACAAAGACAATCTCGTATTGTACAAAAAAGTGACGCTTTTCAGTTACGCTAATAAAGAAAAACTGCTATAATCCTCTTCGTTCTTAATGCTGTTTCCACTGTGTCAAGTGCATTCTAAATTACATCATGTCGCATAGGTTTGCCGTATAAATTGGCCCCAACGACGCGGGAAATATGATTAAAATATAAGCAAAAGGCAAATTATTTTCTCTAATTATATTCTCCATCGCGAGCAGACTACGCTTCATGAAAGTATGTATACACACGTGTGCACGTGTGTATACGTACATGCATGCGTATCCGGAGTTCCCAGCAGTGTCGTGAAACACTCGCGGGAGTTCTGCACCCTTGTCGTTTTTCATTTCTCACCACTCACTGCACGTTCGACTGCGCTTTTCTGTTCACCGTCTTCTGACGGTTTACTTTTTTCCTCATCCCGGAATTTGGTTATTCCCGAGAAGCTGAATGATGGGCGGAGATAAAAAGGGATGCAATGTCGCCTGCGAAACGAGTGCTCTCGACAAACTTTTCGAGTGCCCTTTTTTGCGAACATTCGCTGAGTTGAAACGACGAATAATTAACGAGGAATCGTACTTCTTTTTTCATTTTTACTTTTCTCTTTTATTAAATTATATTTCAGCGGCACAGAAAAATGTTTCGTCGCCTGGATCGAAAATACAGTTTCGAGGTGAAAAGGAAGTATCAATTTTGTGACATGGCCTGGAAGTTTAATTTGTCCAAATCAAGTTAATTTAATATGGGCATAAATCGCTTAACACAGATTGGTTTTTTAATATAAATCTCTTTTAATGTTGCAATTTAGTTGCAATTTAGTTCGCCAATGTAACGAAGGTTTAGCAATTTGTCCAATTCGGGGGGAATGACGATTTATTTATTTTGCCAAGGGATAAATATTTTTATTAGAACTATGCCTCTTTCGGCAGTGAAACTTCAACGCTAACTTCTCGCACAATTATTCTGTTCCAGGGAAACACCTAACGGATATCGTGATACCGCAGTGCGAGAAAAGCAGGAAAAACGAAACGGGACAGAAGCCCCTGGTTGAATACAAGTGAGTGCAGCATTAAACGATACCTTTGAATGTACTTTTCGCGTGCACATCAAAGTTCCATGCCCCGTGTCACAGGCGCGTCTTTAAACGCGCGCAATTACCGCGATCACGTCGTTCCCTTTCCCTGATTTATCACTGACAAATATTTTTAATGAAAGCGCAAACAGAATCCCGACAGAACTTGTAATTATCTGCTATACAAGGTTTCGTTGCGATGTTACAGTTGCATACTCATTGAAATATCATCTATCGACGTAAATACGATTTGAATTATGCTTTGCGGGTATCCTTGTAATGAAATTGAGAAATATTGATATATAAATATATATTATTATATTAAGCACAGTTTTTGTAAAGTATGTAAAGTAAATAAATTGATTTTTGATAAATTGTGATAAGTTAAATTTGTTCGCTTAATAATATTTAATGATATTTATAATCGTAACGATCCTGTTGCAATTCTGACGATATCAATGTATTTATTTGTTTGTTTCACAGCAATTACCGATATCGACAACGGTTCTGTCAGAATCTGGATTCCGCAGAAGGTATACGCGCAGGGGAATTGACCAGCCGTCTCTTAACTTGGAGAAATCGAAGCCACCGTCCAATAACGCTGCAGGTAAGTTGTTTCAATATTTCCTTTTGATCAGAACGAATCCACACGAAGAATAGTTTACCGAGAAAACAGACGTTTCACATACGGAATCGCAAAATGAGATACAGCCGGTACCAATATCTTTAAAAATGAAACTTGTACTCTCCAACGGTTGCGAACAAATATTCCTTTTGTAACTGCACCTGTTTACAATTTATCGTTTGCATTTTCCTCCATATGTATGTACTCGCAGGAAATTTTCCTTTCAATTCTCCATTTCTCGTAACTCGTTCTCAACAAGCAAAGAGATAGAGGAGACACATAGCTGAATGACGAAATTGATCATTTTCCAATAAATTATTTATCTGCGATGAGATTTTAATTCAAAGGTAAAATAGATCCCGTACATTCGTGTCGTTTCTTTGTTTGGTATTTTTAAATAGAGTTTTATTTTAAATTGTCCTGAAGATACCCTTGTCACACTAGTGCACTAATGTACTTACGCTAAGTGATGGGCATGTCGTGAGGCGTATTAATGACGATGATGCGCTAAAGTGGGGAACAAGGTAATACGCAGCATCCGCGCTAAATTATCCCACTGCAATTTCAAACTTATCATGCTTTATGATCCGTACTTCAATCTAACTTAAAATCGATACGTCCTCGTTAACAAGAACGTTCAAATATTCGGTGATTAATTTTATATCGCCGAAGAAAATTTCTAATTTAATCTGCCCAGGTGTTTTGGAATGCAGATTAATGTAGATAGAATTAAAGAAAATTGCGTAATATAAATTAACGTTAAATACAATGCGAATCGATAAAACAAGAAATCAGGCACGATTATATTTTCGTAAACCTTCTGCTTTTCCAGTGGAAATGAGGAAGATTAAATGAAGTCTATTAATGACTTATTTATGGTTATAAGTCTCCCAGCTTTAAATTGTTTTCTTTTTATATATAGATAAGTAGCTTTATGTCACTGACCGCTAATCCATCTTGGACGATAATATGCAAAAGTAATAATAAAAGCAGACAAGAAAGGCTTGCGTGACGTCCAGATTAGAGTTCCCTCTATTTATCTTATCCTATGCAAGCAATTATTCATTTCGTGCGAACCTTTAGGAATCTGTTTTCATTGTTGCAAATATTCTTACTGCATTTGCAAACGGTATACCATCGTTGCTATATTAAAGAGCATCTTATTCAAAATAATTTAGCAAAAAATAATAAACCAACTAAATTGCGAAAGGGGGGCAATTAAGAAACATTGAAAATAGAATTTATTTCACATCATCATACCTGCACAGAGTTCGTCTTTCCCAAATAAAAGATCCTGAATGCCTTTTCGTTGAATATATTTATTTAAAAACTAAAAAGAATTAGAATTAGATATATCGAGTTAAATATTATACTACATATGATGTAGTAAATAAATTATAGTATATTAACTGAAAAAAGGAATCGTAATATATCAAATTTATAACATTTATAATAATTCGATTTATGTAACTCTAAAGAAAAGACGCTCCACATTTCGCAGTTATCACGAAAATCAACCGTGTCAGATTTTTCTTCAGGGAATATTTTCACGATCAAGGTCAGCTCATTAGCATCAATGAACGTCGCGTACAAACCACGTCGTCCCTTTCGCGTGTATGCGCTTCCGCATATTTATTTTTCATCCTGCACCCTAGTGCAAAGGGGTGGTGAGAAGTTGCATGGTGGAAATGCAAGAAGGGGTGCTGTTTAATTCGCGGGCATGCGCTCACCGTCATGGGGGAGTCGTTGCAGAGGGGTTGACGCCTCTCTTTGGGGGTGATGTTATTGATCAGAGTTTCTTCTGTCCTCGGAAATGGCTCAAGTGTATCAAGCCATAGGGAGTCATGCTTCGATTTTTTCCCCTTGCTTGCTTTATGGAAAACTCCGAATACTTAGTAAATACGAAAGTTCTGGTAAATTTTCTGTAATATTTAAAAGTTACAATTTCACATTTATTTGCGTATTCTCATTTATTAATTCTCAGCACTGGGATTTGCTATACTTGATATCGAATTTTCAACATTTATTTACTGCCATTAATAGTTATTTTACAGAAAATTTTGCCACGAATTTTATAAAGTTTCCTTTTCTATTATAATTATCGCTATTCCTGTACTTGAAATATTTTAACTCTTAAAAAAACTGCAATTGGGACAAAGTCGCTCGAAAACCACGAAACCGCGGATTAAGTCAACCTCAGTTTATCTAAAACCGGAAGCAGAGTACATTGCGAAGTGCTTGATAACACTAAAACAAGTACAGCGATAACGTAAAGCATTAAAAAAACCACCGCAATAGGGGACTCTTTGCCTTCTGATCGATACACTGGTGCGTCAAACCGTTTTCTAATCAAGCTACGTCTGAGAGCTTCATTCCAACGAGGGGAGTAAAAGAGACTCTGATTAGATGGCCACCAGATAGAACGTCCCATAATCTTAAATAGAACGAACAGCAAAGAAAAACTGGTAAAAAATAGGTACGCAGTAAGAAACGAAGATGAAACAGACGGAGAGGAAAAGATAATGACTACGCGTGAGCAACATTTTATGTGTTATTTCATAAAGGGGAACAGGGAGAAGGGAAACAGAATAAAAAAAACGTTCTCACTACGCGTGAGAATGTATGTATGTATATGTGAAAGGGAAAAGAAGTAACCATACATTGGTATGCGAGTGGAAGAGCGAAGAAGAAATTTTTTACGTGACAAGAAGAGGAGAATTTGATTGGAAACTGATCGTGATTTTCCCGTGAATGAAAAAATCATTTATATTCAGCCGATTCAATTCAAAAATCATATTACACCGCGGACTCAATTGAAGGGAAAAGTAGACTGGTATTGAAAAATAAACTAAGCGGTGGAACAATTCTGTGTAACAATTTTGAGAGTCAGACAAATATTGACAGTGAAAGAGGCAGGAAGGGGGAAGCAAGTAATAATTGCAGGGCACAATTTATCGCAGCAATACTTTTCAGTTCGCACAGCAATAGTCAGAGGCACAGTCATTGCGGGATGGGTAATCCTTTAATTTCTATGACAAAATCTAATTTTGTATACACGTGCAATTAATGCAAGTCCAGAGATTAAACTGAAACAGCTTGGGACATTAGTTAATAATAATTTCTGTAATATCACAATTTTACAATCCTAATAACAATAACAATAAATGCTCAAAATAGCTCGCAATTTCAAATTCAAAATCATGGAGCTCCGCGGAAGTAGAACGCTCGATCCCAGCTGTACACCAACAAAAAAATTGCAAACCTTCGTTAGTCTCCCGCCAAAAGTTAACACGAAAAGAGAAAGAACAGCCGAAGGAGTGAACGATTTATCCCGTGAAGAAAGGAGAAAGTCGAAAAATGCACGACGAAGAGAGAGAACGAATGATCAGTAGTGCATAGTAGCCGACGGAGAGAGCGCAAGGCGATTTATCCAAAAGTGCCAGAGAGAGAAAGACACAGCCACGAGTCCATGGAGTAGGTACAAGCGAGGGTGGGAGGATAGAGGAGAAAACAGGATAAAAAGAGAGATAGAGGAAGATAGGAGAGCCGGAGGAGCGAGAGGAAGGGTTACAAAGGTGGTGGCTGAAGAGAGAGGGAACGAATTGAGTGAGTCAGTGATGGCGTACAGCAGCCAGGCCGAGCCCAGCTGTTCTTCGATCCCCTAACCTACGCCAGTTTATTTCAGCTACCAACACTACGTGGTCCTGTACGCTCATCGTGCTCTCCAAGTCTGTCGAAGCCTCGTTATCCGGACGACCTTCCGGTTTTATCGTGTACCGCTCGTTAACGTCCCTCCGCGGTTCGCGTCCACCGTCGACGTTCCAATAGCAGAAAAGGATCCGGGGAGAGGAGAAGAAAAAAAGGGAAGACAAAGTGCTGGCGAACCGCGAGATAAGAACATTTCAATCTCCATGGCGGAGTGAATCGATTGTGAGCAGAAGTGTCCCCGTGATAGCCCTGGGAAACGAGATGAAACATCAGTGACTCGATCATGCCCCAAAACGGGGCCCCCTCGTCGATTCAACGATCTCGAATTTTCCTACGCAGAGGGGGAGAACGTGTGCGACCCTGGTCGATCTCGTTATTTCGAGACCTTCTGTGAGGCCAGCCCTAAATCCACGGGTTCGAGAGACTCCCTTTGCCTGTGGCCTCCTCGCAGCTTCATTCGAGCGAGAAAATAACGAATCGATCGCGACATCTCGGCGAACCGGCGACTGTTCTTGAATCGGGGTCTCGTGCGGCTGTTCGGGGTACATTCAAGTGGAATCGAAGTGATGGTGGTGCACGCGTGAATCTCGGTAATTGAAAGGGATTGGGATTTTTCGTTGATGAGACGAAAGTCGGAGATTCGCTGGAGCAATTGCTCGGAAAAAGTGGGGACGATCTTGCGAATACAGAAGCGAGGATGGTTCGTTTGATTTGACAAATTGTCATAAAGGAATGGCGATACAGTTGAAAGCTTGCATGAGGCACGGATAATAGGACGACACCTGCAAACCGATCTATTTTTGGACAAACTTTACCGCGAGCCACGAATTAGAATAGACCGATTTTCTTCTATGGAAAATCGGATAGATCTTCCCTTCCTTATCTCTCGCCGCAAATGGCGCGTCCGGTCGATTTGCGAAACGAATGGCAAAACGTGGGCCGGTGAACGATGTGGCGGCGTGCAACTATAAATGGAACCTGTAATGCCAAAGTATAGACCGAGGATAAAATTCACCGTGAAGCAAAATCGAGTTTCGTTGCAGCGCAATATTTAACGACCGCTATTATCGAATTAAAGTGCACGACAAATACGTTCCACCGATCGTTACGTAACATATCCCACTCTGAATCGCGATAAACATTTATTGTAACGATAAGCTAGTTCCTGTCGGGGTCTGTCCAATGAAGGGGCACGCCAAATACCTGAGCTACGGTTCCAGGACTTCGTGACACATTATAGTCCGCTTCGATAATTAAACTCTTTAATCAGCCCGCCGCGAATCAGTCGGTGTACTATCACTCCGTACTTCCGCGGCAAGACATTAAAAACGCGAAAGGGAATAGTCGGTTAACGCAACGCGTTATCAAAAGTTCTAGAAAGGTCAGCGTACCAATTAAACCCGGCGAGAGCCTGTCTCGCCGCGTTTCGAGTGACGGAACGAACACAGGCGGGAGCAACAAGTACAAAAAACAAACAAGTACAACATATAATGCGCGTACGTACCGTACAACGGGGTGGCAGTGAAAATAATTAAAGCACGGAGGAGAGAAGAATCGTGAAGCCCGCATCGAGGAGGCTCGTCGCGCAGGTTGGATGGGGTGCTGAAATGCCAGAGGGACATTTTGAAAATCTTTGCTTCGACGCATGCGTCCCGACGCACTCGACGCCCGATGGAGCACGATGAGGCTGCCCCTCGATGGATGAAGAAACCACGAAATACTGTGGAAGAGCGGATTATTCTCATGGTGTGCACCGGCGTCGGTACAGCTAAGGGGAACGGGCGTCGCGACGCGTGGATTCGATGATCCCTTTCGTGTTGGCCGTGTCAATTTCGTTCGACCGAAGACACTCTAGTCGACAGTTCCGGTGGGCCGATTGAACACGTGAACGCGATCGGAAACGAAGAGAACAGTAGAAATTATGCCGGGTGAAAATAGGGAGCAAAGCTTCAGACAGACTGCGTCCATAACTAGAGACGGCTCTCCGTCGAAGACGAGCGACCTTGAAGTGAGAACTCGAGGCACCTCGATGATCCCTCTGCCGCGTGCGATGCAACAGAACCCGAAGACTGTGAAAACGGAGAGGAATCGTTTGAGATTGATCATGGATAACAATAGAGACCTGGCCGACGCTTTGGAGAAGCAGCATAAAATTATAGTTGACGAGGACGAGGACGTGAATCGTGTGTCGTACGCCGGGGACACGACGACGCCGGGATACTGTGATCTGCCCAGCAACGTGTATCGATGTCCTGTACGAAAGGTGATTCTGTTCGAGGTCTTTTTGGCCTTTTTTTTGTTGACCATCGGTGGAAAAATTGGTACGGTGTTTGTCGATCCTTGCCTCGCCGTCAACGAATAGATGGACGCGATAATGCTGGTTTGGTTATGGTCGAGAATCGACGTGACATGATTTGTTGGTAATTGAAATGTTTCGTGGAGTGGAAAATGAACGGGAGAGGATTTACGACGGATCATGATTACTTTCAGTCACGGTTAAAACGGTTTTTAATTTTCGCTATATCTTCCATCCGCGGCTGTACGTTTCTTTTTTGAGTTCGTGTGGGAGTGAATTTTTCTTTCGTGCTCACTTGGTCTTTTCGTTTGCTTTGCGTAACAATTTCACGGCGAGATCGATAGTTTATTAATAGGCTGTTATATTGCTGATATCTGCGTTGCATTACGTTCAGGGGCTTTGCGTTCGACACAGTTCAGATTTTGCTCATTATTCTGGTCTAGGTATGTATATTACCTTTACGAAGATTGTTTAAACGTGCCACGCGGTAATGATATTCTTTATATTATTGTTATTGCATTGTTAATATAGAAAATGTTAACGATATATCATGTATTTACTTGGCTTCGCGGTCAGTCATTTTAAATATTATTTAAAGTAAAATACAATTTTATATTTCAAATATTTTGGAGCAATCGTGGCGAGAGTGAATTGTTGTTATCTCTTCATTTTTCGGTTCGAGCATAATTGATCTCCAACCAATACAATGGCGTACCTAACGACAGAATTCTGTCGAAAATGCGGGCTGCCTCTTTCTTACCTCGATTTCTTCAATTCCCTTTAATTATCTGTAATTCGATTCATCAAGCACATAGCATAGACAGCGTTCCTCGTGAACATTTTCTGAGCCAAACTGTTAATTTCTTCTGTTACTCGCGAAGCTGAATTACATCCGGCAAGTGCTTTACGTTTCAAGACGAATTGTTAGTAAAACAGCTTTAATACTTTCTTAATTTCACGAGTCATGCTTATCGTCGCACCTTTCGAAACGCTACCCGGAAGGTTGCTTTCATCTTTCTGCGCATCACTGATTAGTATGCTCTATTTTCTGATCAGGTTTCGATTCTAAATCTTTGTCCACGCCATTCGATATATTACAGTCATTTCTTTTACTTATAGGTAAATAGATTTTGCCTATCTGTTTAAGAATTGTTATTTGCAATGGTGAGGTGGTAATTGGAGCGGATTTATTTGTGTCACACATTTTTGTGTCGTTTGAATGGTATTATAAATCTTCTGCGATAGACAATTGTTCTTGCTTTTTCAACATAATGCTTAAGTTAAAGAAAGAAGATAATTCAGTGAAAATAATTTTATCAGGAATGTATTTGAGTAATTAAAGCATGATTAAATAGTCAATTATATTACGCAACAAATGATTCATATAGAAATTCCTCGACTTGATTATTCACTGTTGCTTTCAATGCAACATGTCATGCAATGCCTTTTTTAACTTGATAAGGACTGATAACTCTTTCGGCAGATCAACAGACGTATTTCTAGTATATCACCCTTCCACAAAAGAACGCAATGAACATAGCACGATAATTCCTTTGTTATTTTCCTAATCTTGCCACACAAAGAGTTAATTATATTGCAATTTGTAGGAAACATACAATTAAGTAGTTGGTGGTAGAGAGTAGTATTTAATATAATGCCTGCCTCGTTTCCTACTATTTTTTAAGCATCTTTAAATATTTAAATAGTACTAATTTTGTTCTTAATTAATAACACCTTTTCGTATCTATCTTTATCAAGCACACTTTGGTTTGCTCCAAGATCGCTATCGCACAGTGTGCACGCAGTTTTGACACCGAAATGAGAAGTTTTTCGATTAAAAATGAAGCTTGAAAGCTGTCTGCTAAAACACTTTAACTGGTATTCTGGAGTATCGCGAAGTTTCTTGATTACTTCTCACGACGACACTGGTATTTCGTCACAATACGTGGCACGTTCGCTCACTTTGTCGCTTTATTTCTTACAATTGAACAGAAATAGGGCAACGAAGAACACTCGGGGGATTTAATTCTGTCGCTCTAGCACCGCGTTTAAAATAGTAAAGGGTTCTTTAAGCGATCGTCCGAAAGGAAAAGTTGTTTGTTCAATTTAAATTCGCTCTGTGATTCTTAGTTTTAATTGCACTTCATTCACTCGACTTTTATTATGCCTGTGAACTTTTCCAACGTGGCTCTTCTTAAAATCGTGCGATGCAAAGGTCATTCGTTTCTTCAACGTACGGAACATTTTTACTGCATATTCTTTCTTCTTCCAGCATTCTTTTCAGCTTGCATATTACTTCTATTACTAATTATTTTTTCATCGAACATTTCTATAAAAACAGATTACTCTGCTGCAGTTCATAGTGAAAATATCGCAGTTTATTTTTAAGTAATATTTTTAAATTATTTCACTCCATCAGGTTCGCATTTTAAGTAATTAATAATTGTCTTTTATTATGATTTCCCACAAGTTTCTACTCACATTTTTATTTAAATTGCCGGGAATAGATTTTCTCGGCACAGAATGTTCTGATTCTGTTCCATTTAAGACAATCCTAGTCTATCTTTTGCATTGAGGCGACAGGCTTAGAAATGGATAGATTATCTATGAATGATTAAAGGGTCAAGACGTTTTTTCGTTCGATAACATCGGCGACGATTGGAGATTTTTCTTAGCATAAGGAACGTTCGACGAGAAACGTATGGTGTTCTGTTCGCCTACGTGTTGCACGTGACTAAAATATACTTCCTTGCTTGGCCGTGTCAAAAATAAAAATCCGGTTCACGGAGAATCGATTCTGATGTTCTGAAATGCTGTGAAACAAAGAACTTCCTTCGACACGTTCCCAAGCTCGTACTCCGATAGAAGAAATTATTTTACAATCAATAAATAGGGGAAGAGCTTCTTCAGGATCTGTGCGGTATAAATATCATTAAATAATTAATATTTTAAATAGATGCAATAAATAAGAAACGAAGATAGAAGCAAGACAAAGAGAAAAGAAACTCGGGATACGCAGAACAGATTTAATGAAATTAAAATGAGTGAATTCCCAAGTTCCTTTTAAGCGTTCATTTTAATTTCAAATTGGAAAAGTAGCGATGCCATCTTCAATTTACACTTCCAGCACCTTGGCACGGTCGCTTATCATAATTTCCACATCCATCCCGGATCTGTATTCTAGAATTTAATTGAACATCTTAATGGAATAGTAATAAATGTTTAAATAATCGCTGCGAGACGTATACTTCTGCTAATATATTTTATACCTTTGTTTCTGCACCTGCCTTTTATTACTTGCGATAAAAATGATGAAAATTCGGAGGAACTAAAATTTAATCTAGGCCACCTGTAATCTTAAATAATTAACATTCATTGGAATGAGAATTTCGTCTAGATTGGAGCACGCTACGATTTTTAGACACCCCGTTCGATTTGCTGGCCAATCAATTTTATTAACTAAAACTTAAACTGATAAGCTTATAGAAATCGCACGTGACTTCTTTAAACTGCACAAATATAATTGTGAAGCGTACCGCAATTTTCATGATAACATAATACAATAATATAAATAAAAATACAATCACAGACTTGCACAGAAGTCATAGAAACAATGCAAAAAATTACCTCGAACGCGGCATAGAAAAATCATCTGGTGTAACCGAAGCACTACTTTCTCGCGTTATCTTCTAAACGAGAGGCCAACGAAGATCATTGCCACTCGTTGTGTCCGATTCAACATTTTCAAGAACGAATCCGCAAAAGGCTAACAAAACCAGCCGCATAACTTCTTCATTCCTCTTCTTCTTAAAGCAGCCCTCCTTATCTTAATTCCTCGACCGTGTCATACAGACGTATAACGGGCTTACGGCCGTGTGAGTCAGAATCCGATTTGCAGGTATAACCGAGTTTTGCTCGTCGGCAAACTCGTAAAAACAGCTGTCCGTTTCGCGATAAACGGTTTACCTGATCATTCTCTCGTCACAGATACGCTTCAAGACGCCTCTCTAGCCGTCCTCCTCTCTCGCTTGTAACACAGAACCTACGACTTATCTTTCCAATGATAGCCCACGATTGGTAGATAAGAGGCAAACCGGGAGAAAGGAAACGACGGGTGGCAGGGTGAAAGCTAGGTAAATTCCTAATCGTTGCTCTTGTTTCTATCATTTACTTTTTGCCCGAAGGATGCTCTCTGAGAGAGTGGTTCTGCTGAACTTCTGGCGAAACTAAGTTCGCAGGTTTTAAATACCGTTTCGTTGGTTCTGCGCCGGGAGTCGAGTAAGTCGCATTAGAAAACACAGACAGCGTGAAATTCGAGGAGAATGATAGATTGTGGGAAATCTGGCTTCTGTTAGACGTTTTTTTATTCCTGGGATTTATTAGGATTGCTTTTTAAACGACGAAACATTAGCTTGGTAATTGTATTTACATGGGATTAGTGGAGTTCGGATAGTGAAATGGAAATTAGGTTTTTTTTGTGTGTGTAGCAGAAGGTGAGATATGTATATTGAATGCAAATCAGGTGCGAGAGTGATTAACATTCACAAGCAGACATTGCGCCCATGTCTTTTTTTTATGGCTGATTTAGTTTTCGAGATACGTGATCGAATATTTTTACGTCGCTGTACCTGAGATCGATTTTTCGTCCCTCGAAAATAAACATCAGCTAGAAGGACATAATTCTTCAAGATTAATATAAAATATTAATTATTGAGTGTTTTATTAGAAATGAAAAATAAAACATCGGGGTCTTATTGTTGATCTAAGTTTTAATTTTGAACTCGCAGTATTTTATTATTGTAAGTAGTTATTAATTAATAACCAAAACATAAGAAATTTATTTCTATCCTTTTTACTGCATCTCAAGTGAATGTTAAAGGTACCAAGCGCTTAAAAAATCGCGTTAACAATAACAAACGGCTTGATGATGTTTGAAGCGGCAATAAAAGGAAAATGCAAGATTGAGGCTAATGTCTGAGGGTATTGTGAATCACGAGCCAATTAAGAATGATTCACCATGGCTGGTGTAACGTTAATTTCATGTTTCATATGCAACCAAGGAATTGAATAATAACTCGCGAGCACGATAGCCCAAGTATATTTAGCAACAAAATCGCGACTTCTTCACTAAAAGTCGTTCGGTATAACATGCAATTCGAAACTTCAAGGGATCAAAGTGTTGTGCAATATATTTGTATAAAAATTGAATTTTCTCGATGGATGAACGTGGTACACATACATATTTGTTTCTCTTTCGCATAGGATTTTATTTTACGTTATTCCACCGGGCAATAATAAAATATAAGAGGTATTGAAAATCACTATGCAATAAGAATAAATTTTAAATTGAATTTATTCCTGAAATTTGATTTATTGTAACATAATACCCCCTCATACTCTGAAGTAGTCAATTCCTCATGAACGATTTTAGAAAGCTTCCGCTTAAGAAACTGGCACGCCTGTCGCGTTTATTTGCTACTATTTACCGTAAACGAATTCATAATTCAACGAGAGTCAGTGGTTTGGAGCATTTTAAATTTACGCTTTGTAATAAAATAGTGCATGACGAGGGCGAATAAGTCAGTGTGAATGGCGAGCATTTCTTATGAATCGTGTTATAATTACATAATTAATGGACCGTGTGTTTTCGTTTTTCTCCGGCTTTTCCAGCCGTGGCATAATATTATAATATTGCGTCGATTCTAATTTTCCTCGATTTTAGATTCGTCTCTGCGTATGAGATTCTTAAACTTTTTCTTCCAAAAATTAAATAATCCCTATTAATATAGAAGGATTCATTTATCGTATATAAAACGGCAGCGTTGTCTATTTTGTCTCTCTGAAAAAGAAGGAAACGCTGCTTTTCAGTCCTTCATTTACCTGCAATTAAGCCCGGGTACTTCAGTACTTTAACGACTCTCGTATATCAAATTATATTAACGTTTGAGTGCCCTCACTCTTTCATAATAATAACTTGATTGAACAAAATGCAACGTAACAATAATTGTTAGCATAATAATAAAACTATATTTCAATAAATTCAGAAATGAACTGAGCAACGTTAATGCATATTTTCTTACGTATTCAATTACGGCCGTGCTTAACGTACAATTAATTCAATGCAGCGCTCGATTATTTCATATTTCACGCACGATATATTGAATTAAAACATTGCAAATTCGTCTGGCTTCGCGAACCGTTCAATAAAAATTAATTCATGGAAAATTCTCGCACTTACCAACGTTTACGCCAGAAATTATACTAGGCTGCGAAAACTATGAAAATTACAATCGTATTCGTAAATCATAAGAGAAAACCTGTCTTTCAAAACATTATTCACTTAATAAGCTTCATTCACGGTTTCCACTTGTAACCAGCTCAATCGAAATTCTATCTTAAATCGGTGCATACAAATCGTTCCATAGCAATCCAGGTAATTTCACTTAATCAGCCCCCTACTGTCTTCTCTGTTAACCATCGACTGTGCTAGAACTTATTGGATAACCTCAGGTACACGCGTACCACCCACAAACACGTTTATCTCGTTGCAATTTAAAAACGATCAAAGAGAGGAGCATCGTTGCGCACGGCTATTCATGGTAGCCGTATTCATTGTTCTTGAACTTCTCGAACGCAAGAGAAACCAGGTGAAAGCGGCAAAACGCCGTAACAATTCTTATCCCCTGATTATTCATGCTCATTATTATTTAATAAACGCGTGTTTCTTCAACTCTTGCATGCCAAAGGAAACTTGAAACAACGTCTTCAGAACGTTACACGATCTTTATATTCCATTTCTATCTTGAAGCTCTTAGTTTTCCATTTTCGACCCCATTTTCTTTCATTTCATTCAATGTCGCAGGATATTTATTTCTCCTCGTGTATCACCGATTTTTTATTCCTTCTCTCACGATTTAAGACAGTATCTGTTACGTACCAATTGTCTTGGGTTCCAAAAATATTGCAATATATTATGAAAAACAGTTTTGTCTCGAGTTCCCTCCTCCACTTTCACGGGCTTCCTCGGTTGACATTTCCCGGATAGTTCAATTGTTTCTTGCGCGCAGTGGAACGTTTCGTGTCGTGTCAAATGAAGCGATAAAAAAGAATCGCGACGGAACGACGAACAGGAAGCTCGTTGAACGTCCGTGGATCCGGAGAAAGTGTGGTCGATCGAAATTGCCGGGCTTTCGGTGCGAGTTCAAGCGATACCTGCTGCTTTCCCCCGACGTCGTAGTTTGCTCGCTTTGTTGGAAGAAAGCGAAAATGAAGTTGACTGCGAGGCATAAATTGAGTGGTATAAAAAACAAACGGACCACTCGAAATAATCTGCGGCGGATGGTTTTAGCTCGTCCACAGAGTAATATCGCGCGGTCGTTCCCGGTTTTCGGATCGTTTACGAGCGGTTTCCGACGGAATGAACCGTCTGGTTCGAACGGCGGACAGGTTCATATGTTGCTTGTGGTTTCCTCTTTTTTCCTTTTCCTTTACTTTCGAGTTTTGGGGAGAAGTTGCGATTTTGATCATCGCGGGCGACGAGGGGGGAAAATGGAAACACGAAAAAGGGGTTTATGAAATAAAGCTGAAATAAGGAACTATTATTATAAGCGTGCTTTACGGTCGGTTATTAGCCTGTAATGGTCCGTTCATGGTGAATAGAATTGCTGAGAACTTTGATGCGTGATACAGCGGTGGATAAAATAAATGGAATTGGCTGGGACAGAATTAAACGGCCACTCAATGGGATTAATTAATTATTATTATACAATTTTATTTAAAACAGAACAATGACAATAATTTAAATATTTTTAATTGCGCATGTTACTAAACAATGAAACTTGCTCTATTAATTTGGGTATTACTTTCGCGAATAATTCTTTAAACAGCTTAAAAAATAGCTTTCTTTAATTGTATACAATGCGTTAAGATTAGGATATCCTATCAGAACATCAGATGTATGATTCAGATACGGTGAATTAATGCAATTAAATATTTGTTCAAATAGTCATGTGTGTTCCTGGAAGAAATATCAGTCATTAAAGTATTAATCAGTAGATATCGGAGTTAGATATCGGGGGGATATTCATTTAAAGAATTCACGCATTCCCGAGATATGAATTTATTTTTAGCGCAAACAATTGTGACACTGCATTCGCTCGTTACTTCTGTCTGCTGGAGGATGTTACATGATAAGGACGCACTACCCACGCTCCATTATATAATAAATTATAGCCCGAACAGTATAGTGATTGTCGTAACGAAGTAACGGTATCAAATGTTTGCATGTTCTTTTGCATGGCATAATTCAACATTCGGATACTTTGCAGATAATTTTTTTGTTCATTCTGATAACTATTTTTGTAACAGTCCACTTTGCAAACGATTGCCTTCAATATTTATTCCTTGTTCTCCATTTTTCTTCTACGTTTAATTTAAAGACTTTCAACTATTTTATTACGTTAGCTGAACTTAAAATATATTTATAGTACAAAATTGGGTTGCAGTTTCTTGCGTGCAAAATTTTGTATAAAAAGAGATGAAATATATATTTATTGTGGAATATATATTGAACGTTTGGTATATCTATTAAAACATCTGTATCGTCCTCATTATACAATGAATTATTACTATATATACTGCATACTGCATAACCAGTCCACAGAATATCCCAGACACCGAGATATCGTCTAAAAACAAATCCACCCCCGAAAAAGCCTCGTACAAAAATAAAAAAAGAGAGCCCAGTTTCCCGAAACCGCTTTTCCCACGACTAACTTCCGCTTATCATCGCAGGAGGACGCGGAGGTTTGCCAAAAGAGAGCAGAGAGATTGCAGCCGGAGGAGTGTCGCGTGTCTCACAGACCGGTAGGCGTCGGCGTGGAAGGTGTCGGCTCTTGGAGGGCCCAGAGGCGCCACCACGATATCGAGGTATCTACGCCCCTGGCCGGCGTCGCGGCGCACGAGCTGGAGTCGTCGGTGGACGGCGCAGCGTTCAACCCCGTCGTCGCAACAGCGGCGACATCAGCGAGATGCCCGCTGGTGAAAAACGCATTGAGACCGTCTTCGTCCTCCTCCACTTCTCTGCCCGTCAATGTCCACAACGTTAGGCCAAGGTTGTACCTGGGCTCCGTGATCGCCGAGACCAGCAAGGAGGATGCCATGGAGCCGGAAGTGAAAGAGGAGGACGAGCGAAGGTCGTCCACGCCGAGCCCGGAGGTAACGTATCATTTCCTTTATCGGAGATTCGTTGTATCGTCTTATTTCGTTCTTTGTTCCTCTTGATCATTATTATTCGTCGATTTGGTTTTCAATTAACGACGAACGCGACGGATAGGCTGCGTGACCAAGGCGGGGAGATGGTATTGGAATTGATCGGGCTGGATTTTTTATTATCTGTTTCCTTTTTCCTTTTTTGGCGCTGTTGCGGGCTTTTGTTTTACCGGCCTTGGGGCGAAGTGTTTGAATGCGGTATAGATTGGGACAGGTGAATACGAGTCGATGTAGTCCCTGTGTTGTTGTGCAATATTTGAAATGCTAGAGGAATTCGGGATTGTTGGGTTCTCTGATAATGGTCAGAGGGTTGAATAGTGTAAGTGTAGTGTATTTGAAAACTGTCAGTGGTAGAAATTGCCTCAAAATTTTCGTTTTACAGTACTCCATATATGTGTATAACTGTATTCTCAGTGCTAATTGTGATTGTACAAATTCACTATCGAGGTACAGCTAATATTAATGCATCGAGGAAAGTTGTAACACAGTTGTAACCCCTAATAGCAACCATAATCTGGTATATCGCTGTAACGAGTATACGAATGAATTAATGTGTCTGCGAGTCTGCCCGATAGTGTGTAAACGAAAATGCGTGGCGTGCAGGATCGATCGTCCATTAAACGAGCAACAAAATTTGTCTGTTTACGACAAGTGTTGGCTAAATTAACGCATACAACAATGTTCGAATTAAATCACCCTGGTTTCAATATTTATTAATTACCGTTCTATCAAATGCTGCATTGTTGCGTAACTGGTTGGTATTCATTAGTTACAAATAGGGGTTGACTTAAAACTATTTCCACCTCGGCAATTCTCTTTATTTCCTTGTCGCTGCTGCGTGGGCGATGTACAATAGAATTTTGAAGAGGTAAAGAAAAAAATGGTTGGAAACCACTGGTATTACCTCGTGCTTGTGAGTACGAGTTCTTACTATATATACCTTCCACCACGTAGCAGCGTATTGATTTTACGGAGAGCTCGTTCCGTCTTTCTCTGCCCTCGTCCCTATACGTTTACGCACACGTCTGTGCACTCTCTCTCTTTCTCTCTCGGGCTTCTTATCTGTGCGCCTTTCTCTTTCGACGCCCTTTAACTCGCCGCTGCCACCCTAAACATTTCTGCGAGAATTTATTTCGCTCGTTTCTTCGTGGGCTGCGCGAAAACGTAAGTCGCTTTAAGGGCAGAAACGTCGATTATTTCGCTACGGATAAATTCGAATGAACCCCGTGGAGAATTTTTGCACCGGAGAATTTGAATCGATTACCTGGAATATTTATTCGTTATTTATATTTTTGTTTCGAGGGAGAACGGCATGATGGGGATTGTGTACAATATTAGGTACAAGTATAGATTTTGTTGGAGGGTGTTAAGACTTTGTTGTCGAAGTAATATTGTGGACTTGATGCTGGAGAATGAAGGGGGTGATTCGACGTGAAAAGGAACGGATGTGTACGAAGGGATTGAAAGGGGCGCGAGGAATTAAGAGAGGCCGGAAGAAGTTGCAAATATACATATTTTGTGAGAAATCATTCGTTGTTCCTTTGGGAATATTCTAATTGGATGAACGATTGGCCGAATTTTCAAGAGAAACTGCGTTTATCGTACCGGAATATTTGTCTTTCGTTTCAGTGTGGAAATTCGTGGAAATTCAATGAATTTATTTTTGGCACGAAATCAAGAATAGGTTGAAGAAAATTAATAGTAATAGTAATAGTATACGAAGGAAGTTTTTCGAGTTTTAATGTACTTTTACTCCGCTGAATTTTACAGTGTTTAAGGGTTTCTTATTTCTAGTAACAATGAATTGTAATTAATGAAATTATTCCATTGTCCAAAATAGATCTATACACGAAGAAATAAACGCTACAATGAGGGAGGAAGTAGTGAGGAAGATAACAAACCAGACTCATCCCTACAAAGTCACAGATTATCGTCTTCTTATCGGGGAACCTGGCCCATCAGAAGAGACGTATGGGCCAATCAACAAATGGGCTTTTCCTCGCAACAAAGCACATCAACCTCTGTACATAACGTAAGTCTACTCCTTTCCGTTTATGAATCATGCGCGGGTTTTCAAGCACAACATTACTAGCCACCATTTCTTACTTTCCAAACACAATTGAACAAATAATATTATTTCACTGGAGGAAATTATTTTATTGCTTGAGTATTGACGATTGATTTTCTAATTGCGAAACATTATTATTGCAAGTTAATCGTTTGAACATCTATGTTTCATTGCTGTCTACTGTTTTCCTATCTGACAGTAATACAAAATGCAAAAAAAAACATTATGATAAACCAAGTAGCACGAATCTATAATTGTTGCATTTAAAAAAATTATTAATTCGGTTAATCATAGAATTGGTCATCTAAAAATTAATTACTGCTAATCTAATCTTTTACATTCAACAAATATCTAATTTTTAATATTTGGAATAAAAAATATATTCGAGTTCAATTAGCAGAATAGCATTAATCTGCTGCAAAGACGATGCAGAAAAAGGGGGCAATGACCTACCAAAGAAGTTTGACTCATCGCGATAAGCATTGCCATTATGACACACGTAGTTCATGAAGCTGAACTTGCCATAAGTAATTGGATAAAGTACATTCTAATAGGAATTTACCACGCTTTAATAAGCACGCTTAATAACAGGAATAAGAATAATAATTAATATTGTCGTACAGTACTAGCCATAAACGCAAGGTTCGATCTCCTCTTTTAATTATAAACAGCAGGAAAAAATCACCTGCAATCACCAATCCTCAATAAAAAAAAAATGTCGAAGAACGTGGCAAATTAGTATAATGTACGAAATAAAGAGCCAAAGATACCGATCAATGTTCTCCCCCCAATCGAAACATCAACACTAATAACGCACCCTCTCCCACAGGACGTTGCCAGTGTGATGAGCTTTTCCTCGAATTCGGGTGCGGCTCTCAGCTGTTCCTCGGAAATGCAAGGCGATCGAAGACTAGGGGCGAAGGTGGACGTGGTGTACAATCTACTGGGCATGCTGGGTAGCACAGAGGGCCGCGAGGACATGAGTTCAACCCTCCTCTCCATGAGCAATTCGATAGACAATTGTCTCATAATGAGGCAATCGGGATGCTTGCCGTTGCTCGTGCAACTAATTCACGCACCTGGACAGGATCAAGAGACCAGGGAAAGGGTGTCACGGGCGTTGCACAACATAGTGTACGCGAAAAGTGATGAGAGGGCTGGACGTCGGGAAGCAAGGGTTCTTCGGTTCCTGGAACAGTTGCGAGACTACTGTCAGATCCTCAGATCATCCCTGGAAACGGGACACGTGCCAGACGATCTTGAGAGACACCCTGGCCCGACGATAGCAGCATTGATGAAACTTTCATTCGACGAAGCTCATCGACACGCCATGTGCCAGCTAGGCGGGCTCCACGCGGTTGCAGAGTTAATCGAAATGGACCATATGGCCCATGGCAGCGAATGCGACGATCAAAATTGTATAACCCTGCGCAGGTACGCCGGAATGGCTTTGACCAATCTGACATTCGGCGATGGGAACAACAAAGCTCTCCTCTGCTCCTTTCGCGAGTTCATGAAGGCGTTAGTCTCGCAGCTGAGAAGCCCTAGCGACGATCTTAGACAAGTTACAGCCAGCGTGCTAAGAAACTTGTCCTGGAGGGCTGACACCAGTAGCAAACAAACTTTGAGAGAGGTGGGAGCAGTGACCGGTTTAATGAAAGCCGCGATGGAAGGTAGAAAGGAATCGACGCTCAAATCGATACTTTCTGCGCTGTGGAATCTTTCGGCACACTGCAGCACGAATAAGGTAGACATTTGCGCTGTCGATGGAGCCCTGGCGTTCCTCGTGGACATGCTGAGCTATAATGCTCCATCTAAGACGCTAGCCATAGTGGAGAACGCCGGCGGTATTTTGAGGAACGTATCCAGCCACATCGCTGTCAGAGAAGACTATCGAATTATCGTTAGGGAGAGAGGATGTTTGCAAGTGCTCTTGCAGCAATTGAGATCGCCTAGCTTGACTGTAGTCAGTAATGCCTGCGGGGCATTGTGGAACCTCTCAGCCAGATGTCCACAAGATCAACGTCTATTATGGGACCTGGGCGCGGTCCCCATGCTTCGCAGTTTGATACACTCCAAGCACAAAATGATTTCCATGGGTTCAAGCGCGGCTCTGAAGAATTTACTAAGCGCCAGACCGGGTTGCAACAATCTTGTCCATCTGGACTCGACAGCTCGTGGATTGGGCCTCCCGACACTACCAACGTTGGTCGCCCGTAGGCAGAGGGCCTTGGAGCAGGAAATCGATCAGAATCTGGCCGAAACTTGCGACAATATTGAACCCAGCACGTCCCCGACGAACAAAGAGGACAAATTCTCGTTTAAGCTGGATCACAGTTTCTTGGGCATGAACGCTCGCACTTTGCGCTCGTATCAGCTGCACAATCAGCAGCCCAGCACGTCCAGTGTAAAGTGCAACGGCGTCGCCAGGAGCGAAAGCAGGGACTCGATGAGATCCATCACGAGTACACACTCTGACACAATGTTCGAACGGGTGAATCGACACGTGCTGAACGGATTATCCCCAACTGATGTACAGATGAAGCAACAGTCCTCGTCCCTTCACGCCGCTGTTGGATTCGACGCTGTAACGTCTAGTGATAATCATACGAAGACGTCGTCGGAGAAGAAGTACACGTTGCGATACAAAAATGCGATCCCGGATCGTTTGAAGTCGTCCGACGGTGCCAATGGTCTTGGTGATCTCAGGTGCACCAATTCCACCATTTCGTGGTCCTCTGCTCTGGATCAAGAATCCGCCTGTTCGCAAAATTTGCTGCACTCTTCGGTGGAAGACAATTTGCCGCAGAGCATCTCGTCTACGTTGAAGACTGGCAGCCAGTCCAGTGTCTCTGAAGAAACCGAGCTAAACGTTTGTCAGAAAACAGAATACTTGTCCACGAAGTCTGTGATGGAAGCATCGTCCCCTCTGTCCTTTGTCAGTAGCAGTACACCTGTCAAAGAGGCTGCTAGTTACGGTAACGTGTACGAGAAGAAAGCCGTGCTGCATCAGCGTAACTCGATGAGCAGTATGCAGAAGGCTATTTCGCCGACGGTCAGTCATAGATCCGAGGGCAATCTGTTCAGCGATTATGCTGAAACGGATTTGGATCAGCCGACTGATTATAGTTTGCGTTACGCTGAAAGAAGTTTGGAGGACGACGAAGAGAAGCCGCATTCCCATTACTTCGCGGGCAACGATCAGGAACTTATTCACGAGGACACGTTGAAGACTTATTGCACGGAAGGAACACCGCACGGGACGTCTTTGAACTCTTCTAGAGCAGCGTCTGCCTCTGACCTGCAAGAGGATAGCAGACAGAGGAATTTGTCTAGGAAGATACAGGAGCTGGGTAAATTGAGGGACAAGGAGGCATTGAACTTAGAGTGCAGTGCGAATGTTTCGGATAAGAAGAGGAGTCATTACTTTGGGACGGATATTAAGGATGATAACGTTGAGGAGGATGGGGGTACCTCTGTAAAAAATACATTAAGGTGTGTATATGTATTTGTGAAAAAAACTATAAGCATTTCTAATTGTCAAAGTTAATAGGATCAAGTTTGATAATTCATGTTCAATTTGTAATTTCTTTGAATAGTTTTCATAGAATTTTATTTAATCGTATCTAATAGCAATTTCTATCGCCTCTGGCTGCATATTTCTATTCTTGGATATTGTATATAATATTTAATAAAATATATAAAACAACGGTATTTCTTTTATTGGCAGCTTAAGAACAACACTGGCACAAGTATCTTCAAGTACCTTATCGTACAGCGACGGTGATAATATGGCGTCCAATTCTATAGAAAATAAACCAGGTAAAATTGAAATAAAACTTTTGTAAAAAAACACTTGATTATTTTTTATTGCTCCCATCGATAAATAAATAAATAAAAGCTCGCGAGTATAATTTATTCGAATTGCAACGTTTCTCGTTTATTTATAGATATTGAAAAGGAATATGATACTCAAAATGCCTCGTTCGAAAAGAACGATCGGTTTGATAAAAATTTCACCGGCAACGGAGTTAATTCGTACGTGATCAGTGCATTGAAGGCTTCTAACGATTCAGGATGTAAGGAAATTGAACTAAAAGGGGATACCCGTAACATGCCTTATTCATTAAGTATAAACAACTCTTCCGAATGTTTAGATCAAGTCAGTGACGGTGATGAAGACGATGACGATCTGCTTACAGCTTGCATTAACATTGGAATGCAAAATAATAAGTAAATATTTTAATTCGAATATAAATTTAATATAATTACATTTTCTCTTTGCGTATACGGATATTTTTGTCCTTCTAATGTACAAATGAATGACGATTAAAAAATAATTCGCAAAACTATTTCTCCTTCCAGGCACAGGCATTCATTTATAGGAAATAATTTCGAAAAACTTCCACGAAATGAAAGCAATTTAACCAGATATCAAACAAGCGTTGCATTAGATCAAATGGAATGCAACTCATCGGCCGATTCTACTATGAACAGTCTTGATACAAATCGTTTGGAATCTGAGGATGCGGTAGATACTGATATTTGTTCAAATAATGTCGACGATAGTTCGCAAAACATGAATAACGTATCAGATTATAGTCAAAACACGATCAAATTTATGCAAACGGTATAGTATTTATTTCGTACATTATTCCTACACTTGGTTTTTCATAAATATAACTGAAAAAATATCCAGTTTTGTTACATTTATATTTCCTTGCGTTATACGAATCAATATAAAATTACACCCGTGTAAGAAAATAATTTCCACAGCTTGAAATATTACATTTATTCTTGCAGATGGAAGCGAAAATTTCGTCAGGACAGTCGTCAGTGGTATTGCAAAACGATATCGGAAAACGTGGCACGATGCTCGGCGACGATAATCTCTATAATTTTTCGTTGCCCTCCAATTTGAGAAACAGCCCGATATTGAACGACACGGTTGTGTTCAATACAGAGCCTAATCAACAGCAATACTTATCCAGCATCGACACCGAATCAAACGAGGACATGTCATCCTTGATTCATAACGATATTATCGAAAATGACCAAAATATAGACGACGAGTCTCCGAAATGGGACGACGATAAAACAGCGGAAAGCCTGCGCGATAAAATAGCCAAAAACTCTCCCATGCAACGTTCTTACGCAAAAGTAACAGATTCGGAGAGCAGCGAATCGATTGATTCCGTCGAGCAATCGGAGCACGCGCTTCTAGCATTGTGCATAAAACCTGGACCAACGGAGACCATTGATAACATCGAGGTGAATAAAATCACTGTGAAATCGAGGAGAGTCACCAACGAATTAGCAGAGAGGCAAGTTAGCTCTTCCCTTGAGACAAGTAAAATGTACGACGCGTGCGAAGTGGATGGTATCAGGAAGGAAAGCACCGACACAAGGAACAGGTCCCCATCGAAACACGTGCAGAAAGAGGAAGTGTATCGTCGTCAACGCGATCCTGACGCCATGATTGCTTCTCTGGATCGACTGACTGCCACTCTCGTGCAGCAGACAGAGGCAATCCGAGAACGCGATTCTGGAGCGATGAAACATAGTATACTGAGTGACACATGGAACGAGGATTCACCTAACGAAGTATCGTTTCCCAGTATCAGCATCAGTGCCCCGATAATCGCTTCGTTCAAGAGCGACGTGCCAGAGGAACAAGGTACAGTGACATCGGAGTGCTACGAAACAGCCAGCTCCGAGAGCGGACACATGACGAACTCGAGGATCATTCAAAGAGAAGCGATCAAACTGGCCGAAGCAGTGGACGCGGAAATGAACAGGCAGAACGAATTAGACACGACCAGTATGGCGTCCATGGACTTGGAGGCAATCAAACCGCCCTCGACAATGGGAAGCTTGTTATCGTTGACAGCTAGCTACGCAGGCTCGGGTGATTACAGCGAGTCGTTTGGTAATCGGGACATGTGTAATTCCGCGTCTCTGCCACCGATCCAAGTGAAGAACGTGTCGTCGATAGAATTTCGAACGTGCCGCAAGAAATCTCTTCCTCTCGGCGTGGTAGCGAAGCGAGCCCTCAGCCAAACGCAGAGTCATACCAGTAGCTTGGAGAACTTGTTAAACGAGTGCACGGGGTCGCATTTAGAGAGCGTCAAACCACCGTCCATGATGGACGAATTGCCGGATGTTGGAGATATGGAGAACAGTATGCTGAGCGTGGCCAGTATCACGTCAGAAATAGCCGATGCTAAAGACCAAGACACGCATAATCTGAGCGGTAGCGACGCTGTGTTCGATTTGCTGAAGCCTGTCGCCAATGTGCTTTCCATGACCTGCTTGCGTTACGCCGAGGCTATGCAGAACAGCGCGAGCAACAGTTTGAGCGAATGCTTGGAGAACATCAACCCGCCGTCTTTATTCAACGAAGTGTGCGAGATGGACGAGTCTACGATGGAGCAGGGCACGGAAACAGTGTGCAGCGACACGTTGTGCATCGACGCTGAACTGCACACTGAAGTAGCATCGCATCCGGTTACGATCGAGATGATCGACGAAGCTGGCAACGATACGGACGATGCTGTGACTCCGATATCGTCGGAGTATTGTGTTTCCAGCTCGGCTGAGTCTACGCCGAGGAAACGATTGCACAGAAATCTGACGCCGAAACAGAAGCGTAATTTGGCTAAGGAAAGGTACAAGACTTACACTATAGCCGCGGAAATGCACAAGAAGGAAGGGGGAGATTACCGTGAAAGTAGAAACGCGCAAGAGGACAAGATTCCACGTGGAAAGTGTTCCCCGTTTTCGAAACTGACACCTAGGCAGCGTAGACAAGAAAATAGGGCAAGGTTTCAGACGCAGGTACTGGAGAACCCTTTCCCTGAATTGAGCCAGGAGCAGAGTGTTCAGCAAGAGGTGAGTACGACTTGCGAGGAAGAGTACGCTGACAGACCGGCCGGCTCACTGTCTCCTGTGAAGTCAGCCATTCCAACGTTGACAAAGCTGTCTGCCTGTAAATCCTTGATCAAGAAACGAGCTGAGCAAAAGAAGAACAGGGAAAGGTACCGTACGAGAACGTTGAACGACTCAGAGTCTATATTCAGGGATTCGGACGGCAATGCCGCTGCAAACGCGACAAAGGTAGCAGACTCAACGCACAATATCCAGTCGGATGAAATCCAAATAATGCTGGAACAAAATGCGACTATCGTGTTGAACACGTTGAACGAATCGAATAAGGCGGTCGATTACAGCGAAGAAGGATTGCTAGATTGTGAAACCATCAGTTTAGTGTCCAATGAATCAGAATCTGAACGGCATTTACGCATGCGTTTCGTCAATGGTGTGTCGAAGAAGTTGATAGGCTCCTGTTCCCAGCAAATGGAGAACGTACAGGAGCCGGTGGATTTTCGCAAGGCAGCCGCGCAGTCTGAAGTGTCCAGGTCTCAGGAGGACATCAGGTACACCGATAACGTGGAAACTGAGAGTGATGACGAGTCGAATAACACTGAAGAACCGCCTAGGGAAACGAAGAGGCCTCGAATAATTAAGCCAGGCATGGTAAGGGATGCCAGCAACGAGTCGAACACCACAGACAAGTCAGAACCAGAAAGTCCGAAGGCCATACGGGGCAGACGGAAAGCTCTGTATTCGAATCCAATAACACGCAAACCAACGCCACAGTCGTCTCCATTGAAACAGGTCAATCCTATCAGCGGAATACCAATTGGGCGTAGCAACACCTCGCCGATTGTAAGGGCCACCAGGGCCACCACACTCAGGCAAAATAATAACAGTCCAGGTGTTGGGACGAAAGAGTTCGCAAAGCCAACCACGAGTCCCAAGGCAACACCAGGTTCCGCCGACGACAAACGAACAAGAATGTTATCGGTTGCAGCGAAAAGAGCATCAGTCCCTCAGAAAGGTTCTACATTAACCTTCACGAAGTCCGTGAAAAGGCATAGCACACCTCCAACCTGTTCTTCCTCGAATTATCAACAAGAGACTAAAGCAGACGCGGCGATTAAACCTCTGGAGCGACAGGGCACGTTCACCAAAGACGAACCAGAAGTGGAGAACGCGCCCACGGTAGTCTCCTCCTCTTCTTCGCCGATAAAGACTAAGATAGCGAAGCCTATTAGAGGTGCAACGTCCAAGGTGCACCCAACACCTGGCAAGCCAAAAATTTCGCCAAAGACGCACCAAGTACACCAGTCGAAAATATCGAAATTCAACGCCGCGGAGAAAATACAGACGCCGAAAGGTCTGCCATTATTCGTAGCGCCCAAACGATTGCCAACAGGAAAGGTCGCAGCTGGTCCAAAACCGCCGGCGAATAATCAGAGTGCTGCACAAACTGAGAACGGCAAGACTATTCGAAAAGTAGGTCCACTCGGGCAGAGGTCTAACAGCAATTCCAGTATCGTCTCTAACACGTCCACCGGAATGCAGACGAGGAAATTGGCGAAGGAGGCTACCAGTAAGATAGCCAGTCTCTGGAAGAAAGTGGAGGAGAGCAAAACCAAGCAACGCTTCGAGAAACCGGACACTAGACAATGGATGCAGCCTGGCAATTGTGCAAATGTCGTGGACGCTCCATCTCCGGTTAGCGATCCGCCGGCATTCAGATTGTTTCGTAGCTCGACGTTCGAAGGGGTTCCTCAGGGCAACGACGATCGCGAATCGGCTTTGTATAAATCGAAGTTGAAAAGGCCGTTGATGGTCGGCGTGCAGCCCGGCAAGGTGAAGTACAGGAACTCGTGCGACTTGAGCGGCATGAACGCGAACGACGCACCTTGCAAGATACCTGTGAAGTCATGTGATGGTCCCGCGTACAAGAGAGACAGCGTAGAAGTAGGGGACGCGTCGGTTTTATTACGGAAACCGCAATACACTGAATCGTCCACGATAGACGTGGACCCTACGAAACGAATATCACGCCTCGGTTCTTTCATAAGAGTAGACCCTGCAAACGCAGACGGCACTGTGCAAGGGCACGTGAACGGGGCCGGTGTGCGTACACCTGCGTCCGCCATTGTGTCACCGTTTAATTACAACCCGAAACAACAAGATATTCCTTCGCAGACAGCCAAAGTAAGTTCGGATGAGGGTGAAAGCAAATTCAGAGTGGCAGATTGTCATAGCGACATAGTCACAGCTTCTACGAGGGTAACGACAGTATAGGGAAAGTCTGTTATAAAGTAATTCATTTCTTTCGTAGTATCGCTTTTCTGTTTCAGGCTAGTCATTGTACATTTGCTTTACTGCCGTGTTGGTCGTAAATCGACACGCAGCTAACAGATAATGAGTATTCGATAGTAAGCGAGTTGAGGGTGTTTTTTTTTTTACTTTTGTTTCTTTACCTCATATCGTTTAATGAGCGCCGATAAATCCTCATGGTATTTCACTGACTTTTTACACACATGAATATAGGAGGATTACGGTCCACGGGAATATTTTTTTTTTTCTTCGTTGCATGTGAATTGCAATGCAATGTTTTTTTTCTTATACATATATATGTATAAATATAACATTAAAAGAGGTATGGACAAAGTGTGACATATAGTAGCCAGAAATCCTGATATATCATTCCTATTCACTTTGCGTGTTGTATATACATTATATTGAGAAATTCCATGATTACGAATGAAACTTAAAATCGGTAGTACGTAGCAGTAATTATGCTCGATTATTTATTCAATTTTGTATATATTGAACGTGAATGAAGAATGTAGAAAGTTTAGTGATACGTATTACGAATTCATGATGTATATCGGAGATATGAATAATGTACGGTGTACGTCTTCGTAATAGACAAATTCATCAGAAGTACGATCTGTATTTTGTTTCCATCGTAAACTGATTTGTATTCTTTTGAAAACGAATACAAAGTCTAATTACTTTCTAAGACTGATAAGTAACACGATGAAGATTTTGAACGAAGCTTGAACATCTTCAGTGCAACAGAACGTTACGATAAAAGATGGTAGCGATGTTTATATCGATGTAGCGGTCCTAAGTAAAGCAAAAAGAAAAAACAGGCATTACGTGAAGAGACAAAATTTTGTAAAACGTTTACTTTTAAGTTTCTAGTCTATTTGAAAATCTACAGTTGAAATAGCTTCTATTTTGGTCATATATACATATATGTACTACATAAAATCGATTTGCATGTAAGAAGTGTCTACTGATTCGACTGTTACCCTTTCGAAAAATACATGTAGGTACAATTAAGAGTGTGTACGGATCAATGACGTATTTGTAGGTCGAAAAGTTTTTTTAGGGTACTGGCATGGAATTTGTCAAACTTGTTTCCTCATACGTTCCCATTAGTTTCTTTCTCTTTTTTGTTTTGAGTTCTAGTTGGAAAAAATTTGCTATATACTTGATGCGTTTAACAGTGCGTACGATACTTTAAGTTTTCTTCTGTATCGCGTCATCTTTCCTTCTATATGCGTACGGCCGGTGTAAAATCTTAGAAGGAAAATGTTTGACATGATATAGAATAGATTTTATTGTTCATTATTTACACATATTTGTTATGCGCGTTTTTTGCCCTGTTCCAGTTCGAGTTAATTAGATTTAACTCTTGCAACTTGGAACCATATCAGGGTATCTTTATGTTTCATTTCTTTTCGTTCCCTTTTTTTGTTAGAAAGAATTTGGTCTGTACACCAGAATTCCATCTTTTGGAGTTCCTTTGTAATCTTCGTCTTTTACTTATATAGATCTTAAGTGTAATTCACATTTTGTTATACTGTATTTTAGATTCAGCAGACATTTTAATAATTTGTATATTAATAATTGCAGTACAATAAAATTTATAGCTACTAATGCCTATTTTGTTTAATTGTATCTCGATCACAGTGAAAAAATGGGTTACATCTGTTTCATTAAAATGCATCGTTCGAAATGAGGAGAAACAACGCTTGGAAGCATGTAAAGTTATATATATTAAAAAAAAGAAGAAGTAATAAATATGCGCATTTATTGAACCATCTCTGTAGAAAAATTTATCTATCGTACAACGGACATTCGTAAAGATTAATCGATTTATCTTCGGATACTGATGCAATTATGTTATTACTTTGTGGATTGTATTTCACAGACCATACCTAGAAAACCGAAATGTTTCAACATTTAAAGGATTATCTGTTCATTATTCTTTTAAAAATACACCATAAGTTACAGATTAGTCGTTCTACTTTGTAAATTTGCAATAAATTCTCTGTAATTCTGTACAGACTATAATTACCTGGTCACTGTGTTCATTAAACGTATGTAAACATTGTCGTTGCGCTAATTCCCAGACTTTAACTGTATGATCTGAACTACTAGATGCAAACTGCTGTCCATCCGGAGCGAAAGCAACTCCGAGCACCCACGACGCATGACCTGACATTGTTCCTGCTAAATTAGCATCTTTCCTAATACGAACAAATCAAACAGATAATTAATATTTTATTTGCCTCGTTAATTTTACTGTGCGTTAAAATGCGAATTTAATTACACGTCGTATATTTTCATGTGGCCATCATCCGACGCAGTTAAAAGTAACTGAGAATCAGGCGAGAAACAAAGAGACCTGATAGGCATAGCGTGACCTAAAATATTGAACTATATAAATTAGCAATGAATTTTTGGTGGAAATACAATGAAACAATTGTTATAGATACCTTCTAATGTGCGTAATACTTTTCCATATGTAACATCGAAAATATTAATAATTCCGTCTATAGCACCGCTAGCAATATATTTCCCATCGGGACTCTAAAATCGTGTAATTAATTAGAAAGCACTGTGTCGTATCAGTTTGTATGATCCACAATGTTTCATATACATACGTAGGCCACGCTTAACGTAAACTTCCCGCCTCTAGTGTCTAATGTTTGTTCTTGTTTGCCACTTTCTGTTCCATATAAATGTATCTTACCCGAATGACTACCGGATACAATAAATTTGTCATCGGGAGAAAATACCAGCGTCCATATGTCTACGGGACCTACCTCTATGCTCGATATCTTTTCTCCAGTTTCCAAGTCCCATAATTTTAAACTGGAGTCTAATGAACTGGACGCACATTCTGAAAGTATGCGCCACGATTAAAGGCGTTATTTATAATACGTATTTAATATAAATGTTTCATCGCCTTTCAATGATTACTTACTTGTACCATCTGAACTTACAGCAACAGATACAACGCCAAGCGAATGACCAGTCAGTTTGTGTTTCAAATGTAAATTTTTATCCTTCTGTTCCCAAACTTTTACTGTATCATCGACCGAGCCAGTCACCAAGTACTCGACTATTTCTTCTTCGTTAGACTGTACAGAATCACTGTTGTATAACAATAACAATTCTATGAAAGAATGGAAAATCAACAGAACCTTCGTTTGTAATTATTACCGTGAATCTTCATTGTCCGGTTGTAGTTCCTTTTTCTTCTTTAGAGAGCCCCAAGCACACGTCCAAATGCTGTCTTCGTGAGCATTTTCCGTTTTGTTAAGCAGAGAATACTGAAAAAATGATCCGTTACGGTTTTAGTAACTGATTCGTCTTATGCGCAACATAACCTATATATTTGTATCATTTGCAAACTTATTTACGTTTCTTACCATTTTGGGAAATGCGTGTTTGTGGTCGAAGAAATATTGTCGGTCCAAATTTGTATATGCGCGCAGAATAAGGATTTAAAACTTTAATAATCATACAAAATCCAATATGTTTTCTAAATTATACACGTATATCCACATCGAGTTAATTGCACCGGTAGTGTCCAGGTAGGGGCCCCCGCGCGTTTACATACGATCTCAACCAATAATACACAATCTGTTTCTAATCGACAGTGTATATTTACTTACACATAGTTCTTGCTTTTATACTAATTTTGGTTACTCGATTGATTTAACTATAATTTTAGAGCTCATAGATTAAAATATCGTCACCAAAGATCCAGGTAGAAATGTTCTACAAATTTATCGGTAATATTGTCAGTAACATTGTAATGGGGTACTAGTACCCCATTTATAGTCGGTAACCAGACATGTGGCGCCATCTCGCGGTTACGGCATTTTTCGCAGTTTGCCGCGCCTTCAAAACCGAATTCCTGGATTACATCGTTAATTTAAACAATTGCGGTTTTCTCGGCTTCTAGTCGATATTTTTTAACCGGACTGGTTTTAAATTAAAGCTATGAACCATAGCTATGTCCCCCAACAGTTGCAACAATATGGCATTTGTGGTTTAAAAGTTAATAACAATTGAAAAATCGGCAAAAATGCAATCCGAGATAGTGGTTGTTTTTTAATAAATGGGGTGTCAAAAGAATGGGAAACGAATAAACTGCACGATAAAAAATACCCTGGTGCTGTAACTATATCCAGTTGATCGTAATAACAATTTCAATTGTTTAATTGTTTATAACAATTGAACTGCACATGGAATAATGTTCACACCTATTGGAGATGGTAGCTTATACTGCTAGCTTTAATTTATGTCCTCTGGTTATTAATGAAGCTCGCCGGGAAGTGGTAGTAATCACATTTGTTTATAACTTCTTTAAACAAATTCAATTATCTCAGCTTCCACTTAGCCGATTTCAATCCACAACCTCTCAAATTGAAGCTCTTGGTTCAAGGAATAATCTACTTTACTTTTGGAAAGGGCTTGATGCATAGTTTCGGTGCAATTCTCAAACGAATTGTTACATTGTTTATAAAAAGTAAACGGCGCAGGCAACATTTGTGAAACATTTATTGACGTGTAGCTGCATCCTTTCCCTTTAGTTTAAGCACTCGGTCATGAATCTAGCACTTCCAGAAGCCGAGATAATTGCAGTGACCCGGATAGCATTTTTGCCGATTCTTCAATTGTTAATAACTTTGAAACCACAAATGCCATATTGCTGAAACTGTTGGGAGAGATAGCTATGGTTCATAGCTTGAATTTAAAACCCGCCCGGTTACAAAATACGCACTAGAAGCCGAGAAAAAGGCAATTGTTTAAATTAACGATGTAATCCAGGAATTCGGTTCTGGCGATGCGGAAAGCTCTGAAAAAAGCCGCAAACGCGAGATGGCGCCACATGTCTGATTATTGACTGCCTATGGGGTAAAGGTGCCCCCTTATCATTACCATGTCACACGCACAGTTACCGATCAATTTTTTTTAATTATTATCGCGGCTCCTGGGAATCAGCTAGTCGACTGTAATTCTCCCGTTGCTGTAACTTTATCCAGTTTCACGTGGTTATTATTCAAATTGTTTAATTGTTTATAGCAAATCAAAAATAAAACATAAAATAAGATAATTTTGTAAAACTAGAAACATTAACCATTATGCAATAAAGTCATCACCCGAATATTTATGAAAAAAGTGACGCGGATAGAAAAGAACTGTTGCCAAAGATCATTCAAGAACGTTTATTTAAAAAAGAAAGAGAGAAAAAAACATCGTTCATGTCAATGTACCTCTTATGTATTTGTACATACAGCGTATAGATACAACGAAATTATCATATAAATCGATGTTTGCAAGCACATTCGAAGCTTAAAACGATTCCTCATTTGTTCCAGTTATTTGTTACAAACAGAAAGCACATGGGAATAATCGTCATCAAGCCGAAAGCACAGAGTCCCGTTCAGAGTCTTGATAAATTTATTTTTAATGTTTACAGTATAATTACACAACTCTTAACAAGATCTTCCGGACCTTCAACTTACAAGCTTAGCAGTTAAATCTATAGTCACTATTTATAACGACTTTGAAACAAAACCTCTGTTTCACAATCGACCTGACAAGATTGCAAAATCAACGGACAAAAATTGTGTTACCACCTGTGCTGCAGTGTTTAATTGCAATTAATCATTGTTCCATTTTATCGAGGAAACTGATAGCCACCAGTGGCATAGCCTAATCCAACACCACGTTGTGTGTGTGTTGTAGCACGTGCAACTTCGTACTGTTGCTCCATGTTATTAAACATTTCCTCTTGCTTCTTCAATATGTCTGGTTTAGCACCCGCTGTCGGGGCTGCCGGTAAATCGTCTTTAATGCCCATCAATCGTTTAAACTTCGCTGTTACCTTTCCATCCTGATCGTGAGTGAATGTCGTTCCCACCCATGTATTAGTTGTGGAAGCTGCCGTGGACGTTTTGCTTTCATCCTGTTTGGCCTGTAACTCCAAATTTTATAACGAACACAGTATAATAAAATCTATTTAAGTACAAAAATAATTATTATTATTTACCTTATTGGCCCACAGAAGTTTCCTCTTCTGTATCTGTTCCGCGTATTTCCCTTGCGTCGCTGTGGCTAAAGGGTTATAGTAATTTTGCTCGTTTTGAACGCCCGACGTTATACTGTCACCTTCTGGCGCTTTAAGTTCTATTCCTAATTTTTCCAATTGTGCTAATTTGTTCCTGCCCTTTTCTTCCCTGTAGCTCATCGTTCTAAAAGGCGGTGGCGCACGATCTCTAGACCTCGACCTTGATCTCGCACGATCTTTCTCTTTGTGATAGCTGGATCGATCGTCCCGATAACGATCTTTCGATCTGTCGTCCCTAGAATGCCTGTTACGGTCTCGATCCCTGTCTCTGCGTCTATCTCTATCGTTTCTATCACGATTTCGATCCCTTCGATCGTCACGGTAGTGATGATCCTTCTCGCTCTTTTCCTTTTCATCATTCTTCTCGTCCCTGCTAGATCCCAAAGAACTCTTTTCCTTTTTTTTATCATCATCGCGGCTTTTCCTACTATCGTCTCGACTCCTTTTCGTATCACCGTCCCTGTGGCTATTCTCTCGTTGCTTTCTATCATCGTAAGATGATCGTCGTCCCTTGTCGCTCATGTGTCTATTACGGTCAGATCTATCTCCTCGTTTGTGCTCGTCTTTTGTGTTTGCTGTATGATTGTCATGATCGGATCGCCTGTAAAACGATTACGTTCTGCAGGGTATACCACACAGATTCGTATTATTATTCTGTACGTAAGGGAAATATTATGTGGTAAGTATGTTGCAAGTTTCTTTCTTTCTTTTTTTTTTCGTTGCTCTTATAAAGTTCAAAGAAGCGTATTAATTTCAAACTCAGAGGAGAATACACTTATGAACAAACCAGCTTACCTCTGGCCTGAGGGGGAAGGTAATGTTCGGGATGAGTCTGTTTTTGATTGTGCCGCTGGACTATGTGCCCTTTCGCTACTCGATTCCCTGGACGAATTGTTGTTATTGCTTTCCTAAAGGAAGATAAAATTATCCACATTACTATGCACCCTTTATCACATTCTGTTAATTGAAACATAAATCACGATTCACATCGCAAGAACTATAATTATATATATATATGTATATATCTTTTTTTGTCAGTACCCTCAGATTGGCAAAAATCAACTTTTCACCCACTGCAATTTTGTGCCCTCCAATTTTAGTCAATGAAATTATATTGACGTTTCAATTAATATGAGCTAAATCGCCCACAAAATTTCAGTGTATGCAAAGATTGAATTTTGCAATATTAATTATTATATAACAACAACTGCATCCTAATACTTCATGTACTTAAAAAGAAAGTATTCTTAACACTAATATAATTTTCATAAACATAAATCTGGTTCTCTCACTTCCCTGCCTGTACGCTTGTTTACCAAATTTGTATAAAGGTAGAAATTTTCGTTCGTCGAAAAATTTCGTTTTTTTCCCCAGTCAAATATCCGGTAGATAAACAGAATCAAAGAGAAATAGGAATGTGGGGGACCTTCATTTTTTTTTTCATCTGCTTTGGCAGTTAGTTATATTACCCGAATATGTTTGTACATGTGGTTTCTTTGATGGTTGATTTTTTTTGTTAGTGTTACCTTCTTCCAGCTTCCTCTACTCACCTCAGTCTTCTGTATAGGGCTTGGGGTAGTCTTGAAAGACCCTCACACAGCATAGACCTTGCCGAGGTGCGTAGATATTGTATCATGTATTACCAACAGAGCTACGTGTTAATATTTTCTCACGAAATGGCACTATTCCCATTTACTTATTATTTAAGTTTTAAATATCTGAATCTCTACCCTCATTGTTTCTGCCACGCAATAACTTTAGACTTTAAGATCATGTCTTTTCACCTGTTTCAAATTTAATGGAATGATATAAAAAAAGATGAGAAAACATAAAGGTACATTGCATAGCGTAAACAATACAATGATACTGCCATGTCTCTATAGACTTCAAATAAAGGTCATAAATCAATGAAAAATTATTATCATTGTATTGCATACATTGTATAGCGTCTACATTAATGTTGTTACAAATGAGAAATACCTAATAAAACAATTCCTACTTTCTACCTAATAATGCTAAAGAAATTTCTGTAATTCTCATCGAGCTTTTAATATAAAACAGGCGCAATAAAAGTGCTACTGTGATACTGCATTTCATCAATGCCATTTGGACATGACCTCTAGGAACCATGGACTAAAACCTTTTTATTTATCAGGCATATGACCCTACATGTACGTATAGCCCCTATAAAGACACCACATTTTCCTAGTAATTGTTGTAACGTTTCGTACTTAATATGAAAGTCAAACGTTTGCTAGCATTTAATTTCACTGTACCTCACTCATATCCATTTGTACTGGGTCGTAGTTCGCGTCGCTAGCTCTTTTGCTGGTGTCACCTTGCATCCCGTAAGGTATCTTTGAAACACAAGATTTGCGATAAAGCATACAATTATTTATAAATTACAAATATCTTGTGTACTTCGAAAGTTTATTAAATTCCATCCAATATCAGAGTAACAATTGTCCTACCTCGATATCTGAATAACTAATAGCTTATAATGTTAATTAAAATTTAAATATCATTGTGAGAAGACTTATAGCTTTTAAACTTACGTGTCAAACATATGAACGTATAATATTATTTAAACTCGCAGGAATAAGCAATAGTTACATGTACATACTATAATCGTACACTAATTAGAATGTGTTAGGTTTGTACATTCATGTCAACCTTTCAGCTGAATAGTTACGACAGATCATACATATATAATTACATTCATATTTCACAGCGAAATATCAAAAACCAAAAACAGATTCCTCAACAATCGAAGTATTTCATCTATTGACTAAAACCCTACATCAGGAGCCATGTCGACTGCGTATATGAAAAAAAAAATTTCTTGAGCGTCATGGTTGCAGAGGTGAAGATGCGCCATCGTCGAAATAATCGTGAATGCTCGGATGTTTAGCAACACGCAGGATACTCACCTTTTGATCTTCCGAATTGTTACTATTATCACCGTCACTACCGTAATTCGCTAACGAATCCATAATGGCGTGATAACAGGGCACGAACTGTCCGAAATTGTTACGACTATCGTAGCGCGTCGATCCTAGGCTGCCTTGCGCAGAAACGCCATTGGTCGAGAATGTTTAGCCAGCATGCACATTGTGCTTTCATAGCGCTCCCATCGAATGGCGTTAGCGAAACGGAAGTGGAAGGAGAGAGCCGCAGGAAATGCAGGCCAAGCGGCAAAATTGGGCGCGAACACGAAAATTGCGTGGCAATTTTTTCCTGTTGATAGATGGCTGATTGAAAATTTCCTCGCAGAATTTCGCCATTGAAAGTGTATTATATTCACGGAGAAGTCTAAAATCTATCGATCGACCAGCCAGCAACAACTGTTTTTTACGGTAAACGTATCTATATATAGTGGATGCTAAAAATAAAGTACATGTGACCAATTAAGCCCTTCTTACAGTATAGGAAATAAACAGGAAAATAAAATTGGATAGATTGAACCTGTAATTTTTAAACCTCGCGTTACGTGCACCGCTTTGCATGTGCTTGAACTCTGGCAGGTGCGAAAGCAAGCCAGATGCTAATTAATTCTTGTGACGGTGGCACAAACGAATGCAACGATTTCCGTAGCACACGAGGGGTCGTTCCACTTTGAAACAGTTATCGAAGCATGAACATAAAACTATTTTTTTTATACGCATCCAGCAGATATATTTAATAAGTATTATATATAGTAGTCAAACATTATCTTTTCCAATTCGACCATTAAGACGCGCGTCCCGAGGCATTAAAATTTTATCTACGTCGCAGAAACCAAACCATCCCCGCTATAGAAAATCGTCGGCTATACAGAATGTATACCTGGCGACAAAGAAACTGTCGCAACGAGAAACGGTAACAAAAGCCGACTCGCGGGTGCGCCGTTATTTACAAATGAATCCCATCGCGACATAGCCGGGGGTATACCAAAGGTGCACGAAAGGTGTTGCAAAGGTGGGCTGATGCTAGAGAGCACTCGCATTGACGTTTACGCGCCGAGAAGCGCGAGCCGGCGTGCAGGGGCAGTCGTGAACAAACCGGGACGCAACAGTCGCTCGCCAGACTTCGTGCTGGAGCTATCGTCGGAGGTATGGTTTCGTGTATTCGTGACATTCCGTGATTCGAACCCGGGAGTACCTGTTACGAACGTCAGCCGAGAAATAGATACAGAGGACCTAGCTGCCGGGGTGAGTGTTTCAATTCGCGTTTCTTTCATCGCGGCCGCGAATCCGTGTGTCCAGGGGCAGCAACCCTTCGACAAGTCGATTGAAGTATATCTCGGTACACGCGTACCGTGTCGATTCTCTGTTGCACTCGGATCTACGTGACCCCGTTTTCATCTCAAATCGTAGCCAATTGTTTTTAACGGACGACATCCTCGCGTGGCGAACTTTCTGCGACCAGGATGGCCCACGGTGGTAGATTCTCGGCGTTCTCGTTTTGCACCCCCTTTTCAGTTAATCGCATTTCGGCCTGGTACCCGTTTTAATTGATGGAAGTACCGTGACGCCCGTGATTTATGCGTATCTCCTTTCGCACGCGCGTTCGCTTTTAATCGCTCGTAATTATCCCGCCTTGCGCTATATCACGATGCAATTGGTGATAGCCTGTGCAGGTGGTCCTATCAATCGATTTGAGGTAATTCGATTGAATCGTCATGCGATGTTTCGTGTTGAACGAGCTGCGAAATTGTACGTACATGTACATGTTATAGGTATGAATGAATTTGATTAAGTTGCAAGGAGGCTAACGTTAGCTGAATTGTTACGTTACTTGTAGTATTTGTAATCGTTTCCCTGTTACTGTACTACTTACATATCTTTAGCTGCTTATATGCGAGGCAGGAGAATCTCTATCATCGATCGAAATTTCTGCAACGCTCCATAGAGAAGATTGCGATAATACTCTATGTACTTGGACGTGCGAGCGTTAGAAATTGCGCTGATTGGAGCGGCAATTTAATTAAAGCAGGTGATTTAATTGCTTCACGATGTCTGGAACGGTCGGGACGTTTAACAGGAATACGAATTAACGAGCTTGCAGCTAAAGGCATAAGAATTGGGTACCATAATACGTAATGCGTATCAGAATGTCCATGGGAACGATCGTGCGAACACATGATCGTTTACATTCTGCCTCTACGCATTACTCTATTTATGACGACGCAATGTTTATTTCACTTCTCACTACAAAGAAAAGGAATAGCTTAAACGAAAACCGGAGAGAAATATAACTAATCAGTTAAGTTCCAAATACTCCCTCGATCGTTCGAACAACAAGTAAATAGAAAAACGCGTCCACACACTTTTTCAGAATTGATTACTATCTTCTCGTGCCGGCAAATCGAACATTGAGTGTAAACTGTATCTGCGATTGTTAGCGAGAAATACGCAGCTAGCCGCCTAACAGAATTCGTAGAAACCGGTTCCATTCTTTTTATAAAGATGATATCGCGCTCGATATTTGTTCGTTCTAATTGAATCTCTGTACTGCGGCGCTGTAAGAGGTGAAATTAATAATTCATAAAAGCGCGACAACATCTCCTCATATTAATATTTATACCTACATGAATAGATTCGTAAGTCACAAGTTACACATATATTTAGTGCTACCATAATTTACATTTCACGATGACGGAACGATGATTTCGAATTCTTACAATCTCATCGTACTATTAAGATATTTGTGTACACTGCACCCAGGCAACGACATCAATGTACCCCGAACTTCGCCCGAAATAATCGGTCGAGGAAACGTAAATGAATAATTCAAGCTTGTATTCAATGGAATTGCTAAATAATAAATAATAAAAACACGCGTGTATGTACATAATTGACGTGAACTGATCAGTTCCTCCCTTCGTCTCGTCGTAGACCGACACGGAAACAGATCTCCTCGAAAAGGGGGTGGGCGGTTCGTTTCTATTATCCACAGAGTCAAAGTTAAGGATTTTGTAATGAACTTTAAGAAAAAATTCCCGACACTAGATCCCGCTTCTTTGACCCGCCAAATTACGTTCTAACCTTTGTGATTTCGTATCGACCGGCGGGGGCCTACGTACCATTCGGTTCCAATGGTGAAAAGTCGCTTTGGGGACACGCTGAAGGACCATCAAGTCCCTGGCCGCGGAAATTGTCGGAAATATCAAGGACAGAAAACACGAGCCGCGTGACGGCTCCGACGGAAATTAATTTAGAAAATGCGGTTGCCGGGTCGAAATTATTCTGTTCCTGTGTAGAGTAACGGACGGCCGCCACGGGTCGGCCATGTTCGATGGTTATTAATTAAATGTAGCTCACACCGTTGAACTTTTTCTGAATACTTCTCCCGTTAATTACGGCCCGGTTGTGTCGGAGCTTCCATTCTCGCAGCCCGTGAAAGGAAATCGTGGAACTTATGGGAATACTTTCCGAATGATAAAGTTACGACGGAGGAAATCGTTAAATTTATGGAGATTTTATACCTGAAAAGTGAACCAGAGGAGGGAACTGTGTTATCGTTACGTACGGAATCACGGTAACGTAATTCGAAAGCAGCCAACTGTAAAAGCTCGGAAGCACGACGTTTTTGTTAAAAATTCCTGAACACAATTACAGGAACACGCTGACGAATTGTATAACAAAAATTGTCTATTCGCCCTGCGTCTCGACGGAAATTTGGTTCGTCGCATTTAATCATTAACTCCGTACGATTTCGAGGACGAAGGTGTTAAAACGTACATCGCCGAGCAGGAATAACAGGGAAACTTATTAAACTTTTCCCCCGCGGAATATTTGTGGAGCTTCTTATTAAACTCTTTTGAAAGCGATGGAAGTCCCGAAGAGTTGTTTATACGAGTTCATCCCGACTTGCAGAGAATTTCTAATTTGAAAGTCTTTTATGCCTGCTGAAAGTGTGGATCGCGCTATGCGCCGGCCGCTTTTAAATCTTCTTTCGAGCGGTCTTCCGGTGACTTCCTTCCGCGTCTCTATGTACGCCCAGGTGGAAAATACTTTCGAACGTGAAATCTTCGTTCAATAACGACGACCAATGATTGTCGCGATTACAATACTTCTTGTCAACGTTACTGTATTCTATTGCAGTCGGCTAACCGTTCTCGTTTTATCGGCAGCTCGAATCCACTTCGATCTGATTTCCTGCTGTTCAAGATATCATCGTATCCGTAGAAGGTTCGGCACGATGCAATTTCCCGGATAGATCAACTCGAACGTACCTCGTATCGACTGCCGTTACCCGTCGAAAACAACCGTCGGGCATGCCACGATAAAATTCATTGTACTCGAAGGCGCGGGCAAACGGGCGATCCAGCGAACGTGGTTTTACTTTTACCGTCGCGGGGGAGACGCGGTAATCTCCGATCGAAGAAATTCTCTGGGTATATACCCCGTTCGTTTGTATGACGATACTGTACGGATTCTTCCTCGTTTCTTTCCATCGCGTCGTTCGTCGTCCTCCACGTATGCGCCCCGTTTTCTCGCTCGCGCGAGCGCAACAAGGAGGACCCGGGCATCGCATCGGCACGGTTCCGTTATCCCTGGTAAATACACGTCGAGCATCCTGTACGTTTTGCCTCCGGTGAAAATAAACAACACACGCGGCTACGTACCATACCGATTCAATGCACACACGGTGTACGGTGAAATCGTCGCTCGCTACTCCACTTGCGGACTTTTCAGACGTCACTTATTTATCGTGCACTTGACAATTTGCTACTTCTGATGGCGGGACGACATTGCGCGTCTGGTATGGAACGGGGTGGCGAAATTGCGAAGAATAGTTTTTGTAGCACGGTTGGAAGTTGTATACGCGAGTACTCCGTCGGAACACTGATCCTCTGTGAAGCTTCCTTTGGATATGCAGTTTTTGTACTGATCGATCGTCCTGGTGCACATTGTTCAATCCCTTTTCAAATGGATAAAGGAGACCGTAGAATTATAGACTGGTCGTAAGACGGTCTGAGCTCACAAAAGATTTCGGATCGATTCTCTCAGGGTCGCTTATTTATGGAAGATCGTATTAAAGACGGCTGAAGTATTTCAGGTAGGCGGTTATATTGGGAAACTTGGTAAAATCAATTGGATGGCCGTTGCGGGATCCGCGTGTTGGAAAAAGGTGCGCATGTACAGTTCGGTGTATTTCTGCAACAAAGTTTAGCCGACACCGGAAGCACATTATTTTCGAGCACAACGGCCACTTTATATCTACCGTCTCGACACTCTGAGGTGCTCTTAAAAGTGTGATAAAAACTTGAGCCTCTCCGAGTGAACATATTTCACTCTCATATCACCCTATTTTTGATGGCGCAGGAGGAAACCTCGGGGCATCGTATCGTGAAGAGGTAAACTGGCCCGAACGGCTATGCAAATCCGCCAATGGACAATGACACAATCTGTACGGGAAGAACCAGCCACCATAACATCTGCGTTGAAAACTGGGGGAATCAAATGTATAATCACCGTTGCAGCGAGACACGTAGCAGCCCCATTTGTCATATCTGCATAATATGGTCTCGAAAGCCCGCACGTAGCTTCTTGCAGCGTCGCAGGGGTGTGCAACACCGTCGACGGAGTAAAACGGGAAAACGGTGGTCTAGGGGCGGGGGTTCCAGATGATGGGGTTGAATTAGGCGTCGTGCTGTACAGCGACACGAATGAGAGTAATTCGAATCGATCGGAAAATCTGTCTCCGCTCGTGGTCCTCTCTTCCCTGCCCGCCAGTCTAGCCGTGCCTGGCGAAAAGAAAAAACAACCTCTCGCCGCCTCGACTTAACGTCATCGCCTGCTATAGATTCTCGTCGTTGGCAAACGGTGCCGCGGTTTACGAGTTTTCCGTGGAATCTCTCAAGGATAGGCGGAGTCGTTTGACTATTCCGGTTAAAGCGATGCTAGATTTGCAGTGGTGATGTGGGAAGTCTGAGGTTCAATATCGCGATCGTTGTTTCTAGGCAATTGAGGGCCCTTCTGCGGATCTGATGTACACGAATTCCGCGGCCTCCAAGAATGGTCCCGGTTATTACGTTTGAGGTTTAATATCGTAACTGTTGCTCAAACAGGCTGGATGCGTGTGGGCTCTGTCGAGGGCCTGTTATGCCAGCGGTTAAGGATATTGCGTTTGGACTTTGACAGGAAATTCACTCGGGATAGCTGCCGAGACTGTTTAAAGGTTCAGATGGGATTTATAGAATTGAATGGAAAATATTGTGCAATGGTTTTATAACGTCCGGAGAGCATCTGGGCGAGCTAAACTTTCATGTACCAGTAGCAAAGTTTCTTCCCCTCTTCGGCGCGAACTGGGAATGTGAAATCATTAGAACTTCCGGTGGAAGCGCGTTCCTTGCGCCCCTCGTTATCTCTAAGATTTATGTAACGCTCGAAGTTCCTCCGACGTTGTAAATCCTTAATCGTGGGTTAACAAACAGTGGCAATTGTTCCTCCGTGCGGCAATAGACTTGAGGATAAGTAATTGCCGCCTGCAAATCGCGTAACATATTAATTAACACATTCAATGCCATCAATTCATTCGACTCTTCTACACAACCACTGACTTCAAATAGCGTCGAATTACGAGAGGCGGTGTGTACCTTGAATTTCGTAACTATACAAACTTTCCCAATTGATGGTCGTAGTCCTTCACGTTTGAACCGTGCTATTTAAGAAGGTAACGTTCCTATAATTGCATATGTCAAAGGTCTTGCGACATACCAATACCACTTATCGGGTGATAAATTAAAGATTAGAAAGCGTAGGTCTAGGTGGATGGATGGTATCTGCACGCAACGGCGACCCTTCTGTTAGAAATACATCACGCGTGTCCTTCCGCCCACGCATCTCCCTAACACGACACAACTACAAGCTCTAAAATTGGGTTAATGAAATCGTGGAAGAGGAAGGCCCTGCTAGTTCACTCCGTGCACGCTGCTGATCCCAAGACCTAACGTTGGGCGAATTGCTGTTGTCACAGAATCGTATCAAGACTCTTTTTCAAAAATACGTGCTATCTAAATAGACTCAATTCCATTACATTAATTATCTCTGCCAAACTTTATCGATAATGTAACATGGTTTGGTCCGACGTTCCATGGCTATCTATCGTGATCCATTTGGGTAATGAATCTGATTTAGGCGGTTTATTATTAGCTGCTTAGCTGTTCATTATGGCAGAAGCCACGATAACATTGTGCGTATAGGATCAAACACGCCTGTACCCGAAACGAACGGGGACTCCCTCTAACAAATAAATCCTGATGAAAATTTGAAATTGCATTGGTCGTGAACAATAGTCCGAAGGGTTGATCTAAACGAGCTCCAGCAGAATCGTCGCGATTCTTCGTTCGACGCAGAGATATTCAGACGCGAAGTGAAAAAGTCACTTTCCTACTGGCGTTCTGAAGACGTGCCATTACTAGATTGGACAACCGACAGACAGGGATGAAGATGAATATGAATATCTATTGCGTACTCCCTTGCAAGGATAATAGCTGGAAAGAAGAGTACGAGTACGCGTCGGTTTCCTGAGAGAGAGTGGAAGGTACTGTTGCTTTCTTTAAAGATCGTCGAAAATCGTCGAACGAGAATATGGAAGTTTTTCTTGAATGCTGTTGTCATTACTCGTCAACCTCGATACATTTACCAAAATTAAAATGCAAGGTACAAAAGTGGCAAAATATATACGAAAATATTTTCTTTTTCAAATAAGAAGAAAACTGAATGGAGCTTCCTGCAACGAAACGCAGTATTTCTATATAATGCACGTCACGTTTTTGCTTGAAGAAATTTAATTAATTCTTGGTTTTGGTGTTGTGGGTGGTCCAAGCTACGTAGATCCCTGCGAGGAAGAAATTTTTAAACAAAACTTGGCAGTGTATAAGAGGAAGGATGCAATTAAGGAAACAATGCGGGAGGTTTATGCCAAACACTAATGATGGCCCGCCGCGTGTTTGTTCAATAATTCAGAGTCTTCGTGGCAAACGCTATCTTGCTTCATAAAAAGCTGCAGCTTCAAGGGAAAGCACACACTGAAGAATAATAAATTAAAAGGAAAGATCCTTGATGAAATGGTACAAATGAGAGAAAGGTAGAAGCATTAAAGAGGTAAAATATAAAATTTATATACATGGCCTCTGCATTATCATAACTGTTACGATCGGTAATAAAATAATTGATTACTATTTTAGTCACCGTGTCGTATTAAAAAGTAATCTATTTATGTATCTGCAATGAGGTCTCCAGGCAGCTGTCGCGTTAATTACAGTAGCATCAAGCGTAAGGCTAGATTTCAAGGCGCACAGAGCGAACATTGACGTAATCGACAACCTGTTCCCGATGACGTAAGGAACTAGTCGCATAGAGGACACCCAGACCCTGTAACCAGAGAAATATCCTCCTTTATGTATCCATTTCTGCAAAAAAACCTGGTCGTTTTATCATTTGCTTCTTCTACTTTGCTGCGTCCCCCTGCAGACACTTGACATTCAATATTGATTAAAGTTAAAAACGCCAGTAGTCGAAAAATAGTATTTCGCAATAGCAATTGTATTTTTCACGCATTGATTTAAAAGTGTTCCCGACACCAGTTGAATTGAAAATTGACAAGGGGGCTTCCAGGGCACGATATTCAATCGTGCTATATTTATTGTATATGCATAATCACGTTCACCATTTCCGTTCTCCATAATGTTGGACCAGCGAACCATTATACTAATCCCATCCGCTTAAAAGGCAACGTTCGCACGCTATTTATAGCCAGGGTGAATAAATTTGCAATGGACAAGAATAGTAGGTGCAAATTACACTGTGAACAATTTACGCGCATGAGGAGCTTCGTGATTTCTGTGGAGTTTCTTAAGGAAAGTAGCGGATCACAATTGAGATTGTTTACGCCATCGTGGTTACGCGCTTGGTACCATTTCTAATAACAGTGATTACATCGCCTTCGCTTTTAAACAATTTTCTAAATGTTTTACGTGTTTTCTTTTACAACAAGAGCCTGCATAATAATTATGATTTTATCAGCGAGAAAACAGAACGGTCAGTTGCGCAGCAATTTATTTAGTTACCACCGACCGGAACTCTACATCGACATCAAACGAATTTCACGGTACATTTTCCGGCTGGCCTTAAAAGCACGCGAACGTCTATGGGGAAAGTAGGGTAAAAAAACGGAACGACAACGTTTTAACTTTAACTTCATGTGTACAATGTTTCGATGGCCCTGAAAAAACGGATTTTTCGAAATTAAGTGTCCCGTTGTGAACCACACTCCCCTGTACAAGTTGGTTGCAGCTAAGCGAAAACATTCGAGGCTTCCGTGACCTGCTGTTAACCCAGTTAGGGTTGCCATTCCAGTGCACGCACTCGTCGTTACAGGCTGCGCCGCGTTTATTCCATACTTGAAGGCTGATTGCAAGATAATCGAAAAGCGGCCGTGCTGCGTGGAATCGCAATGGACCGAAGTGGAGCAACTGAAGAACCGGCCCGGGGAGAAAGAGACTCTGCTCCTAACTGGCTGGAATACTTGCCATCTCTTGAACTGAAATCAAAGATTGTATTAAGTCCGAGAAAAGTTTGAATCATTTGAATATTGAAAGGATGGAAACTTTTCAGCCCGACTCGGAAATAATACAATTGCTCTACGTTTCGTTTCATTGGAATGGAACTCTGTTTCACAGAAATATTGCAACGTCGTGCTAATGTGCTGGAGGAATGGGGTAGAAAATAGTGTGTAGCCTCGCGCGGACTAATAATCGAGCTGTCAGATATAAAAGCGAATTCCATCTGATAAAACTGTGCGACAGTCGTGCTAGTTCGTGCAATATTTCACTGCCCTCTCCTCTGTAAATTGTCTAATGACCTGTTCGATACCCTGTGAATAATTTATCCACGTCGAACCTTTGACGCCTCGTTCTTCTTTGCCAAGAATATTTTCTTAACGAATTTCTTCTATCACGTCGTTCGGTATTCTCCATTAATCTCCGCAAAAGTTCGCTTTAATTTCTTTGATCTCTATTATATCGTGCAGGTACTTAGACATATCTGATAATGTATTTAATATTAATGTCCCATAGAGTATGTTATTAAAATAATTTCTAAGAGTTGCATTTACATAAATACAAATACGTCTACTTGTCGATTAATGGACACGTTATGTATCTCGTTTGCGAAAGCTGCAATACAGTCATTGATTACCGACCAAAGTTTATTCGTCGACGCGGCACCTGTAGTGCTATGCAGAACCAACCACTTTACACTACCATGAATTTCACAGTGACAACTGTTCCTTTGCTTCAGAAGCTCGCGCTAAATTTTAATATTAATGCGCCAACACTGTACCTTTCCCGTGAGGAACTATGAATGTTTACAGAGACCCGATCGTACTGCATCGATTAATGTAAATTGATGCGTTCGCTAATCGGTCCCTGACTTCCTGATTTTCTGGGTCACACGGGGCGAGCTAGCCGGCAATCTGCTGCTCTCAATCAATATCTCGGAAACAGGAGGACGCGTTAAATAAAATTGGCTCTAATCAAGAAAGAAAAATTGAACGAAGCCTTCATCAAATGCAGTATCATCTATTTAATCCGCAATACCAATGTGAGCTACGAAATTTATCATACGGCTGCCTATCAGGAATGAACTATCCAATTTGGCGCAACAGTGAATGGAAACGGAATAAAAAGCGATTGATCGTGTTAAGAAAACTATTAAATCGATCAAGGGATAATAAAAACCGAAAGGTAAAAAGAAATTCGACCATCGCACCAGTCTCTTCTCTTATCGACGTTATAAATCATCTTGTCACTGCAAAAGAGCAGACGCTTGCGGCAGCAGCAGAAACTGAGGAACAATGGGAACCAAATCGTTGGAGCTGTATAAGTATCACTGTAATTCCCGTTTCCTTCTCGAAGGCATTAAGACGGTTGCTGACCGCTGCTGACATCCGCGAGGGAGGAGGCCGATTGAACGAAACAGGCGGACGTTTAATTGTGAAGAGCCGTGTAGGAGGAATAATAGCGAGATAGGTGACCGGGTATGTCGTCATCCTGTGATTCTTTCGCGACGATTACGTCGCGTCGCCACGTAATCCGAAGATGAGCCCTGTATGCTAACTGTACATGCGTGCCTCGCTGACCGCAGCATCTTTTTTTCTTTGGTTGTAGGCGTGAAGATGATGAACGGCCCTGTCTGGCGGTATAGAATCTCGATAGGCCTGCGAAACAAATGTTGAGCGTTGCTGAATGAGATATGAGTGTGTTTAAAGGCCGTAAAGGGCGGAGAATCTTTCATAGCTATGAATATTATTGGCGCAGCTGTTCCTAATTAATATTTGGGATCAAAATGTGAACGGGTTTTGGCGCTTTCTATGACATATTCGGTTGAACTTGTCTCGATTCGCTTGTGAAACGAAACTTCACTGGCTGGGTATATAGATTCAAGCAGTCTGGATTATCCTATTATTCTTTCTTATTACACCCCACTTGAAATAGTAGGAGAAACGTGGAATAACGCGCGCATGCTAATCGAGTGGCTCGTCAGCCGTTCGTTTCTTCCTTTCGTCGGAACACTTGCTGAACATTACGAATGTACCGCGATGAAAGAATCGCACGGCGTTTCTCGTTAATTAGTCGTTCGTATTAACCCGTGTCTGTCGTTCACTGGAGGAAAAACGGATATAAAGAAAGACCGGACGAGATCTATAGTAACGCTTCAAAAATAGACATCTGCCCGTAGGCTTCTTTTCCCCGGCTGTATCGTGGAGGAGAATAAAAAAAATACAGTTTCTAAAATACAACGTGACCCGGTTCTCTACAGTGGCATTATCGAAAAACAGGTTTTAGTGTGGTGTATTCGGATCGAGATATTGGACAGAATTGTGCAACAAAGTGGAAAGGTGAGGTATGTGTAAAAGTAACTCCCTCCAGATAAATTATATCCTTTAACAGTAATAGGCAAGTGAGGTAATGAAACTTGCATAGTAAGTTAAAGTTATAAATTTCCGAAGCAGCCACTCGAGTGTGTCATTCATTTCACATAGAAAAGTAGCAGCGGATATCGGGAATAATAGTTATACCCCGGAGACGAGCAAAGCCCGGCTACTGACGGCGTATCCGTTCACCTAAATAATTTCGCCTAATTGTAGTAGCATCCCGTGCAGATCTATGACAAATTGATGTGCAGCTGCATCGAATATGTCTCTGGAGTGTGTTGGACCGGTTCTAGCTTGCAAGATGAAAGCTGTACACGCTCGATTCTATTCCTGCCACGATCCAGCGCATCCGTGAGATATACACCTCGAAATGCATCACGTTCGAATCCACTGGAGACTTTGTTGGTTGCAATTTGAAGGACCTTCGAGCTTTTTCGCAGAACTAATGAAGTACGATATAGAACGAGCACGTGGGCAAGGCGTGTAGTGCAATAAAAAAAAAGGCGAGAAGTTTCCGAGGACGGTCGTGTCGTGTAAGCGCAATGAAAATAAGGAAATGGCAATTACGCGACAACGTGGCTTTAACGAAACTGGATTATGTATATACTTTCCGACCATTTCTACCCGTTGAAAAAGTGGGGAAAAAATGGTAGCAATTTTTGGCAGCCGTATTCGCCCATTCAATGATCAAATTTTTCATTTGTTTAAACGAATATTTTTGTCCATTACGTAATTATTTACCACACTTTGTCAGCCATACCGTCATACCGATTGTACACCCCATGTGAATTTGTAATGAAATCGTTTTGTGCACTGAATAATAAACTATTTACAATGAGTATCTGTATCTTTTCAACTCACCCTATATCAATCCTTTTAGGCACTGCCCAATGGAGGCGCACACAGACCACGTAATGAACTCTCAATCACACACGGTTAGGTGAACCAGGGTGGTTTCACCCCCTATCAACAAGGGAAGCCGTCCCTTGATGAAACCAAAGAATCGATATCACAGAATGACAACCGTCCTCCCGTCTGATCATTCCACGTTTCTCATAACTTATGAATGACGAGTTGCGAACGGCTTGGTTCCTCCGACACTATCTTTGATTGTCTTCCTGTTTCGAGCATACGGGGAAGAACTCTTATACAATCGAAAAGAACCGGATATTTGTATGTACGATTCGCGCCACGATTATCTGACCATTGCCATCTTCGGTGGTAAAAGTAATTTGCGAGTCGATGGACGTTTCCGGAAGAGCAAAATCGTTTGATGGTGGGATAAGCTAAGATAACTGTTACCGAATCGTGATTCGAGAAAGAATGTGGGCGGAACGGTACGCGTGCACTTTTATAACAGGATTAGGCCACTTTTTAGGGCTAGAATCTTTTTTAAAATTCCAGAGAAATTATGAAAATCCAGAAAGAATTTGAGAATTTAAAAGTTTCTGGTAAATGTACGATTTGATTTATTAACGTTTCTCCGAACTAGATATCTTTTCTCTACCTTGATAATGTTATTATTAATTTATAACCGGTAATCCTTTCAATTCCAGTGCGAGAAAGCCGGACAAGGTAAAGCACCGGAAGCCGACCGCTTTAACGGACTGTCCGCCATATCCTGCCGCCGATGGAGTGAGTTTAGATCCCTTTATAATTACCTCATTCCCCGTATTCGCGATAGTCCATATAATTGCATGGTTTCGCTGCAAGAGGAATGAGAAAAATGATAAACCGGTTTCGAGTATCCAACAACCATAATATTATTTTAGTTTGAAAAAAGTAAATCGCTGCCTCAATCGTTAGATCGTCGAAGATCTTTTTTATTTTGGAGAGTTGTCGCTTTTTTCTTCAGACATACGTAAATGTGGACCAAAAGAAATGGAGATTAAAGGAGGACCATTTGCGTAATCGGACGACCGTAGGTCGTCAGTGTCTTTCGAATCCTGTGTACCTGCTTTTGAGAGAAACTTTATAATACATCCAAAATGTCGATCACCGCGTCTACAGAGATAATGGATTCGACGAAGGATCTGCCCAAGAAGAAATTTATCAATGCTAATCTCCTTTCGCTGAAGCTACTATTATTCCTCTTTTTCGGAGGTAAGGAATACAAAAGAAGAAATTATATATTTTTCAATCACAACACAGGTCCCTCCTTCGCGCATTATTCAGTCTAATTTTATCGTCACCCTTACTTTTATCAGGAATGGGATGTCTCTTCCCGTTTCTTCCACTCCACATGACTGAAATGGGACTGAGCATCGAACAGATTCGAATGATCTCGATAATCTCGCCAGCAGTGGCAATTCTAGGACCTCTGATCGCCGCCCCCATAGCCGACAAATTGGCAGATCATCAAGGGAGAAATGACAAATCTTCGACGGGTCGTTATCTCAGGGTAATGATCGCCATTGCCTGCATTCTGTCCGCTATTTTCTACGCTTTCCTTCTGATCATTCCAACTGTGGACCGTATCGAAACCCCAAGAGAAAGGAGACCTGGCCTAAAGTTCAGCTGCGATCAAACGGGGGCGGTGGTGTTGCAAGAAAGATGCAAGGATCGTATCTCCTGTCACAGATGGTCCGACGAAACCAAAGCTGGTCCACTGCTCCTAGAAGGGTGCGATTATGCTTGCTACCCCGTTGGGTCGAAACGTTGGCGTTCTGACGACAACGATAAATTGACCCCCTCCGGTGTCACAGACTCTGACTTCGGTATGATCGACGGAAGTGGCGAAACCACGGTTATTCCCCTTGAAAGTGAAATGTACGCCCGGGTGAATATTGAGGTGAATAATTGAGATTTTAACAGGATGGGGAGGCACATTTGTATGTTTAGATAAAGAAGTAGTAGTTGAAATGTATGAACCATATTCTAGGTCGAAGAGGAAACCAGGAAAATGCGAAGGTTCGCTATGCCTGATAGCGAGCCACCTCACCTGTGCTTCAAAGAAGGCGACAACGTTGTCTGCCACGTGTACACTAAATACTCTGGCTACTTGGCGATAAACGCCACATTAGGGCAAGCTTTAAGCAACGAAAGCGACCAAGAATGGTGTGCCTATCCTTTGGCTGAATATTTCGCCTGCCGTATTCCCCCTGAACTCGAAGCACGGATGGCCGAAGTGTACCAAAGCTGTTCTATCAAGTGTGATTTGGTTGATGCTTATACTCTTCCAGGTAACATCCAATATTTGTAAAATAATGAACGCACGAGAGGCGTCGTATTTAATAAAATAACTTTGCTTTCAGACAGCGTTCTTGTTGAAAGCCAGTGCCAGCAACCAGAAGACTGTTCACACCTGGTATTCTGGACGTATTTGGCTATTCGATCCGCTGCAGACATTTTTCCAACGGCAGCGGTGGCTCTAATCGATGCTGCAGTTGTTATAGCCACCAGAGAAACGTCCTGTGGACGAGGCGACGTTGGTCGCCAATTGGTCTTTGGTTCGCTTGGATTCGCTATCTTCGGACCCTTAACCGGCTACTTGTGCACACTTGTGGAGAACTTGAACTCTTTCTACTATTTGCCAATTGGTATGCACGCAGCGATGATGCTGCTGGCAGCCCTTGTAGCCCTCTGTGCCAACGGGATGCCTCTTAGTCCACCGGAATGGTGGTGGCACACTAGAAGCGGCATGCTAGCACTTCCCATGAGCGCTATCAAGAGGTACGGCAGCGAAACTGCCGCGCTAGTAATCGTACTAATCGTCATGGGCACCTTCTGGAGTGCTATGGACAGCTACCTACCTTTGTGAGTAATTTTATTGGTCGTTTAAAAGATTGCCACAATACAACCGAGTTGACCTTAAATCGCCTAAGTTTTACTTTCATTGGTTTAGGACTCTTGGCATACATATGCTTTACTGCTATACTGTTATTTAGAAGTTTCCTTTTCTGTAGTAGAAATTTATTTGTATGTTTCGTTCAGACATTTGCAGAAACTAGGGGGTGACGAACTTCCCATTGGCGTAGCCATGACCGTCGGCGCGGTACCAGCATTTCTGTTCCTCTGGAAGTCTGAACACTTAGTTGACTACTGTGGCCACAGTAATCTTCTTATCACTGCCTTCACTGTGTATATTATTAGGTAGGTAAGTTTTTGCATAGTACTGCCTGAATGTTTTAATTGTAATGAGCGCGAACTTTTACGAAATATAATATTTTCAGGTTTACTGGTCTAAGTCTCGTAGCAGAACCTTGGTGGTCCCTGATTTCAGAGGCCCTCGAGGTGTTCACGTTAGGAATTATGTGGGTTACTGCCATTCTCTATCTAAGACACCTTGTCCCGCGTCACTTAACTGTGACTGCTCAAGCACTGCCTGTGATTGCGCATTTCTGCGTTGGTAGGCATCGTAATTAAATTAACAATTTCAATTTTAACAACTGTATCAGCGTCTTGAAATATTTGATCTTGATACAGGTCGTTGCATCGGAGCCGTGATCGGTGCATACATCGATACCAACGAGTCCAACATCGTTGACTCTATGAGATTCGTGTATCGTTGCATGGCATTCGCTGCCGCGGCTGTTGCTGCTTTGTACTTCGTCTTATATCATGGCCTATTGAAACCACGATGTCATGCACATAACATACAAGGCCCACGACAACCTCCTACAGTTGTACAGGGTAGGCAAATTTATTCATTTATGCATGCATGAAGTTGCAATTACCTTATTTCTTATTTATTATGCAAGCTGCTATTAAGGAGTATGAACTGAGTGAGTATATTGGAATCACTATTATTCCAAACTTTGTTATTTATATGTAGATTACATTATATATGCAGCATCCATGATTTTTGATACAATTTCAAAGTATATAATTCTTCAAATGAATTTTGACTCATCATTTTCTGTGTACAGCGATGAATGGAAACGGAAATTACACGCCGCTCAGGGTCTATCACAATGGCATGGGCAGAAAGGGCCAATTCCGCTATTGAAAAATTAGGAGAAGAAAAAAGGAAAAGTGTTTGACAACACTTTAAATGTTACATTACGGTGCTAGCGATTAGACTGTCGTTGTTGTTGCAAAAAAAAAAATTGTCATTGTTATGCGACACGTGTATGAAAAAAAGCGATTCCACTGCGCAGCTTATAGCATTCTCCCGCATTTTATCTGAATTCTCGTCGACGAAGATTTGTCGCTCTTTGATACTATCATTCATTTCCCTTTATACAACCACTTTCTAAGAATTCATTTGCTCAAGCGTACTTTAATGCGTCAACGAAGAGCTTTTTACATTTTAATAATGCCGAAATGAGATTACAGAGATGAGCAGGTAGAAGTACTCAAAGCTTGGGTGAAACTCATATTTCCATCCCCGCTTATTTGATTTTTAGTTTACTTAATTATCTGTACAATTTTTATTAGACATTCCACGAAACGGCGAATTTTTGTTATGAATAACGTAACGTATTATTAATATTTTTTTCGTACAAAAAGTAATATTTATTTTTAACTTAAGTTATATAAAAATCAAAGGAAAAACAGAATTGAAGAAACGACATGAGCAATAATTTCTGAGTACTTGTACCTATTATAGCAGTGACGAATAACAATGCCGTAGTACTCAAGCATCACAAATTTAGTGTAGCACATTTCTAACGCTCTTTCATCTCCAAAAATCTTTGTATTCTTTACAAAACAAAACAAGTGCTTATTCTAAAACTTGCGAAAAACTACGAACTCGTTTCGTAACTCTGTTTCGTTCAGTCCTTTGTATACTCGACTGCGATCACGTAGATCTTTTACGTGTGCAAAACGTGTTTTTAAGAAAGATTTCTACGGACCTGTTGTACGTATCTATTGAGAATTGTCTCTCTATATAGAATATAAGACTTTACCTGAAAAATAAAAGAAAGTAATATATTCGACATGTGTATGAAAAGAATGAGGAATAAATAAAATTAAGAAGAACATTAGTTTTAATTTAACATACAACTAATACAGAACAAGCGTTGAAAACATGGATATCATCCAGTGTTCCATCTTAAATTATTATCTCAGTGTCCTTTATTGAATACGTTCATCTATTAAAGAATAAATACAACGAAGAAAGTCAGCATTTCTCTACTTGCAAAGAGTCCATTCCATCGACTTAGTTTAAAAGTTTCAATCATGAAGCATCATATTGCCCATTGCTATAGCGTGACACAATGATTAAACAGTATTAATGGATATGAAACAATAATAATCAACATTGTGTACAGCCATTTCTCCTACCATGTTAGCAGGATTTTATTATCCATATCATTTGTTCATTATCGTTATATGTTTCTTACCTATGTAAATCTAGGTACATCGTTGGATATTTATTTGGAACATACGTATACAAATATTAGAAGTGTTGTACATAAATGCAGTCAAAAATTTCGGCAGAAATTCGCAAAATTTACACAGTAAATTGGGCTAATATGGATATAAAAAGGCATTACATGTAAACCCTATACATGAATATTTCTTATATTAACAAAAACAGTTTTTAATATGTACGGAAGAATTAAAAAATGATTAAAAAAGTACTACACAAGTATTTTATACAGCGTTCTACATTATAGTATTATTTGTACAAAAAAAAAATGATAATCATATTTGTATTTTTTTTGAAAAAGAAACTATTCTGGTTCACATTGTTATCTTATTAAAAAGTACAAGTGTTTTAATCTGTACCGCTTAAGAAATTAATGACAAAGTATTGTCGAAATAAACATTTCCTTTACGCGATTAGTCGCATGAAAATTTTCGCGCAGTTACAAATTTCAGCTACAAGTAAATAATATACATCGAAATATATAGAGAAACAAGTTAGAACAAAAGAATGATCTATGAATTTCGCACCCAGCAACGAATATTCCAACACAGCGTACGCAGTACCGATTAATTACAGATATCGAATAGATGACAATCTGAAAACGATTAGAGTACTAATAAAACTCACAAGGAAGATTGTATAATTATTATTTAATTAACCGTCAATAATAGTACAGTCATCTTCATTGCTGCTTTCAGCGTCTGCTGCATTAGACCTGCTTGGACTTTGTTCATCGTCTTTTAGTACATTTGCCACACTAATTGTATCACTAGTAGAACTATGTCCTCCTTGCATTCCTGTTTCCCCATGCAAGAGTTTACCATCCTTAGATTTATGGGAGATAGTTTTTTCATATACAACTTTGTTCACATCGCTATTCATTGTCACGAGATCTTCAACCTTCCTGCAGGCAATCGAATTTGTTGTTTGCGGCACAGATAGCTTCAAATCACTTTCTTTCCTAATAGAGATAATTGAATTACGCTTATTCGGAGTAGCCGATTTGTCCATAGTTTCTAACAGTTCCGAAACGAACGGAGAATTAGCCTCTATTAGATCCTTCAAGGAAGTTTCATTCGGATCAGGTAGCTCCGTAGGATCCTCATCTTCCGCGTCCTCAATTACTATACCTTTACTTCGTAGAAACTTAATGAAATGTTCTTCGTAATTCCTAGATTTCTTATCGGTATGCTTAGTAGATGTTTTTAGAATATTATTGGTGTTTTCGTTTTGTCGATGCAATTTATCATAATCTTGCAATTCCCCATCGTATATCTGTACTGACTTATCCACCAGCAGAGCAGAAGCGTTTCCCGTACCGCGGTCTACAGTGTCCTTCGGTTTGAAGAACCGTATTCCGTCTACCGCGTTCGTGGTACCAACTAAATCGGATGGACTCATGATACCAAACTCTATTTCGGAGTCACCGTCGTCATCCGTACCAGACTCGTTAGTACAAATCATCTCTAATGGAATATCTTCACAGTTACGTTTCTTAATACTACTTCTTTGACCATACCCTGCAGTCAATTGATACCTTTTCCACTTATTATATTCACGTACTATTCTATCATTTATGCATGCCAATTGTGTAACAGTGCCGCGTATTTTCCGATGCAAATGTTTAATTAAGCGCCGAGCATCGTTTAACCTGTGCTTCTTCAATTCCTCCCGTTTAGATGTTTCGAATACAAACTGAAATCTCTTCCTCATATTTATTATAATATGATCAATATCTTTGCCATGAGGAAGCAACCTTTGGTTCAACGTTTTTACGTTGCGTCTCGCTTCAGATTCTTGCCTTCTTACACTATCGTAATTATTCTTCAAACTTACGAGTGCAACAGGCACTGCTTTCTTACCACAGTCACCTTTCCCATAAGAACGCGGCGGCTGCGGCGCCCGTACAACTGTTACGTCTTCTGAATCGCTAGCAATATCTATTATCTTCGGACCTACCGTACTAGTCGGCCTTTGAGAATCTCGCTTAGAGAAACGCGGTGGACACGGTATGCCAACGTTTTGATTAGGTATCGTAACCATCGGGGCAGGGGCGGGGCGCAATGTCGGATATAAATTGTATTGCTTTGTTTGTTTCAAATGATTTGGCGAACTAGCTATTTGCCGATAGGGAACTACGGACGATGTAGACGGTATATAGTTAGGATTCGCGACGACGTTTATAACGGACGTGTTGTACATCAATGATTGCTGAAAACCCACTTGTACCCTCTGGAGTACAGGATTTGCCTCACTATTCGAGATGATTCTGCCGTCCTCGCTCACGGTGGCATTTTCACATTCCACCATTGTTTGTTCGCACGAGAGCAGAGACGGCAATATTTCATTTGGATCGATGAAATTATCTGCCGACATATGGCCGAGTATTTTCTTTGATATTGATGGACTGCTACCATTCAGTTTTGGTCTGCCCCGGCCTTTTTTGGAGGTTTGCTGAACCTGTTCCCCTTCACAAATTGGCTTGTAGGTCGCATCGTCTTCCTCGGAATTGGCACCAGTTTTACTACGCTTCCGTTTCTTCCTGCGCGGACAACAGTTCGTTTCGTCCGTGTTCAATTTGTCATCTATCTCCTGTTGAGTTAACTTGCAGTTGTTCTGGAGTGATCTACGAAAGTTCAATGACAAAATATATATTGACCGTTATAATCTCACTTCTATGATTATTATCGCTTACTTGTTTACTGATTGAATATACTGTAGCAAAGCCCAGCAAGTTCCTCTTAGCGAATACACATCCATTGGATTGCAAACAAAACACTTCCATTTTTCATCCGCCTCGATTTTTTTTCTCAACAGCCTATCAAAGTTTCTTCTGATACACTTCGAACAGAACGTATTACTGCAAAAAGAACAGCAATATAAATTGCCACCATTTGCACACCATCTACAAAACATATCCGTTGCATCGTCGCCTGTAAAATATACAGAATGAGCGTAAAGTATAATTATGCCTCTTGGATAAAACTTTCTGCAATATGTGTACCTTGTTCAAAGGTCCCATCTCCATAAAAGTCTCTGCATTTCGAACATAGCAATGTACGTAATATAGGGTGTTCGAACATATTGTCAGAATCGGCTGGAGCAGATCCAATGTGTACATCGCAGGCTGTGCAATGCAATCTTTGAAACCGTACAGATGAGATGTCTGAAATATTCAAGGATTGGAAATATTATGTATTACGTCAAAGGCAGCATAGAAAAATCTGAGAGATCAATCTAAAATTACTTTTCCAAGTCTACGATTTCCAATTCTTCCAAAATTAAAAAAATCAGCTCCTGAAAATACCAGAGATATTGCAAGAACACGACGTAAAAGTTGGCGAAAAAATTGCAGTCCTACTAGATCAATAATTTTGTTTCTAAAAGTCCAGAGGAAATTGGAAAATAATTTTAAATGTATTATCGAGCTGCTACGACTTTGATTCTTTAGATCTTACAAGTTTACGAGAAATGTATCGTTACGCAAAGGCAAGAGACAGACGGCACTTTATGCCACATCAGGTAGTTACGAATTCTTTAAAAGTAAAAAAAATGCACAAACAGCAGAACGACAATCAGATATTTACCATTGCCAAACATAAGCTTGTAAATGTTATATTCTTCGTCGGAAATAGATGCTGGAACATTTGTCATACTCGGATGAATTTCTAACGGAGTTACTGCAATATGAAGTAGGTTAGACATTATGTTTGACGATAATTCAATGGTCCCACGAGATGTTTAAATCTCACCGTTTTCTTTGCTATCGATCTCTTTCACTTCATTCACTTGCACTTCGAGCATGCTTGATATATCCATCGTTAACGTGTTTTCGATCGCTATCACGCTCAACGTTACGTTTCAAACACAGGTTATCACACCGCCATTTTCCTATGAACACACCGGCCTGAAATTTCGGCATAAAATCGTTCGAAGGTTCGGAAGGATATACTCTAAATAAAATCCCCTAACAGCGTAATACAAAGATATTAATGATATGTAAAAACTTATGTTGCTCGCAGGAAGCATCTTGTTAAGAAGATTTAAGTGGCAAAAACGGCCGTTTCCCTTTCGGTGGTTATTTTATTAATTTCTGACGGCGATTCCTTGAAGATTATTCATTAAAATACTTTGTACACTTGCCGTACAACTGAGAATTATCATGGCGATTCTTATATTCGAATTATTTACACAACCGCGGGAAAGGAAACGCAACTCACCCCTTTATTCATAGCTCCGACTGCGGGTGTGAATTTATTTACAAATGGCGACTGTTTTTCGGTTTTAGCTCTAAAACGATACAGATCATTTAGAAATTTTCAGAAAGTGCAACGATGGCTGATAAAACGGGAGAACCCAAAGAAGCATCGTTAAAAAGATCCGCGGAAAAATTAACGGAGGAAATACAAAATATGGCTAATTATAAAAGTCTTTACACTGAAATCCAGGTACATACATGCAGTGGTCAATCATTACACGTTCAGTTAATAAATATTCTATAACTTCTTGAAAGTAAGAAATCGCAGGGGAACTTTTTTTTAGAAACTCGTTGCCTCTACCGCTGTAAAAAGAGAGGATTTTAAAAACACGTTAATGGACGCCTTGAAAAACAACGGTTTAGAAACAGAAATTAGGAATACAGTGTTCCATTGGGCAAGATCGCAAGTACATAGTGTTAACCAAATATTTTTCCCGTATATTCAAATTTTAAAAAATATCCCTCTTCCTTTTATTTAACCATTCCTAAGGGTTCTCTGTCTACAACATCCGTACCATCCGCGGAGGAAGTAGATTTATCTTATTTAAGAAAAGCTCAAATTCAATGGGAGCGTAGAATTCAGAAATCGTTAAATTCTACATGCAACGAATTGAACGTACCACTGGCACGCATAAGGCCGACCGCAGATCGCGACGAGCTTGCCGAAAAATGGAATGAATTGAGCACATATGATATCGGTAACCATTCAATTAATCCATTGAATAAAAATATTTAGAAAATCTGGAACATTTATTTTTAATTTAACATTTAGATCTTTCGCAGTACAGGCCTCTTTATTCCCCGAAAGACTTTTTGGATGTACTATATTCTATCCGAAACCCGTCCTTCAAAAAACATCCGTACGTCGATATTACCATTGAAAATTATTTTAACCCGGTTTATTTTATTTAATGGTATCAGAAGTAATGATTATTATATTTCAGAGACGAATTGAATTGGGAATTTAGTCACATTCAGATTCGTGTCAAAACTCTCACGCAATTGGTATCTATCCTTTATTATACTCCTTCCAGTAGATTCAGATCAAAAATTTTAGTGGTGCGATTAATCACTGTTATCTAAATAAAAGCGGCGCCTGTACGCAGAGTTGGCCAATGGTTTGCCACTGTTAGGAGTGAATCCTGAAATGCCAAGCTCTGAAAATTTTATTAATTTGGAAGAGGAGCGGATTCATATCGGCGAAAAGGTGTTACGATCGAACTACGCCCCGATCGCGCAAGAATTTTTAAAACGTGGAGCTCCACGAGCGCTCCGTGGTCGCCTATGGTCCCTCGTATTAGGATCTGTTGTAAAAGAAAATGTAGAAACTCTATTTATTATTAAAAAAGATAAAGGAGATATTTGCAAATTAAACATTTTTCCAGGACATAGAGTACTACGAGGAGTTGAAGACCATGGTGCTGCAATATGATATCGTTATAGATAAATTAATCATAAAGGTAACAAATTTGTTTACGATATTTTTTTAGCAATACTCGTGAGGCATTTTTTATCATTTTTGCTTTAGGACGTACAACTAACGGCGCGAAACGATGATCAATATTTCGTATTCGAAGATGTTTTATACAAAACAATGTTATGTTTCTCTCGTGATTCAGAGGTGTTAGCGCCAGTTACTACTGATAGAAGTGCGGGCGGGCAAGTAATTCATGCGGTTTTACAAGGGAAACCAGCCACTTTGGAAAACACTCTAGTCTTCCCTCCAAGTGGTGTAATTCCATTTCACGGTTTCACAATGTATGGTACGGAAAATCATCCGGGATTCAATTTGAAATATGTATCATAATGACAATTTTATCTATGTGCATCTTTCTTGTTTACTAATTATACAATGTATAATTTTGTAGCCACGCCGTTTTGTTATCTGTACGATGACCCGTGTGGAATGTACTATACTTTCCGAGCCTTTTACTTGCGTTATTGGTTCCGATTGCACACCGTATCTAGTCACGAACAAGGTATCGTGGCGTTATGCTTGCTTTTCGAAAGATTGCTACAGTGCCACGAACCGCTACTTTGGATTCATTTTCGAAACATTCACATACACCCGTAAGTTCAACATTCCTATTAATATTCGCGTACTTTTAGAATTAATTGACACTTCTTTGTAGAGTGAAAATTGTCTTTAAATGGATTATGAGAGGCTTCAGCGGTCATTTACCGCCAGAACAATTACTTTACCTGTGGGATTTAATTTTGGCCTACGATTCCTTGGAAATTATCCCACTACTCGCGGTCACTATTTTAAGCTTTCGGAAGGAAAATTTAATGCAAGTTAATAATCAACAGAGTGTCGAGGTAAACAGAAATTTTATTCATTTTTCCGAGCAATTTCCTTTTTTTCATCGATTGTATTTTTTTCAGGCTGTCTTGGCAGATTTGTCTTCTTTAAAGATTGTACCATTACTGCAATTAGCCTTATTGAGGGAATAACAGTACGATAATGACCATATATCGCGCCGTTTTCTGATAGAAAGAACAAAAAGAACGAAGAGCAATGATGTCCATATTTGAATTCAAATTTCAAATCCAAGTACGGACAATCCTTATGCGTTTGCGCGAACTGGACATATCTCTATATCTGCTGAACGACTCATAAATTACTAAGTAAAAAGAATGAAACATATGTCTCATTAATTTGCAACACTCTCAATTAAGAGCGTTAACAAAACGCGTGACGTATTGATTACATAAATTTGTGGTGATTATCGGTATCATAAATGCTGAAAGCATCGTCATTTCGTCCACATATGGCAAGAACGACATCAATATTGTCTGTACTCGCAGCTGATTTCGGAACGCAACTGCATGTATACAGGGTGTCTCAGAAATACTAATGTAAATATATTAAATAAAAATATTGTGTAAATACTTGAATAGGAAGTAAAGTTATTAAGTTTGCTATGTGGTCAATTCTTTATTACTTTTCAGTTCAATTCAAATAGTTCCTACCGACAATGGGTAAATATCATTTTGCAATTGTATATAGTTCAAAGCATCAAATTTCTTCCTTTCTTTTATTATGTATACTTTGAATACAGAGTATATTTATTTTAGTTAATATTTTTTATAAACATTTGCGTATGGAGAACTACATATTAAGAAACAATTTCTAGGAAACCCGGGACGTTAGAAAAGTTGCTTATGTCAAAATTGACGTTCGGTTAAATAATAAATTGTGTATTTTATATTTTCATTGAGACGTGTTCCTGATTCAGCTAGAAACATTTATTTCTCGCGTTAGTATGATGATTAATTTCTTTTTCTCCGTTTTTTAACATGCTGTGCGATAGAACTTATGTGACCGACAGAGATAGAAGGAGTGTTCTGGAGGGGGACTTTCCTGTTTCCGCCTGTCAGCCGTACAGATCAGAGACGCCTACCTGCCATTGCCGTTGTGTTTATAATACCTGGTTATCTTTATCGAAATTAATTCTGTACCAATATCTCGTACAAAGCGTGCAAAGCCACGCCGATCAGCGGCTTGTGAGTAAAACAATCCCCGTATTTAATTTTTCCTCGTTTCAGAAATCGTTCACGACTGTCATTGTTATTACTTACGGAGGTACGACGAATAAGGGTGGGGTGGTTCTCACCCCCAAATTATTAGTCATGCACAGCTTTGTACCGGAGTGTCGAAACCCTCTGTTAGCGTTATCTCCTATGAACATTTTCGAAGCATTAATAACTTTGTTTTGTCGTGAAGCTTTTATAATAAATTAGTGGAAAAATAAAACGATTTTCATATATATTTCTCGTACATTTTTTTTTTAGTTAGCAGAGTTTTTAAGGATTTCGTGACTTAAATCGGTTAGATGTGAAGTGTTTATATGCGATTTTGTTTTTATTAGATTACATGGTTTAAGCATACGATTGATCCAAGAGGTAGTACCATTGAAAACGTCAAAATGGCTTGGCGTTTTAAAGCATCCAAGTATAAAAATGCAGCTCCGATCATTCCCAAGCCAGAAGCCTGTATCCGTGATATATCAGTGGGCTCGTATCAAACCTATGGCAATAACATTGCGGCGTCCGCTGCATTTATGGCATTTAATGTAGACCACAATGGTATATATATATATGCACTATAGTATATTGATTACTTGTACATCAGATTCTATCATTTTCATTTATTTCCCCCAGGATCTAATCTTGCTGTATTACCATTGGAGGACTGCGGCAGAAAGAGCAAAACCATGCCTTTGCTTCATGCGCATGCAGACACAGTGACCGATATGGATTTTTCACCATTTCACGATGGTATATTAGCTACTGGTTCGCAAGATTGTCTAGTAAGTTATATTAATTATTTGGATGTGCTTATACTTCATTTATTTTGTGCAATTATTCCTATATTTATTATTGTAGGTCAAGCTGTGGCATATCCCAGAAGCCGGTTTAGAAGAACCTCTAGTTAATCCAGAATGCACATTTTCCCATCGCCAAAGAAGGGTGGAGGTAGTGTGCTGGCACCCCTCGGCTGAGCACCTCCTTACAACAGTATCGTACACGAACCTATCCTTGTGGGATGTGATTTCGCAACAAGAATTATTTTGTAATTAAAATATAATATTCTCTATAAAATCAAATAAGTTCTAAAAGTAATCAACATATCATTTAATATTGAATATGGATATTTGTAGCCAACAATGAACACGCAGACGTGATTCAGTCTCTAAGCTGGAAGCAAGATGGTGTTCTTCTAGCTACATCTTGCAAGGACAAACAAGTGAGAATCATAGATCCCCGTGCCTCTACTTGCATCGTTAATTCCTGCTCCAGTCACCAAAGTATTAAGGACTCTAGAATTGTTTGGCTGAATAATAGCGATAGAATACTCACTACAGGATTCGATGCAGCTAGATTAAGACAAGTTTATATAAGAGATCTGAGGCATTTAAATGAACCCGTGAAGACATTAGAGTTGGACTGCAGCACTGGGTAAGAATTCGTTAGCGAATTATTCGATACAACCGCTATACCATGTATTACAATTTTGCGTATTAATATTTTGTAGAATTCTAATGCCACTCTTTGATCCTGACACGAACATGCTTTTCCTGGCCGGGAAAGGAGACACTACCATTCTGTACATGGAAGTTATGGATAAGGATCCATTCTTGGTGGAAGGTATACGTCATAGCGGAGAACAGACTAAAGGCGTGTGTTTGGTGCCGAAACGTGCGTTAAACGTAATGCAAGCTGAAGTTAATAGATTACTGCAACTCACTTCAAATATGGTGATACCTATCATGTATCAAGTTCCAAGAAAAGTAAGTTCTTCGCGATATAAGCGTGCAATTTTTATTGTACCGCGTAGTAATGTAAAATGGTTAAACATTAATTCTAGACGTACAGAGACTTCCATGCCGATATATATCCCGATACGGTAGGCTGTATTGCACAAAATAATGCGGCAGCCTGGATTAAAGGAAATAATATGGCTGTTCCCAAAATATCATTGGACCCTGCTAAGAGAAATAAAGGAGAGGAGCCTATCACAGTAAGTACATTTTCATAGAGTTTTGAGCATCTTTAAGTCTCACGAAATATAAATAGCGCAGTAGATTGTCCGAGTAAATATAGAAGAATATTGATCGATTTTTATTACGATATAATATTATGCATTACGATAGAATTCATTCCATTTTCTTTTTTTAAACTGCACGTCTATCATCGTCATTTCATTTCATTATTCTTCTGGTGTTCATTTTACAAGTTTTAAAATGATTTTTTTTACGATTGATTTTATATATTGTTTAATGTGTTGTGTTATGTGTTGTGTATTTATCAGCTTTCGTTATTGATGACAATATTAAATGAAGAATGGCAAAGTATCAGATAATACAATTTGAACAGTACAAAATTAGATATCGCGAATATCCGGGATCATATATGAATTATTTTTTTGCTTCTGATACGTTGCTATTGCCGTGATGCTGTGTACATAGGAAAGTAATATAGAAGTAGAACATAATTCAAATATTTCAGTTATCCGTACTATAAATTTATATTTTTTTTAATGCATATGACAAAGAACAAAGTGAAGTTTTGGCTGATAATCTGCGTTTTACTTTTGCATCATTTGATTTTGTTTTCTCATGTTCTGTGTATATTTTTTCACTTTTCAGATATCCAATGTATGTTTTATAGTTTATACGTTAGCACCATTGAAAGTGTTATTCCTGGCACGTGTAATTTAAATGGCAAATTGATGTTCTGTAGCTTATTCTATCAGCGTAAGTAATCCCAAGTATGATGCGTGACATATAGCTTCTTATGTTTTTTAGGAAGGCGCTTTAATACTCTCCCCTATGTACATTATACATTTTCGAAACTTTTTGTCGTGTTCAGAGTTTGTAACAAAATTAGGCTTTCAAGAGTGTCGTGTTGTTGCATTGTTTCTTCACGTTTTCCTCGCAATTTTAATAACGTACAAATTAATATGTATGTGTGCGTGACGGGCTCAGTAATTATGTAGCATCTATACCTCGCGCGGAAAGAAAGTCTCAAAGCCGGAACTTGGACTTGAGTGCAAACAGTTTGCATCATTAAGGAATTTACCGTACCCTCAGGTACACAAAGGAAACTTAGCGACCCTCAAAGAGAACGAACGAGAAATAAAAGTGGAGCAGAAGCAGGCGAAGCCTGTGTCTGGCCCCATTGTACCGAAAGCCGACCCGAAGATCCAAGATGTGAACGAGAGGGAATTGTCGCCGGATGACGATATCGAGAAAATAGAAGAACCAAAGAAGATCGATGGCGAAGATGAGAAGAGTAAGGTGCAAAACGGAGGACAAACAATTCCTCCGAAGCCGCTGCCGAGATCTTCGAGAACTAATAGCATTTCTGAGGATGAACCGAAACCAGTTGCACGTCCTCGCACATCGCCAAGCGTGGGCTCGGTAGTTACATCCGTGAACCCTAATGCGATCGGGGGATACAAGGTTGTAATCTAGTCATAAGAGAAAATAATAGAGTTAAGGAAAATGTTCTACTTCTGTATGCGTGATGATATGCATCTACTTTCCGTTTCATTTCAATCATTTCAATCATTATACGCCGTCAAAAAATAATAATTTCTTTCAGATCGAATTTTGTTCAACTAAGAAATTAACGTTTAATATTTCTGCTATTTTTAGCCGCGGCTGGGGCCAAAGCCGTTCCAAGCAAAGTCCGGCAGTCAGGAGTTCTCGTTCGATAAGATCTTCTCGGTTCCCGTTGCGCCAAATACCGATACCAATGGCTATCAAAACGATATAAATAACCAGATTGAAAATAATACGGAGCCGGAAAAGTCGCCGCCTTTCAATAATGAGCGTGCGAAAGAAACTGAGAATGGAAAGAGTGATTCGAGTTCTTTAGAGGAGGACGCAAATTCCAGTGACTCTGGTTATAAGCCAAAAACACCGAGCACGGCGGAAAGGCGTAAAGTTTTTGAAATAAAAGTTAAAGATGAATCGCCTGAGAACGAGGATGTTGGAAACTTCGAACGGGGCAATGCAAACAGAAATTCTATTGCCGAAAGACGACGGCTTTACGAGAGTCGTTCCGTGTCGGTCACCGATGGAAATTTGGCGGAAAAGGCGATGGGCTCGCCAACGATGTTAAGACGCAGGGACTCGTTCAAAACCAAAAGCGAAGTCATTAAAGAGGAAGAAGTGAAAAAGGTGATCACCATGCTGCGTCAGCAAAGTATGGATCCACGTTTGGAGAAAGTGGATAATTCTGTAACTCCAGCGCCTAAAAGAACATCGACAGTATTCGGTTAGAAAAATAAAATCACGCATTATTTTTATGATAAATCAATGGCAACAATTTACGTTTCTTGTTTATAGGTAGGGTATCGAAATTCCGCCACTTGAAAGGTACACCTGGACACAAATCTACGCATATCGAAAATATAAGAAATATTAGCCGACAGATATCTGGAGAATGTGATGGTTTTCATGGTAATTTAGATTGTCTGCTAAATATTTAATGTTTTCTACAATGAGTTGGTTTCAACTGTTGATTAATGTATGGCAGCGAATCCTGATCGTGTTGCGGTACCACTTGGAGGATTAGGTGGTAGAATAGCGGTTCTCGAATTAACGAAAACTGGAAGACTTCCCGATGGTGTAATGCCAGCATTATTGCACGGTGACACCGTAATGGATTTCCAATGGGACCCGTTCAATAATCAACGATTAGCTGTTGGTAAATGAACCAGCAGCATATCATTATTATCATGATATATTGTGACAAAACGAAATCGAAAATTGTATGCAATTTTTCCTATTATTTGTAATAGCATGCGGCAATGGACTTATTCGATTATGGGAAATACCAGAATCCGGATTGGCAGAACAAACGAATCAATCAGATTACACGATAAAAGCCCATACCGACAAAATATATTTAATCAAATTTCATCCATTGGCGGCGGATGTGCTAGCATCAGCTTCTTATGATATGACCGTAAAAATCTGGGATTTAACGCCTTTCGCGTCCAACGAGGAGGCGATTGCCAGAATAACACTAATGGGGCACACCGATCAGATCTTTAGCCTGGCGTGGTCACCCTGCGGCCAATATCTGGCAAGTACATGTAAGGATGGAAAATTGCGTGTTTATAAACCAAGATCCGCAGATGTTCCTGTAAAAACTGGAAAAGGACCTGTTGGTACCAGGGGTGCACGAGTGGTGTGGGCATTAAAAGGACAGTTTCTTGTTGTGATGGGTTTCGATAAGTGCGTGAAACTTGACGAGTTCTTACTAAAATTTTGAGTATTATCATATATTAACTTTTCGTCGCTTGTTTGCAGGGTTTCGGAAAGGCAGATATATGTATTTAAAGCAGACAATCTTAATACACCATTAACTACAGTCGGATTAGACGTGTCGCCCGCTATTTTGATGCCGTACTATGACGAGGATAGTTCAACTCTTTTCTTAACAGGCCGTGTAATTTGTTTTCCCTAATTAAAGGAATCGACGTATTATAGACAGATATTGTTTTTCATAAAATATTATATACTTTATAGGGAGATTCTACGATATACGCGTTTGAAGTAACGGAAGAAGCCCCATACTGCTGTCCATTGAGTCATCATCGATGTAGCAGTTTGCATCAAGGTTTATCGTTTCTCCCTAAGAATAAGTGTGACGTTGCCAGCGTTGAGTTTGCATCGGCATTGAGATTAACGAACAACACGATAGAACCTTTGAGTTTCACTGTGCCGCGTATAAAGGTGAGGATTGTCTTATAAGTCAGGTGTGTCCTAGAGAATGAAACTGACGTTATTCGTTGCAGAGTGAACTTTTCCAAGATGATTTGTTCCCGCCAACAAAAGTAACGTGGAATCCAACTATGACCGCCACCGAATGGTTTAACGGAGCTAACAAACAAGCATACAGAATAAGCCTAAAACCACCTGGCATGGATAATTGTACGTGAGAATCAATTTTTTTTAATACGTATATATATTTTACTAAAGAGAAAATATTTCGTATGTATAGTAACTGAAAATCAAGGCCAGGGAGTTGTTACTGCGCCAGTAGCAGCGAAACAGCAAACGACGACACCTTTTTCCGTATCTGCCCAACCTTTTAGCAGACTTGGATGGAATCCGGATGTAAGAGCTAAACAAGAAGAGGTACGTAAATATTTAAAACTAATATAGCATGTACCATGTACTACTTAAGGTAACGTGTTGTGTGATAGAATACAAACACCGCGAGCAAAGTGTTATCTTTTTTCTTAACTGTTTCAGCATGTATTTTCTACACATTTTTTTTATTTTTATTGTAAGCCTACGAAGTACATTCTACTGCGCAGCTTTTCAGCGAATTATCTGCAAAACTGTGTAAAATTTATAAATGCAAATTCAAGTGGACTTGTAGATCTTTATATCTTATTTTCTCTGAGTGTATTGTTATTGTGTGTGTGGTAGCTCCAGAAAACAATGAGCAACTTTGTGGGAGATGTAATAGAGTGCTCCTTGGAACAGGATCACATGGAAGGTGTAGAGGAGCACGAATGGGTGGGTAATTTTTGTTGCACAGTTGTAAATTTCTGTTTAAAAATGTAAAGTAATTGTAGTTGCTACATTGATCGTGTATAAGATCCTGATACGTGTGTAATTGGGTTATTTTATTTACAGGACGAGTGAAGATTGCGCAACACTGGTAGGTCATTAAAATAAAGCGGTAAGATAAAGTAAATTTACATGTAGCTGTTCGAAACGTAATTTATTTGTAAGTTATATGCCACGTTATAAGCGGAAGTATTTCGACATTAAACGTGTACGGCGGTGAAAGATATTTATAATTGAAATGATACTTCCGAATAATTTCCATTTGAGAAAGCTAACGATACGTGTGTGATTTTTTCGGCTTTGATACTTTTTCAATGTAGATGTAATTAATCAGAATAACGTAACCATTTAATTTAAAGGGAACGATGGAAAGGGTAGAAAAGTGTTTTGAATATTACGATAAAATTCTTGCAACACGTTGTAGTAGTTCAGCGAAGACATCCTTGTAAAAAATGCGATTGCGGTCCTTATCATAAATGATTTCTATTACTTACCACTTTATGATTCACATAAATATTAAGAATAATTACATAGGATAATTATCGTAAGAACTGTACTAGAAATTTACACTTACTGATAATCACGATAATCAAGTCAAAGTTACTTTTTCTTGTAAATCTATGTGATTTTGAGATTACTAATATCATTTCAAAGCTTGTTTCTAACATTTTGGTGGAGACAAATCTGCTGAATATTATTTCCCTATTTATAAGAATGCTTTAATATATGCCATTTATTATCCGAGGATATAAGAGTTAGTGTATTCATTGGAAACGGGCATTGCTTGGAAGAAATATAATATCCACAATTTCTTGCAAATAGAAAGCTTCGAAATAATTTTTTTATAACAATACTTTCAAAAATTAAAATTTTATTCAAACAAAAAATTAATCTACAATAGTGCTAGGCAGAATATATATCAATATTTATTAACATTGCTCAAAAAGCACTGCTCCTTTCTATTGATAAATAGAAAAACATTAACTCCCCATAAAAATTAGTCTCGAAAAAAAGGATATATGTTTTATGTAACATATATCAATTAGTGCCACATGTTTCTTTATTTAACATTTATCAATGATAGTCTCAGTGTATACATTACTGTAATGTAACCATCAGACGTGTGATACTAGCGAACGATACATTTTTCACGAATCAAGAATAGAAAGTTTTACAATACTTGGTAATACACAGACGCACATGCTGTTCGAGATAAATGATAGATAAAAATTTCACACATTAAATCATAAGTCGATATTTATGTTACGCGGCGAAGTATATCACACGGTAATTGATCGTACCTTAGGCGCTCTCCCGAATTTAAGCGGTAGTTCCAACGATTGTCTCGAATTTAGCGACTAAATAAATTTCTATGCTCCTCCAATTGCGCTAAAATATTTGTGAAGAAGTCAAATTGGAGATCGACCGAATGTACCATAATGTGGAACGATTTTTTCAATTCATTGTGCATATATGATTAAAATATTAAAGCGTGAATTCCGTGTTTATTGGTAGTTAGGGAAAAAATGTTTTAGATTACACAGGTAGTATAAAGATGCGTATTTTTTCTATGCCGTATACAATGAACTTATACTTTTTAATGGTCTAATAGAAATTAAGAACGAGGTAGAATGATTTACAATTCCTAAGGTATGTGTTTCTTTACAATTTTGTATAAACATATTCTATTCCATTTAGATAGACCATTTTCTTTAATGCGATAAAATAGTCTAATTATCCGTAGCGATAGTTTCGTATAAATACTAAGAATATACTGGTGTTCCTACTTGTGCGATTGAAGCACATTTTGTATGAACAGGGATCCATCCATTTTAGTATATCAATTTTTAATGTAACCACGAGTAAACATGGAATTTACGCTTTTACGCGTGGTTCACGCATACTTTATACTTTTATATTTGAACGTCGGTACTTTATTAATCGTATGTAAAAATTAATCTGATGGTGCTATGCCTTTTTCGACAAACCCTAGCTCGTAGTTATATGACCATGAAAGTATGAAAAACCATACGATTTGTCCTCCGATATAAGATGAGATAATTGCTCAGTTTATTCAACCATTGAACGTGACATTCCAACTTTTGTATTCATTCGTACAAAAGGGCACAGAATAATAAGCTGCAGACAATTAAGGAGGTGCCAAAAATTTCATTAAAACACGGAGGAAAAAAGGAGCTCATAAAATAGGTTTCCTATACAATGGATTGAACATCTTAAAGCATTTAAAAAAAAGTTGCGTATATATTTTTCTCTATATTTATCACACACGTTTTTGTACCATTCTAGAGACATAAGGTTTCTCATAATAAGTCAAAAGAAACGACAAGACTTTTGTACGCAACCAGTGTAAAAAAAAACAAACAAGGAGGAACAAGGTAATACTTCGCTATGAAAAAGATATTACGGCCATTTGCATCGTCCGCGTTGTAATTCACATTTGTATGTCTAAATAATCATCCGTCAGATATTCTAGAACTGAGAAACATCATTGTTGCATATTTCATTAGCCTTGCATCTTTATACGGTTGTACGTTTTTCTTTATAAAATTATACATGACACACAGACGAATTGCCATTATATAGATATACATATAAATAGTGTTATGCAAAAATGATATCATAAAATGTAATCGTAAGTTTCAAATAATTTGCAGTCTACATTTTAAATCCTTTTGCTTCAAGAGGCAAAAGTGTAAATGCAGTAGAACTAAAAAAAGACAAATGAAAAGAAATTATGGAATAGATTGAAATTGTTTTTAACTTATGAAGCTTCTATAAACTGCTATATCGTATGCAACTTTTCACACTGTGCATTTTTCTTTCGTTAGAGCAATAGATTTATAATCACTCTAAATAATAGATGCGATCTTTCGTAGGACGAAGTTTAACGATCTTACTCGGGAAAATTATTTCGCCAGCAACAAGGAGTTTCTTAGTATCCAATATTGCGCTATGACTGATCGCTAAGTAATTTTATCTTGTAGTGAACATACCTTTGTATCGACCTTATACCTCTTACATGTATTTCACTTATAAAATCTTTTTATCAAAGATGTATATTCGATGGATTTGTATAATTTTACCCTCATATTATGTTCTATTCAAACACTCCGTAAAACTGTTATACATTCGTTAAAAAAATAATTGAACTACTTGAGTATACCTAGTGTTCATGAATTCTCGATATTTTTCGCTTTTCGAGAAATGAGAAATCAGATTGTATTTCTCGAAAAAGAATTATCGCGAAGTACATACACTCAAACATTCGTAATACAATTTATATTCAAATTTGTGGAATGCTTTTATTTCGATTTATATAAAAAAAGTAGCTGGTGTCTTACATTTGCTCATAAATATATTTATATCTAATATGTTAAGAAATAATTTACACGTGGATAAGCGTTTGAAAAGAGTAATCCATTTTTATTACGACTTGTGCAAATCATCTACTATAACCAACCCGATCTCTAGGAATTAATCTGAGTTCGGAGCCGTGTTTAAGGAAAACATTTCCTGAAATTAATCGAATCACATATGTAGTATTTTGTAAATTTGTTACATTTCGTCATAAATTCAATACCTGCTGTTTGCTGGGGGTTGATTCCTATTCCATCGTCTGTAATAATTGCAGATGTAGCTGGTGTTACTTTAAATTCCTCAGCAGCAAATTTGAGTACTGCAGTGAAAGGTGTATTATCTGGTACACTGAGTCTGCAATTGCAAGTCTATCATTTTCGCAATTATTTAAATACTTTCAGTCGAATAATAAAATACATGATACATACGGATTTAGAAGGAGAGTTTATACAAACATGATGACACAATTATAGAAACAGAAAAAAATGGAAATGAAGATACATTAATTGATTTAATTAATTATGTATAAACCCTCCATTCCCTTTTGTGATTATACAAGGTTTATGCTATTACCATCTAATATCTTTTTCAACTTTACGCCAAATTGTACCATTGGGATGTGTTTTAACTAATTGCACTCTGTTGTATATCACTTCTGAAATTTCTGCTGGGGCATTTTGCAATATTTTTACTATTTTCACAAGGTGCTCATATTTAAATGCACAATTTGACGTCCAATTATTTTCAACTTCTTCCATATGACGTGCAAAATAAAATACACTATCAAGAAAATTTGCATAAAGCTCTAAGTCTTTTTCCATTAATTTCCAAAGTGATTTTGCATCTACATATGCAAGGGCTAAACAAACATTCTCGTCATTCTCTACCAGCTTCCTTGATAATATCTTATTTATTAAGCATTTAATTTTACTGTCATCGTGTAAATTAACAGCAAATTGAACCAATTTTGAATGAAAGCCATTGTTAAACATTTTATAAATACAATCGGAAACCTCAAACTCATTGCCATTGCCAATTAACAATTCCCAAGACATAATTAAAGCTTCATCCTGCATATCCAAAGCAGATACACCTAAATTTTCTAATGATTCAATAACTATGTTTGTACATACACCTTTAATTAATATGTGTCTAAGAAAAGCATTCAGCCTTTCACTGCCACAATCCTCAACGTAAAGCTTTATAAATTCGTCCACAATATCGGTGGATATATTGTTGTCTTTCAAATAAACTTCTAACAATTTATCACAGGCATTTCCCAATTCAGAGCATTTGTATAAATTAGATCTACCTTCTTTCACCCAATGGTCATGAAGATTATTTTCAAGTATATCTTCTTTACCTATTTCATTAGCCTTAGCAATTGTACTTTCTATAAAATGTGCGCATTTAAAAGCATTGACAACATTTGTGGTGTTCATTTGTGTGCTAATACTTGGATTCTCCATGAGCACAACCATTCTATCAAACATTTTCAATATTTCATCAAAATCCTGCTCAACCATATTCATATCAATGTTGACACATGTGCGTGGAAGTAAATTTTAAAATGTCATGATTCAATAAAATCGCACCGATAACTAAACTTACACTTTAAATGGTAGTTTTGGATCAGAGGTAAGAGTTATTTTAAAAGTAACCTTAGACCTGTAACAAATGAATATTTTCGTTATTAATTATTGAAGTTCTTTAATATATATTCAATGGTAAACATCAGTGAAACATATGTTTCATAAAACATATATATACTTTGAAATTATATATTAAATTAGGATTAATTCATATTTCGAACATTTTTGAAGACACAATATTTATCAAAGTACGTACGCCATAATTTATTAACACTGACTATTTAAAGAAAATGAACTTTATTTCACAATAATAGGAACAGCAACCTTAACAGGATCTCGAGCACCTGTGATTCCTGTACAAAGAGCCAACATGAAACCATAAATGAGATACACAAGAGAGAAGAAACCTACCTAACATTCAATGCACATATTTTTTGCGATTACTTGAACAAATTCGAGACGTTGTCTGCCTTCTATAAAACTGCTAAAGTATTCCAAATACATTCCTCGTCGTTGTCAAATTTGCAAACAGGGAATCTGTTCAAAACATCCATACTTATTAGCTGCAAAAATTGTTAAATATAATAATTGAATTATCGTCCATTTTTCCCCTACTACTGGCAGCACTGAGCACCGAGTAGCACCAAGTTAACAAATGGGGGAAGAGTTGGCGTCTTTGAAAAAAATACTTTTTATTGTGTACCGTTATAATTTCATGCGAATGCAAATGTTTCCGTAAATCTGTTTCACGAATCCTGTACTGCAATACGTATATACGTGCGTAACATTTAAACAATATGAGGCGCATGTTATGCGGTGAAGTGATAACACGTGAGACAACGTGCTAGCACGCTGAATCGAAGCCGAGAAAGTCGGTCCTACATTCGGTCTTTCACCAGGCATAAGCAATAAACGGGAAGAATGATACGTAATGTCTTTCGAAATGGTCAAAAGATGTTTTGGGTGGGTTGTGCGTGTGTCGGCACGTACATCGCTTACCGATACTGGAAAAAACGGGAACTACTGACAATAGATGAAGGTTTCGAAGAGGTATCCAAGGTTAGAGTTCAGACTTTGTTTGGAACTATAACTCGACTATTTTCGAACATAAAATTAGTAGTTTTATTACATTCGCATTCACTTCGATGAGAAGTCAGTGGCCGTCACTGTTGCTTTGCTTTTATAGATCGATGATAATCATGAAAAACGTGTACTCCTATTGGGTTTAGACGGAGCTGGGAAAACATCGATTATAAATCAAATATGTGTCGCGAACGGCGATGAATACTCTTACACCGTTCCACCAAAGCCGACAGAAGGCTCTTCTGTATATAGAATAAAAAACGGGGTTCTATGTTACAACTTTTGGGACAGTACGTAAATTATTTCTATGATCAATGGGTCACAATTGTAATGTAACTTGTATGATTAAATGTAACATTATCGGCAGTTGGGGGTTCGGATGCTACTAGAAAATATTGGACAGCGTTCTTGCAAGACACAGATCTATTACTATTCGTAGTAGACGCGTCCGATATAAACAAGTTATCCTTGGCAGCCTCTATTTTGAAACAGTTATTAAGCGATGCAAGAATGAATGACATACCAATTTTAGTAATTGCTAATAAACAGGTAAATGTTTTTTTTGAAAATGCTTATACCACGGTACGCAGCGTCTAATATATTTCTGTGTGAAATCAGGATTGTCCCAATGCTTTAAAGCCGGAAGAAGTTAAAAAGGCTTTAGACTTGTTAAGCATATCTCCTCATAAGCACAAGGTAGACATAATAGGATGCCAAACAAGACCTCTCCCTGAACAGCCAGAAGAGACAACTGAATATACATGGTATCATGCATCCATGGATGCTGTCAGAAAAAAAATATTCTATATGGCAAAAGATAGCTTAACTGGTCCTTTGTTTTGTTAATTAATACTTTATATGTATATGATGCAAGAAAGAGAAACAAATAGGATAAGAAAGAGAAGTAAGGAACAGTATGCCTAGCTTAGCATACTGTGCACAATTTTTCAATGAATTGAAGTGATGTTACAATTTGTCTGAAATGAACGTTTTAAAAACGAAATAATTCTACCTTTAAAAAAGTAATACAAATAAAAGTGTACAATTTTCAAGTATTTTTCAGTATAATATATTTCCAACAGTCATTTAACTTTATTGTACTTTCTATATTACTTTTTTTTCCAATATATACATATTTATTTAATAAATTATTTATTTCCTTTACTGAGGCATAAATCTTTTTTTGTTATATTTTTTACTTTAATAATGCACAATTTACGTTACACTAGATTTTGTAATTGATATACAAAATAAAAATTTAAAGATTACATTTAGAAACATAAACACATACACTATTGTCTTACATAAAAAGTATTGACATTTTATTTTCTTCTATCCTTGTACTTACCTAAATAACAAGATTAATTAGATTTTTTATTTCATGTTTCAATATTTTATATACAAACTTGTATTTAAATTCGAAATACACTAATATTATATAGAACAAGGAACACGATACTATTGTATATTTTTATTCTGAAGATATTCATTGTATTGCTCAGGGATGCCTTTGAATACTTTAATTTTAGCACGTATCTGTTTCCAAGTTAACTGATTGTAATTCTTCTTATCTCTTGCCATAGCCTATAACAATTTGTTTAATTTTATAATAAGCATTTTTATCAATGTAAAATAAAGTCAACTAAGAAATACATTACCTGATAATCGTCTCCATATCTGTCCATTAAATACGTAAGGAAATATACTTGAGTATTTGGTAATTTGAACATCCTTTTCCTTGGTGCTTTTGCCTCTGTCTCAAGTTCTTCTGCCACATGAATTTTCGGAGGTGTCATATCAACATCACCCTCAAGTTGTTTTTTATCTTCGGTATCGTCAATTTCCCAGTTTGCAACATTTCGAATAATCTCTTTCCTGACGTTAGGTATTTTCAAAGTTTCATTCGGATCGTACGTCAGTCCCATCTGGTTCAAGTTTCTACGTGTTGATTTCGTTACTTCCCACGATTCTTCTATTTGAGTGCTGTGATTTGAATACGTCAAATTTATCCGCCGATTATTAAAGTTATAAATAATTTGAAAGAAATAACGCTGCGATGTTTTGGTTATATTTACCATGTAATAGGCGGTAATTTTCGTAACTTATTTCGCAGCCGTTTACGATTTACGTTCATACGGAACCTCTTCTTCCGTTTCACTTTCCTAATTTTTGTCATTTTGTTATTAACTAATTATCACGTGCTTTCGAAATATAATTGACAAACTTTTTCATTCAAAACCGCATGTGTACAAGCACATGTGTACATTACTATGGTGCACCTTCACTACGCAGTGCGGGACTTAGATAATTGTTCCTAGAAATTCTGCTAGGACTAAAAAGTTGTAGGCACCGAAGTGTTGTGGTATACCTGTTGCCGTATCCAGTGTCCAGTTTAAATTTCGCTTAGAGTGAAGTCGTAAATAATTTCGTGAATTAGTTATGATATAAGTGAGTATTTTGAATGCATTGTGAACCATTAACTGCAGAAGCGAAGAAATTATTTGTGAAATATTAAGGCACGAATGGTATGCACTTTAAATTATTAATATCGTTCCTTCAATTAAGCAGAATCAAAACGTTCTTGATTCCGTTATTGTCGACTATACACATAGGTGACTTGAAATGGCTTTCTTTTTCTCCCAATTTCGAAAAACGCATGAACATTTAAACAACTCAGAATGAAATTATTATTCCATGAACACTAGCATTTCAGTTGTCATGCATTCGTACAAATTGACTAGCAAGTATCAATTATCCATTGTATGCTAATCATTCTGCTGACCTTAAAATGGCGACATCTTACAATTAGTACGTGCTGGAAAGTCTTTTCTTACAGTACAATGAAGATCCAACACGTTGAAGGATGCATTGCACTGTCCGATCTAATTTTGCATTCACTTGTTATTGTTGTATGGTCTTTTGTTATCACTTTTTGTTCGATACGCTTTCACCGTGAGCTTTATATCTCTTTGATCGTAACACAATGACAAATTTTTTTTAAGGACTTCATTAAATTAGTTTATAAATATAACGAACATATTTATACATTAAGAATAATACGAAAATTATTATACAGTTAAAAACACTTTAATTTGTATATTATGCAAGTAGGCATAAATCGATAGGGGTGGGTTTGTTATTTAAATAGAAGCAATGAAAAACAAACCGGGAACGTAATCCAATCACTACCCTTTTATAAATAAACTACCCCTGCTGCAGCATTCAACCGATATTATTGTTCTGCAACTGATCTTTTCCTCTCTCTCTCTTTTCGTACATAGGAATAGGTGAAAACAGAAAATAACATTATTAGGTAAAATACCAAAATTTATTTCACTCTACCATTCGAATGCACAAACAACAAATTCTTTAAAGTCCAAAGAAAATATTTCGATAAATGCGAGTAGTACAGGCAGTCGGTGCGTATAATATAAATAAAATAACACGTAATACGTACACATGTATATGTACATCTACGCCTACACTATGGGTCATTCATGCATGTACAATAAAATTTTAATGTTCTGATAGAGTGCAACCGTTTATCTACACGTTTCAACCTGGCTGGTCCTGTTAACCCCTTCGCTCTTCACCAACTATTGCTATCATCGATACCTCAAAGAAACAATACATTCTTCACCGACATTCATCGCCGCCCTGTGCAACAAATGAACATCACTGAAGAAATAAATCCAACGGGGTATATCCAAAGAGCTAACTGCATACAAACATTAAACCTTCGAATTCCGAACTACGAAATCAAGAATCCGCTCGGTTCATGCAAGTCAAAGATTAAATTCTATCACAGGAAAAAGCAAAAGGGTTAACACGTAGGATCACAGATTTACCAAGAGTAGCTGGTACCAAGACCATTGAACACGGTGTGGACAACGGGGGCAGCGGCTTCATATCCGTAGGTCTTGGAGATCAAATGAGCTTCGGGGGAATATTCGTGAGCAAGCTTGGTAACAAGGGGGGCAGCAGCGTAGGTCTTGGTCAGAAGAGGTGCTGGAGCATAGGAGGCAGCGTATGCTTGAGCAGGTGCGATCAGAGCGCTCTTGGCGACAAGAGGAGCGTGCGATGCGTATTCGTAGGACTTGGCCAAGAGTGGAGTAGCGTAGGCCTTGGAGATCAGGGGAGCTGGGGCAGCGATTGCGGCCTTGGCGATAATGGGAGCCGGTGCAGCGTAGGTCTTGGCCAACAGAGGAGTGCTGTAGCTGTAGGGAGTTGCGTAAGACTTGGTCAACAGGGGAGAGCCGTAGCTGTAAGGAGCTGCGTAGGACTTGGCCAACAGAGGAGCGCCGTAGCTGTACGACGGTGCTGCGTAGGACTTGGTCAACAGGGGTGCGCTGTAGCTGTACGACGGTGCTGCGTAGGACTTGGTCAACAGGGGTGCGCTGTAGCTGTACGGAGACGCGTACGATTTGGCCAACAAAGGCGCGCTGTAGCTGTACGGATCGTAGCTCTTGGCGATGAGAGGTGTAGCAGTCGGGGCGATGTAACTTTGAGCAGCATAGGCAGTCTTAACGATGGGAGCATGGGCCACGTCGTACTTCAACAGAGCATCGTTGCCAATGCTTTGGCTGCTCACGCGGACGTACGAGTGCGCGGAATCGTCGCTCTTCGTGTAAGAAGAGATCACGTTCTGACCACCGTACCCCTTCTGGGTAGACTCCTGGGTGAAGCCAATGCTGCTGAGGTCACCAGACGAGGCAGCGATGTCGTAGGCAGCTGGTCCACCGGCACTGGCCACCGCCACAAACGCTGCGAGGACTACGAACTGAAGGAAGAATCACATTAAGTATATATGTATATATTACAGTTTAGTTATTGGAGAGTTGGGGAAAAAGACACGCAGCAACTAGGAGACAATAATGTTTACTCTTGCTTAGGGGAATCTTGAGAGTTAAATGAAAGAATATCCAACGGTCACATGGCTGAAGAAGAAGTGTGATTTGGGAAAAAACGAGGGAACCAAGTGTGTTGGTACGAAGTTTCAGCAAAGATACTCTTCTGCATTGTACTGTAGTTTCTTCGTACTTGCCGCGACTCGCGGTATCCCCGAAGGGGTACGTATTCGCGATATGCTTACCTTGAATGCCATTTTGGTTTATGAGTGAACGAATCGCTGTGCTCTGACTAAATCCGATATCTGGCCCGGTATTTATATCCAGGGAATATTGCAGGGACCTGAATCGAATTTTGGGTGCTACCGCTTCCAATGGGATTGGATATAACCGGTGAAGGGAGAGGGGGGTCCGTACCCCCGACACTTTTTTCTTGAAGAATTATTAAGAGGGAAGAATAGAAAGTCACGGACAAGGATAGCCGGTCTAAGGGGGGCATGGATGAATGTCGGGCGTGGTTCCACCGCAATTAAGATCGCCAATTTGGTAAGCATGCGAGTGAAATGAACAAGCTTATGCATATTAGAAGTAATTCCTAATATATGTACACACGTTGAAACAAAGTTAGATACCGCGCAAGTTTATGGTACCATTAGCTATAGGAAATTTATGGCAACCAATTAAACATAGACCTATATTATCACCCAATATTAATGAGACGTTCGCAAACAGAATGTTTCGGAATTGATGTTTATTTTTACGATGTTTCTCCAATGTCATAGATTTTCGTCGATTGCGCAAATCCATACGAATAATTTTGCAAACCTGTTAGACTTAAGTAATCAAATAGCATTTCATGTTCCTCCGCAATCGAGCCCCTCGATTAAAACATTCTTAACATGCCGAAATGCAAGTAACCAAGTAGGGTTAATGTCATCATCGGTTTATTTTCCATTGATTTATACTTTATTACATAGCGTGTCCATACATTTCACGTAACTGCTTCAGTAAATGCACTTGTCCGGTTCGCACGACAGTGGCTTTTTTTCCCGCTTACCCCGTATTGCATAAATGAATACTGCCACGTAATGTAAGGAGTACAACCATTTTTTTTGTACCTGTTGTACCCTGGCCTTCCCTTCATTTGTGTAACGCGATACATATACCGATGCTTGGTCGTGATATTGTAAAACCTGTCAAGGCCGCACTTTCTCCGAATTGTGGCACTGACATATAAACCCATACACAACGAACACCAGTTCAACTTAACTTTTGCACATGTGTCTGTGATCTCATTACAATATTAGATAAAGTTTATCACGTTGTTACGCCGAAGGCGTATAACAGTGTGGGTATATACGGAAATTAATACACGCCGCACTCTCAACCCCCAGGCGGTTTGCAGTGTGGAAATTTTAAGTGCTGATCCAGTTTTCATCGTACTCAAGTACATCAAATGGACATCTTAAGGACACATCTTAGGGAAGGGGACTTTTTTGTGCTTTATCCGTGCTGTCTGTTTCGCACCTCTCACATTCTTCAGTATGCAAAAACGGAAAGGGAAAAGAACAACGATCAAACTCGTTCCTTTGTCAGTAAATATTATTCGGCTCCTATTACTGTAGCTTACGATGAATTTGTGGCTGAATTTTCCCTATTGTCGCTGGTCGTTTCCGTGCCTTGTTCAGCATTTTCATTTTACCGTCCAAATAAAACTTTTCGGATACCGACAATTGTAATAATTGCCAATAATCTCTTCTCTATCCACTGTCTTATGTGATTCTTTATCGCATTTTCGTGGCCTGCGTCACGTAATGTAAAGTCAGAAAAAACAGTGTCGATCTTGATCAGGTCTGGATCGCAAGGACGACCGGACATGAAGTCTTGCAAACCGTACCAAGGTATTATGAAATCATCGAAGGGCGATTCTGTACTACTATTACTTCTTGGTACTTCTTGGTCCAATATTGCGGATTCTTTGATGTCCATCGAGGAAGGTGTGGGTCGTTCGTCGTATTTAGATGTTGACGGCATTTGCTCCGATTTGCGCGACAATATTGTGCGAAAAGAATTTAGGTGCATCCTTGATTGTGCAGATCTCTTCAGCTTGTTTGTTTCTTTTTCGGCTTGGATGGATTGATCTGAGGCAACAATTGTGGAACCGTAAGCATTAATAGATTTGTATTTAACGTAGAGTTGCTTGAGCATTTTAGTAGTGTGGGATGGTAACGAACGACTTTCAATTAGTTGCTTCGTCATGTGGAGATATTCTTGTGTCGGTGTTAAATATTCTGAAGAATTTTTTGATAATCAAATTTTATTCCTGTTATGGTGACAAAATATATCCCACAGAAATACATTGTAGTTCTTTAAAATGCCATTTACCTGTTGGTGGTTTGGAATCTGAAGACTCGGCTACAGAACGATCATGAATAAAATTATAACTATTTTCGTTTATTAAGTCTTGAGACTCTGTGGGTATTGTAATTTCGTTGCGCCAATTTGGTTTAGCAGGCCTCTGTATTCCAGAATTATTTTGCATCTTTTATTGTCCCAAAAATTATATTTCATTCAGCAGTCTTACGAAATTAAATTCAAGGCTAAAACTAATGTTAGGTTACAGAATATTTATTTATTTCACATGTCATTTATAACATTTGCTTTATACGGAGAGCAAAATCTGTTTGAAATATCTCAGATAATTAATTTTACATTTTGTTGTTACAACAACCAATTAATTTTTCGTTTAATAAATTAAATAGCGGATTACGTATGAAGAATGTTTAAATAAAATGTAGAAAAAAGGCAAAATAGAAGTCGACGAGGATGGGATTCGAACCCACGCGTGCAGAGCACATTGGATTAGCAGTCCAACGCCTTAACCACTCGGCCACCTCGTCAGATGATAGCTCAATCTTTAACAGCCTATGATGTAAGCACATTATTTAATTTAATAAAAATGCCGTTCACATTTTAATTTATTATATCCAATTCTACTCGATGCTCCAAATACAGTGTACTCTACCGTATATTGCTACACCCGTTCCATACAATACATTAATTTTAACACACTCTACAAGCAAACGCATTATATAATTATAAACAAAGAAGTGCACGCATTTGTGTATACAAACATTATTACCGATTCATGAGATTTCCCTTTTTGTAAATCAAACGGCATGGCATTTAAAGAGCCACAGTTAAATGTTTCGTATATGCATGCATATTCATGAATTGCCTATTATCTCTTCCTATTTCCGACAAATAAAATATAGTATTTGCCCTGTCATTATTTCTAGATGGAGTAATCCTTATCATGTTTTTTTTCTTGGTTCTTGTAAACGATTATCGCAAAGGTGTTGAAACTTGATGCAAGTTAAAAATATGGAAACAGTACTCGCGCATCTCGCAACAGAATAGTAACGTGGAAGTCCTTCGCCGTGATTTCTTTGAGCCCAAGGGAACGAGAATTACAGTAGTTATGAGTCTTATTAGGTAATCACTTTTCCACTGCCTAGTCAGCACTCGGCATCATTGTGACGAAAATAATACCATACGATGCGGCTCGCCAATCGACTTAGTTAATCCATGGGTCGTAGATTTGTCGATATGGAGAACACGATAGAGACCACGGCAACGTATACGCCAGTATACGATGAAGAGATTAAGATACGTTTAGAAAATGATTTCTCAAGAATTAAAGGTAAGTTGCAAGTAGATTGTATAAACGCTCTAAGCATTGAGTATATAGAAGGATGAAACTAATTTCTGTCTTTTATTTTTTAGAGGAGTGCTATTTAGACCATGCAGGAGCAACATTGTATTCTGACAAACAAATAGAAAATGTTACTTCCGATTTGCATAATGCACTTTATGCTAATCCACACTCTATTGGAACCGCAAGTAATCTGACCCAAGATATCATAGAACGTATGAGATACCTGTAAGATATTCTAAAGAGAGCATGTTCCTTATAAACACTTTAAAGGACAGAATTATCATAAATTTGTGTTCTTATAGGATTTTAGATCATTTTCATACATCTTCTGAGGAGTATACTGTTATATTCACATCGGGTGCAACTGCATCTTTAAAGATAGTAGCTGAGACATTCTCTTTTACTAAGGGCAAAGAAAATATATCACATCCAGGAAATTTTGTATATACGCAGGATAATCACACTTCAGTTCTTGGTATGAGAGAAGTTGCTGCTAAAAGAGGAGCCAAGATAACTTGTTTGAGTCATGATAATGCCTTTGAAGTATTTGCTTCTGCACCAAAGTCCATGACCTTGCCATCACAAGAAAGCAATTCGCTGTTTGTATATCCTGCCCAATGTAATTTTTCTGGATTGAAATATCCTTTAACTTGGATCAGAGATGTGCACAACGGAACCCTCTCCAAAGCAATTTCTGATGTATCCACAAGGTGGTATGTCCTCCTTGACGCTGCTGCCTTTGTATCAACCAATGAATTAGACTTGTCTACTTTCAAGCCAGACTTTGTGTGCCTATCTTTTTACAAAATGTTTGGATATCCCACTGGAATTGGCGCATTGTTAGTGAAGAATTCAAGTGGGAATGTTCTCCAAAAAGTTTACTATGGTGGTGGAACAATAGATGTTTCTTTGAGTTCTGAAATGTATCATGTAAAACGTCAGAATCTCCATCAAAGGTACTATTTCAGCAACAATTTAACAGAAATAATTTATACTTATTTGCTTATATTTTATTACAGATTCGAAGATGGTACAGTACCATTTCTTTCAATTGTGTCATTGAGGCACGGTTTTGATATACTGTCATCTATCACTGTGGAGAATATTTCGAAGCATGTGTTTCTACTTGCGAAATTTCTGTACAGATCTTTATTAATGCTCCATCATAGTAATGGAAAGCCTGTTGTAAAATTGTACTCTGATACTACTTATGAGGACCGAAATTTACAAGGGGGAATTGTGTCCTTCAATCTCGTGCGATCTAATGGCGAATACATAGGATACATGGAAGTTTTAAACATGGCAGCTTTGTTTAAAATACACCTAAGGACTGGTTGCTTTTGCAACCCCGGTGCATGTCAACGACATTTGGGCCTATCAAATTTGGAAGTTCTTAAGAATTACGATTCTGGTTATGTCTGTGGGGGTGGTGCAGACATAATTGCTGGTAAACCAACAGGGGCTATCAGAATTTCATTCGGATACATGTCCACAATTAAAGATTTACAAACTTTGTTGCTTATGATTGAGAACTGCTTTGTGGATGGACCACCCATAAATAAAATGCCGGAATGGTGGTCAGGTTACAAAACTATTTTCTATAAAAGATATTATCAGCTTGATGAAAGAAGAGAAGATATACAAATTGTTTCAATAAATAATAATGCAAGTGGACTTATACATAAATTACAAAATGTAAAGGAATCTGTGACAAGTTTTATAAATGAGAACCAACTTTTGAAATGGGCAAAGGACACTGATAGAGCTACAAGAAAATGTATCTTGGAACAACTATACATATACCCAATAAAATCATGTGCCGCTTATAAGATAACAGGCTCCTGGAATTTAAATTCTAAAGGCTTACAGTATGATAGGCAATGGATGATTATTACATCTTCTGGGACTTGTCTGACACAAAAGCAGCACATTAATCTGTGTTTAATGAAACCAATTATATTAAAGGACAAAGGAATAATGCAACTAACTTATCCAGGTAAAAACACTTATTATTTTCATCCAAGATGAACAATGTAATATTAAAAAACATTTCAGGAATGCCCCCTATAGAGGTTCCTTTGGATAATAATACTACAAATACTACAGAAGGAACATTATGTCAAAGTAGAATTTGTGGACATAAAGTACAAGGTACTGATTGTGGAACCAACATTTCTGAATGGTTGAGTTTAGCAATAGGCCTTCCAAACTTGAGGCTAATAAAACAAAGCAATTGTGATGACAAAAAGAAAGGTATATTTGGGGTGACAAAATTTCGAGGATTCTCATTCATTATTTAAATATATACCTCCTTTGCAGAGAGTAATGAACCTGAATTATCATTTTCAAGTCAAGCTCAGTATTTATTGATAAATAAAGCCAGTGTACAGTGGCTTAGTGATAGAGTATCTAATATAGAATTTAATAAAGCTACAGTCATACACAGGTTCAGAGGAAATATGATACTAAGTGGTTGTGAGGCTTTTGAAGAAACACAGTGGAAGCATATATGTATAGGAAAAAGTAGTTTTATGGTATGTATGTCTTTAAGAATAAAATTTATATTATTCTTTATCTAAAAAATTACTTCTTTAGGTCAGTGGACCTTGCACTAGATGCCAAATGATCTGCATTGACCAAACTACTGGTATAAAGACAGTCGAACCATTGCGTACATTGGCAGAACAGTTGCATGGAAAAATTAAGTTTGGTATTTATTTAACTAGAGAAGTAAAAGAAGATGGAATCATTACTGTTGGCGATACCATATACAGTTCATAAGAAACGCATCAATCATCATCCACACATAAATTATGGTACTTTTCCGTAAGGTTAAGTAAAATCTACGATCATGATCTCACGTGAAACGAAAAATGAATAGAATATCTAACAAATTACAATGTATTTACGAAATGTTTGCAAGTGACATTCTTGTCATTTTCATTGTTTTCCATAGAAAAGTAGATGTTCATTCGATGTTTACATTAGAATGATACACCACAGTTGCCAACATTTCTCTAGAATTGAAATTCGTTCAATTATCTTTTGTATATTGAAATGAATTAAGAATTTTTATATTGTTAGACGCACACATAGTTAGCAAAGTTTACATTATCAATTTAAATGCAATGCGTATCAATGTAAGTAGTGTATGTTCACGAAAATTGGTGTTTATGTATTCAAACACCCGTTTATACCGCGCAATCAACTATATGTAGTGAAATAAGAATTAATAATTTAATAATAAAATTATTTTGTATAATGTTTTAGTTGATGCGTCTAATTTATTATGCGTTCGAATTTTCCTAGTCAGGTTTGGTAGTACTGTCACTATTAGTTGTGTTCTGTGGCGTTGTCCCATGCACACCTGTCACACGTCACTACGCACGAGGTTCAGTGTAGTACGTGAATTTCCTGAAAGGTGTTGCGTTTTACGGGCTTCTTCTGTTTATTCTACGCGGTGAAAGGTTAAAGTCCAACAACGAACGGTGTTTTCTATCGGTGGTTTTGCCGCGAAACGCACGAATCTTTTGAAAATCGTATACGCAGGCAACAGGTGTCTAATGTCGCACATGTTTCGTTTCCGACATAGACAACTGTTTCGTGGCCTGGCAATTAAATAATTAAATGCGTTTGCACAAAATTTGACTTATACAGCCGATTTTGAGTCACGCTAGAAACTGTTTTTGACGGAAATTTTGTATACAAGTATATGCTTAAGTGTAGTTCTACGGTAAAACTGCAACAATCGTGGTTTGTTAGATCGTCGATTTAAACAAAAATGGAGTACGATTATCTTATTAAATTTTTGGCCCTGGGTAATTCCGGTGTCGGCAAGACTAGTTTCCTTTATCAGTATACCGATGGCACATTCGACACGCGTTTTATATCCACTGTTGGCATTGACTTCAAGGAAAAACGTGTGGTAAGAGATTGATTCGCCGTTAAACGATATTTTAATTATGTTAATGTTATTATTATAGAAAGTATCGTTTTTCTATTTTTTTTATTTCTTTCTATATGGACATTATTGATTTTAAATATATCGTTTATGTACATACGTGAGTGGGGAGTGTGTACATAATTTGGTTGATGCATTGGTACATATACATGCAAATGACTTTAAAAGGCACATATGTTACCAATTTAAAAGTCAGATCCATTAACTTCACAGATATACCAGACAGCAAATGGTAGAACTCAACGTGTGCATTTACAGCTGTGGGACACAGCTGGCCAAGAGCGGTAACAATTGTTTTAATAATGTTTGGGAATTTATATTTTACAGGGTTGATGCATAGAAAATAAATTTTTCAGTCTCTTTTTAAGTATTGACAATTTTTTATGTAGAAATAAATTATGTTCATTAATTGAATATAAGAAAAAAAATAAATAAAAGAGGTATAAAGGGTCATGCATGTGTATTTGGTAATAACAGAGCAGTGGTAGGCAAGATGCAAGTGCTGTAATGCAATTGATATTTAGGTTCAGGAGTCTAACTACAGCTTTTTACCGGGATTCCATGGGTTTCATTCTAATTTTCGATCTGACCAACGAGCTGTCCTTTCTTGAAGTAAGGAATTGGCTGGAACAGCTCAGGGTACTCATCATTTGTAAACATTATTATTATAAAAATTGTGCATTACTAAGAAAAAACCATAATTTGAGTTGGTATATTTTTAGAAATTAAATCTCCATCAGGGATGCTAATGTAGTAGTTGATTTTCGCATGTTGCATGGTGCTGTGTAGAACTGTTGCTTTTGCAAACAGTGAATTGATTTAAATGTGCATGAATATCTAATTCATCGGAATTTGTTTGCTTTATATGCATTTTTACAGAACCTTTCACCCGTGAAGAACTCGAATTATCGTTCGATCGAATTAAAACAAAAGCAATGCGGTAGTAAATGCATGCATTAATAAATTAAATAATTACCGCGAAATAATTAACATGTGCAGAATTAAGCGATAAGCATCACGCTGATAATAACACCACGGACCACTAATTTTTCGTTAATATGTAAAATGTACGCACGAATTGTAGGAAGTACTTGAGAAAACAGAGTACAGTACGCAATACACTTATTACCGAGAAAAGTTTTCAACCAAAAATAGTCTACATTCATTCTTTCGTGAAATTATTGTTGGATTCTTAAACGGAATTTTATTGTGGATTTCTGTTACAATTTATTTATTGCTTAGTATATTAGCACGCTTCTGTATATTATGTATTAAATTCGAATTCCTAAGTTTGATCGCTGATGTTTTTACCCGTACAGACTCACGCATATTGCGAAGATCCAGACATAATTCTCTGCGGGAACAAATCCGATCTTGAAGACAAACGAGTTGTTAGCGAACACAAGGCACGGGAATTAGCAGAGAAACATGGGTAAATAACATAATCCCAGTCATTTAATTGAAACTCAAATCTATGTGCTACCATCGTGTTTTCAAGTTCAATTACAATTTTACAATTTGCATTGCCCATCAAACATTTTATTTCGCTACACCATCATGTGTGATCCAAGGATAGGCGGATTGAAGTTGTGGTTTATACTACTCAAGTCTTCGAAATTTTGCGATTTATTGTATGATGCTTTAAAAAAAAGAATCGATTTAAATTTAGAAGCCTCGAGCAGTGTCAACTGCAAGAATCCATGACTACAAGATCGATCGGTAAATTCTGTTCCTCAGCCTCGTCTACCTGGAAACGAGTGCAGCCACGGGCCAAAACGTGGCACGTGCCGTTGAGATACTTTTGGACCGAGTGATGCGCAGAATGGAGACCACCGTGGACAAATCTCTGTTACCTCACCAAAGAGTATTACAATGTCACGAACGCGACACTTCACCTCCCAGGACTTCCTGCTATTGCTGACATTCCCCTTATGCGTAGCTGAATAATTTGTCTCGCGAAGCTTACCCTTTATTCAGCTCAAAGCATGGCTCGACTGGCTTCCATTTCAAAATATTGTCGTTGTCAAAATGATCCAAAGTGTACTACTTTTCGCGTCTATTCTAGGATATGCGTATAACATGATCAATCAAAGCTGTGAATCTCAACAATAACAATCCTACATGAAACGATGGATATTTTATCGTCTACCTATGCTAAAGGAATTATCCTGCGAATTACACATCCGTGAGTCGTTGTATTTTGAAGAGAATCGCACATTATTTTACGAACTCGCGTACATACACTCACGTCTTCCATTAACTGTTTCCCTTGGGTACAAAACTATGCATAAACCGTGTGAGTATATACCTTCGACGTATCGTCTTTCATTCCTTTGCGACAACGCAATATATGTACTTGTTACTGTTGTGCGCACAATGTGTTCAATATATCGTGTTAAGTCTCTATTCACTCGCCAAATATTGTGATATGATAACTGATAACTAATGTATTTGCGAAAAACAAGCGAATTTTCGACCATATCAGATATATGCACATACTACATAGTACATATATGTATTTTTGATGCTGTTGTTGTTGTGTCCAAACCAAAGTTCGTACATCTAGTCGTTAAGTGTCGTGTCGACAATACAATTAACGTGTCGTCTGGTACATCGTTTGTTCTGCCGTTAATCGGCTGCTGATGATTGTTTCTGCTCTTGCCAAATTTTCAATCGTAATATCGTTGTATGTTGCGAAAAGTATACGTACGTTTATTCTCCTTATTATAACGGAGAATTATTATCAAATTTATACAAGCGGTCCGAGTGTCAAGAGATATAAGAGCGCACGACTTAATTATTATTAAGACAATATGTTTTAGTTCCTTGTGAATATAATTATCTATTCAGGTCGCGAACATTATGTGTTGTTTCTTCTTCAAATTGTTACACCTATCAATTATGAGGAAAGGGTGATGGCGAGAAGTGCTCGTAGCATTCGAAAGAAATGAATCTTGAAGCTCTGTATGTGTCTGCGAAAATACAAATTATCACCGCACAACAATTTTACCAGGATATTTCAGACGTGAAGATGTTTTAAGTTATTATTGTCTCATCTTGCGTATTGTGTCACACGTTGACATAATAAAAGTAGATTATACGAATCTTATCTGTTTCCGCAACATTCTTTTGCGCATCGTTAGTTTGCTGCAATCTTGAAAGTTAAGCGAGATATTGTCCAAAGTGAATACAATAACAAAATTATAGTGAATATTTATCTATTTTTTTCTATCGTTGAAAGAATTATTAAACTTATTTTTGTGTCGATGTGTGACTGCATTTCATAAGACATCGCACTACAAATGATTCAACTGTTATTCTGTCTACTGTACATGCAAATTTTGAACAATCTCCGGGCTGCATTCTTATAGATGTATAACAGAAGAAATCTCATCCCCGAGCTACAGTCTTGTATATCTTAATTCACAAAGAATAATAAAACAAACATTGCTAAATAAATTTCAAGCATATCTTCTTTTTCCATATTTATTTACACTCGCATCGAGAATTGTGATCATTAGCGACTACTGTGTAGTATGAGACGTTGAAAGTGAGTTTGAACATGAGTATGTAGTATGTACATATTTTCAAGCTTTATTAACTTGATTTTATAAATAAAAGAGTAAATAATTAAATTTGTTTTCAATTACTTTTTTGAGTATTCGTTTGAGAAATATATAGCAACTATTTCAGTAACCCATTTGTTATAAACAATTAAAATTATTTTTACGGCCAACTGCATACAGTTACAGCAACGGGGTATTTTTTATTGTGTAGCTTATTCGTTTCCCTTTCACTTGGCACCTCATTTAATAAAAAACAACCACTAGGAGTCAAAAAAACAATTTTTAAAAATTTTGTCGGTAACGATATGTCGATAACCGGACATGTGGCGCCATCTCGCGTTTGCGGCTTTTTTCGCAGTTTTCCTCACCGCTAAAACCGAATTGCTGGATTACATCGTTAATTTAAACAATGACGTTTTTCTCGGCTTCTAGTGCCTGCTTTTTATCCGGACTTGTCTCAAATTAAAGCTAAGAACCATAGCTATTCTCTACATCAGTTTCAACAATATGGCATTTGTGGTTTAAAAGTTATTAACAATTGAAAAATTGGCAAAAATGCACTCTGGGTCACTGCACATATCTTGACTCTTGATGGTTGTTTTTTAATATATGGGATGCCAAATGAAAGGGAAATGACTAAGCTACACGATAAAAAATACCCTGCTGCTGTAACTGTATGCAGTTGACCGTAATAAAAATTGTAATTGTTTAAATGTTTATAACAAATGAACTACACATGGAATAATGTTCACACCTATCGGAGGTGGTAGCTTATACTGCTAGCTTTAATTTATGTTCTCTGGTCATTAATATAGTTCGCCAGGAAGTGGCAGTATCCGCATTTGTTTATAATTTCTCTAAACAAATTATCAATTATCTCAGCTTCCACTCAGCCGATTTCAATCCACGACTTCTCAAATAGAAGCTCTTCAACAATCTACTTTACTTTTGGAAAGGGCTTGATGCATAGTTTCGGTGCAATTCTTAAACGAATTGTTACATTGTTTATAAAAAGTAAACGGCGCAGGCAACATTTGTAAATCATTTATTGATGTGTAGCTGCATCCATTACCTTCATTTTAAGCACTCGATCATTAATCTAACACCTCCAGAAGCCGAGATAATTGCAGTGACCCGGAAAGCATTTTTTCCGATTTTTCAATTATTAATAACTTTTAAATCACAAACGCCATATTGTTGCAACTGTGGGAGGAGATAGCTATCGTTTGTAGCTCTAATTTGCGACAAGTCCGGATAAAAAATACGTCGTAGAAGCCGAGAAAAACGCAATTGTTTAAATTAACGATGTAATCCAGGAATTCTGTTTTGGCGGTGCGGCAAATTGCGAAAAAGCCCCCAAACGCGAGATGGCGCCACAGGTCCAATTATCGACATATCCTTACAGACAAATTTTTTAAAAATTGTCATCTCGGTTCCTGGTGGTTGTGTTTTAATAAATGGGATATCAAATTAAAGGGGAGATAATCAGCTACACGATAAAAAAATACCAAGTAGCTGTAACTAAAGCAGTTGGTCGCAATAATAATTTCAATTGTTTAATTATTTATAACATATGAACTGCGCATGGAATAATGTTCACACCTATTGGAGATGGTAGCCTATGTCTCTGGCTATAATTTATGTCGTGTGATCATTGATGTGCCTGGCCAAGAAGTGGCAGTAATCACATTTGTTTAAATTTTCTTGAAACAAATTCAATTATCTCGGCTTCTGCTTGGCCGATTTTAATCAACGACGTCGAAAATTGAAGCCCTCGAAGGAACCATTTGATTCACCACTGAATTGATCTTCGTGTATAGCTTCCGTGCAATTCTCTAACGAATTATTAAATTGTTTATAAAAAATAAATAGCGCATGCAGCATTTGTAAATCGTTTATTGTCGTGTTGCGGCATCCTTTACCTCCATTTTAAGCACCCGATCATTTATCTAGCGCCTCCAGAAGTCAAGATAATTGCAGTGACCCGGAGTGCATTTATATCAATTTTTCAATTGTTAATAACTTTTAAATCACAAATGCCATATTGTTGGAACTGATGGAGGAGATAGCTATGACCCGTAGCTTTAAGTGAAGACAAGTTGGGTTAAAATATATCTTCCAGAAGCCGAGATAAGCGCAATTGCTTAAATTAACGATGTAATCCAAGAATTCGGTTTTGGCGGTGTGGAAAATTGCTAAAAAGAGATGAAAACGTTTCACTGTCCGCTATTAGAATATGTAATAAAAAATATAAAGTCCTATTTAAAAACTTGATGTTAATAGAGCTTTTCAAAGTCATTGTCATTCGAATTCACCAAAATGATATGTGCCCCCTGACATGCTACAACTTTTTCCCAGCGTTATGTTTTTTGGTATCTATTATAATTTTCCAAATATTTATCTGTTCTCACTTAAATCAAACATACTGTATGTATATTGCTACAAATTCCACGCGCATATTTCAATAATTTATTTTTGCAATCATCGTTCGTACTTTTGTAGTTTATCCCCTGTTGTAAATTTGATAGTGGTACGAAATGTATTTCGATTATTTCACCAGTTTTATACAAAACGGACTACGAATCTCTCTCGAATTTTTTAAAGCAGTCCAAAATTAAACAGGTACCACTGCATTTTCAGCACCAGTCGATGAAACTTCGTTTCATCAATAACGAAGCGAAAGCTGCAACCAAGAAGGCTCGCTGGAAACTTTCCTACAAAAACTTCCTTTACGGTAGTTTGATCGAAGTTTCTGACCAGCCCGGTCGGATTATTAGTCGTCTATTTATACGCAATGCTGTTATTGTTTACGAGTCCATGTGGTTTTTATGCTCACCAACCCGATGATATTCATTTTTACGGCGGAAGTTTTCGGAATCTTCGAGTGCAGCAGTGCTTTTACGACTAGCGTGCGATCATTCCACGATCAAACGAGCCCTTGACTCATCATCGTGAAACTTCCTTAAGGAGTAGTCTGTACGTCGAACGCACCCAATGAAGGGCAAAAATTGCGAAAATGATTGGAGCCATACGTCGAATCCTGTTTCGCCGAACGAGCGAATGTTCCATGAATATTTTATTTCACTTTACAGACCCGCTGTTATTATTTATACATCGCTTCATCCCGTTCGCTTGAATTTTTTAATAACAGCCGCTTTGAATCATTTCGTAAATTGCGATAAACATTCGCAACAATAAACCAAACAGCATGTGTTTATTTACAATCCCATTTCCAATTGTTTCCGCAGTTTCGTTTAATCGAAATCTCAATCCAAATATCAAACGAAAAAATTCCATCGTAAATTAGCTAAGTCACCGGTTCTTGTATCTATCACCCCGTTGCACCTGTGCCATCCAATTACTCTTATTAATTACATGCACGTTGCTCCAACAAACCCTTTTCTCGATTTCACGCTGCAGAGCATCGGACAAGGGAGCCATGATGATAGCCTGCCTGTTCGTCGCACTCCTTACGAACCGAAATTTAAGCATCGCTTTGCCCCCCGGTGAAAGCTCGAGGGCCAATCGAACGATTAGGCCTCCGCAGCTTTGTCTCGTTGACGGTGTGCCGTTGATATCGGTAACGACCACTTTGAGACTACCAGTTAGGCTCTGCCTCTGTACCGCCTAATTATTACGCGGACCCTCAAGTTCATTTGATAGTGGCTAGACAAAGCGGTGGAACTGTTCAAAGGGTGCAGGACTATCAAAAGGACGCTATTTGTCGGCCCGTGGTTGCTGTGCCAGCCAGACATCGACGTCTCTTTCCATCAGCCTCGTACCGGGGCCCTTGTTTCTGCCTCTCTCGTGCCCGTTCGCAGCGCGGTGACGCGTTCGAAATTTCGTTCAAGGTGAGGCCAAGTTTCCGCGACACGAAGTCGCGATGTCAAGAACTTCTGACCGGAAGTTTCACGGTGCCGTCGCGGTGAAATGGCTCGGTACGTGTCGGTTTACGTCTCTGTCGCCAATAGAACAGCATTCCTGACGATGTTACTTGAAGATTTCCATGGGCCACCACCGTTTCGTACGATCCTTTGTATGATTTTGTTTCTGCTTGCTATCGGAAATTGGAAAGTCGTGACTCGTTCGCGTGTCCATCGCTGGGAACGTTACTCAAAGTTCCAGTTTCAGCACGGCTGGCTGGCAAAGTGGAACGAAGTTTCGTTGAAGCAGCGTCAGTTGCAAATAAACCGGGGAACCCGAATGGGCGCTATCAAAAGCAGAACCGGCCAAGGAAGCAGAAGTTGCGGTCGAGTTTCAGCTTATGTATGAACTTAGCGTCGTGTCGAAGGAACTATACGAACGCTTGTAGCCGGCAGAAGTGTTGCGCGGAAAAAGTTGTATCGTCGTCGGCCCTTGGCCCACAATCACGTTGCCGTCTGAGAATTAGAACAACGAGGAACTTCACGGAAGCTCCCCTGGCCATTTTGAACACTGATCACTGGCACAACGATGTCTGACGATGAGTTAAGGATCGAACCCAAGACAGGCTGCAACTTCCGCCGTGTATTTCATCTCCGCGCCACGAAACAGAATTCGGCTTCCGGTTACACGAGCCAGAGGCAAGATCCTGCTCGCGCGGCAGATCTGGACGTCGCTACATAGGATCTCGTGTCTTCGCTCGGCTTGTCAGAGGGGTCGAGGAAAGAGGAACAATTTCAGTTAGATATTGGCCAGGCAGATAAAACGAAATTACTTTGCGACCTCGAGCATCGCCGGACGTTGGAATCGCTCCGCTTTCTGGGTCAGTGCTGCTGCCAGCTGATTTATAACTTCCGGCTGATACTTCACCGCGGAAGGAGGATCGGCAGGACTAGGACGGAGTCGAAGGAACGTTCGAATCGTTCGTGGATTTCGCTCCGATAAATTGCTATTATTATTTCGTGCATTTTGTTCGCTTTTTTTCTATCGCCTTTGCTACTTTCAAGTTTGTCACCTGATGGTTAGATCAGATTGGAGTCGTATTTTCGCGGGGGACTGATTTGAGGAATATCGGTGATTAAGTTCATCAAGCCTATTACTTTAGAGTGTATTGGAATTGGTAATTTTTTAAAATTTGGTTTTCCTCGCTGGTTCCTCTAATTGAAAAGAGTAACGCTTTTAATGTCGGATCAAAGTATCAGGATTCCATGTACAAAGGGAACAGTGTAATTTCCATTTTCTTCGTATTTCATATCTCTGCGACCCTGTTAAATTAATGAAGAAAAATATTGGAAAAATATAAGCAGATTTGATGGCTGAACTTTTTTCTCCCTCTATTATTCGTCGAGAATATTCTGACTGAACGTTAAAAGGTGACCAAGTTTTTCAGTTTTCAATAGAACAAGGGGAAATGTTTGCAAACGTAAAGTGAATATTTTTTTAATATTTGTATATGTTCACTGTGCTCATCGTATTTATGCATTAACTGAATCTTCGTTCGCGAATTTTTGCCACGCGTAAGCAAAAAACCATTCCGTCCTTTCGAAACAACATAGACGATGCAATCAACCTGGTGAAATCGTCTTTTTCCTGTCAACGAAAAAACTACATTCCTCTCTTGAAACGGGCCAGATAAACCGTTGACAAATTGCTCGTATCGAACTGCCCCGGAAATTGCTGCGTGCACGAGAAGCTTGAAAAATTAGGCGCTGCTTGCCGAACACGTTGCTGCTCGATCGGCAATTATGGCTACTTACGTCCGACGTACTTTTACTTTTCCACTAAACCAGCTGGAATGATAAAATGATCTCTCCTTTCAAATTAACGTTACTACGCATCCCTTAAAACATCCGCACCTGTGCAGAAGAAACGTGAAAAATATTCCTCTTGCCCTGAACTTTTCCACTTTCCAACAATTTTTTTCATGCACAGATAATCCCGCTCTTCTCCCCGAAACAACCTTCATCGACTGTAATTTAAATTCCCGCAGGATGCAAACGGCACCTTCGCCAGAATGCAACTTGCTCGCCCCCTTTATCGCAGTTTTTATCGTCTTCAGCAGTCGCGATCGGCGGTAGTCGGTATCACCTGCCAGCGTTTGCGTTTGTTCGCAGAACTTTCCTATCCCCCATTGTCCCGGGGATCATGGCGCGGATTTACCGGAAGAAAGAGGCGGCCAGGCGCATCCCCGGAAGCAGCCGTGCCGTTTACAATTCCCCCGGCTGCCCTAAAACAAAGCGGAAGTGGAATAAGAAGTAGCCGATGCCCTGGTCCAAGTTCCTCGCCGCTGCAACGCGAATCGTGAGACTTTTTCTAGATCGCAACCGCGGCCACGAAGGGGGCCGCCGATAAGGATAACGATCCCGACGGAAACGTGACGTTAATTGGAAAAGGTTCATCCCCTCTTTACTCCCGTTACCATCAGGATGGATCATCACGATTTTCTCGAAGCTCTGGCCAGCCTCTGTCGAAACGAGGAATCTTTAATTGCTTCCTACGAGGCGGGAATAATTTCCCATGCCGCCTGGCTTTTTCTCGTTGCGTCGTTCCTTCTTTCTACGCGCCGGCATTAAAATGGGAAGGTTCCATTTGACGGGGGGAACACCGCACCCGCGATATCCCACAGAAATAATCATTTTCTCCAGCGGCTAGATCGAGTCCGTTTTAAAGAACGGTTGCACCACGGGCTCGAATGATTCTTCGAAATTTCCCGATCGAAAAGCAATGCGATCGACCGGCGATATTTATATCTCCCCGTTCGACGGATGCCGGGAGTTTTGGCGTTTTAATCGACGGAAAAATTCTGCTATTTGCATTTTCCCGCGGGTAGGAAATCGTTCAGCATCTATGGGCAAACTTTCCTTTTTTCCGGCGGGATGGAAAAGGGAAAACAAGTTCGAGAGTGGCGGGCGGAAAGAAATAAGAAGATTGCTTGATGGGCTGCTTCGGTGGGTAATCGTGGATCGATATGTTCGCACGATAGTCGTAGAAAATATTCGAGGTTCGAATTCTCCTCGCTGGAGAACGGCCCGCGACAAAGTGGGATCTACGAAATGAACGGCGAATAATCAGCGGGATCAAAACGAGAGTAGATTCGTATTTTTTGATCCCCTCTCGTTGAAGCAGCCTCGCGAATTACGTATTATCAGTTCAAAGCTTCGCTACAACGAGCGTGAGCGCGTATTAACAGCAGATTTTTAATTAAAACTGTTCCGCGGATAGCGTTTCCCGGCTCGTATCGTTTCAGAGCGCAATTTACGATTCCAATTTGAATGCGGGAGGCTAGTTCACCCCCGCAACTATTTCTGTAGCGCGAAACTTTCGATTAACTTGGCGCGATGAAATTTTGACTTCCAAACGACAGGCGTGCATGCATCGAGATTCAGGTATCCACAATTCTGTGCAGCAATAGCCGGACAGAAACGATACAATTCTCTTTGGGGGATGCAAAGAACTGGGGGACTCGAATGGAAGGACAAAACTGTCGGGAGGTGGAGCGCGAGATTTCTTTCATCGTCCACGGGAAGCTTCTTCTTCAGATTTCCTCTAGTCCCAGCTAGTTTCTCATGTTTTACAATCTCCGGTGAAACAATCGAGCGCATCGCATTGTCCTCAGGGACAGAGGGGAATGAACGTCAACCAAGCAGAAGCGTACGGGAGACCTGCGAGCCACGTAGACCAGTTCTTTCTTCTTTCTTCTGGAATCCGACGACCGTCCCGTTGCCGCATCCATGCTGGATCCTCTTTCCTCGATTGTCTCGAAGATGTTGGATCGTCGTTGGCAAGATTGTCCATTGGTTCGCGGATTGAGCAGAATCTAAGCGAAAAAGCCCGGTTCGTGAAAGTGGATAAAAGAAATGGTTATCTCGATGTTTCTTTCCTGAATGAAAATATTCTGTCCACGATTATAAATACCTACATGGTATTCGAGGAAAATGATTCTGCTTGCCTCGTCCATCGTGGTCGTGCGATCGAAACCAAAGTCTGGCAGATAGAAGAGAAGCGACGCAACCAACGGGGTTAAGGAATATCAGAGTGGAATAATCGATGCTGGATCGAATTGTGCCAGAAGATATTTCCATAACCCGCAGCCACCGTCCCCGACTGGCGTGACTTTCGGTGCCCGTGAAGCACCAGAGCCGGGGCGGTTCAGGGGACGTTTTATTTCGACATTATAAGCTATCTCGTTTCGAAATGGGACAAGTGGAATTGCCCAGGCCATCTACCAGCAGCCTGGCGTGCAGCCGTCGCGTCGTGTCGACCGACCGCTGTGCTACCTTTGCCAGAACTCGTTCCGATCCAACTCGTGAATATGATTCCCACGAAATTAAAACGTCCCAACGTCGGGCCCTTCCTCTTTAAGGAAGCTACGAGTCCCGAATGGGACAGGGTTTCATCCGGATGAGAGATACGCCCAATCGCGACCCCGTTTGGAACGGATCGATGCGGATATTTATTTTCAACCTTTCGCTGCGTTTCGTCGGAAGGGACCACCTTCGGTTTTAATTCGCAAGCGGGTAGCAGGTGGTCGCGGACAATGCTGTGTCCCTCGCGATCAGATTCCACGTGACGTGGAACGGCTTTTAGTCGAGCGTGTTCGGTAGACGGTTCTACACCGGCGTTGTTAAGGTCCCCTAGCTTTGGTAAACTTTTAAATTCCACGGCGAGTCGCGAAGCACCGTTGAAGTTTCGCGGAACGGTCGATTTGTCGGAAGTTCCACCAGGGTAAACTCGTCGCGTCCCCAGTCGGTTACTCCCTAGCAAAAGGTCCCCTCCGTCTGTTTTTCCAACGTCGAAGGAACGCTTTGTCGGGCACGACGACGCGACACACGAGGCGTATTCGATTTTGCATGCAATTCACGACCTCGGAAGCTGAATCGTCGCGTAAAGTTCCAACGGGCGCAGCCACTTATAAGCGTGGAACGATCTTTATCCGTTTTATTTTCCACGGATTTCATTTCGGATCTCGCGACTGTTTCGTTTGTCGAGGACCGCCGCTTCTAAACGGTGCCAGCTTCGACGTTGACAAATTGAATAATCTGCTTATAATTGATTACACAGTCGACTCGTTGCGGCGGTCCTTATTCTAATTTTCGCTTCCGTTCCGTCGCCACTGCTCCCCGTTAAAACGGTAAACGCCTCTCGTCCGCGGGTAGCAAAGTGCAAATTCAACTGTTCCCACTTATTCCGCGTATGAGAACTCTATTAAAAGCTCGTGAAAAGCTCCGGTAGTCCGTGTCGAGGTCAACCACAATTTGGGAACGACAGCTTGCGACATCGGTGGGATATTCTCCGAAAACTGACGTCGCACGGGGCTATTAGCGTTGCAAATTTTATAGCGTCATTTTCTTTCCAATTTCGCCAAGGATTTTTTTATGAAATTCTTCTCATTGATCGCTACGCGAGGTAAATTCGTCATCGTCCCCGAAACCTTTAATCCTACTCCCCGACTGTTCCCAGTGTTCTCCTTTTCTCACGTGCCGTTTCCCGTTTCGATTCGAGGGGTGCTAAATTACGAGTTAATTAAGCAAGAAATCTTTCGAACGAGTGACCTCCGTGCCCCGTCACTCGATTAGCACATTTCAATTGCAAATCACGAAGCTCGTTCGTCCCGTCGCGACCCTACTTTACTTTACTTTATACATAATTCTTCAATTTTTGTAATAAACGTATTTAGATAAGAGATGTACCTACTATTTATTCATAAACACTCCAAGACTCCTAATTACTACGAATTAATCCAAAAATTGAAATGAGCCATTTGGTTTTTTCAATTTTTTAATGATATTCGTAATTTGAGAAAATGGTCTTCGGTATGGAGTAATAAAAATGATTTAACAAATAAATGTTTCAGACAAAACTTAATCAGTATTCAGCCTTCTACAAATATCAATATAACAAATTGTACAAAATCGTTTTTTTAATAACAAATTAAAGGTCACCATCAATTTTCAAGCGTCATTATATTTTTTTGACAATAGAATGTGATACGTGACATCAATACGAATTCAACGACCTACCACACTATTATCTTAACTGTTCAAATCACACTACAATGATTTTGTCCACGTTTTCGAAATGTGGGACCACTGTGCGTCGGTTCTAAGTGAACATCGGCGATATCTCGGGCAGTCGAAGTTTCGAATTGCCAACGTCAGATTTAAACGGCGGGGCGATTATTGTTTATCAACGGAACCTCGTTGGTAGTTATACATTTTTGATTAACGACGAGCAACGGCAACGATTTCTTGCTCGTAAATTTAATGCGTTTCCCCGTGGTCCCCGTGTAGAGGCAGTTATCGACGCTGGTGGCTATTTCTCGTCTTAAAATCCGCATTGAAATCCGGGAAAGAAGGGTGCACCAGCCGGAATAGAGGAGTAACAAAAGTCGGGGAACGGATAAGCATTGATTACTTATCGATTGTTTGCGCGCACGGGGCTATTCGTTCGGTCGAGAATCGCGGTTTCTTATCTCGTCGCCCCTTTATGATCCGGACCTAATTTTCTCGACCGTCTATCCCAGTATTTCGTGGCGGAAAATAAGCCGGCACCGTTGCGCCAGCGTCGTTCCAGATCTGATATACTTCTATACGTGTGTACGTATCGGCGAACGATGTGGCGACGACTATATGCTTTATCTCGAATTAGTTCCACAGGGGCGAGAATTCCCCGCGCCGTAACCGACTTTCGCATTACAGCGAACTTCCTTCCAATCAGAATCGAATTAACGTAAAATTGAATCAGCATTAACATTAGCCGCAATTAAATGGAGCAGATATGGCGGGTACGCATACGCGTAACATCTTCCAACGTATCCTCTGCGTCGGTAATCCTTGATACCAGGTAAGGGCGTTCGAAAAACCGGGAAAAATGTATCTCTAGGCGCCGTCGTAAATCAGCCCGCTCACCCCTATAATCGTATTCAATCGCGTTCTCGAGCACCGCCACTGAATTCTCGATATTCGCGAACATTTCCCGGAAACGAATCGCCGGGGCGCGTACGAAATCTTAACTAGCCGTCCAAAAACTCCGTGTCTGGAAGTCCGGCTGCGCGTCAAGTTCCGCTTGGAGTTTACCCGGGCCCAAAATCGTTAAACACCGATTAAATGGATCGCTCGTTTCCGGAACGGAACACGAGGCACACGTTCGTGGCAGCAGATTGTAGTCGAAGCGAGTTGCAGGTCTGGTTAAATTCAGATTAGAACTTTTACCAGCGAGCAGAGAGCTGTAACGATAGCATCCACGGAGTAAATAAATGTAATTTAAATTGTACCGCGGATTGTCGTGCAGACGTGCAGGGTAATTATTTACCTCGTGGACAAGAGCTTCGACTAATTATACAGAATCCTCGCTGCCAAGATTTTTTCAACAGTTTCGTCAAACGTCTGACGTAACCTTTCTTCATCGCCGGCTACCTGCCGAAAGTGTCCGCGCGAAAAGCGTGCAAGCTCGAGCAGAGCTTGGTTGCCGTCTGATGCGCAGCCATGTGGAGAAACGGGGGAATTTTGGCAGTCTCCGGTGTGCATAAAGTGCGATGGCAAAAACTCTCCGGTCGGGACCATATTTCACCGATACTACTTATTCCGCGGTCCGCGTACGATCGTTCTTCTCTTGGATTCGCCACGGGGAAATGATATGCGGGATTCACGGGGGAGCGAGATAGTACTCGACCACCGGATACACCTTCCGTCTTCGATTAAAGAATTAATAAGAAAGTCCGTATGCATCAGGATTATTTTTCGTATACATTGTTAATTACCGCTGCAAGAGGAATATTTGAGGACTCGCTTTATTTAGAACACTGTTATGTTATAATGATACTAATATATTTCATGAATCAACGGGCAAGAGAACCCTTTAGTATACAGGGGAATGTGTCACACAGAGAATAAGAGTATCATGTACAGTTTAAAGTAAAAATAGAAATATAGAAAAGATTAACAACTTAAATTAAATAAAATAAAGTAGAATGTAATGAAAAGAAAAAAAAAGAATAGGATAGAGTAAGAAGATAGTTCTTAATTCTTAAAAACGGAAAGATTGATAACTATTTACAATTTACGGCGATTAAAACGGATTGCTTAAACGCTGTAAAGGAAGTCCCAAAAAAATTGAGACAATTGCAAAATTTGTTCGCGTTGAACGATTGAAGCAATTAAATTTCCCATAGAGAGTCCGGTGAGTGTTCGTGTGGAATAAAGTATGGATTCTTAGTTGAAAGGTGGGAACGTGGAATTGTGGTTCATTATAATATCTTAATATAATATAATATCTTATAATATCTACCAACGTTATAATATCTTTTCTAAAAAAACATCGAGCTGTTTTCCACTGCGAAAGAACATCGCTTCTTCTTCAGTCTGTTGGCCGTTAATTAAAGTTCTCCAACGTGGAAAGAATTTACCTGGGCGCGTACACAAGCATCTCACGAAAATTCGTTGCGCTATTATACTCGCGACTTCGTTAAGGGAGTATAACTTTTCGTTTGATTGTACGCCATCCAGCAAATTCGCGCCTCTGGTGACACGTTTCGTTACCTGGCCAACGGCGTAATTCACTTATCTGGACCGGATGCTTAATTGTATGCGCTAGTTTCTGTCCCCTTGCGAACGTGGCTAACGATCGAGTAGTGGTTGTCAATTCTTAGTGGACAGTTTGTTAGCCACCATCTGGGTTCAATTTCCCGAAATCGTGGAATCCATGGATACTGTGCTCGTGGTTTGTCCTGGTTCGATACAAACGAGGACTTAAACTAGCGGCGTTTTTTTCTTTCCTCCTGTATTTTCCAAAGAATTTCGGCAGCATGTAAATCCGCAAAAGTGCGCTACTTTTGTTTAACGTTCCGCGTCAGCTGTTCATTTCACGTTGATAGCAATTCCGCCCGGATGGAACGGTGTAATCGAAACTTGTAAATTTTTTTTCGGACTGCCTGACGACTGTAAATTCGTAATATAGTGTGGCGCAAGGGCTGTGTTTTATGCAATGTTGACTCGCACGGTTGCGTAACTTGTATTTTTTTTTTCCGTTACCCTATGGTTAGCTGTGGAAATAAACTCTCATGTAAACGGAACCGTTTTTCTCGCCTGGTCTTTTAATTGGCTGAATAAAAAAACATCAAGGCCGAGCGATTTAGTTTCTGTTTGAAACGCGACTTCATCGACGAACCTGAAGCGGCGATGATCGTTTCAATTGTTCGATTAATCAGCGTCGCAGACGCCTGAAATTTTCATCCCCCGTACGTATCCTTTGGAAGCTCGAGAACGAAAATGGAAATTGCGATCTACATAACAATAAGGACACGGCGCAGTGGAGGACTCGCAGGATCGAGGGGCGAACGGGAACCTTTCTCGACGTTAAATTTCGTTTCGATTTGTCACTGTCTCGCTCCTTTGTCGGCGGCGAGAAAAGGAGCCTGACTCGAGCGGGAACGTCATGTAAAATTCCTCGTGTCGCCTTCGCTTCGCGAATCCATGCATTCTTGAACGAATGCTTCACTTTTACAATTTTGTTGTCAATTGTTTATTCAGTTGTATCAAGGGAGCAGGCTGCGAGCTGCCTGTTATATTTACAGCACGACCGACGACCATTCCAATCGTGTGCGTGGGTATTTCCGATATCAGTTTCTAATATCCTGTGTCATTCGCTTTATATTTAGCCTCGTATTGAACCAGTCGAATTTAATTAGCTTTCCCTTCGTCCAACATCTGGTTGGCGTCGAACTGATTACTTTCGGCGATGCACGGCCTACGAGGTGCTCGTTAAGATGCCAGCAGACTGTGTTTGTTGGGAAACTTCCAAATCAACTTTAATAAGACGTTCAGGAGATCGGAAGACACTCGCCAGCGAAGCCTGAAACTGCCCGCGTGCTGATTTCGTATTCTTTGCCGGTGCAAAAGATTTATTAGTCTCCCGTTGCTTATGCTTCCTTCTATGCGCAACTCCTTTCCTTCTGGCCCACCAGCAAAGGTGTCGAGATCGTCGTACAGCGAGGAGCATGATTAAACAGGGGCCAGGTGTCAGAGAGGAAGATCACATTTGAGTGACACTCTAAGTAGAACGACAAGACGGAGCAATCTATCAAACACCCTCCAAGTAAACACTGCAGGCCAAAGGAATGTCTACTCTTCGGATTTCAAAAGTTACCGCCTTTCCTCCTTCTTCTGAGTTACTACAATTACACAACTTCACTACAGAACTGCGAGCTTGAGTCGCATAACCCCCCCCCCCCCCCAGAAACTATCTTCTCAACAAAAGCTTACACTAGAAACTTTGCTAAATTGGACCATTATTTCGCTGTGTTCCCCCTGTAACGAATTTCTCTTTTACAATTTTAAACGAAACGTTCTACGCGTAAGAAACTCGAGAACGTAAAAGCCCATTCGCACCGCAATTTTCAGCTAGGGGTAGCAAATAGAATAACAACGGAGGAACTATTCGACCCCATTCGTATTGGCTATCACGGGTTATCGCGTTTCGGACGAACGAAGCGTCTGGATATTTCCTTCGGGATCCGACGCAAGTAAACGTTGCATCGCAGGGCGTGTTTACACGAGGAAATCGGGACGGCCGGCGTCACGGGCGAGTTGTAAGGCGTACCGCAAAACCGCCACCCCAACGACCACCAGGATACCTTATCTCATCTGGCCACTGTTAAATTATCCAGTCCGGGAACGAGTCCCTGTTCCCGCATCGCGGCGTTTCGAACTCTCACGAAACACAGGATAACAGATCAAAGGATAGGGGTGGTTGCATAGTTGAACAGAGACAGAGATGCCATTCGGAGAATCGTTGCAGGGATCCTCTGACGAGGGGGAAGAGGGTTCGAGATGCATTCGTAGTCGTATAGTGTGTGCCTATGGTGAGATATTGTGGATAGATCGAGACTGGAGGAATATATAAAAATTCGCGAGTCCCATTCCAAAGGAATATCTGCTAAAGGGAGAATAAGAATTGTGAACCAAGTGGAATTTATGGTGGCCGTGCGACAGCTTCTATTTACCAGTTACCTCGTTTCCAATTATTGTAAAACAAACTGCCGGTTCTCGCATTGCATTTAAACATTCATCTGCGACACGTACGGGGAACCTTTTCAAAGAGACGAAAATCCGCACGGTCTCGAACAATGCCCGATTCACTGTACACGGATGAGGAGGTGCGGGAACGTCTCGAAGGTGACGGGGAGAATGAAATTACAGCGCTCCAGGTGCCTTCGGGATCTCGATAATGTCAAAGGCCGTTTTGGCGGAGGGCGGCTGGCAGAAACTCCAAGTGAAATATGACCGTAGGGCCACGTGCTCAACTTCGAATATATCATTCGCGACTACTTACCAACCTGGCTCTCGCGGATCTCGTAATTCTTCGACCATTTCGGGCTATCCAGAGGGTGCGGGAGTTTTCAGTGAGCACGATTCATGGGCGTACTTCTGGCCGATCGAGGGATGCAGGAAAATCCTTCCCGGACAAATGTGCAGTTCTCGTGCTGACGGCGAGTGGAAACGAATCGAGAAGGGATATCCTTTTCCTGCCAGGTGGCCAAGGGTGCAATTAGCTACGCGACTCTCGGGCCTCCCGTCTTCCTTTGTCGATCCGTGTTGTGAAGTTCGGGGACGATTCAATATTTCCAATTGCAATTTAAGCATTTGGATTAAACATTTGGACATCCTTGATATCGGTACTAAGAAGCAGGGGGCGATATGATCGCTAGTAAAAACAAATGAATCGTAACCGCGGGCTCGTCGGTAGTGACCCAGTCAGTCTATTGAAAACCTTAATGAAGAGAGTCGCCTCTCAGCTTTATTAAAGTATTGTTAAATAGAAACTTAATTGCCTTTTCACTTATCGCTTCCACCCTTTAACCTTTCCAATATTATCTATTCCCCATTTATCGATCCCGGCATTTTTTCGAAGGGTTAAGTCCGACTGAACAAAAACGTTGAGCACGTAAATTCTTAAGCGGTCCGCGTTACAAATTTTCCAGGCACGTCGTTTCCGTCAGCATTGAATACCAATCACACTAATGATTGTAACCATCAACATCATATTTGTTTGTAAATAACATGCAAATTTGCCCCGCGACGCGTCGCAAACGGTGGCCAGAGGACGGAGCATGGGCGAACGGCAGAGAACAGAAACATTAACCGTGGCCATTCATAAATATGCAGGCATTAATTACGAGCCGTAAATGAGAGGCGATGCAGCGGTCTCCACAGAATCAAAGTATCGATTTTGAAGCGCTCGTTATATCGCGGCGAGTGCTCTTCCGCCTTTAGAAAGCCCTGCATTCTTTTGTTTCGGTCCCGAGTGTTTCCGGATCCTCGAGATTATCCCAAAGTCATCGCGACGCCTCTCGTCGAGTCATTGAAACTCCCTTTCTCGCGAATTCAAGTCGAAGTGCGCTCGACGGACTACTTTCGTCGGCGCTTCCATTGAAAAGGTGGCGTTAAGAGAGACGAACCGAAGCGAACCAAGACCGATTCAGCCCGATAAATAAGCTTTAGTTTTGCGAACGTCTCCTTCCGGCCGACGAGTCCTCCTTTTTTTTAGAGTCAAAAGAGAAAAAAACCGTCCGCGTTCTGTTCACTGCGCATCGAGCATCGGCGGAAGAAAAGAGTATTTCCTTTCGCGGATCCGTTTTGAAGATTTTTGCGACCGGTTGGCAAGCGTTTTCATGAAGTCCGCAACGAAGTGGAGTCTCGAGCAGAATCAGCCAGCTTGCGTGGCGGCAAATAGGCGTTAAAAATGTTAAGCCTGGATTATGCGAGGCATTTATTGCTCGCAACTTTTATCCAACACTTATGAACACAGTGGCCGGGCTCGTAGTCGTGAAAAGCGGCTAGCATAAATCGCCACGGTGGGAAAAATAGAAGCATTACGAAACGCAAGCGTCGCCGCGTTCGCCAGGCGCGGGGGGTGAGAGGGGATATAATATCTTTCTTGTAAATTCACCTTTAATTAAGCAAAAGCGCATTACAGTCGTACGGTTTGTTCCCGCGTTCGTTATACCCTTGTCCCTTTCCACGTGCATGTTTCCCGCGGGAGCGAAGAAGAAAAATACGAGCGAGCAAGATCAATACCAGAAACAGACTGTAGCGCTGCTTCTTCGACACATGAATATTGCAAATTTCGAGGATCTCCGTGGATCGAAGAAAGTATAAAGGCTTATCTGAATATTAAAGGTATGCAGGTGAGATATGCATAGAGTGTACAGCTGGAAGTTCGCCGGGGAAACTTGGATCGTCGTTCCGCGACGAAATTGTTTAATCGAAGCAGCAACAGTGGGGATCCTTTGTTTTCTGAATTCGTTGTCGGCTAGTTCGATACCTGTTTTCGGTCGCGACACCTTCAGCCCCCAGAATGGTTTCCAGCCAGCGTAGGTTGCAGAGTGAAAAATTTACAGGGCGCTTTTGTCGATGTTGAATTTTTCACCGGGTCCTCTCCTTTTCCACCTTACAAGCGTTCCTGATACGTCTGTCCCTGTTTGCGGTTTCCCTCCGGACGATATAAGGTTATCGCACTGGGAAATCTTTGTCCTGAAGTGGAAATTAGCATTTAAAGGCGGGCCGTACTGCGTGCTCAACTGTACTCGTGGTTTAGTGCCCAAGTAACTCGCTGCTCGTTCTCAAACGTATACCGCGACGCGACGGTGCTCTTTGTTCGAATCCACCTTTCATAATTTAGTAAACCCGTAAGGTAGAAAAGCGTATACGAGATCATTGACTTGCACCACTAGCGCCGATACGTTTACCTCGACAGTTCTTGGATCAACCGACTGACCCACCTGTCGAGTGTTTCTTATCACATTTTACAATTCATTCGCAGCTCCTCGAACATTCCAAATCCACGGCGCTCCAAAATAAATCCGTGTTCCATTAAAGCCAGAATTATACCAGTAGTTTAGACGTTGTTTAATCGCATCAAGCTTAAAATCCCGTTGTAAATTATAATCCGTTTTGAGTGAATTTAGCGTGGTTGAAAGCAGAGACAGTAAATTTAGTAGGGCAGTGCTGCAGGCGTGTTTACGCATGACTTATACTACTGATCGAATTGTTTCGCGGTAGAAAAAGGGGGCAGTGTTTGGTGTGACAATTTACTCGCGGTGCATTAAACAATATTTAACCGGGCCACGAGACCCCGGGATGTGGCTTAGACTTGATTTAAGCTTGATTCACTGTAACGATTTAGCCACTGCATCGTCACATACCGTAGCGTTTGCGCTCTCAGTCACGCTGCAACGCTTTGAATAACATTTGCGTCGTAACTGAGCCGACAGCGTAAACCAAGCCTAAGAGCTCGTTTGCCGGTTCAATTTCGAGGCGTGCGAGCAGGGAAAATTCTCCGACTCTGTTCGACGCGGGGATTTATACGGCCGCGTATAGACATGCAGCGGAAACGCTCGAAACCGCCTTTTCCAACCCCCTCGTTCACGCGGGGCTCTGCCTCGAAATCACAGCAACCTTTATATCCTGTCGCTCCGTTTCGCGGAGAAACTGGAATTCCGTGAAAGCAGAAGCCCGAACGATGCACGCGAAAATCGTCCGTCGGATTTTCCCTCCAATGTTACAGAACAAGCGTGGACGGGACTTTGAATTTTTTGCGGGTCAACGGCGCCGTCGGCAATATGTTAAATAACGACGACTCTCCCGACGACGAGTTGTCTACGGGTGTCGCTCGAGTAGGCCACCTGAAAAGTTATCGAAACCGACGTCGTTCTAAATCCGACCACGTCGTGATTGTTAGGACTTCGGCAATCGGCGACCTCGGCCTCCGGGTTTATGATACGGCTAGCTTTGAACTCTATTCAGATACGTCTGGCATATTAAAGTAGAGGTGCTTAATCGCGGTGCTGGTACAGAATTCTAGAAACAGACCACATGTTTTCGACGTCTATTGTCTCTGAATAGCAATTGCTGTATCATAAAATCTTTGGTGCCTCGTTGAAGGAAGGCGTTAGAACCGCCAAACCAAATGTGCTCGGTACCGTTGACACAGGTATGCAGGCCTTGCAAACCGAGCACCAGAAGGCGAACACGCTGATTAGTCGACACCCGCTACCCATTTTAGTATATAAGCACTCCTTTTGTAAAATAAACTAGTTACCCAAAAACTAAAGAAGACGACAGATCACTCTTGTTCCTTCTACTTCGCTATACATAGTGCCGGAATATGACATATATTCCGGCTGCTCCTTCGAGCAATCAATAACAACATTTTAGTCGGTACACTACGTGCAAATATACAACAAAGCCAGAATGATCGCAAGATCCTGGTCCATGTCTGTCGTTCAGTTGCAACAAGAACCGCTGACGTCTTTTCTGCGTTCTCCATTGTCCCATGCCACTTCGCTCGATAACGTCCATGATCTTCAGAAATTTGTTGCCGTCTGCACCGCGATAAATCTCACTCCCGGCCTGCCGTTTCTATCGGGGGTGGTGCAGACTACGCGAGACCGTGAAAACGCGACCACGTTTATTGTTTAAATGGTGGTTTAATTCAAGCAGAGGACAAAGGCCGGCCCCGAAATCGGCTATCAGTTATCGGCGCGTCGATAGCACTGGGTCAAATATATATTCGAAATATATCCTCCCTCGCAGCGCCATTGCCGAGCACGCGACCAGATATATCGGGGAGACCCACGTCCGACCAGTCCATTGTGCGGACATTCGCCCCGTCCGTTATTGCACGAACCCACCCCCTTCTCTCGAAAGCTCAACCCTCGCCCCCGCGTATGTACATCTCATATACAGACGCGTCATCTGCGATTTACTCGGGCACAGAGCAGCCAAGGGGGAATGTTCTCTCTCTTCTGCTAGGGGGCACGATTGCGCTGGGGGTGTGTCCAAGGGGTCGATTGTTTTACTGCTGTGTACGAATTCGAGTATACCGGATGTAATTCACCCTTAATAATCGCTGTTTTCTCCGGCACGACTGGCTGCCACGCGTGATCCACTTAAAAGATAAAACCGTGCATTCTACTGACGCTGGGCCGAATATCTTGATAATTATTGCGAGATGGTTACGCATCTCATCAAATACAATTTGAATCCTTCTGGAATTTCCGAAAAGTTACATACGGGTGTCTGAGGAATTTTTCACCATCGATGCTCAGGTAACTGTGATCGCTGGAGGATCTACGATCAACGTCTAGAAGGGAACGTCTGCCGCGAAATGATGGTCAACGTGGCCGACGACTTCGGCGCACCCAGAGCACGGGGGAGAGGTTTTGATAATGCGGCGGTGAATTTATAGACACGGAGGTAAAGCGGGCAACCCGGCAGTTCGTTCCGTTACGAAAAAATTTCGTCGACGCAATAAAACGTCGCCGGTCCTCGTTTCCGGCGATGCCGCAGGAAACGCGTTGGCCGACACGGTTTACGAACAAACGAAACGCGTGATTCATTCGCGCTGATAGGAAACTTTTGCCGCGATAGCCGACGCGGTTAACGAATGCTGAACATGATCGACGCACAGGAAGTTGAAGCACAGTGGCTGCGATTCGCCGGAGTGGACCCAGCCGAATCCGGCTGGCTAAAAACGACGGGACGAAGGTCGTGATTCTACGCAGCAAAGGGTAGCTAAGACCGAGGAGCATCTCCACAGGCGCCTAGTTACGAAATTATTTATTCCATGGTACTTAAAGGAAGTTATTACGCTCGCAAGAGATCCTGGGATAAGGGTCTCGAGACCATGGGATGCCCGGAGCTTCCGGATAGTTTCCAGAAGTTTAACTAGGATTTGATGCGGGCACGGCATTTATTAATGCAACAATTTCGGCTTGTCGAAAACGCCCGGTTATTTTACGCCAGAACAATTCTGCGCGGTCGCTAAAATCGAATACTATGAATTAAATTCATCCACGGTAATGTATACATACATGCGTGGATTGCCGGGAATCGTGTGTGCAGTGCGGCTTTAATACCCGAATCTGTGGCGGTAATAAAAAAAAATTTGGGACGCGAAACGACAGGGACCCATATTTCAGTAGCAGTACCACGGAATAATGTACATTTTTCAAATCCGTCCGGATTCGTGCTCCCTCCAGAAAAAAAGAGGAAACAGATAGAAAGTGGGAAACAACGAACAACGACCACCAAAAGATCGAACAAACCGGCTCGAATTTCCGCTGGAAGCGTTCGTGAAATTCAGCTTGCTAAGTATCAAGATATTCGTTGATGCGATGGTGGTAGACGTATAATAGCCGAGACGATGCGAAAATCGATGAGCCGAACCGACTGGAATATCGATACACAGGGCACGGAAAGTCGTGCCACGACCGTACGGAATTCTGGCCGCTGACAAGAAGCTTTCGATATGGCGCTTAATGGCGTCGGTGTCGCAGCCAGCCGAATGGTAACTGCGTGCAACTTTGGGAAACGTACTGTTGTTACGGTTCGGGGTTTTGGAAGTTTGTCAGTATCGGTGCTCAATGAGCTGTAACGCCTAATTGCGGTGCACAACGACCGGGCTCGACTATAATGCGGTTTGTCGCGACGCGACACCTATCGCGTGTCTCCCGTCGACGTCTGGGTAATCGTTGACTTCGCTACTTGCAGCGCGTTAAATGCGTACGAATTTCAATTTCCCCCGCGTTTCGTTTTGCACGCAAACAACGTTCGTGCTTTCCATTGTTCCCTTTCGCGAATACTCGCTTGCTTCGCCGACGCGAGCACGTTCCTGTCTTCGTTCCTCGATCCACTGGAGCTTCGTGAAAGTTAATTTGTGCGTTGACTAATTTTCCGTTCGCGAATTCGAGTGGTTGTTAAATTAGACACGCGGGTACTTCGATTTAGTCCGTCGAACAGGGTCGAGGGATGTGGCTCGATAAGGAAGAAAAAAAACGAGGGCAGAGCTCTCGCTAATTTTTATAACTGACATTTCTCAGCGTATCGTTAATGAATTCATCGAATCTGATGCAGAATCGAGGCAAGAATTCCAAATGATTCTCGTTATTCCTCTCGGTCGTCGGTCTGGAAAAGTAAAAAAAAATTAACGTCCCCGAATACAAATAGATTTGTCGCATTGATTGCCAAGGAGACGGAGTACAATTCATTACGGCCAACGTTATCTCTCCGTTTCGAAGATGGCCCCGAAAGAAATCCGACGCTTCGACTACGTGGACAATACCGAAGTCACTTAAACTGATCCGGATAATAGACTGACCCCTGTATACAACCGTTGGAAAAGAAATGATTCGAGTCCCCGAAGCTATTGTGCGTCCGAGCAATCGATTCAGGTCCTCTGTTCCCGAATTCTGTTCGATTCCTCCGGGACCAAACGCTTAAATAAGCATATAGGAGAATGCGCAAGGGATCACTGTTTTCGATGCAGCCCAGTTACGGTTTCTCAGAAATTCAACGAGCTCTTTAAAGACGGGAAAGGCCTGAGTCGTCCCAGTTAAGAGATTCACCATCGTTGCTTAAAATCCTCGATGGTCGCGCCGCATTCCTTGCCAGATTCTTATGGAAAAATTTCTCGAACGAACTATTTCTCTTAAGACTTTACATCGAAACGTCCCGCCTTTATCGCCGTGAGAACATTTACGATACTCCGTGCCACTATTTTCAAACGGACAATTAATCGTGGCGAGCTAAAACACCTGACAGAAAGAATGAAATCTCCAAGGGTAGTTAGAATTAATTATCATCCGAACGAACGACGCTGCCCGTTTTTGCGCTCAATCGTCGCCTGTCATTTGCAAGGTACGTCGAAGAAAACCTCGATCAGAGGACACAGAGAACAGGAGGGGTTGAAAGGGGGCGAGAGGGAATCGAAAAGGAACGATAGCTGAAAGAGTTTGCATAAATTCATTTCCACGGAATCCTTTCGTGGTACACGTCGGATCCACGATTATATGAAACGAGGCCGGATTATGATCGATTAAATGGAGGTGGAATACATGCATACACTCGCGACGTTTAAGCGCGTGAATGGGTGATTCGAGAGTTCACACAGCGTAACCGAATCGGGTAAATAATGACGGTCGCGCGAGAAGTACAAAGAGGCTGAGAGGATTTTAATTATCGCCCTTTCAAATTGCCCAGACGATTTGTTCTCGGTTGGATCCCGGTTTGCTCTGCGACGGAAGCTGGATCGGGCTCAAGATATTACGTGCCGTGTTTGATACGTCAAACTGAATGTTCCTAATTACGGGAATCGTCGATGTGAAAACGAAACGAAATATTTTTCATTTCTTTCCAGCAGGCACCGAGAAACGACGAGATGCAGGAACTCTGCGAGATTCCATCGCCGTTCCGCAGCATAGGTATATACTATAAGCAGTTGTAACGATATTTAAAATTCGAAAACGGTCGCCCCTCGTCCGGCAAAATCTCTAGGCGTCTCCTTAATCAGCTACAAACTTTCTGTCTCGTTAATTGAGTACAAACGAACGGAACTGTTTGCCGAGCAACTTCGTGCGAAGTTCTTTCAATTATAATTTGTATCGTTGATTCAATAATACCTTCGTTGCCCCCTCTGCTAATTAAACACTTTAGATACTTTGAAAAAGTCGCGACGGCAGGACATAAACTCTATTAGCATAAAATAATTATTTCTATTCGATATTGCCGTACCGCGCGAGGATTGGGCCGGCAGAAGTTTCGATGGGAAAATAGAAAGAAAACAAGTTCAGCCGGGGCATTGCAGCTGGTTCGGGTTCGTTGCGTCTAAGAGGGTGCAATAAACGAGCAGATTTTCAACAGAACGACCGGCGACTAACGAACCGGGGGGTAGTTTTGCGCCGGTCGGCCATTAGCGTCGGTTTTTTCGAACGGCGTGATAACTCGCGATACGATCGGGCCAAGAAAAACGACACGGGGCGCGGCGGCGTGGTTATTGACACGCCATGTACGCGCCACACCGATCGTAATAATGCGGTCGTATGCGTTATGGGGTGGTATCGATTGCTCGCGTTTCAGGGTGGTGGTTTTCGAATCGCACGCTTTTACGATTCGTTTGATTGTTTCAATAACAGTCCCCTTTAATTGCATCAATTTATAATTTGCTTTTGCGGTAATGTTTGTTAATATTTATATGCATGATGTTTCCCACCATTACTGTTTGTTCATTGTTACGTGCAATGTATATAATTTTATGCTGCCTGGGGGCAGAATATCATTTTTCTCCAATTTCTCAACCGCTATTTATAATAATTATTGAAATGCATGGAAGATGAATGAATCTCCCATCATTTACACCGACAATGGACGGCAAAGCGGATGAAACGAGGGCGAGTGAAAAGAATAAACGAGTAGCGTAAGAATGGGTTAGAATTTAAAAATATAGGGATCATCGCGGCCGAGCTTTAATGTTCACTGCCCGACTATTACGGTGTCGAGTTTTATCGTCAATGTTTCGAAGCTTCACGGTTATACGTCCGCGGCAGAAGATGTTCGCCTGAAATACCAGCTGATAGGCTTTACTGTTACGAGAATAAGGGAGAGAATACGTGAACGCGGCGGTGTGACTTTTACGATCGCTCGGATGAAGTGGTAAAACAGACTGCCGCGCCTCGTCCCATCGATTTTACGACAATAAACCCTTATCGAGCAGGGGGGTGGTGTGACACGAGGTATCGGCTTTTTCTTAGCGTTTCGACAAATTGCCCCATATGGTTCCGCGATGCCTACTCATTTCATCGCAGGCACACAAATTCTCAACGGAAATCTTCACAATCGACGAATACAAAGCAGCGTACAAACAGCACAAAACAAAATCGTTCGAATGTGAATGCACACCGGTGGAATATTTTTCCGAATATTTTCCACTGCTTCCCCTCCAGCCCCGTCGGATTAAATAATCAATATCGCGAGGTTCAAAACTATTTTTCATCGTCTGCTAAAAACGCGTGTTTATCCGGTTCATCGTCGACGTTAATATTCAATGGCTAGATGTGTAGAAAAAAAAGGATGGAAAAAAGTCGCTCTCTCTGTCGAGATATCGCGAGCTCGCACAGAGAGACAGAAATAGAGGCACGAATCGACGGGACTCGTGATTTCCAAGCGCGTAGCATTTTCAAATGCAGCCCCGGCTTTACTGTGCGCGCTCGATCCTCCTCCGTATTTGCATTTCGTTCGGTCGTAGCGCTGATTTCGATCGTGGCCGTGTGTGTTCCCCTAACTTCGCCTTCCGGCGCACGGTTCGCCACGTGTGAACTCGACAATCAACATACTTCCCCGGCTCCTCGGTTAGATCTCGCGCGTCTCTGACCTAGAATTTTAGGAATACGATAAAGTTGACACACGCCCCCGCCCAACGGGCGGAGCGGTTAGTTTTCCGACCGAACGGCCGCGAAAAATGTTCCGACTTCTTCTATCGTGATCAGTTATGACGGCGGGGAACGTGGCAACGAAAGAGCGCTTCGAGCGACGAACTTTGCATACATCCACGGTCCCGTGGTGCCGTTCGCGTGAAAGGGAACACCGCTCGGTTCGAAAAGCATCGACCATTCTTGAATCAAGCTGGCAGGATTTCTTATCGCGATGGAATTGGTATTTCAAATTTGCTGACAAACATTTCAACTTACGGGTGGGACAATTTTATGTTCAAATCGTATTCCAGTATTCTAACGCGGCGGGGAGAAGGAAAGGGATAGGAGATTTTTAAGGGCGATGTTGGGACGTTACGAGGGCCGCCTTTGACAGGCATTGAAATCGGACAAATCCGCGATAAGAAGCTCCCGTCCTAAATGGGAGCCTGAATCGTCATTGACTTTGGCCGTTGGGGAAGTTTAAGGTTGGAAAATTCACGCGAAGCTTGGATTAGCGAAACGAGATTGGGGGAAAGCCCCTTATCACAGCCACGGCTAGTCGGCGGATAGTTTGTCACCAAGTTCGCTGATGTTTTAAAGGATAATGGCGGGACAGCCATGCGATTGCGATGCTTCCGCAACTTTTCGCCACAGTTTCGGGAAAAATGGTTTCTGTGCACCGTGACGCATTGGAGTACCTGGCGAATTGCGCGCCAGTTTCTCGGAATTCGTTACCGCGTATGGAAGTGATGGTGTTTGAAAAGCATAAGAGGAATTCTTCAGGATCGAATTGGGTTTCTATATACCACAAACACGAGATTTGGAACAAAGATTCGGTCGGTCTGCAAATTAATGGCGAGCCGTGGTGTACACGGGGCCTCGTACACAATTGATGGGAATTCTTCTATCTATTCCTTGGCCGCGGAAATTCGTTTAGCATCGGTTCCTCTACTTTACGTTTGCACTTTTCGTAAAGTACCATCATATTCTCAAGCTGTACGACGTTTGCAGTTTATGTTAGTTATTCCAAAAATATTGCATTCTCTTTTTATTTAAACGTCGTTTAAGTCTGGCTTTCTAAAACCAAGGCTTGTATTCTTTAATTGATATCACGCGGATCGCACTGCCCTTTCCTAGAATGGCAAACAATGAACTAGAACGCTGGAACAAGGAAATCCTTATCTCAACATATTAAGGGAGCACTCTCTGGATCAAACACCGCGTCAGTATGTTTCAATCTCTTCATTCTTCGCCATGCCCCTGGTGAAACGTCACTAAGGATGCTGTGGGGTTAATTGCAGCCACCGGCGTAACCGGGACTCGTGCTCGGAGATAGGTCACGTGTCGCGTGGTCCGGAAACACGATGTCGTCTTCATAATCCAGCCCTGCCTCCGGTTGCAAGATACGCAACGTTTTGGCTTCGTGGTTTCAGACGGGCGGCGAATGATTTGGGCCACGTTTTGAATGCTGACTTTGTATGACTGCAAGACGGCGATTATTCTTTGGAATTCCTGCGATTTGTCGAAATATAGGTAGATGCAAATGTGTTTGTGTGAATTATCCGCGAGTAACAGAAAACAGGACTGAATCGCTGGAAGATTGAAGCGGTTTAAGTAGTATAGTCCGCGCGTGGCCAGACACGCGGTACTCGTGAATTTCAATAAGAATAATCACGCAGATGTATTTTACTCGCAGTAAAGTTAATTTGCTTGTCAGTTTAAATATCCCACGGTACTTCCGCGTCGTATTTTATTGGAAATATTAAGTCTCGAATTTATGAACGATAAGCGAGATCCAAGTGTTATTGAAAATTGATTACCCGCGAAACATATTGGCTGAAAGAACTTTTCGTTTCAAGACACCAGCTGCGCGTTACTGTGAACCTTTTGAATTGGAATTCAATAGATCGTGTAACGAAAATCGTGCGAAATCCACATACGTTTTTTCCGTTCTGTCTCTATGTCTCTCTCTGGAAAAAACATAAAACTGCAACGCGTCAAAGCGTTTCGGCTTCACTGTCATTGTTTCGCTCGACACAACACGAAACTCCTCAGATAAAGTGTCTCCGAGTGGCGACGCTATTTCCCTGTCTTCTCCTTACGAGCTCGCAGAAACGGCAGAGAACGGTTTCCTCGAGAAACGCCGCCTCGAGTGGCAGTTAAGTAAATGGGATCGATTGTGACGAGGTCGGCTGCCTTGGCGATCGCGTCGAACTTTTCAAGCGTATTGCTGCTAAGAGATGAAGTGGCCGCCACGAGAGTGTTCTCCTTCTCGAATAGGTATCCACGACACGCGTGTGGAAAAAATGTGTGATTCCCCTTTAAGGCATTCCATGCAACGGATGACCAGCTTGCTCGCGAATATCTGCTCGGTTCGCTTCAGAAGAACAGTTTTTGCCTTCTCCGTTTTCGGTTGGATCCGATCCAAGCTTCTCGTTAAATATTCATCCCGATTTTATGCTTTATATAACTTCATTGAACCTTCGAGAACATAGTGGATCCTGTGGCTTTTTACGACTTACAATTTTTTCGCGAACATAATATTTCTGGTACACTTATTTCACCAATCTCTGGCGCCTCTGGTGTTCAAGTTCTTAAATCTCCGACGACAGGGGGTGGAGGCGATAGTCGAACAGGACCCTGGAAACTCGACTTTCTAAATTGTGAAATAATAAAAGTATATCACCTCGCAGGGACTTCCATTGTCGCCCCTCGATGCGTGTCCGATAAATCACTGTATCTGGGGTCCCGTCGCACACCGGCGGCCGTTTAGGCGGCAACGAAGAGAATTCGAGGAGCGGAATGGACAGAAATCGTGGTGTGAGAAACGAAACGTAGCCAGCATATGGGACATCGAAAAAATATGGCGCGATGGTTCTCGCATAAAATAAGACACAACGTCTGTTACCGGCGACTCGTCGTTTTAGTGTCCTGTCGTAAAAAGATATTGATACTTCTTGGCGTACTGGTCGATGAACAGAAGATTTCGCAAATGGAAAGGGACGCAAGTAATTCCCTCGGTTTTTGGCGATTCTTGGCTTTCGTGGGGTGCTTCCTCCGAGACCCTACCCAGAATTCCAGGATACGAATGCAATTTCAAGCGTTCTGCAACCTCGATAACGCCGTCCAGGAAATGTTGCTGGTGCCATCGTACCCGACGCGCTCCTAAGGGAGCGGGATCTATTTGAACCTGATGCAACAAGACAGGTCGATGTTCTCGCGTATAAACGGCGGCGCTGTCGCAGACATTTCCGTCCGCGAGAAATTCGTTATTCTGGCAAATACACGAAAGTGAAGGATTTTTTCTAAATTTTCTTTAGAAAATTCAGGAATTTTCAATTGCTGTTAGCAAGAGAATAAAATTGTATAGAAGTCTACCTGGGCTTATTTCAAAGCGGCAAATCTCCACATAGACGTGGGGTATGGCAACGTGAAGGTACCCTTTTTTCGAAATTAGTAATAATTCAAATGTTTGCACGGGGTCTCGAGAATTTCTTTCACAGAAAAATTGATGTACGATTTTTTTGTCATTTTATCGCCATTTTAAATTAGTTAATCGATTATCATTAGTCAGAATAAAAACGCTTTCTCGCCGGAGAGAATCTTTTAATTTAGTATTTGCGATGGGTATAAAAGAATCCCCGGATACCCGGCGATATTAACTTTGCTTTACGAGCGGTTGATTTTTTTCACTGCTCGTGGATTGAGCAGAGACTTCGATCGAACTCGCGTGGAAGGCTACTCGAATCTCGCCTGTATTTTAAGATTAATACAAGTGCCGCACTCCGACAACCCTTCCGCGGCTCTGGAAAATGGCTTGCCGCAGATTTACTCTCGATTTATCGAGATTTGTGGTCGCTTGTTGGCACGAAACACATCAGCGACATGCAATTACACCAGAATTCGGTATCACCAATATAATCCCCGATTTCTCGAAGTTCTGTGACCAATAATCGCAAAGTGTTGATTTCATTTTGCGAAGCTAACTCTCGTCACCGATTGCACACGGCGACAACCCAAATAAATGTCGCTCGCCATGTATAAAGATCACTCGTATCTCAACTGCCTATGAATTTTTAATACGAACGACTGTCGACAATGATCGGGAATCGTTTCATTATGAATGTGCCCGGTTAGTGGATTTATTCTAAATTTAACTAAGCATGCAAGCGGCACGGAAGACAAAACGCCGTTGATAGAATACACGGTTACCGATTTAAATGGAAATCTAAATTCAAGTTGCGTATTATCTGACCGGTATTCAACGGGGTTCATCGGCCGGTATTAAACATCAAAGTATGCAACGCGTTTGCTGTGAACAACTGTATTTACCAGCACGTTGACCTGCCACGAATGATGCAGGAGTTCATGAAATATGCAAAACGACCCGTAAATTATTGAACGTAATTTTCAATGCTTTTGTTGTGAAGAATAACCGAGCCGCCCCTCGACGCGTTCTTAATAAATGCAACGTACAAGAGCGTTTCATCGCGTTCAATTGTGCTTGGCCATTGCACGTTTCAACGGAAGCGTAGCACACATTTCAATAACCTGTCTACAATGTTAGATAATTATAACCGATTGCGTGTGGTTATCGTATCCTGCAAATGTATGCTCTTTAATCGCTAACAATTACAGCGTTTTGCAATTGCATCTGCCCACAATCCACACTGAATCTGCTTTTAGCTATCAAACGAGGTACGTCTGAAAATGTATCTGTATCTGAAAATGAAACATCATACCTACTCCAGAGTATTCTAATACTCTGGAAGGCGAAACGCGTACAAATGGAAGACAAAACGCGCAAGGCAAGTAACGGCGGATGTACTGGTATTAGTACATCGGTACTTGACGACCGATCAAACATTTTCCCAGAGAAATCGGCCAGAAATTCTTATGCAACACTGATAGTCCAACAAACGCTGCTCTCGGCCACCGAAGAAACACTCCCGGTGTCGTTAAGGTGTTTTCCTACTCGGCTGCCAGGTCGGCGAAAATTGAAGACCCCGGCGAAAAGGCGAAAAAACTCGGCCGTGCCGTTTAACGCCTTCTGGGCGCTGCCTTTTCTTGGCTAGCGGATAATGGTGTTTCTTGTTTACGCGGTCGGCATCCATTTCCGGCTTGTACGGCCAGCATTCGAAACGCTTTGGTTTCCGCGAATATTCCTGGGGATGGTGATAAATTTGCGACGCTAAGCGGATCTCTTTCCTGGCAAGCATGCAGAGATCTACTACTAGCGCCGTGGAACCTGTTCCCGGGTTTTTCAGATTTTATTTTTCTATACGTTCCTTAACGTTGGAGGCACCAATGATAATAATTATGGCGTTCATTTTATCATTAGATAACGCTAGAATCTGTGGGCAATTATTGGCAGTGTTCTGTTAATTAAAATACTGTGGGATTGGAAATATTGCGCGACCGTTTAGAATGATTCCGAGGTGTGAAAGGTATGTTTGGAGATGAGTACTTGGGAAGATCGTGTGAATGGAGGGTACAGCGGCCCAAGGATTCGGGTGGAGGCGACTGACTGTCGCCAAGGAATGTCTGCAGTGTGTATCCTAAATGAGTGCGAGCAAATGAGGAATAGAAGAAGAGAGGAACTAACAAGTAAGAGTGAAAGAATATACATATAGAGTGAATGAAGCGTGTGCAAGGCAGAGCTAAGGGAGAGTTAGAAGAGTGCTGATTGAGAATAGAGCAGAATAGTTTTAGAGAACAGTATAAGAGAGACGAATCACGAACAGAGAGTGTTGAATTGAGAGTATTGTGAGCATCGTGTGAGAGTTGTCGTGTGTCGACGTTTTATAATAATAAAGTTTGTGTTTAATTTGAATCAGACTCATATCTTATTACCCTACCTGCCCTCTATTCCAATCTACGTGAGGTTTACTAAAAATAATTTCTACAATACATATTCTAACTCGAGCGCTCGATATCGTTTGGTCTGGGCCAATTGTTTCGTCGATCGAGCCGGGCATTTTTATTCCAATTTTCAACCAGCAATTAAAATGTCCAAGTTCATTCGACAATGCTCGCTGTGCCTTCGAAATTGAAGCTCTCCTTCCCATTAACTTCTGTTATTACAGCGGGTAAATTTTATGCGCGATTAATTGGAACGAGGTGGATCGCTTTGAAAAAGTCCCATCGTTCTTTAAAATAATATCGCCGATATAACGAAACTCTGCCGGCCACCATTGTTCGAATTTTTCATTTACGTTCCATTGAATCGATCTTGATTAATTCGCTTCTCGGCGAGCGTCCTCATTTCCCAATCTGGAACGGCAGAAGCTCTACCAACCGTACGTTTTCAACGTAAATTTCGCGTCACAGTTTATCGAATGCGGTTTTATAAATAATTGGCTCGACCGTAAAAGCGAGTCCGGGTTATTAGCATTCATAACAAACCGAAATGGCGAGCGGGCAAATCTTTGCTTTCGCAAGCGGAGTGTACATTGCGCCATTTCCATCCCGTCTTGGCCCCGGCTTGGTATCGATGAGGCAAACGCGCTTAGTATTCATAGGAAACGTTATTTCGTGCATCAGATGCGTCGAATTTCATTCATGGGATTTCTTCCACATATTTTTTCCCTTTCCCCTTTGCTCCCTCCGCGTCACTTGTCCCGGAACGTATCGTGTATAATACGCGAATAAACGTTCAAAAGCTTTTCAACGCACTCCACAAATATCCTGGTCAAGGAGCAGCGGCCAATGCGAAAATTTAATGAAGCAACGTAACACCAGTCCCTGCTTTCGTTCTGTTAAAAGCTCTCGTCGCTTTACCATGCAACGTGGCCGACTTTTCCCAGCCGCTTTCCAGCCATGACTGCGCGTCACTCTTTTAATTCAATTTTTGGATCCGCACGGCCAAGCACCGCGCTCGAATTCGTCGTTGCCAGTGACGATTCGCGCTATTCTTTATGCGAAATGGCTTTCGTAGTATATTTTTTGTCTTTTCTTTTTATTTCATATTTCGAAACTGTCGGGCGGTGAATAATTCTTGAGAATTAATCCGCGACAAGCGTTGGGCTAACAAGCACGGCCGTGTAATTAGATTTTTACTGAAGTATACGCGTTTTATATTTCGGGTGAATGGCACGATGGCGTCCTGCATTTTCCAGTTCTTGCTTTTATGCAAATGCAGCTGGCTCGAAGGAGAACAAAGTAATCATCTTCTTCTTCCCTCATTTTGATTATTACTTTCTGCTATGTTGTCTCGCTCGTTTCGCAAAGATTCGGTGAATACAATCCGATTAATTACGAAGGAAAGAAAAGAAGTTCAATCTTGTACGGCCAAGAAGAGAAAGGGGAAACGAAACGCACCGACCAGTGTTCCACCTTTTCCACGCATTTTGTAGGCACAGTACAAATCTCATCAATTCTACAATGAACAAAGTAACCCTCTCGAGCCGCACAAAAGTACGGAGTAACAAGCTTTCGCACTGCAATGTAGTACTACAGTAAACCCGTTCGCCGCTATAGCGAACAAAATAAACCATTTTCTTTCCATCTCGCGGGAACAGAACAGTTCTCCGTATCTCTACCTAAGAGACAACAAAGTGGCACGGTTGTTTCTGTTATCCAGAAACAAAGGTGAAATCTTTGCTCTAGTCTACGATGAAACTGCTACCTTCGCCAAGAATGCAGCGAGAAGTATTTCTTATTTCCAGTGCGGACAAAGAAGCTTGTATTTTTGTTGTGGCAGACCAGTTGCGGAACGAATACACTTCTTGCTTCTTATATTAAAAATTCTTCTAGTAAAAACGAAAATAAACAAACTAACGACACCCTTTAACCAAGAGGACAAAGAAACTTCCCTCGTATCTGAAATGGAATTAGAGACTCGATCCATTGTTCGTATACCTATATACGTTCCAATCAAATATGTAAATTACAACAAAAAAAAAGGCAGAAAAATCGAAATCGATCCCAAGAATATTTAGAGCGACCGATAAGCCGGAGATACAGCAAAGCAATCAGCGTAATCGCGTTCAGATGGACACGATATCAATTCCCACAAACAATGGCCGGTTTCGACGAATGATACCATGGCCGATCGTTTCGCTGGCCCAGTATGATTTAGCGTGCATCGACGAGGATGGATTTTAGAAGCGCATCTCTGTTCCACTTCCATCCTCTAATCCCACGATATGTACTCAACTCTATTTCCACTCAGCGTTCGCGAACCACGATTCGCTTATTAATGTGGTTCGTTGATCTTCTTCCCGTCACGGGATATATTTCCCGTCGAAGTTTTTAAGCCTGCAGCGGGCCGCGTGAACGGTGAAACGGTTTCATTGCGCGTTTAACGGGAAAACACCGATGCAATGACGGCGTAAACGGGCCACTCGGAAACGAGAACTACCCTGCTGGAATTCCTGCTTGTAATTCGGAAAAGAGGATTTATCGCGCTTGAATCGGTGTTACAAGTATCGCCGTTTCTACTATTTTGTGGATTCACTGTGCTCGCCCGTTCGCTTCTATGATATTTGCGATTCGTGGAAATCGAAACTGTGCATACGTTTTCTGGAAAATGAAAAGGGAAAATGATATTCGGCGGGAACGTTTAACTGCCAGCTGTTAGTCCTTGCGATCGTACGTCCGTTGGCTTTATTTTTTACGATCACTCAAGTTTCTTCCCGAGCAACGTGTTAATATTTCCTCCAGTCGGAGTTCCATTTACCTCCATCGAGGCGAGCCGAGAAAAGTTTCCACGATTCTTTAGTTGATTGGCTCTCTGCTTTCGATCGAAACTTCAACCGATCCAGCTTTGTAGCTGGAGAACGGTAAAGTTCCAGAGTTGGGGAAATCGAGGCGCACGGTGCGTCCGGTGTACTTGCTCGCCCGCCCACACGGCCGCTGCAATTTACAACGTGACCCTTTCGGAATGACTTACAGATATGCTCCATCGTAGCCACGGTTGCCTTGTACCCTTTAAGATGTCGTAAAAAAATCGAGTTTCCAGCATAACAGGGTTTCCCCCTGTTATAACGCGATTTCGCGGCACGCAAATATTTCACGATGAAATTTGTATGCTCGTATAATATTATATGTGCGTTACCTGTAGTTGAAATGTAAACTTTGTTGGAGAGAGGGAGAGGAACTCGTATTCCTATGATTGATACAATAGGTGCTAAGATTCGTATAATATTTCCTTTGCACCTCGTCGTTTCTTTAAGAATTGGAAAGGAAAATTGCTAGTCATCGACTCGAGCTATAGTGCTGTCTTGGTTCTGTCTATACTTACGTAGTATACGCTGGGTCAGGCAAATAAAAGGGTCGCGTCGATTGGTGTCGACAATATTTTTCACCTTTGCTACATCTATATTTGGGGGTGTACGAGCTTTGCGCACCCGTAAATCGTTTTACAGGCTAAACAACAAACGCGTATTTACTGCTCTGTATCGTCTGGTCGGCGAGCATCGCTTTTTTGGCTTTAAAGGATTTGCGTGGCTGCTCGTGGTTGATATTCCTCCCGTCCAACCCCTATCCTCGTCCCTCGAACGGAAACTTTGTTCCCCGATGATTCTAATTGCTTATCCGGATATTAAACACCCGGGAAATCCGGCAAACATCGTGAATTACAATTACCATTTCGTTTCGCGATCACATCGTCGGCCGTTCGCGTCGTCTTTAAAGCGGCTTGAATAACGCAACATAGATTATCGGTACTGTACAGAAGCCCGGCCAATTTTTGAAAAACACCCCTCGACGTCGGATCTATAAAATAAGTCGTGTAACCTCGGTCGTAATATGGCCGCAGTCCAACGTTATTATTTGAATCGGATCGGCGCTGCGCCACGTAAGAAACGTTGAAACGTTTTGCAAAGTGGCTCATAAATATTCACGGGCCGCGGTGGCTCACTTGTCATTGCTATTCCGTGTTACAGACCTCTGGCCGCTTAAGATTACGAGGAAACCAGAAAGTTATCGCGTTCGCCAAGAATGCCGGCGTATACAGTGGAAGGCACCTGCTGCGTTTTTCGGTTGCTTGTGCAGGACAATTCCCAGATCAGGTGTAATAGCGACGGTGGACATGGTTCGAGGAATAGAACGGTTGTCTTGCGCCGCTGGGAACCGGGGTATTTTCTGTATGCGTTGATACGATATTTCGCAACTGTGTTTTCTCTGTATATAGCGGCAGCGTATCGGTGATATTTGTATCACTTCGACGCGGAGGAAGTGCAGGTGAAATTGGAGAAGGAAAAAGAAGAAGGTTTCGATTGTTAAATTTGACAGTATCATCGGCGGGAAGGGTTTTTATTCTATTAATAATTTGTAATCGCCATCTGAGAATATTTAAAAGGAATTGCGGACTACGCTGTGACAGGGCTTCCTTCCAATTCGGTCGCGTATGGCATTAATTAATGTACATTTATATGATAAAAGGTGGATTCGAAAAAGCGAATCGGTGCATGGACTTTGATTAACGAATTGCTGCCGGGCTGTGCTTTTCAATGCGAAGGGTATCACTCGCTTTATTAATTTCAAAAGAATAAATGGAACGCTCCGGCGGAATAATTGCCGCGTAAATACGCAGCTGCATAGTTAATGTCTACCTGTCCGTCGCCAATCAGCCATGAATAAATAATATCACTCGCTGTTAATATCCCGAAATTGGATAGAATTTGTAAACGGGGAACATCGAACGTCCAAATACCGCGATGAATGATTTCGGAGCAATACTTTTGCAGCGTAGAAGAGAAGAAAGAAATTTATCGACAAGTCTTTCAACAGACTTTTTGGTTCGGAAGTTGAGCTTCAAACTAATCTCACGTACGATAGCAATCTCTATTTTCTTGGCCGCGAAGGCTTTTACCTAGCCTTCGTGGATCTTTTATCCGAAATAATATTGTAAAAGCTTCCGGAAAACTTCAGCGACATTTTCCACAGAATGCGGTAGCGGCGGGGTCGCCGAAGTCGCGTTTTGAACGGCCAGCTATTCAGTGCCACGACAAAAGGTTTTGCATCATTGGAGGTTCGTCGACGTTCCGGGATTTCCTGGCCACTGGACCACGGTGTCTCCCTTTTCGCTGACGGCTGCGTGGAAAATACAAAATAAATAAATGCACGCGTGTGCCCGCGTGCGTCAATCGTGGATCAAAGGGAGTCCTCGTATTTGTCGGGTGAAAATGTTTTTCGAGTGCATCCGTGCCATCGCGTCGGTTGGTTGAAACGCGTTTGCCACACTATTGTGCTCATTATCGATGTATCGGGCTGGTCGCGACGTACATGTGTTCGCGTCGCGTCGACGCGAAAATGCAACGGGACGCGAGGAACAGCGATGCCGACGCAATTAACCAACGATTCAGCTGAAAATTCCGGGCTGACGTTTTCCATGGAAATCATTCTCACCCTGTGCCTGACAATTTTTGTCCAAGTCAGAGACACCTTTCCGCGAATCCTTAATTAGTTTCGTTGTTTACGTCTGCCAGAAATTTGCTAGTACATTTAAATTCCGGGAGGAAGACAGGATCCGGTAGGCAGAGGCAACGGAGAGCAGTGTCGTGCTCGTTAAATTGGTTCGTTTAATTCGTCGTTGTTAAATCTTGATTTAATTCGCCAGCAGCGATTTCACGGTAACGTTAATATCTGCTCGAGGGGAATTGGTTCCCTGTTTTCCAAGGCAAACGCGTCAAGATTATCACCGTGGCTTGTTTTCCTCCGATGGAGCCATGAAGTTTTCCGGAACGCTGTGTCGACGTCAGTTTAATTAGAGTTTAGCGGCTTCGTTCCACGCAACGTGGCCGACGTAAACGCTGCTCTGCTCTGCTCGTTAGGGACTCGCCCTATCTGATCTGCTGGACACTCCGGAGGGCGAAAATTACGGAGAATTATTCTACAGGGCGAGCCAACAATCGTCGAACCGCGGCAGCTGCTTTCTTTCTTTTCGCGCGAACTGATAATTACTTTGTAATTTGTTCGCGACAGTAATTTCGGTATACTTTGGACGGCTTTGTCCTTTGATTTCCGTATGCATTTATAAACAAGCATTTCATTACGCAAACGTACGCGCCTTTGGTCAATTATGCGCACTCGTAACACGCGTTGTTCTCTGCTAAGTGGTAAAGGCAATAACATTATGAACTTTCAGCTACGCCGGACCTAGTGTAGCGTGAGCAAAGATGGACTCTAACCGAGTTATCAATTCCGGTAAATGTAGCCGGAGGGTGAGTTGATCGAATTATATTCCATTGAACGGTTCGGTTCCTCCGGGAACATTAATATAAACCGGGATTCATAAACAATGGAATGCGCATCCCACGAGTGGAAACACGCCTCTATACTTTTACATTTTCCAATCAAAACTTCCCTAATTATCGAAGATGTTCTTTTATATTTCAACTAATCCCTCCCCTCTTCTCCCGAACCGCTTCAGAATAATTGGAGACCGAGCTCCATCGCGATCGCTTTATCTACGATTTCCTTCTCCCAAGCGGGAGGTAATTTTAATTCGCGAACAATCATTAAGGAACACTTCATATCGCCGGGGAACTTCGAGCAAACGACGACGATCGTCAGAAGTTGAATCGATTACGGTTGCGATTAATTAATCACGAAAATCTGTGACTCTCCCTTGCGACGGGGCGATCAAACTTCCGAATGTTCGTCAGTCGAGACGAATGAGATGGCGGCTTGTGCACTCGTCAAATTACGAAGCTGTAACTAAAAGACGAGCTGCCTCCTGGTGAGAGAATGATTAAGGCGAACTGTGGAAAAATATAAAATGAAATAGCGGGAGTAGTTGTACAAGTTTTTCCAAATCAATTCCCTGATAAAATGAGAAAGGTGGACGAGTGATATTTTTCTTGACAGTTCCTTCGGGAGCAGTGTGTGTAATCAGCGGTAAATGTAAGTTTTTCAACACACCGTGAAATTCTACGGCGGTGCTCCACGAGAATAGGTTTGCAGCTGCCCTTATCGTTTGCCGGTGTTGCTTCGAGCTGTGTGAACGTGTATGGTCGAAGGCAATGCGAGCGTTTTCCGAGAATTTGTGGTTTCGGTGTAAGACTGTGCGAAGTGTGAACGGTCTAGTCGTGGCGGAAACTCTTTTCCGCGTGCAGGTGTGTACGTACGTTGGCTGAATCAAGGTTTCTTTGTGAAGAGAAAACTCTTTCGAAGTGTCAGCCATGGGGATAGAAATGTAGGTCTCGTCCAGAAGAAACTCACGAAGGTATCAAAGAACGTTCACACGTTCCTTATCTATCATACGTCGTGCCATTCTCGTCTCCTCGCGGTGGAATATGCGAAAAATGTATCGCGGAAAAGTTTGGAAGTACAGTCCGAAGGAGAAAGAGCTCTTGTATAGCGAAGCTGGACGATCGATCCACCTGGTCAATTAGGAAACATCGATTCATCTCCCTTGGCAGTACGTTACAAAGGAGTAGCTATTAACTACGTTGCTGGAAAAAAGCTGTAGCCAGTAGTGGAAAGGATCATACCTCATCCATTTCTGAAATTGATTTTCCCGTTCGCCCTGTTTGGTCTCGCTGTTTCGGCCCTTTTTCTCTGCCTCCCTTACCCTTCTTCTATCGCCGACAAACCCTATCAGCCGCAGCTGATGAGAACTGGGTTTGTTTCGCACCACTCGCTTCGTTTCAAACTCCCTCGCACGTTCGTGAGTGAACCGGATAGTGGCACGATGCGATACCACACTCGATACACCTAGTGAATAGTGGTTTTTTGAGCAGCATCTTTGTGCCCCCTTTTTTCTCTAATCATTAACTAAAAGCAATTTAGTTGATACCTGTGTATCGCTAAAAAATGTGAAAATGAAAGCTATTTATATATAAAACTACCATGACGCTTTTGAAGGTACTTTTTCTTCGAGATTTGTTACAATTCAAACATCCATACGGGGCTGGGCAAATTTTTTTCCTGCCTGAAATGGCCACGGATTTGAAGATAGTGCGGATTTATGGGGTCTGCCCATTACAACGATCACGGAAAAAATGATGTACGTTTTGTTCTCTCCAAATTATCGCACTTTGAATGAAACCCTACAACCTGTCCAGGGTGTACCTTAGGTCAATCGAATGCTTTTCATTAAAAGTGCCATAGAATGGCAACAAAAAAATGTACAGCTACCCACCTTGGCGCATTTTCAAGGGTGAAGTCTCTACTTCAACGCCCGTTAACTCGCTTTTTTTTATAAGAAATTTGTTGCATCGTGTGGGGAATGGCAAAGTGAAGGTACTTTTTTTCAAAATATATGCAAATTCAAACGTCTGTACGGAACCTTGCAGTGTGTTTTAGTCGAAACCTTTCCCGATGTTTCGAGATACTTGTCGTTCGATACTCGTCGTATACGAATTATTTGATATGTTGTCGATGTTGTTCGAACGGGACCGCTACTTTGTATTCAGCTCACCGGATGGGCCAATCTGGACCCTCTTATTTGGTAAATTTTGTAACAAAAAGCAACCGCTATTTACTCGCCGTTTCGTTTTATCGTTCTTCCCTTTCTTCGAGATGCGTCCATGCCAGGCGGTATAAAAATAAACCACGCAGTCTGACGACCGGCGAGCGCCACTGGCGAGATGGTAGTCCGCCACGACGAAATTGCCATTTTCCAACACTTCTGCCAGGGCGAGACTGGCAGAAAGAGAACGATAAAAAGCAACAGCCGAATAGAAAATAAAAGGAAGAAATGGGGAATCAATCGTTATAGATGTGGATGCGGTGAAGCCGGTAGCCACGGTAATGCCGATCGATTGTATTTCTCCGACAGATAAAGTTTAAACAATTAACTCCCATGGATGACCGAGTTAACAGACCACCGGATAGACGACGAGAAAATTGTCTGATCTTTCAATGGTACAGAATCGGTACCAATGTCTCGAACGTCTTCAAATTTCTCGATTTTCAGGATAACAAAGACGAGCAAGAGCTGTCAAGGAAGAAGAGAAAATAATTTCTGCTCCGTTAACGGTACACAGTCGATCTTCTTGAATTCTTCAGCTTGCAAGGAAATGAAATATCTTCGAGAACTCGCATCAGTGGGTCACAGAAGGCTTTTGGATAGAAGAGGCAGACAAATCTAGCACGCCGCGGTCACAATTCCACGGATGGTTAAAAGGTTATCGACCTACGTGTATACGTATCCATCTGGCTTTGCATCCATTACGACTGAACGGGCAAGTCTGAAGGCAAAAGGCAGCTAAGAGGCGGAACATTTCGTCCCGTGGAAGGTTGTCGTCGTTCCGATTTCTCTGCTGCCACGGGATTTGGTCCCGTCACATTTCCAGCCGGCTGCCGGCCAAACGCTCGACTCGCGATTCGATTTGCAGGGACCTCGAAGGAAAGTCGGTTATCGTTCGACCAGCGACCAACACAATGCTCTCGGGTGGCCTAGATTCCCGCGAATTCCTACGGCCACTTCCAGTTTTCGGCCCTGTTCACGCTCCGTGTTCCTCGCAGATCGGAAACGGGACTGGTGTCGAATGCTGCGGCCGAGGAAATTGCTTGCCGCCCCACAAAAATATTTATTCGAGACATTTTCCTCGAAATAGCGCTACCTTTCCATTCTATCCACGTCGTTTCCTCTTCCGCGGCCCTGTGCCGCGACAATAAACCACCGTAATAGCTTTCCTGTGTTATTCGTATAAATTAGTGCACGATTTTTGCTTCCTCTTCCTCCCGACTGAGTTTCCTGCATTTCAATGCAGGCGCGAGATAACGGCACAGAGCACCGCGTACTTTCTCTAGATAACCAATTTTCCCTCGCCGGCCAATTTGTCTGGGAGGTCTTCCCGCCTCGTCTCGTGGATCCACAGGTTTCAACGACTTTCCAACGAGGGTGGTTCGCGATCCGCGGGATTAGTCTGGCATGAACGGGAACAGCAGGCGAAACGAAGGGGCGTATTGTTCCCAGGGTGGAAGAAACATTCTATCGGGATAAGCTGGCGAGGACGAAGCCGCGATACGCAGATCCGCCAGGTAGTTTAACTCAATCTTACGTTCGCCTTACAATCCTTTCCTTCTCATTATCTTTTTCCCGGCAGTTTTAACGCGGCGTTACCGTTAAGTCTCGCAGCAATTTCGCCGAGTGTACCCCGGATCGTGGGCGGTATTAAGGTAACGAGAGTTCTCGTTGCTGCCGTGTTTTCGATCGCCCGGCCGCGAATGAAGTCCCTCGCGAAACGAATCGTCCAACGCGTGCCCCTCTTTTTCCCTTGCTTCGCCATTTTTCCCCGGCGCTACATTAATTCGCGCATTTCGTCCGCTCTAAGCGAACATCAATTAGAAAGTTTCCGCGCCACGGTTCCACGGTCTCAATGCCTCGGTCCAGGTTTTAATTTCCGCGAGAGACGCAGCCCCGCGACTTGCCGCGGAGCGATGGAAAGTCGAACTTTCGACGACTTCTTGGCAACGCGAATTGTGTTTCGCTCTTAACGCGGGGCCGGCGCACCTGACCTCAAGTGCACTCCTGATTGAAAGTTGCCTACATTTGATCAAAGAGTTCATGAGCTTCTCCGTTCCATCGGAACTTGTTCGCCGATTCTTTGTCCCGTCCAGAAGTGGCCACGGTCGAGTCGGCAAAGCCCCTTCTTTCCATACCTGTCCAAAGCACGAACCGCGAGTCCCTCGATGCTGAATTCCAGTTCAATACAGGATTAATTACGTTCAGATCGCGGCAAGAATCGGGAACGTAGGGAATTAGTGTGATCAATCCGCGCCCAACGCGACGAAATAAGGGTAAACGAAGCGAGTTACACGTAGGCGTGGCTCATTTGGTCGAGGGGGTGAACGCGACGCGCATAAATTTCCGCCGCTCGATCTTCGCTTGTGTGCAAGTGTGCTGTTGCCGTCGCGTAATTTTGATGAACGCGTATGTAAATTACAACAAGCGACGACGTTAACGTTAACCCCCTTCCCTTCGAGTTACGCATTATGCCCTGCCCCACCCCGCCCCCCTCGCCTGGTGCAATTTATGGAATCGAAATTTTCGCTCCGTTCCAGGGGAAATTATTTCCCGTTCATCAGTCGCGGTACCCGCTTCGCGAAAACAGTTTAATTGGGGAGGTCTCGCGAATCGGCAATCGAGTTCGAATTTCCGGCAGTAAAAAATTGTTGTTTCTTCTTTTCTTTTTTTGCTCCACTCTAACCGAGCTGTTATTGATTTTCAATGAAATCGATAATTCAATTATTTCGCGTCTAATGGAGTACCCGAGGTACTTTAGATCGTGCGTCGACGATGCTCGGCGTGTTTCCGTTCGAAAATGAGTCGGTTTCGGTGTACGGGGCGGGTGGAGGAGAATGGAAATCGTGCAGCGTGGAAAAATATACGCCGTGCTCTTCTGTTCGGTGGCGCGGAGAAAATGGGAGGGCAAATAGAGCCGGCGAGTATTTCGCGAGAAAGAGGTGAACGGCAGGCAGTTACGATCGGGGAACGAGACAGACACGTGTCGTTTTACGTAATCTCACAGCCGCTGGGATTCTCTTTGTGCCCGGGTACAAAGCCGCCACCTCCATTTCATGGAATGCTCGACTTTGCATGCGCCGTCTGCTCCGTCGAATGCATCGTTACGAAACCGGAAATGTTTGTTCGAGGCTCATTGAATTTCCAGCACGCCAAAGGTCTTGGCGTTCTGTGCCACGGGACCCGGGGATCCCGTATCGTTCGATCCCCGCGTAAATATTCTTTCGGTTCCGGTTCCGGTTCAGCTTTGATTCTCGTCTGTCGCCTGCTCTTTCGTGGGATTAATTGTGAAGCTAGCGAAAGTCGCTTCCACTGGTATCGCACGGAGAAAGCGTGGCAAGGTGTGGACCGTCGATTGGTCAGCTGCGTCAATTTTTTCTTCAACCTTGGTTAATTAAAAATTCGATGAAATGTTGTACGAAAAGTATGTACACTTTGGTCAGTTTATCCTTCGATTTGAAAAAGGCACTGGTGTAATGTTCTTGCGATTTTTCGAAGATCGATTGAAGAGTTACTAATTTATTGGAGACATTGAATGCTTTTCGTTTCTCACGCGGCGTCGCGGTGCTCATTTGAATTTACCTGCGAAAGCACGATGAAAGGCAGAGTCTTTGTTTCGACCTAAGGTGTCTTAAATTATCTTTGCCTTTGGATCTTGAACGGCCGGTTGTTTGCCTTGCGCCCCTTATTTGTCGTTTATTTCCCCATTCTATTTACAATTTATCCGCCCACCGTGTTTTCTAGGATGCTGCTGACACTTGGTTTTATTATAATCGCGTGCCGAAATTCGACGTGAAATGATTTTCTATCAAACGAATATTATTCGCTCGCGCAGCATAATAATTTGTACAGCGTCTGAGTTTCATGGCTGTAACGTTAATATTTCATTCGCCCCGTGACACGATCGTAGCTCAAAAATAAATTCTGCAGAACGTGGCTGCATCTCTAAGGTGCTATTTTATCAAGCAACAGCGGGTAACAAGGAATTCGGAAAGTGGGACACGGTACGTCCGCGAACGAACCATTCTACGCCGGAGTCCCTTCTTTTTGCCGAAATATGTAATATCAGTGACTTGCGGGCAAGCTTCTAACACTGTCCCGACAGAACAGGCCAGGCTGTTTTGTAATTTCGTGCGTTTACATTCAATAATATAAACGCCGTTCCCCGGGGAATTTTCATTATTCAATCGTACAAATGAAGGGTCCGTGCTGGATAGACGAGCTATTACCGTCTTGCATAAGCAAATCGAAATCCCTTAAAATATAAAAGGAATTTAAGGTGAACCACAAGCATTCGAATGACATAAGGTACACCATAGGCAGGTTGCACGGTATCATTCAAAGCGCAAAAATATGGCCGAAAAAAATCGTACATTCATTTTTCTGTGGTCGTTGTAAAGGGAAATTTTCAATCTTCAAATCCGTGCCGATTTCAGTATGGGAAAAAAATGCTCAAGGTCCGGACAGACGTTTGAATTTGTGCAAATTTTGAAAAAAAAGTGCTTTTACATCCACAAATTTTGATCGCAATATTTTTTACTGCTAATGAGCTTTATCTTCCAGGAGAGAGAAGAAAGAGTGGAAGCGATCGAGTTGCAATTTTTGTCCCTGGGGCCTAGAAAAATCGAGAGATTGGCAGGGCGGAGGAGATAAAGCTCTTGCACGTTTATCACACGATCCAGAAGTAGTCGTATTCCCTCTTTATGCGAATCGATTCTCATTTCCCATGGAATAGTTTAGAATATTGGTGAGCCGCTCGAGATTCTGCAAGCCTTATAATCATATTTCGAGATCCTCTCGAGATTCGCTGGTTAAATTTTTGCCCTGTCGATCGGGCACGCTTCTGATCTGAAAATACAACCTTTCACTAAGACCTTGCGCATCGATTCTTGCTACAGGTCGCCAGGAACGCCCCATGTATGTATTTCATTAAAATATATCTCATCGTAACGTTGCTGGTTCGACGTGTTATTCAGAATTAGAATTCATCGTCTAAATAATGATCGATTGTCTAGAGCTGCAAAGTAATTGATTCGAACACCATTAGCCGCAAGTTAATCAAATTATGCCAGTGGTAGCATGTAATATCGCGATCCGAATCCCGCGTTAATCCCTTTAGTCCGTGAGTGACTATTCCGACATAGCTAGTAATTGACGAAGAGTGCTATCAGTGGTCTAGAGTACCGATAGTTTCAAGTGCCGCACATGTTTCGCGTTAATAATTCGCTGAACCAATTACAGATATTCCTCTCACATATAGATACATGTATTTATATATTCATGTTACAATATTCACATTTGATCATTCAAACTTTCTTCCGCATTGCGAACCGTTCTTTCGCGAACAGATAGGAGTCCTAACTATCTCCAAACGATAATTCCGCGAAAGAAGGATTCGTCAATGGATCACGAGGGCATTGTACGTGGCACACTCCCCCTTTCATGCCCCCGGAGACACGGCACGTGACCTAAATTCCAAATACTTCCTAGGGGTTTTCTCGCGAGTCCCTACGTGGCCGTGGCGGAGACACTCGGTGTCTAGCGAGGTACGCAATCCACCCCTTGAAAGGGACAACAATGGCTGGGCCACGGAAACGATGTCTGAGAGTTCTCGCACATAAAAGACCGCTGGCCTCGTTAAAGTCTCTTGTTCGAGACATTGGTCGTGCATATATTAAGAATAGAATCTTGATGAACGATCGCCGATGATTGTTCCGGGACGACGATTGTTTCTTCCTCTCTTTCTATTTTTCTTTCTCGTTTCAAATCGACAAGTTCGTACTCCCGTTGAAATTGTACAGGTGCACATGCATACATATGGACGAATGGTATGCGTGTGACTGGCCGTGGTTCGTTGTCCCTCTTATTCGCGGACACGCTGGCCGTGTTAAAAGACATGGAAACGGGACGAGGATGTTTTTCCTCCGGCTGTTCTGGGCGTATGTAAATGCGATTCCCGGCGCAGCGTGCCCAATTTTGTTTGCCAGTCGACGCAGCTGCATCGTCGGTCCTATTTATGGAATTAAATTAGCGATTAAATAGATTAAAAGTCGCCGCAACCCACCGAGGGATATATGTATAAACAGCGTTGCTTTGAGCCCAGGCTGGCCAGAGTGAATTTCAGTTATGTTTAATTGACCGCTGATTTCCCCTTTTCGTTCCACCGAATTCTTCTTTCGACCCGTTCGAAACAGGCGCGCGCAGAAATAAAAACGACAAATGGAACAGAAAAACACGAAGCCACAAAGAGCAGAAGAAGCGCGACACGAGACTCCCAGAAGGAACATCTCGCCCTGCGAAATATTATCTCGGACAATTCTCTCGCCGGGACGGGATAAAAGGCGGGGAGTAATTTCCAGTTGACTTTGTTTGCTGCGAACGACAAACGAGCTCGTACAATTTTCGCGCGGCGAAATGCTCGTTCGGTTTTTAGCCGTCCGCAATTATTATTCTCCGGCACGGCATTTTCCGCCCGATTACGCGCGATTATGCACTAGAAGCCCGGCGTCGCCGTATTTTCGCAATCACGCCCACTGTGCTGTCTGGAATTTCCATTTCAATGGAAATCATCGATATTGTTGTTGCGCTGGTCAGACGTAGGTACGTATTTTTCGGATGTCGTTCGAGCGGATGGATCGAACGTGACTTGTACGCGCGTGAAGCTACGTGCGCTCGTAATTGCGGCAAACCGATTCACGAAATAGAACCATTAATTCGGTCCAGAATAGTACACAAACCACTCATCACGGAGAGGAATGAAAAATAAGAGGAACGAGAATGAAACGAAGAAAATCAGGCTGCACGAAAATCGGACGGAACGAAATTGATTTTCACGTAAAGAAAAGCGGAGAAGCCGTCGGATAAACGCGACCACGGTGATCGCTAAAGGGCAGGACATTGTTATCGAGCTGGCGCGTGTATCCTCGTCGCCGGTTGTGCGTGAAACAAGCTCTTCTGGCGGGTTGAAATGAGCTGGAACAACGGCGTGTATATCGGCCTCGCATAATGGAGTTATTGTAACGAGTGGTCGCGGCGGGCTAGGGCGTTATTCGTCGTTATTCCGGGGGCGGCGATTGTAACACATAGGAACGTCAACGGGCCGCATTAATCGCGGCGGACGAGCTGCGCCGGGTCCATTTTATTGAATTATATTAATCCATTATAATACGCGCAGGTGGATTTATCGCGTTGCCGCCGGCCATTATTCCGGACGAGATCGGGCCGACCGTAAAATTAGACTATCGAAACGTTTGCAGCAGTTATCGGTTGTTGCGCGATTACATTTCGAAGAGCGCGATTAACGTTATCGATGTTTGACGTATTGTAGGAAAGGGGATTACCAGTAGTCAACGAACATTGCGCTGCCCTCTCTCACTCTATCTCTTTCTCTCATTGCCCGATTCCAATCGAGAATCAATTTTAATCGGATTAAAGAGAATTTAATCGCAACACTGTGCGATGGGGGAAAAATTGCACGCGACACTTCTTCTGGATCGAGATCGTTTCGGTTCCGAACTGAAATTCGATGTCCACGGTCGATTACTTTGCTGCAATGCGTAGAATATTATTTCATTAGGGGCGGTGGAACGTTACGTACGATAAATTGCATGTAAAAGTAAGGCGAATGGGCAGGCTGTTTTCGAAACTCCTATTCGGCATTGTAAACACTGTGCATTGGCAGAGTGGGCGTGCGTTGTTTATTTCCCAGCAGATTCTGAATAAATATTAATTATCTGCTGCCGGCCGAGCAATGTATGGCCGGCGGGGCTGCAGGGTTTTATGAAAATAAAGCCGGATGAATTTTCCGGCCGGGCCTTGTGTACACGCGGACCATACTGCCACGTTCGTGCAATTTCTTGTGCCATTAACCACAACTGTGTGTCTGGAATTGCTCTGATTTTTCCACGCGAGTTTCAGTGGAAACCGTTCGATTCGCGCTAATTTGTTAATTTTATACCGCCGTATCACGGAATTCAGCGTCCAATCAATAAAGACGGTTCAATCTGCGACGACGTGGCATCCTGTTCGCGGCAATGACTAGTATTAAATCAGCGCATGTATTGAATCCTACAGGCTCGTAACATGCAGTACACTTAACGTAATACACCGCGTTTAGAACACGAAGCCCCATGGGCGTCGGATATGGAACTCGAAGCGTTGAGTGCAAGCGGAAGACGGTATCGCTTAGGAGACGTCGAGTCTCAGCAATTCAAAGGGCGGAAAATGGATCGCTACTTAACGCGGAGCGGACGTATAAGTAATTCTGAAGCTCCATTAACGCTAAATCCAGAAGATCTATTGTCGTTGCTATTTTACCGTTCGCGCGGTTCCCGTCGCATAATGAATACTCGCAGAAACGGGACAATAGGTGTAATTTAGTAAACGGCCGGAGGTTCGCGTGACGAGCACGCCTCCGAGGGCCTGTTACAAACAACTGCGCCGACGAAATTGAGACGTATCCCGAATGGATCGTTCGTTGCCGCGAAACGGCCGTTTTCGTTCCACGGTATACTCGCCGGTTCCGGGCCATTATGTCTGGCTCTTCGGGGGAGCGGGTCAAGAAAATGGAATCATTCCAAATCAGATTACGGCATGTGTGAGGCATTTAAAATCCCTTCCGTCATCCGGCTGCCTCTTGGCGGCCAACCGGCATTTTTACGAGCCGTGACGTATAGACTTGGTGCGGACGTGACTTATATTCGAGCGGGCGCCATTATTAAGAATATCCAGGATTTCGTTTGCACCGATGTCGGTAGAATAGTTCCATTGAACAGGCAGGGGGCTGTTGGAAATTCCAGTCGTTCGAGCCTTCAGCTCTTTGTAACAAGCAAAAAAAAAAGAAAGAGAAAGAGAAAAAGAAAAATCGAGAAAACAATGGAAGGGAAGAAAAGCGAGGGGCAAAAACACGGAACAGCGGCAGTAGTGGGTGGAGAAGAGCGGAGAAATGATATCGTTGGTCGGAGGGTGCGGCGAGACACGGATACCGTCCCCCTAATACAATTGCTTGCTGCAGTAAGTTCCTCGGGTATAGAGTGGTACGGAACAGGCTATAGAGCTGGCCTTTTCTCCACGAGCGATGCTCGTTGCAGCGTTACTCGAGATATCTTGCTGGGAGTGCAGTTACATTGCATGCTCTAACGGCGTGCTGCGCTCCTTATTAATAGGTGCACTTGGAAACTGCACGCCACTGTCGGGCCAGCCGTAGCGAGAGGTTAACAATGGGCCAGTGCGAACCTCGTGGCCGGAATGGAGAAGGGCTCGATCGCTCCGGTCATTATTTATAACACGTTGTTGAGCCAGAGAAATGACCGGAGCTGGCAAGTAAATCGTTCTATCGTTTATTAATGGTGCCCGTGAATTAATGACGCCTTGGCGTCGGATGAATTCGGTTTGCATGCACATTTTCGCTGCGTTTCATTTGTGGAACTTTTTTGGAACGATTTCTTGGATACGTTGCTCTTTATTCGTATTGTATTGCTTGCTGCTCTCGCAGGCCGATTGCTTAGATTCGCATGGAACGGCAATAAAAGTTGCGTTACTTGGGCTTGCAGCTCGTGCACGGAGGATTAGGACGAGACGGGATCGAGTATATTGCCCTCGGATATTCATTAATCCTTTTCTCGAGCGTTCTCTTTCGCCGTGGCCGTAATATGCTTCATCCAGCAGCGATCCAATTTATTTTAACAGACGTACAAACCGCTTGTGGTCGTACTTACTGTCCAGGCACGGCACTCACAGCGGGTGTCTTCTTATTAATAGCCGTGCTTAGAATCCAAAGATCCCGTGTAGCACCTTGCACTTTGCGGCGGTTAACAATGGGGCCTGGCTGGAATGGCTAGATGGTAGTGTTACGAAGGAATTATGTAACACAGGTAGCGATTTGCAATACGATGTTTCAGATACATCTCGATCCGAGTCCACGTTTCAGCCGATTCACTTCGCAAAAGACGCTTCTACTTTATTATACGTACACTGGTAAAACTCCGTGTAGTGCGTTAAAACATACTAAGCTCCGCCGTACATTGATTTCAAACATTTAATCGAACAGTACTCCTTTCCTCGTATAAACGTCGATAATTTGTTCCACAACTTTAAGCCTCGTTCACCCCGTTCGTGGATGATTCTAGTAACTCCAACCTATACCATCGGAAAGCGGCAAGCTTGCCCTTTAAAATGTTTTTTTCTCCAAGCCGATACGGTTATCCGTTCGCGAGATATCGCAGTTTGAAGCGAACCATAATTTTCGGTGCTTCGGTTTGCCCCCTCTCGCTCGCACACTTGGACCTCTCTCTCGCACCCTGTCTCACTGACCTACCTCAAACGGCAGACGTGTGCGTGGTCAGTGACAGACGCTGAGTCAGCGGAATTTTTACTACTACTATTCGTGCGTACGCATTTCCAGGAAAAAATATAGGTCACACTGTCCCGACATTCATTGACGATTAACATTTTACGAGCGCTTGATACCCTAAACTTTGAAGCTTCATATCTCCGGAACCGTTTGAGATATCGGGATGAAATAAAAATCATTTTAAAGGGCAAATTATACACCGCCTACAGAATGCGTTGTTAGTAAAAATTTCATCGACCCTCGGCGTGTATTGTTTGCTCGAAATTGTTAAGATTCCATTATCACTCGATTTAAATGCCTTGAAAAACTTTTCACGATACTGCCGGTGGTTGTTTCTTATCGGACGATGTTTTGAGTATGCGCAGATTAAATTGAGCGAACGAAATGTGAGGAGGAAATTTCAGCAATTCTTTTTTATTCGTTTTATTTTCGGGTGTGTGCTAACAAGGACCATGTTCGTTATATATGGTGTACAGGGTAACGCTGGCTGACATGTGCCAGTTACTGGAATTCCCTCGGCTAATTACGCGCAGTAATTGTACGCCTGTCCCAGGTCTCTGTTAATGCACTGATTTTATCAGGATCTTTTGCCACGGGCCTTGATACGCGCTGCTTTCAATAGAACTCTGTACAATAACGTGTACGGTATTCCTGATCTATCCAGAAGCCCCCCGAAAAATCCAGTAAAAGAATATCGATTCATGAATGAATCGCTGTTCGACGTTGTTGCGGCCGCTATTAATTAAAATCGAACATCCAGCAATACCCACGTTAACGAGGAACTGCATTTCGTAACGATACCTTGGCGGTAATTACGGTTCTGTATCTAGTAACAGAGTAATGTACTCGTTAAAAGATTTGATTTGATTTACGGTAGTTCGGGATTGAAGTTCAATAGATACTTCTACATTCTCTGTGTTAAGCGAAATGACAGGCGATTTAGCATCTTCGACGTTTGAATTAATTGCGCGCATGGGGGAATTATTCAGCATGGATTCATCGTGTAAGCGTGCTCGCATTCAAGCGGGCATTATTGGACCGAGCGATTCGATATACCGCCTGATCGGGTTGTTTTGGTTTCCACGTGCCAAATCGGAACTGATTGACGCTCCGGGATGTACTCAGCATGACCCGGAGTTAATTACGGAACCTAAGCGAGCCGCAAGCTCGCTCTGAGCTAGTGCAGTCGAGTTACCATTACAATTAATTAATTAGCTGTATGAGATGTGACTTAATAGGGCGCCGACGATACATCGAAGTCGGTATTTACGCGATGTCCATTAAACTCCACGTTACGCGGTGCAAATTCGATTAAAAAGAAGCACCGAATGGCAAGCGAAGAATAATTACATTGTACTTACCAGGATTCAGTTTACTGTAGCATAATAATATCGATATTCGCGGATGTTATAGATCGTGGTGCATTTGAATCGTGATTGATCCACGTCCGTAAACAGGTTGCACTGCTGGTGCAAAGCGAGCCCTTGTGTTGTATGTCTTCGAGCTTGTCAGGGCAGGTTCAATAGTCGAAACGTTGGGGAAGGGTTGCCCGATACGGCGAATGACAGGTGGTGAAACGAAGGAAAGACAGCACGGTTGACAGCTTTGGTGTATTTTTTTATTAACCGAAAGCCTATGCTATAATAAAGAATGCTATGTGTATACATATCCTCTATCTATATACAATAAATTCATCTTCCACAACGTCATCGCATAACACATTTGGCAACTCGAAGTCGATTCTCCGTTCTGTCGTTTAGTTGGCAGGAGTCACGCATCGTTTTCTTACGTTTATTTCGTGAAAATTTCGTACACGGGTTGATCGACGAATACGACACGGAGGTACACAGAGTATAGAGAAATAGGGAGAGAGAGGGTGTGTGTGTGTTTTTCTGTGTGAGGGAGAGAAGGGAGGGCCGCGTACAGATCAGATATTTCGACAATGCTGATCGTTTGCAGCGAAACGAAAAAATTCGTCGAGCAAACGCGAGGTCTCCTCGAACGGCGCCCCTTAATTAATTTTAGTGCTGACCGTCGGGACTATCGATACAATTATGTGTAATATTGCTTGCGCAGCACTAGAGTGATCAGTTTCCCACACGGAATATCCGAGTATCGACGAAACGAACATCGTTCTCTTATATATATTTTTTTCTTCTTTTCTTTAAGTCGCGATACTTTGTATGCTATTATTTACAAAAAAATTATCACGGATCGTACATATAATATATATATATGTATATATATAATACGAGCATCGAAATGATGAGAGATTTTTCGGGGGATGATGTCGGGACTTACAGAACGGCGTTTAAAAAATCAGTCTTCGTAGGAGAGATACGAACGTTCCAAAATGGGGTCGTTTACATCGTTGTTCGGTTCGCGAGAATGGTCTAGGGGGATCGGTTGTGCTTTTCAGCAAAAATGGATATAACAATCGCCTGTCTTCACATCTGCTTCTTTTTCCCTACTGAGCAATACCTTCTTACAAGTTTCACCGGGAGAATTTTTTTTTGGCACGTGATCACGATTTCGTTCTTCACTTCACGGATCGAGCAGCCACGCCGTAATCTCACGTGGACGTGAAACTAGCCGAGACCTTCTCTTTTTTTTTCTTTTTTTAAATCAACATTTTCAGTTTTGGCACTTTTCCTCTTAACTGGATTGCCCCTCGAGAACTCAGGATTCATTCTTTCTAAAACTGAGCAGCCTAGCTTCAGAATTGTATCCACGAACACCACGGAAACCTGGCGGCACGTCGCAACATTCCTCACCAGTGTTCTTCCACGAGATCTATTTACCTATTATTATACTCCCATCCTCGACCATCGTTGTTAGCCAAAGATACCTGCACACCTGGGGGAGTTCTTCATCTCCATTCCTCGATGATCAGCCTCTTTACGAGACTCCTTGGACTTGTGCTACGAATTCAACGGCGTCGTGCCGATATTGCTGATAAAGCTAGGACACGCGTTATCAGCCCTGTCCCCGCTTTGCAACGAGAAATGCCTGTACGTAGTGTACGCCTGTGGATTCGAGGACAACGGTTGATCCCTTTTCTCCGTAGATCTCTGCTTCTTCATCTTCATATATCCCAGCACAGAGATCAACACGACGAACACAACGAATCCCATACAGCTGCCTACTATTAAGCCCAGTCTCCTGGTTAGAATGTTAGCCAGGCTACCTCTGTCGCTCATGGTACCGTCTCCAACGATCGACTCAGGTGCGTCCAACGTTCTAACCTCCGTGCAACGGCTTGTAAGCGAGTTCACCATGGCGGGACGAGCCGAACCCTCGATCACGTCGTCGTGAGAGGCGTTCCACTGCCAAGAGCCAATGTCCTCGGGGATGGACGTGCCCCAGCTGCCCAGACCGAGCACGCAGATGAGGTACCTGGTGTCCGATGCTAACTTTGCCAGCCTGACGGAACGTGCTTTAGGATCCAGAAGCTTGCCACGTACCTGGAAAATCGATGGGTCATAATAATTTGCTATCACGGTTGAACAAAGGCTCGAGTGATTGAGAGCGGTATAAATCGGTGTTTCAGTGTCTTCGGATGGTTGTCTTTAAAGGAAGACTTTCGCGTGCAGCACGTACGTGGAATGTATCATGGGAATACGTAACGTTTGGAACGTGACAGGGTCTGGAAATAATGGGCCCCGTGAATTTACAGAGTCTGGTGGGATACGTATAGGTATTTCTTTATGATTTATCGGGAACCTTTATTTAAACAAGAGTCGGGGAAGCGTGATTTCTCGGACAGGATCGACGATTTATGGGGCATTCAACTGATTCAACTAACATTTCGAGTTTACACACCTCGTCGATGTTGTCCAGGGCGTGATAGGCCACTTGGTAGCCGTGCAGACCGGAATGGTTTCTGCTCTGCCAGGACACGAGAACAGAGAACGGTTGGATGTCCTGAATGGCTAGCTTCAGGATCAACGGAGCGGAGCAGAACTCGTGGGGATCGAGATCAAGGAAAACCAGACCTCGTAGCTCTGGGGGCTGCTGGCATCTCAACAATCCGCTCTCCACGTCGCCGACCCCGACGCCGTTTCTTCCGCGGCCCCGACCACCGCCCACCCCGCTAACCAGCTTCTGATGGTCTCTCAACCATTCCCATAATTCTTGCGACTCGCAGCCGCAGTTCAGTGGATTCTCTGTGGGCATAAAAAGACGATCGTGTTGGATCCAAGTGCGCGCTTGTACCAAGTCAAATTAATGCCGACGAATTTCCCAATTATTCTGTAGTAAAAATTGTAATCAAGACAGTTGGATCGCGGAGAATTATCGATACATCGATCGGAGGCAACACGTGGATAGGACGGCGATTCTACAAGGTGGTCGTTTTTGGAAACGTCTCAGAGAAGCGAGAGAGAAAGACGAAGACAGGGGATTAGCGAAGCAGACGACAGACATAATTCTTCCGTAAGGGACTGGTTTGCACACTTCAATAGAGAAAACGAGATGGAATGGCGGAGCGTGTTTGATTGTCCCGATGTTGAGTATCGATTCCAGACGATTGTACGTGACCAGCGATATGATTGGATTTCCAGCAGGAGTAACTCCATTCGGATCGATAGCTTCGATACGTATAGAATTATTCCTTCCGTGTCTGGCTGGCTGGCTGGTCGTTGGATAAAAGTTACGCGGCCAAATGAAACATTGCTATTGCGTTAAACTTCTGCTGCATTTTCTGACTTCAAATAAACCGTGGACCAAAATTACGTGGCCATGTGACATCTTAGCAAGTGAAACTTACGTTATTCAAAGGAACACAATGCCATGGAGTACTGTATAACGAAAAGCCTTTTTACCAACGAAGAACTATTATATTTTCTACTGTATTTGTAAAGAAAATAAAGGCACCTTTTTCGAAATAATCGAACACAACGTAATGTTATTTCATCGCGTTACCTTCAGTGCGTAGACTCCGTATCTGCGTCTCGAGAGGCCTGAACGCATTTAGCGGCAAGTTCTCCAAGTAATTCCTGCTCAGGTCCAACAGGCGTAGCTTCTTCAGCGGTCTGAACGCCTCGCTGGAGATCGCGTTGATCCAATTACCATAAAGATGCAGCTCCACCAGACTGACCAGGTTCTTGAACGTCACCTTGCCCACAATACCGATTTGATTGTACGAAAGGTCCAGTATCTGCAGGGACTTGAGGTCCTCCGGGAATTCGTCCAGCTCCTTCAGCCGATTGTGGGTTAGATTCAAGATTCGCAGGTGCTCCATTCCACGCAGCCTCTCTTTTGGTAAAATCTCCAAGCTGTTCATACCGAGATGCAGCGTTAAGAGATTGGGCAAGCTCCTGAACGCTCCGGGTGACACCCTCAGTATACAGTTTTGGCTTAAATACAGGTGCAACAGAGCGGGGAACGCCTCGAAGTCTTGCGACGTCACTATACTAAGATTCGTGCCCGATATGTGCACTTCTTGAAGAATGGGATACTTGGCTTCTGACGGAAAGTCGTGTATTCTATTCAAAGGATTTCTCGTCAAGTTTAACCAGGTTAATCCAGGAAGATTCTGGCCGGACAACGCCACAGCTGGAATCTGTCTGAACTTATTCGCCGACAGGTCCACCTTGCGCAGCATCGAGGAATGAGCGAAGAAGTTGGCTGGAAGTGCGTTCAGGTGGTTATGGCTGAGGTCCACGGAGATCAGACGCGACAGGTTGGCCATGGCAAAGCCAGACATCGTCTCTATACGATTGTGGCTGAGGTCCAGCTCCCTCAGGTACTTGAGGCTCGCGAAGCTGGCTACGTCCACGCTCAGGATTTCGTTATTGGACAACGTGAGGATCTCTAGATTCAAGGCGCTGGCCAGGGCCGAATACGGTATGTCCTGGAAGCGATTGTAGTCCATACGAATTTCTCTGAGGGACAGCAACCTGTCGAAGATGCCGGGGGGTAAATTGCGAAGGTGATTCTTATTCAAGTGCAGCCGTGCCAAATTTCTGTTGAGCACAAAAATAATCTCGGGCAGCTGGGCGATCTGTGCTTTGTCCAGATACAATTCCTGCAGGGACGTCAGGCCGTTCAAACTGTGCTCGGAAATTTGACTGAAATTATTACCAGACGCGGCCAGAATTCGAAGTCCAGATATGTGTAGATTGAACAACGCAGACGCTGCGAGCAGATTGTCGTCGAGATTCAAGTCGGTGAGATTGCTGAGACTTCTGAAAGCTCCGCCCTCTATGCTCATAATAGAGCAGTTCTTCAAATTCAGAGTTTTAATCGGCAAGCCCTCCTGAAATATCGCATCGTGAAGAACGGTCAAGTGATTGTTCCCCAGGTCCAGGACCTTCAATTTTTTCAAGGCAGTCAGAGCGTAAGGATCCAATCGCCTGAGGCCATTGTCTTGGAGATACAATTCTTCCAGTTCGTGCAGCTCCGAGAACGTCCTCGCTGTGATATGACTGAGCTTGTTCACGCTCAGCTCCAAGAATTTCAAAGCCTGCATAGGCTGAAAGGCGCCGTCCTCTATCCTGGATATCGAGTTGTTCGTCAGGTACAGCCGTTCGACTAGCAGCAAATCCCTGAACAGCGGTGCCTGTAGATGCGTCAATTTATTATGGCCGAGCCACATGATCCTAACTGACGCCTGGCCACGCAGAGAGTCGTTGTGCAACACTGCCAGGCCGTTGCTGTCCAATTGAATGGACACCAGCGAGCTTCCGCCGGAGGAAGATTCCGAAGCGGACAGCTGGAACACGTCTCCAAGGACTGTGAGCTGGTTCCCCTGTAGATTTACGTGTTGGAGGCTGTTCAAGGTCCTCAGCGCACCTGTCTCCATGTCGGTGATGGCGTTGTTCTGCAGATGGAGCTCCAGCAAGGAGGGAAGCGGGGCAAAAACACCGCGCTTCACCTCCGTGATGTTGTTGTCCTGCAGTCGAAGTTCCCTGAGTTGATGCAATTTGAGAAAAGTGCCCGGCTCGAGCTCGTGGATTTTGTTGCCGTCGAGGGAGAGGGACGAGAGGTTCTCGCAGTGCTCGAGAAACTCGCGTGGCACCTTCTCGATGTAATTGTTGCTCAGGTGTAATTGTGCGAGCTGCGTGAGACTGGTCAAACCGCGACCATCGATTCTTCTGATGGCGTTCTGTTGGAGATAGACGACCGCCAGCCCCACGCTGCCGATGAACGCGTCCCCCGGGATTTCGAGGATATTGTTCTCCGCTAGATAGAGTTCCCGCAGCTCTGGCAGCCTCGCAAACACCCTGCCGATGTAGTGAATGTGATTATGGCTCAGCTCGATGTTGCGCAGCCGTTCGTTTCCCTTGAACGTCGCGATGTCGAGGAACACGATCTTGTTGTGGCTCAGATCGATCGACTCGAGCTCCTTGAGCGACACGAACGCCTCCTTGTGAATTGTTTCGATCGAGTTGTAATAAAGGGAGAGGGTGTGGAGAATCGGGCACGGTCTGAAACAGTCCTCGGCCAGCTTCTCGAAGTTGTTGCTGCTCAAATCCAGAATCAGCAGCGAGCTCAGCAGGCTGTAGCCGTCGTTCGGCAGCTCGGATATTTCGTTCCAGGCGAGCCTCAGGGAAGCCAGGCCCTCTAATCTTCTCAGCGGCGCCATTGGGAACAGCTTGAGCTTGTTTTCGGTCAGATCCAAATCGCTGAGGCTGTCCTCTAGTCCAGCGAACGCGTATTCAGATATCTTTGATATCTGATTACCCTTCAGAGTGAGCTTCATGAGCTTCAACCCGTAGAAACAGTAGGACGAAAGGTCTTGTATTAGATTGGCCTCGAGATCGAGAATGGCCAATTTGCGTAGGGCAGCCAGAGATTTCTGAGGCACGTGGGGCAAACGACTGGAAACCAGAGCTAACGATTCTAAGCTGTTCTTCAAATTTGCAAATGCACCCTCGCTAATTTCACGAAGGGACGAATGGGATATCTGCAGGTGCCTGATCTGCGAGCCAGGTGGGAAGCAGCTATCCTTCAGCTCCTCCACGGTCTTGTCCAGCTCGTAAACGCTCAACGACTGCACCATCGTGTCTGCTCCTGGAAACGGTCGTAAAGAGCACGGCCATTAATTTCATTAAGTCGCGATGACGCGGAGTTTGGATTTGGCGGCATTGGTCGGCAGAATATTCCTTTCGTAGTTTATAGACAGCGTAAAGGATAATGGCTGCCTCGAGCACGTTACACTTACGGAAGGACCTTTAACTAAATGCCCCACTGCGGATAACCCTACACCTACTTTAAAACGAAGGCATCTTTGCCTTCAAACGCGAGGCTCGATATTGCCAATCGAACAAGGTGCGTAATGCAATGGATGTAATTATAAAACCTAAATTAATACACTTTCCTTGTCCAATTACCTTGCTACGGATAAATCATTGACACAAAAGATACGATATCTCCCTTGCCCTGCTATCACCGTTCTATAATAATAATCTACACTGGACTTATATTTGCATCATTCTTTACTATCCTTTTGTATCCTTCCGTACTTATGCTAACGTGATTTATTAACAATAGTCAAATGTACTTGCCTTGTAAAGACCATCGCGTTTGATTCATGCAATATCTGATCCCGTGAAGAGCTGTTAACATTTATCCGTCCCCACAGCGAAGTGGCCCATTAAACGCTAATTGATCCGCCGTCGCTACTACCGGCACGCACGTGGCCTCAGTGAACGCTACATTGTTATTCCGATTACAATGACAATCTCCACGGGCATGTATGCCGGCGTGGCGTGTTCCGATGCAGCTCGTTTCGTTAACGAACGAACATTGGACTGCGAGCGGATGGTATCGAAAAAGTTTTTACGACGGAACTTGCATTACCTTCCGCTGTCGCAGCGTCGACGGTTCACGGCGCGGCGTTTGCATTACGCTTCATCCCGTGTATACACTCACCAGCCGCGCTCAGAACGCCTTGCAGAGTGCTCCTCAGGGTCTCCTCCGTGGCGCCAGCGCATTCCAGGAAAAGACCGTCCTCGAAATTGTAACAGGGACAGCCGGGAATGGTCTCGGGGGGTGGGCACTCGGCTATTTGGCCGACAGCCCCCGGCGTCGCGAAATTCTGGATCAGAAGGAGCTGCAGGACGAGCCGAAGGGTTGGCCGCGTCGCGACGCTGAAGCGTCTCCTCTGCGTCATTACGCCGACGGAGTTGTCACTGTGTTGTCTTGGATACGGTGACGATCCACCTGGAACGATAGAACGAAGAGAACGTGTCTGAGATATCGTGATAAACAGTGGACTGCGAGTAAAACAATTTTTAGTTCAGTATAGTCCTCTTTGAGACGACTCGTGTGTTGGCAATTACATTTCGAGCGACAAAGAAGCTATTCGATAATAAGAGTACAGAGTACATTTTTTTTACAATATTTTTCTACCCCTCGTTCTGATTCCCTTTGGCAACGCTATCAAATAATATTAAGAAATACCGAGGGCAGCTGCCGCTGCAATGCTTTGTGTTCCGTCTTTTAATTATAACGAGCTAGGCTGCCTGTGAAACGTGGCTGCGATTTAATAATCTTCTTGTTAGCTTAATGATAACGTCAGTCCTTATCTGCTTGTTGACGTCCCCATAAATTGCATACCTTTTACAAGGAAGCGGAGTCTCGCACGTCCATCTTTCTTATTTAGCTCGCGTTCAAACGACATCACCGATAAATCGCGTGCACGGCGTCTCCTAATAGGTGTTTCACCTGCACGGAATACATAGAAATGTTGTTCTGATCACGCGAGTTTCTAAATATCTATTTACGGGGATGGTGCTTTAACTGAAAACAGGGTGCACGTCGGGCGAACGAAGAAAGGTGAATCAAAAACCGGATAATTATAGCGAGACTGGCGCTTTTTAGCCGGCGCACGGCGTTGCAGCCTCTACTAATTAAACCCTAATTAGCTAATGCAAGGGTGGTTCGACGGCGAAACAGGAAAATGCGAGGAGTGAATGCAGCCGCGGTGTCTTAACACGGGTTTCCGCTGGGCGAACGCTGCCCGGCTCGATCCGTTGTTAATAATTTTGCAAGGAAACATCCTATCAAGAGGATCAGTTAAATAGTCACCCGCGGCGATGTTGTCGATGATTCCTAATGAGCTCCCGTCTGTGTGACGTCCGGCTTTCGTATACCGGAAACGCACGATTCACTCTACTCTGCTCGCTTCTTTTATTTCTCCTAGGTAACCCTAGGTAATGATACCTTCGACGCGAATCCAAAATTTGTATTCGTCTCCCTTTTCACACGAATACCAAGATTCCCTAAACTTCTGTCATCTTTCAAATAGATACTATAATATCCTTTGTTCTTTCTTTTCTATTACGTCACTTGGATCACGACGAAATAATTCCTGCTTTTCACGGATGGCTTGCCCGTCACAGATGGTCCAGCGTTGTTAATGTATCGCATAAATAGCGATCTTCCGGCGTGCCAGTACAGTCGGGATACGCGGGTTTCCGTGCGAGACACATTCTGAATACAGCGATTTCCTGCTATAACAATCGCGGAATTATGCATGCCGGCTGCGTAGGCCACGGACCCGAGCCTCGTTCCGCCGCATCTGCTGCAACCATGGATCAAACCTGGGACCCGCAGTCGTACGACAGATGCACGTTACACCGGTTGGATATCGGGGAATCTTCCAATCCACGGAAAACCGCACGGGCGCCCGGAAGAATCCATTCAGGTAACTCCGTTTCGATTGACGGATAGCTAAGCCGTTCAATGAGCTCTAATCTCGGCGCTTACGAACTTACTAATTGGTAACTTTAGCCTGGAAGCCACTGGCTGCCAAGTTTAGCGAGTTAGAACGTTGGACCGCAGCTATTAAGTTTCCGCCCTAAAGCACTGACCGTTCGGTTTGAAGTCGAAAGTTCCGCGCCACTCTAGAATTATAAGTGTGCTTGGCGTGAAATATTTTTCTTTGGGCGAGCGGCCTTTCTGTCGACCCTTCGGCCAATCGAATTTGCGGCGGCTAGAGGATCGCGAGTTACATCGCAAGAAACGTAATTTGTCGGCGAGAAAGAGCCCAGGCTGGGAAGCTCTTTCCCGCGATCTGCGTACCGTGTTTTCGACACGGCGCTAACTCCTAACCACTCAGCACGCTAAATGGCCTACCCGTGTTCCGCGAAGGTTCCTGCGGTCAAAATACAAAAAAAAATGCGGGAAACCATTTGGAGTTGCAGCTGCATGAAAACGGGAACCGCTTGTTTCGCGGTTTCCCTGGCGGTTGCGTGGCGTAATTTCTTAGTCGCTGCACGACTGCGTGTTAACGATAGATAACTATTACTGTTATATATTAATAGCTATTAACTGAATACAGTTTGTATCTCTTATAAAGAATTACCGCGAATTTCACACTGACATTGGGTAAACAAAAAAGTCCCACGTAAATTAGAAGATTTCATTGAATCGATTATCTACATACTGCTCCCAGTTTATACCATTACTCCGTTTAATCAACGTGCAAAGACTTTTTGTACGCGCGTTCATTAATTCCCCCCAGCTTTCAAAGTACTAGGGGCATTAAACGAATTTCCAGCAACTCTCTCATCAGGCCAGAACTCGAACGTGGAAACGAAACAATGATCGATGCACCGAGTTGGATTACTGCTCGACCAGGACCTACTTGGTGTAGTTAGCGGAAGACAGGCGAGGCAGGTGATCGTTCATATCAGCGGATGCCTATTACCGCGGACATGCTCTCTCCATTTCCGTTGCCGCTAATAGCATCGCGAATGTCCACCTAGCCTGGTCGTTATTTCGCCAAGAAAGGGTTACGCGTCGCGGTGGACGTGCAACCTCCGCGAGAAAAGAGACGTTTCGTTTGTAATCCGGTGAAAGCTAAGCAACTACGCGACGTTCCCTCACGTAAGGACCGTCGTGATTTCGCGTCACCCGAGTAGACCAGACCGCGATCAAACCTCTCTTATAGCTTCAACCGCTGTGACAAGCCCGTTCCACGAGCCGTATCTGTTACGAGAAAAGCCGGTACAATGGACACTGTGCCGTTTCTTACGACCAACTAGCCGTCGTACAACATAGAAAAGTGTAGCCAGGTGTCCGTTATTTCCTCCCAGATCGCAGCTTCCGCTGTAGTTAAGGTAACTTCGGCCGGCTCGTTTTTCTATGGCGCGTTTCGCTCCGCGCACTTTGTTAAGCACATGACGCGAAATGGAAATGTTAGAATATTCGAGGTACAGCAACGGCCGAGGCGGGCCATGTGCATTTTGAAGATGCACGGTATCTTTGTCTAGCGTAGCTTTCATTTGGGGCGAACCCTAAAAATGGTTAAAAACGGCCATGGTGACGTAGGCGTCCTCACGAACGACGCTTTTGCCAAGGAAAGGCATTATTGTATAGACTACCATTGAGATAGTTTTAACGGGAAACGCGAAAGTATAGTTTTTTCGTGCCAATCTATACATAAACTAACCCATTCACTTGTACAAGCTAACCAACTTCATATCATATGTATAAGCGCAGTAGTTTAAATTTAGCGCCAGAGCCATCGATCTCAATATTAATACTCTAGTTATTTGTTATCCTTTTGTACGTTTTGGTTTATTGTAGCATTCTCTTTTGTATATATCTTATTTATTTCTGTTATGGCACAATAAACGTATGTTATAAAAAAAAAAAACGGTCGAGAGAGCCCGGTTTTAATAAACAGAACACCTTTTAACATATACACGCCTACAGAATCATTGTAATAAGTAATACCTAATCGAGATAGAGGGAAGGCTACCCTCTCATTCGATTATCTTACAGAAAGCGATGTTATTCTCGGGCAATAAATAGCGTTGCGAGCGAGTAAGACATTTTCGTGCAGGTGTTAAACGCATGGGGAATCGTTGACGTCGAGCTGACAGAAAAAGCGACGCGATTCTCCGACGTCTCTCTGAAATTCAGATCCCGTGGTGTTTTACGCGACGATCGCGATAAAACGGCAGAAAGTTTCAGCGGGACCGTGATTCTGCAAAAACGCTCAAGTTGAATCGTGTTCGGTCGAGTGTCTGACGGAAACGGCCAACTTCGAACCGCCGTCGTCGGTCTCGCGTTTTCGTCAGCCTCTAAATAAAAACTGCTCGTTTCTCACGCAGCGTTCACCCGTCGACGCGACGCGACGTCTTCGTCGCGCTTCAATTAGAACGAAACGTCTCGTTCACGTCTGCACTGGCACGTTTCCCTTGTTCTTTTTTTTCGTTTCTTTTCGGTTTCGTTAATTTTTTCTAGCCGCTACCTTCGCGTCGCGCAGACTCATCCGCGACGTTGATTGCGGCTGCACAAAACAAATATGAGATAAAAGTATTGTTTTATGGCAAGGTATTGTTCCGGCGGTTCCGACGTCGCGTCGCGCTGAAAGCGGAACGAATTGAATTGTTTCCAACTTCGAACGGAGGGTTTCGAGCGGGCGAGAAAAGCCCCTGGACGATATTGATGCGTCGCGACAACTTCGAAAACGCTTTCAGCTGTTTAAATATTTGCCCGACTGCTATATGCACCTTGGAAACGTCTACGTGGAAGAAAATAATTTCAACTCCGTTGTCTGCGTTCTCAAGGGCCCGATATATAATAGCAACCGTGCACTTCTTCTTCTTATTATTATTGTTATTATGCGTTCGTTTCTAGTCTAAGCTGCGTTATAAATGTACTTAATTAAGTAGAGTTTTCTTCCTCAAATATCAATACGTTGTTTAAACGTCGCAAAAATTAAGCAGCAGGGAGAACGTGAAAGTCGATTGAGAAATGCTTAAGAAACGATGGCTGCAGGGGTCACGGGCATCATTCGTCAGCCAATCGTACCAAGATTAACGTTTATATTGAAAACCTTTCTCGAATCCCGAGTGAAATCCAGCCTTAATCGGTTCGCCCGAGATAGCAGGGAGTTACACACCGAAACGTTCGACCGATGGCAAACAGAAAATCATTTGACTGGAATTTACTCTGGTGGCCCTCCCCTGCTCGCGATCGTGCGTTCGATTCGATGCGTGACTGCTCGTATATCCGAGGGCAGGTATTTGTTGGGTCTCTGCTCGAAGTTTTCTACGGGGATCAATCACTCGCGGTGGTTTAAGCGGAATATCAAGCGTGGAACCTCGATGGCGGTGTTACTTGAGTAAAAAATTCGCGTGCAAAATTATTCACGAAAATTTCTTTGATTCGTTCGTTTCGTTGGGAGGCACTTGGAAACATTGGAGCATTATTAATTTTCAGGTACACTCTATTAAACGTGTCCCACATTTGCATCCCCTCAATTTAAAGGCAACTCGACGCTTCAATTTCAATTCGGCCATTTGCTAATTAATTAGCGACATATTTCATCAAGAACTCCGAAGCGGCAATTAAATTCATATCGGCCGGTATCGAACGACGACGCGTTTTACTTCAAGTAACAATAACATCGCCTGCCGTTTCATGCATTCGTTGCACCGGATTGAATGGCCATTCATATTCCGCAGAAAATAAATTCTACAAATAAAACCGCTGGAACATAATGCGTTGGCTAACAGCGACGTTGCAGAACGCTGTATAGAATATCCGATCTGTTTTCCATAAAATCATCCGGCCAATCATCGCGCCGTGACAAATTCTGTTTGCACGCAGCAGAATATAATGGAAGCATCCTCCGCGTATTAATTCACGTTCATCCGAATTTCAATCCCGCCCGCGGAACTCTTTCGTCCGACTTCCTTCATTATTTCCGTCTCGCAACTCAAACAATTTGCCAAGAAGAAACAATGGGCAAACCCGGATTTCAATGAGCAGCGCGTCGGTCCTAGGATTTTCGCCGTTTCGATTTCATTTAGTCCACGGTACTTGGCGTTTTCCTTTTCGCCACATTCTCTTAACCGAATCGAGGCTGCAGAGATCGTGCGATCCCACCAGCCAACCACTCACAGATGAATCGACTTCTCGCGGATATTGCTTGCCGATGCATCGGCTTTTAACCGGTTTACCTTGTTCCTTCGAGCAGAGGAGGAGGGCAAAGGTTAGGTCGGTTGGCCCGAGAAGAAGCTTCCAATTTCCGCGCTCTCGCGTCCGTCTATCCTCTTTCAACCGTTTTCACTCCGCCGGAGATCTCTCTCAGCAAGTGACTTCGAAGAATCTCGAAAACTGCAGGCTTAAGTGAATTCAAGCCGCACCCCGGCAAAGATTACCACCACCCAATTTCGCCCTTCTCGCGATTCCATTCGCCTTCCCGCTAACAGAGACAAGAATTCGTCTTGAATTCCGCGCCGGAGTTTTTCGTCGTTTGCTCGGCTCGCGAGCCACTTGCGGCGAAGTGAAACTTTTCGTATCTGCACGGGGAATCTATCGTTGGCTGACTGTGCCGACGATCCCCGGGTCGAGGATTGGAACCACTTGCGCGGAATAGTAGGCTCGATTGGAACCGATTTTGAATCGACGATGGCTGGTGCTTGACCCGAATTGAAACATTTTGCGCGATTGTCAGGAAGACGTTCTTGAAACTGTCTTCTTCAACTCTTTAGGATTGTTCTGGGGCAAACAGTGATTAACGATGCTGCACCGTAGTAGGTACGTGCTGATCCTCAACTTTAACAGCACCAAGGTATATCGTGCTTCCGATTACGCCCCTTGCTTTGGATTATATTCGCAAGATCAACAGCCCCCGGTTATTTTCCGGGCCAAGTTCCCGGCTGGGTCACTTAGCTCGGAGTTGATCAGGAAACGGATTCGTATAATTTGTCCGAGCGTTTCGAAAACAAGTCTAGCCTGGGCTATAATTCGTCGGCCATACTTGCGAACGAGAGAAATCCTCACTTTGAAGTCCCTGTTGCCACTCGGATACACGTAAATTTTCTTCCCCTCCCGTCCTCGCAAGTTTACGATTGATTAAATGCTCGAACGGGGCAACTTTTGCAATACGTTTCAAAGTTCTAAGGGATGACTGTTTACGAGGAACGAATAAAGCTACGGAAAGATCAACAGCGTTGGCAAAGTTTTGTCTACGAAGCTGAAACAAAAATCAGGGACAAAGGATTAATTAGTCGGAGGTCCACAAGGGGTTGAAGCAAGTTCGGGCTAAAATTATGAACGAAGTGGTTCAATCACCCTTCGAATTATAAGTGCACGAAAAATTCACTGAAAACGTACTATTACCAACATTTTATTTATCGCTCTCCCTTTGTTCTGTCAGTCATCGGAAACGATTCGACATTGTGTTATCGCCACAGGTTCCGTTCCATCAATGCTAGAATTAAAACGCCCCTCTGTCGTCGACAGGTAGTTATCAAACGACCAGTCGCGCAAAATCCTGTTTTTTGAATTAGCCAAGACACATTCCTGTTCCTTTTTTCGCCAGGCTACGCAGCACTGCGATACCTCGATCAGCTTGGACGAGTACGAACGTGCTTTGAATATTCCAGCAATCGATGCTGCTCGGGAACAAAGCAGTTCTCGCACACCTGTTTTCTGGTCCCTTTCTGGCACTGAATGCATTCGTCCGTTCAGAAAAAGGTAATAGAAAATTGGACATTCCATCTAACTTACATATAGACGGTATTAAGTCATTATTGCGATCTCAATTTACCATCCTCCACGCGATGCAATAATTTTTTTATTAGAAAACGAGCTCAGGGGCGTTAAAGTAGAGACTTCACTCTTTAAAATGAGCCAAGCTGGATTGTCTCACGATTTTTTTTCGCGAGGTTACATTAGCTCGAATGCCGACAACTTTTCATCTAGGATGTAACAATTTTGTAATTTTCGCGTGAATTGCATTAAAACGAAAATAAAATTCACGCTGCTGCCGAAATGAATTCCGCAAGTCGCACAATTTACACATTCTCAATTTTTCACTCGCATTCAATTAACAGATTCCCCGCCCCCCTAGGGTACACGAAAGGACGCAAGTCCCCGTCGGACAATACGATGGAATGCTCGTTTCCATCGACAAACAGCTCCATCGACAGCACGTGGCGTCGGCCAGAGACGCGGGGCCTTCTTCAAACAACCCTCACAACGATCCACCGGGGCTGAATATTGAATACGTTCGTCAGGCCGTGAGCGTGAGTTCCGGCAAGGAAGGGGATGACGGACGCTGGACGGAAACAAATACCAGATATTCCGGTGCAAAGTGGGAGCGGTCGATGAACGAAAGTCCCCAGGCGTCCGAGGCGAGGGTGGAAATGACCGATCCGCCGGATTCCGTGGGCTATTGCTACATACGTAACCTTCTTTCGGTCTCGTTTCCGGAAATCGCTGATCTTCGAACGGGAGAACGTTCCGTGGAACGTCCCCCGCCTAAACTCTGCTGCCTCCTTATGTGGAATAGTTTCGCCAGCGCGATAGCTCTCGAGAATTTACTACCCTCGTCGTACGTGCAGTAACTTAAGGGTGGTGGTGGTGGTGCCGGAGGATAGAGGGCGAGCAGAAAACACACACGTCGGTTGGGCGATTTAAAGTTCGCCTGATTCGAGAGTTACTTCGGACCCCCTTTCCACGATCCTCCCGAATACGTCCCGCCTTTTGACGGCGGTACAATTCCACCCTCGTACCGAGATGAGAACCGTGACGGTGCGCCATTGTTCGAAATTCCACGGCTGATGGAGAAACCGGAACGGTGGGAGATGTTTTCGGGCCGAAGAAGAATTTCTGTTTAACCGTGGGCTTATCGTTGGTTATATTGTTGCCGAATGAACATCGCGTGCAAATTCTTTGCCGTGCCTCCCGTCCACGTATCGGAGACCGCGGCAACCACGAGAACAGCCCTGATTGATCCGTGGCCAACGACGCGACAACCGCAATCGATCAAACGCCGATACACGCAGCTGCACCGAGGGCCGAGGGTAGCCTAGTCGAAAAATCAGCGTCAGCCGGTATAACGTTCGATTCCAACTGATTGCCAGGTTCCTGATAGAGCACCGGTTACTACGACCGGATAGACGACTATCGGCTCCCGCGATAAATCCTGCGAAGTTTAAAGGATATCGTAATGGATTCGGGCTATACATCTCCCTGAGACGGCGGTCGTACGTCGATCCGGATCGACGGGCGATTTCCTCCCCCGGATATTTCCAACGATCGAAAATTTTTGCGACCGACAAGGGACTAGAGTCGATCTGGTTCTTCGATTATCTCTCTCGGTTGTTCGAGTTTACGACCCCGGGAGAAACCGTGGCCGGGGCTTTTTTCTTTCGCGGGCAAATCTGACGGAAATTGCTTGGATTGCGTGCATAAAACGAACGCTGTAACAGGGACGTAACAACGAGTCGTAAAGCCTGGATGGCTGAAAGAGGATACGCTCGGATGCTTGGCAGAGATTTCAGTATATTTGTCGTTTCTTTTTTTTTTTGTTGCTTTTGTTTTATTCGCGACGCACGAAATATATACGACACTTAATATCCGAGGCTGGAACTGTGTGGCGAATCGTTCGTTGAATTGAGCAGCGCGATATTATAATTGGTCGAGGTATATTTAAAAATTTTCCCCTTCGCGGTAAAAATCACGCAAGGAAGCCTTACACTTTTGAGTTATAACGGAGCCCTCATTGGTTTCCATTCGTAACCCCACAACGGTTGAACTTGGGCGATCGATATCGCTCTCGACATACGGGAATTTCCGCGTAATTATGACAGATGGCTGGTTAAGTGGCCGCGAACTTAGTAGAGATGCATAACGGATAAATAGCTCTGGGTCCAGGCGTGCATCTATAAAGAACCACGGTTCCTTTATATAAAAAAGAAATCTATACTCTATTCCAACACTTCGAACACTATTCCTAACGTCCAGGCACCCGCTTCAATAATAATTAATTCGACTACATTCTATCACCATTCCAAGTGCAACTTCCATCCAACTCTCCCCCTTTCTCCAGGTCTTCGTTTCCATCGATCAGACACCGAGGCAAACAGAAAGACCAAGCGATTAGCCGAGCGAAACGAGCAAGCCGACGCGAGAGACGGTAGCGTTTATTAGGGGCGGAATTCAACCTCATCTGAACGGAGCAAAGGGATCGAGTTCGACTCGTAGTCGGTTTCTCTTCGTCTTCCGCCTTTCCGACGCAATGGAGATGGAAAGGTCGGGGCCAGGCCAAGGGAAAGGCAGGGAAAGGGATAAAGAATCCCCGTGGACGGGTTAAAGTATGGCGTAGTACAAAGAGCCGGGGCAGCTCAGCACTTTCAAAAGAAATATCGTCCGAGAGATAGGAAGGACCGTTCTCCCCCGAAGAAGCGAGGCGAGACGGGGCGGCCGCCGAAGGAGGAACATCGATAAAGGAAGATAGAAAACGCGTGTACCAGCAGCACCCGGCCGGATACGAATAAAAGAATGACTGAATATCGATTTGGGTGCGCGCATCCACGCCTAAAACCGTTTCAAGTCTCCTCGGGCCTCGTGTTGCGCGCCACCCGTCTGTTCTCCGCACGCCGATGCAATTTGGACGCTCGTTTATTCTCCCGTGGACAGTTTAATCGATTCCCCATGGTTTTAATCGGTGCCTCCCCGTTGTTTATTCCATCGCAACCTACCGGCGCGACGCTACGAGATACATTACGTGGCAGAATACGGAGGAGGCGGCGACAGGGTCCTCAAGTTGAAAGCCGAACGGGGTTCCCCTAATTGCGACTAGCTGGGCTACTCGGAGTTTAATCTTCAATTTTGGTTTGTGCTCGACGTGTATCGGTGTTTATAGTTGTCAGGGGTCGGTTTCATTCTTCAGAGGGAGAGAGGGAGATCGTGGATAGATTAAATCTCGATCGAATCGCGGTGAAACGAGGTAAAGAAGAGGAGCATTCGGGGATGCGCAAACCTGGAACAGCTTGGTTTGCCCGGAACCGGGGAATTTTTATTAAAATTCACCGTGGCGATTAGTTGAATCCTAATGACACAACGGGCAGATGGACTGACGCGCTTCCGATTTGCATGCGTTCCAGCAAGTCTTCGTACTTGGAGGAAATACCTTCCGCCCTTTTGCGGATAGAATTTTCTTCGTTTTTCTTACTTTGTTTTTTCCTTTTAAAGTTGCTCCAGTGAATCTTCAGCTTTCGACGGGAACATATGAATTACAGTAGGAAGTAGATTAAGGGATTCGAAGCGTGTGCCCGTTACTGCTGGTCGTATAAATTAGTAGCTGCTTCGTTGAAAGTTGCCGGGGCGATCATAATGGACGATGCTTTAAAAGTGCCACGGCAAAGTTTTCGTATAAATTACAGCAAGTTCGTCGTAAACAAGATGCAGCAGCCTTTTCCACGCTCGGCTAGAACAATCGGGATATATTTATCGTCCAGGCCATAAGCCAAATCGTGGTGATCACGGCCGGTTTTACGACATTTTTGTTGCGCGCAGCAACGTATTATACGCCTGGCAAAGGCGCCGATATCGCTGACCTCGAGGCCCTTATGTATCGCTGATCAAACAGTCGTACACTTTGTCTCCCACGCGACCCCTATTTCGATTCACTTCTCTTCGAACGATTGTCTGGCTTTCGTGGAAAATTCTCCTTTCTACAGTTTCCGGCAACAGATCGTAAACGTGCTTGAAATCGATAGACTTTCGGATATCTAGCCGGCGGACGAAGTTAGATTGCATTTTCGCCGGGCAAATTTGACTCTCGGCTCGTAAAATTAATTGCCAGTCGGTTTTTGGGTATCAAAACGACGGAGACGAGGGTAGATCGGCGAGAGATCGTTGTTCGAGGAACGGATCGTTAATTTCGCGCCGCTCATTAATCCGACTCGCGGGATGCAACGTACTCTATGGCCGGGGTAATACAAACAGAGCGAGAAACCAATTAAAGAATGGGGTGCAAAAAATCCGGGCGGAAAACGGATCCGCGTTGGCGCACGTCTCCGTCGTCTACGCGAGCTAACGATATTCGGTATCCTTGACAAAGCAACCAGAACAGAGTCGAACTTTATTCGTTCCCTTTTTAATCGGAGAATCATATTAGACGTGCCCGCAAACAAATTTTCATTCCACGTTCAATGTTCGTTTCGATTTACCACGGAAACGTTCGCCGCGCTTATATTTTCTATGAGCGTTCGCGAAAGAACGCAGTTTCGCCGAATTAACGAGCCATTTCGTGCGCGTTTCCTGGTAAACGGATTGCAAACAGGAACACGGACGATGCAGGCAACACATCTGAAAGGTTTGTAAAATTTATTCGCCGCCGCCTTGCTGGTACCGCGTTGTTTAATTGTACGAAACTCGTCTTGGAATTTGCTTAAAGCGTCCCGAACTTCTCTGTTCGTCGGGGCCAAGTTGCCCCGTCGACCTCCACTCCGCAGAGTCGCGAGGCTTTGTGTAGTTACTCGAAATCAGAAGTGGTTGTAAATCACGGGCGACCTCTAAGCGCTTTGATAAGTCTGGAAGTCTCGAAGAACAAACTGAATGAATGCTAGGATCGATTTTAAAGGTATAAATGTTCTCAATTTACAAACGATCTATTTTCTCACGAGCTTTCCCATTATGAATCGCTTCGCGATGCAACAGCTACGTAATAGACGGGGCAGCCGATACAATTATGCGATGGCCAATGAACGTGCACGCAGCAGACGGGGAATATTATTTTTAATTAACCGTCTGCCCAGCCGTTCGTTTGCTGCACCGTTTCCATGGCGTCGATAATCCGTAATATCGGAAATCCGCCGGCTATAATATCATTATCGACGCTTTTATAATTAGAATTCGGACTTCCCGTTTCGTTCCAGACGTTTTTAACCGGTGTCTTCTTTCGCCGCCGTGATCTTTGCGACAGCGTCTTTAATATCTTGCATCCACTTTTTCGCTTTTTGGCCACTCATCCTGTATTACGATTTTGTGCTCGTCACGGAAATAAACGAGGCACAGGAACGAAATAGGGGTAAGAATGTACGGCGAGAGGAGAGCATCGTTCGCATAGTGTCCGTGTCGATAAATATTTTTGCTCGATTTTTAGTGCACGATTGCGAATTTCGAAGGGCAGAATTCCAATTTGTCGAATAAAAACTACACGGTGTAAAATTCCCAGCTGGAGCTATGACGGGCGTTCATGTTAGAAGGGTTGATGAAATTATCGGGTGAAATTTATGTTCGCCGAGTGTTCTCGTGCCGACAGGTCGAACGCCACTCATGGAAGAATTTAATAAATTAATTAATTGAACACATTCGTGGCCGATTGATCGAGCGCTTGGGAAATGCCGAAATCAATGTTAATGGTAAATTGTGTAACGGCTAAACAAATTTTCGTGAAATTCGATAGAACGTGCCGACAGCAAAATTGCCCACCATTCTCTCGGCTTACACGATGTCGCGTAATTTTTGTTTTAGTTTGATGATTTATTACCTCTCGTATCCTTCTTGCTTTCGAGCATAACAAACTTCGTTTTCCCGACAATTTGACACTTAAATGCTTTTCGAGGTAAAAAATCATATAATTTCGTAGAAAATATTTTCGCAAGGAAGATCCCTGTGAGGAGCTACATTGTAGGGAGCAAATGGTCTCATAAAAAGATGATGGAATGACAATGGGGCGTACAACGGATAACGCATTCCCTTCTGGAGGGTGCGTGCTGGCTCGATTTCCGAAAACGCCTCTCGTTTCCACCGATTTGCAAAACGACCTACTGACGCTAGTGGAAAGCCCCAACCTCCAAAAAATGTGGATCCACTCGGGGAAATGGATTCATAAAGAATACGAGAACGCCAGAGGAACAGCAGAAATATAGCGTGCAATGTGTTTCTTCACGACCGACCTGATCCCTCGTTCAATTTCCAAGGCAGATGCTCTAAAATATTCTGGCTTTTTTCTCCGTGTACTTTACTGCAAAAGATCTTGCGAAAACTGTGCAAGCTGGGTGGCATTTCTATGAAAAAAATAGGTCTCATTAACGACAGTACTATACGAAAACGGTGAGCCCAAAGTATACCGAAAATTCAACAGTGTAAGCTGTTTCCTAAGCATGTTCGAGACAGGGCGATACGTTTCCCCCTGGATTTTCCGTCGTCGAAGATCTTTCTACACGTCGCGAGTACAGTCGCAAATGTATAAATTATTCAAGATTATGAGAAAGAAGACACTGAAATCTCTAGTAGTATTATATCCGCAATATTTCACCGAAGAGGATATTTCGTGATCTATATTAAGTTTTCTATAGCAGCAGTAGACAAAAATCCAATGCCGTCGATGCACTCTCCGAATGCAATCAGTACACCCAGGGTACACGATTTGCCAAATGAATTTAATGCACTTGTGCTTAATCTACTCCTCTTAATCTTACCTTGCCGGTTCACACGACTGTACCGCTTCACGGCTCAATCTTCCACTTAAACCGTTCTCAGCCAATCCTCCAAGACAAATCGTCCAACCCCTTTTCTCTAAGCCGTCGCGGAGTTTAAACAAAATTGTATACTCGAGTATTCAACGCCGGAACAGAGTGCAGTAACAGAAGAAAGCCTTGAAAGTTTCATTAAAAAAAGGAAGGAGAAAAAGAAAAGTATTAAAGGAGGTTAATATCCGGCGTAGCTTGGTCGCCAAATGCACGATCGCGTGGAAAAAAACGTTCCGGCTGAAAAATTCATAAGATTCATCGGGGAAAGCGTTTCGCGATGGAAAGGCGGGGTGCAGAAAGTGTTGCGCGAGGAAATATTCCGCGAGATTTTCCGCGCCGTCCCCGTTTCGTTTCTCGTTAAGTTTTCGCCGGGAGCTTCCCTTCTGTTTTCGTCCTGGCCACCCGGCGCCACCGCGACTACGAATAACAGATGCAATTACCACGAACGTTGCTCGCGATGGCTGGTATTGTTCGCGTGAAATCGTCGCTCTAGCATTGTCCTTTGTGTATTTATTTATTTACGTTTTCCGAACTACAATTTCTGCTCGCGGTGCGACAAAAGTGAAGGGACATCAATTGCCATCAGTTTTGCCGCGAGTGTGAAGCACGAATGGATGTTCGCAAGAAAATTCTCTCGTTCTCAGTGGTACAGCTGGTATTCGGAAACGTGAAAAGCGACGCGTCGAAAATGGCAGCGCCTTTAACAAAGGCGTTTAACAAGCGCACGAGTCGCGCTCGCGGGATAGAAGCCGGGCTCGTTCTCGCGGAATTTATTCATGAGACTCGTCTTGTTTCGATGTTAATGACGCGACGGATCCTTTGTAGATACGTCGGTAATGAAGGAATGGAAAGAATGGGCTGTCTCGCTATCGATTACGTCGCCGCGGGCTAGGATCGACCGCCCCATTACCGTTGTCGAATCATCAAAGTCGTGAATTTCGCGAAATAAAAGCGCCCCACGAGGTAGTTGATCGACCTGGCCCGCAAAAGTATCGGCCATCGGGCTTCAATTCCGTCGAAGGGGATCGCCGACGAGTTTTTGGTTACCTGGCTCGAACAAGTGAATGGCGAGATAAATTTAACCGCGGTAGCCTCTGGGCGGGTCGCTCGTTTATTTTGGAAATTTTTATGGGATTGGTTATTCGTTGAAGCGTTCGTCAAATTTCTTCCACTCGCGGTTGACTTACTAGACTATTGCGGGACGTATTGCAGATAGTGTTTGTTAAATCGTGTGGCTGAGAAGCTTTCGTTTTTTGTTTACAAATTGTATACGATTGATTAAATATCAGCTCTCGCGTGCGGAACGCTTTTACGCGACGGTGTACATTTTAAACGGAGGAACCATTTTACTGGAAGCAATTTCGTTTGAAAGGGATTCGAGCACTGCGAGCGGCTCGTAAACAAAACGCGATATCGATGCATGGATCTGTATTGCGAAACATCTAACTGCGAAGACATACTGCATATGAAGCTTGAATATTTAACGTCATTCTTTCCCTCTCTCTCTCCCCCTGTTCCTCTGTTCCTCTCTAAAGGCTCGTTCCATCTTCTAGATTATCGAAAGATAAGCAGTTCGACGGGGGAAATTGGGTGACAATGAGTTTCACGTCGAAACTCTCCAGAGAGGCATCTTTATCCCGGTTCGGCGCTACCCTTCTATTCGTTCCATTTATTTCAAGCAAGTTATTCTATCCATTTCGCGTGGGCTGAATTTAAATTTCACCCACAAAGATATACGCATATTGGAAATTGAAGCTGCATTGTCTTCTTGGAATTAACAGTAGCGGATAACGCCCAAGGAAGGCAGCTCTGAGATCCGAGCTTCCGACAAACTGAGACGCCCTGTTATCGGCGCAAAGTTGCCCGCTACCATGGTAGAGAACATAATATAATACCATGATACGTAACTTTTGCCTACAAATCATTCCCCGTAATTTTTCCATTAATTATACCCGGTTTCCTGCTCCACGGGTTGCGGTTACTGCTACACAGCAGAACTTCGGAACTGGGTAGACCAGTTCGGCAACTACAACTTCGGCGCGGTTTGGATATCGGTAACTTTCCTAAAACTTATAACGTTCCAATTAACATTGAAGCTTAGATAATAACGAAATTACGCGGCATCCTGCAGCATTCTGTCTTGGTTCGGCGGATGTTCCATTATTTACTTGAATTTTTACTCTGTTGTTTATTTATCGTCGACAGCGTTTCCTTCGCGATGAAATCACTTCGCGGGCTCGGTGAAATTGATATTAATGAGAAAGCAATGGATCATTCGAGGTAGAGGTCGGCGAAGTATTCAGACTTCTTGCAACGAAAAGTAAGTTAATAGTTAAAACACCCAGATCGTTTATCAGTTAACACTCGAGCAGTCGTGTAATAGCCAGTCGCTGGAAACAGTGCGATGGTCTTCAACCGAGATCTCCAGAAGCAATCAGCCTTCCAGCGATCAATTAATGCGCAGTCAGGCTCAATATACGCAGAACCTCAGACAACAACTAGGTCACGAGATACCTCCCAATTACTTGCGGGATCCTTCGAGCTTTACCCCCAATGGAGGAGTCTTGTTTCAATGCCTCCTGGCGTCTACAGACGTTCCCAGAATCTTCTGTGTTCGATCGCGGATTGGGTTATCAGCTCCGATAAATACGGGGAACTGTGATTTACGCCGCAACAATTTCCAAATTGTCAGAGACAGTTTACAGAGAAGAATAGATTCATGCCATTCTATTTGATCCGATTAATCGATTCGAACTATGTATACACAATGCCGTGCATACTCTGCCGGTACAATTTATTCTAAACTGTCGTCAGTCGTCTAGGGGAGGTGGAATAGAAAATTGTTAAGCAATCGTCACGTTCTACTGGTTGATACGGTGAACGAAGAAGCTGATCCTCTGGCGTGGATCCTTGGCGCACTAAACGCCCCGTATAAATTGCATTTACGAGTTTCTTCGAGTTAACCACGTTAACGCCTTCGGATCGTCGCGGTGCGCACGAAGGCGCGACGAATTCCACGCGGTTATCAGGGGGAAAGGGCTAGACACCTTTGCGGGGAGAAATTAACCTGAGTGAAATAGAGCGCAATCCTGAAATTAGAGGGAATGCGGCAAATGATGCGTCAGTATGGGAACTTGTCGCCGCGAAGCGTCGAGACTTCCCTGTTATATCATGGGATTCCGTGGTCCTGCCCTGTAACAGGGGTTGTTTGCCGGTTGTCGCGAAACGGAAGCAGTCGTGACAGTTTTTCGGCGTGCAACCCGTTGCACACGATTGTGGAGGGAGGTACAATTGTTCTGGAATATTGCCCTCTCTGTTGTCGTTCGCGGGCTTCTTGTTCCCAGATTTCGGAACGCTTCTTGGAAATCGTTGAGAGCATGTTGCCTGTGTAAAATGTTGTTGCCTTTGAAGCTGTTTCCTCGTTTGGTTTTGCTGATGCTGTTGTTGTATTAACTTTTTTTTGCACGCCTGTGTGGAAACTTCTTATCGCGATACTTGTGTTCTATTTTTCTTTTAATACAAGAATGACAAGTGTTTGTCTACGAGGGTGCTGCAATTACCGATGTAGACTAGCATGTTGTTAAGTTCGCTTCCTACCTACGAACTAAATTGTTGGAAAAACAGGCGAGTCAAGTTTCCACTGCGATGATAATGAATAACGAAATGGAAGGGAATAAGGCAGTCGAGCCTGGCACGAATGTGCCGCGAAATTACTATAACTTGCGCAATAGCTTCCAATCCGTCAGGAACGTAAGAAATCACGAAGAACAGTAAACGTGAAACGTTGGTCGACAACGATCATCGAAGTCGTGCTTTCATTCACATCGTTATTTCATTCACTTGTCCCTCGCGTAAAACGAGGAACGCCGCACAGCTTCTAAGGAATGTTTGCATCGAATATGCAAGTCCCAATATTCCCTATACATGCCTCGTATCATTCAATATCCCGCAAACATTATCCACGCCTCCGACATCCAGAATCTAGCACTCCTCCAAGGAAAGACGAGACTCTCTTCGCGCGTTGCAACAAAAATTTCTAGACGCACTCGATACCCCTCGAGTCGCACACCTATCGGTCCATCGAAACGAAACAAGATTCGAAAGCACGCGTGTCGTCGATTTTTTGACGCGTGTAGTTGGCCGCGATACGCGATCCAGCGTCTCCCTTATCCATTTTCGCAGCACTCCTGTCGACGTGTCGTCGAGAGAGGTTCGTTCGTTCTCTCAGGCACGCCTATCCGTTAGTCGTTCGAACGCTCAACGGGGACGATGCTTTCGATCGGCTCCTTTACGCGCCAGGCGAGTGCACAGCATCTGTGTTTCCGCTCGAAACGTTATTGCCACCTGAGATCCGACCGGAAGCGGATAGCCCGCCGCGAGACATCTAATCCGAAGAGGCCGCAGAGTACCGCGGGGCTGCTACACGCTGCGCCGAGCTCGATCGAAATCGAATTTCCAAGCGGAAATGAATGTTTTCGTATCGAGCATAATTGAACCGAGCCGCCGTTTCGAACAGACGGATCCATCGGGACTTATCTCGGGGTCGTGAATTTCACCACGGACTTCGATCCAGAAATCTTCATTTCAGATAAGCTTATTGGGACCACGCGCGAGCGCGATAGAGGTGTCTGGAATTTATCCGCGCACGGCTGGAAAGGGTTCGTAAATTTCCCATGCCTTTATTCCACGGTTTTAAAACCGACGACACTTTATGGTAACTCGTTGCAATACATGACGTACCTACGATCTCTTTTCGCAGGGAAACGGGCGCAGATCGCGGGCAAATACGAGGGAACTCTCTGTTCCAACTGCTATCGGGACAATTACACGCCGCTACAACGAGCTCGTCATTTTTCCAAACGCCCGCGTGTACACGCGTGCGTGTCTATTGGCGTCAGGCGGCAATAAAAAAAAAAGAAGGGAAAATAACGTGACACGAAAAAACAAGTAGAACAAAAAGAGCAACGTGATAGGTGCAGTATTATGTTACAGAAATCGAGATAGTGGGCAAACGGCGGGCTGGCGGCAGATTGCGCGTTGTTTCCCGGCGAACACGGATTTTCCGGGGATATTTGAGAAAAAATTTGCGTACGACCGGCCGAACAAACGGATATTTGCGCTCGTGTCTCGAAGCGTGCGACCGGGCCGCGTGTAGCCGGCGAAACATTCGAGCCAAACGTGATAAATGCTTTTAATAGTTGTGGACACGGGCGCGGCGAACAGGTAACAAGAACCGACGCGACGATTTGTCGAGATATTCCCGTCGCACGTTCACGCAAACAACTATCCCTCCGGGCTGGGGAACCTACCACCTATTACAGTTCTACGAATGCCGTGGACAACAACTTTGCGTTTCCCATTCGAGACTGTGAAACGTCAACAGCCCGAGATAAATTTTCTCTTTTCCTTCCAGCAACTGATATCGTCTTCACTGTGTTCACGCTTCCGCTCTTAGAACGCCTGATAATTATCATATATACCCATTATACATTTTGAAAGCTTTGAAACCGTATCGATTTTTCGTTACCTCGATGAAACGATAGATTGCACGCGGCAGCTTGTTGCTCAGCGAAATGTGCTCGAAGGCAGGAGTTTCATTACCGAGCAACCGACGAGGAGGGGTGAACTTTTCAGCACATGGAGGGTGGGTCTCTCCCGTCGAAAATCTAATACGATGGTAATCAGGGCCGAGACTCCTTCGATTCTTTGGTTTACTAGCTCCATCCGCCAGCGAAAGAGCCCGAGGAGGTGCCGGGGCATTGAAAATTTATTGGACCTCAACCCCTCCCGTTTCGCCGCTGCCATTGTTGTCGCGCTTCCTACGAACACATGCCTCCCTGTGTCTTAATAATATCGCCCTGTTCCACGAAACCTCGTGAGCGTCCTTTCTGTCTGCCAATGGTGCCTCGATGATATCATTTCGAATGAACCATGCGAATAAATTTCACAAGGGCAACCGTATTAATTACGCAAGACGGCTCTCTGCTCGATCAAGCCCGACGACGTAGCCAGCGTGTAAAGACGGCTAAATTGCTTGGCCTTATTTCTCCTTCCACCCACTCTGATAATTCTCCTAAGCGGTTAAGCGGGACACAAACACCATTACGCCCGCGCATTCGTGGCACACGCGTGTCGCTGTTTGACGAATCGCCGTCACGCCTGTCTGCCAGGGGGCGACTGATCAGGAAGTCTACACGCTCTCCGACAAATTGTTTCGAGCACTCGAATCGATCTCTTCCGGAGCGGGCTGACCGTAACATTCCGTAAGATTGATGTCAAGGTCGGCCATGAGTATCCGAACCGCTGCAAGCTAGAAGGAACCCTTTCACGCTGAACTACCCCTCGGACTAGCTGCTCTATAGAGTCCCTATCAACGCCGCTGGGAAAATAGTGGAAACTGTGCGGAATGTTTTCATCCGTTTCCCTCTATAGCAGTTTCCTTTTATCGCAACACTGGAGAGCCACGTATGTTCGAGGGGGTAACGGATAAACGCAAGATGCGAGAGCTTCCGATGGTCGTCGTGCCATTTTTGTGAACCCGCGGACAAACTGATACTTCGCGTAACGATAGCGACGCTCTATCGCTGGTATTCCATTGTGCCTCGTCGTTTTCCACCAACAATGGCCGTATCCAGTGCCTGCTAACGATAGCCGAGGCTGCGAGAGAAAGGGAAAGAGAGATAGCGAGGGACATGGGAGAGAGAGCGAGTACGAAAGTTAAACGCGCGCGATGCAGAGCTCCGTGAGCAATGAGGACACTTAAGATTTTCGAGAATGCACCTTCCTCTGGGTACGTCATAAAACAGCCCTCCCGACGGGGGGTATTATTAAAAGAGCACTACTATCGAGCGTTTGGAATACCTCAGCTTTCTATAATCGTTCGCTCGTCAGCTGTTTTCGAGGAATTGTTTGGCGGGAATTCGGCGATGGAATCTAAGCGCACCTTCTTTTTTCTATTCTCCGCAGAATATTAACGGAAGATTTAATTCGGTCCTGTATCGATCGGTTTGGTTCTTTTTTGCACGCAGGGAAGTCGTGCAGCGCGAAGTTCGACTTAAAAATAATTCCGCCCGCCCACCGTGGCCATTCATTATTCAAAAGCAATCGGAAAAGTTTTAAACAGGTGGAGCCCGATTTGAGGGTACTTAAGTTCTTAAGCTGTAGAAATTCTTAAGCTTCCCGTAGCATTCAACGGCGGGAGGGTTTCTCTCGCGCGAATCTACTTCGCGAGTTAACGAAATTAATTAAATCCTTGGCGGAAAGAATCACCCATTGAAGATTTCCACTTGTCACGGCGGTGCTTCGCTCGAAACGCGATTCGACGTTCTCGCGTGTCCGACAAAATACTCGTCAGATATCGGCGAACGTACAAATTGCCGTTATAGAAGCTAATGGGTGGAGGCAGTAAAAATTTCACCGCAAGCGGCGATAAAGTATTACGATATACACCAGTTGGGACTTACTGCAATTGCCGATGCCGACGGAATTGTAATGAGAGTGGCCGACGATCAGCGTGACCTGCGTGGCAACGTTCCTCTGGCGTCGCGCCGGGACGCCGCTAAATTGCTCGGCAAAGCGGTTCGAAACTCGTGCGCCACTCGGACGTCATTTTCGTCACCGCGTCGCGACGCCTGCTAGTTCGAAGTCGGCGTCAAGCTGGAGGAATTACAGCTATAGACTGTCAATTAGATTCGCCGTTTTCGAGGAAGCCTCCTTTGCTAAGCTTCTTGCCACGAGCCGGTGGCTACTTTTAGAAAGAACTTTTGTAGGGTAGACCGGGGCGAATCGGATCACTTTTTATTTGATGGTAAAAAAACAATAGTTACAATTTAGAAACCGAATATTTTCTTATAAATTCGTAACAAGTACCCATTTAACATGAACATTCATAATAAAAAATATAAACAAATTATAGAACTCCCTCTTTTATGGACAAAAAACGAAAAAGTGGGAAATATCTCTAAGAAAACAAACAAATTGTCGTAAAATAATCGTTGGTTATAACTTTATAACGTGTAACTTAATAATAATAATGTCAAAGACTCTACGTAGTACATGGGTGGCAAGTATATTGTCCTTGAACACCACTTATACCAGCACAGTTTTTGTGCCATCACTTTCCACAGCTATTGCACTATATCAAATCCTCCGCAGGTGGATGAATTTCTCGTTACAATAAATGCAATGCCACTCTCTTTTAAGTATGTGCGAACCTACATGTATAAGTTATTAACGCATTTAAAGTCATACAGCTAATTAAATAAGCAAAAAAAGAGTAATCCGATTCACCCCAAATGAAGCGATCCGATTCACCCCATATAATAATAATTTTAAAGTAAATAAAATACGTAAACAAATTATGATATATTAGTGAAAATTATATCACATATTATTTCTGGACACTATACAAACTAATAATATTAAACTCATTTGGATCTTAAAGCTTACCTTTTATTTTTAAATAAGAAATTGGAAGCTATGTATTTTAGATCTGCGCCAAAATTATAACGTTCGTCCGCGTAACGCAAACCTGAAATGCGTTTTAACACTAAACGGTATTGTAAAACAATAAAAACACAATTGAAAGAGGTGCATGGAGAGGGCATGAGGAGTGTATGCACGACCTAAACATTTTTTCCAGAGTAACATAACAAATTTCAACTAAATTCTTCTTTCGATCCGATTCGCCTCGGTCTACCCTACAGATAATTAATCGGAATTATTCGCAGGAATGAATGTCGAGCTTTTTCAGATTTTCAGGGAACTTCTAATTGCCCCTGTGAATGGAGGCTTCGAAGCGTATTACGAATTAATAAGATACTCGTATCTGTATTAGCAATCTACCTTGAATCATTCTTTCGGTACCGCGAGATGTTTAAAATTCCATGCTGATCCTCGCCTGACCCGACCGCTATCTAGCCGGCGACGGTGAAAATTCCATTACAGCCCGGTTTTCGTGCATTTTAAGCGGATCTGAACTCGCTCCGTTTCTCTACATCGTTATCGTGAAAACGGTAAGCGTCGCGACGCCCCCGGGTCGTCATTACGAGCGAGCAACGCGCGATTTCATTACCGACGCTCGACCTTACGCTTTGCAGCTCGCTGCTGCACATTGTATTCCCCGCGTTATGCAGAAACAGTCGCGAATTACGCCGCTCCGACAGCACCGAGATCTGTATTAACTGCGAAAATTTTCGAAACTGCCCAGCCCATCCTCTTCAATATATCAATACAATAATATCGTCCTCCCCTCCGAGAACATTAATTCTCCGAAAAGGTGAAATTGCAAAAGCGTGTCAAAAGCCTCTCAAAAGCCTCAAAGTTTCAAAGTCTCTAATACTCTGCGGCAAATTGATCGTTATCCGTGTAAAAAAAAAGGAGACAAGAAAACTACATCGATTTCCTTCATGAATTGGACGAGTCTCGCGGCACGGAGTTCCCAAAGTTCTCGATCTCGATATGCAAACGAGCAGAAGTCGAGCGTGCGAATGTCTGTATCGAGCAGAGCATCTGGAAGTTCGAAACGCGGATTCACAATTGTTCCGTAATCCGTACAACCTCTCGCTTTCAGATAGAAGTTGCCCGCGACACTTCGAGCGACGATTTCGAGAACTCGTTACGGCCCGGCACCGTGACAGCTACGACGACCCAGCGACCTGGAATTCTGATATTCCTCGCGGGGGAAACGGAACCACCGGCACCGGCTGAAAAGCGCAGGCTTTATGGGAAAAGTCTTGATAATGGGGAGGAGAGAGCGACAGAGAGTTCCACGTTCCGTTCTGCTGGAGAGCACGGGCAAAGAAGCAACGGAGAGAAGTGGCAGTGCTAAGAATGGAATGACCTGCAATCCGTGGCGACGTGCAAGACGCCTAGCTGTGTATTATATGTATATACGTCGCCGCATGTGGAAACGGACGGGTTGAATGGAAGAGGGCCCCGGCGAACAAACTCCTCGGGAAAAGTAGCTTTTTCCTATCGCCGTGGAATACCGGGATCTGACCGCGCAAATGTTCTTCCCTGCTCGATGGAGCTTCCGCGATGAAAATTGCTGGAGGGACTTACGTTGCTGGTAGAGGCGAGCTTCGCCGGAGTAATAAAGCTAGATGAGTGGGTTCCCCGGTTGGCTGGGTAATTGGTGAAGTTGCGTTGCAGTTTGGGCCACAAGTAGCGTCAGTTCTTGCTGTTGGAGCACCCGCGTTTTATTATCTTCGCGTGGACTTGCTTGCTAATGTATCAACGGAGTTATTATATGAAATAAAATGAAAATAATACTTCGCGTTTAAATTAAACAAGAGGGTGGTCGGCGAATGAACGTTCTATCGGAGATTGGAGAAATGTTGAAATTTAAGGTGCGCCACATCTGAGTTTTCTGTGCTTCGAACGTATTTCACCTGCGGTTCCCCTATGCTTCGTTGAATATTAATTGGTCCGAACATTAAGCTAGTCGCACATGTTCCACTGGCACAGCGGGGAATAAGACGAAATTCGGTATCACGATCCTGCATGAGATAATGAGGACACACGGAGCCAAGGACTTTTACGACTGATCCATACAATTCATTACAGCCAGCAGGTGTATATCTTACGAGCTTGCGGCATCGCGTGCGCGACCGTCGTCGTGTTTCAGACGACACGGGCACCGTGTACATACTTCGCTCTGACGTGACGAGCGACTCTGCGGGATAAGCGTCAAAGCATAGAGTGAAATCGCTTGGAAGTGTAACGTGCTACGTGTTCCAATAATCGTCGAAGCACTGTGAAACACGCGGCACACCGGACTTCTACTTTCCGTCATCGCGAGCACCGGCAGCCGTCGATGAGACATTATTAACGAAGCGAATTTCTTAATTGAGTACCCAGCTGCAATTATTATTCATTACAACTTCTATAGCGGTGAATGTCTGAAATTTCCACCAGTTCTCGAGAAATACAGGTGGTTTTCTCGGCTGTATTCAATGGGAAAAGAATCAAGAGGGCGGGAAAGTGTTTTAGAAAGTTCTATTTTATCGTGCCGTGGCGAACCACCGCGATACAGCGTGAAAACTTCTCTGAATCGTTGTGACCCAGTTTATAAATGATCGCGAGCACGTACCGGGGCAAACGTACCGGTCCGTTGCATATTGAAATCTGATTTTTATATTTCCAAACAAGACCCACGCGATACACGTTGCGGCTACCCGACGCGTGAAATTTTCCACGAATCTTTCCTTTAAGCGAATCGTAAAAAGTACACTTTCCACCTACTTCCGTCGTACCCCGCGACGTTACTTTCAATATTCTCGTCCTACTTTCGTCCGCCTTTATCGATGCCACTCGAATAAGTTCAATATCAGTGGCTACGACTCCGTCAGGCAACAATTTAATTTGCAATTTAAGAAAATCGTGGGCGTAACTTTGCCAAGAGCAAACTACCCACGATTTATTGACTGGGTTTTCTCTCTTGGAATGATTTCAGAACTTCATAGAGCACCGTTCAAGACGCGGACAGAAGATAAGATCATTTTTTTAATAACTGTTCGCGACCCAGTTACCTGATGAAGTACAAGGTTCGATATAAGCATCGATATTTTGTTTACAATTCCCTTCTCATTTTCCGTTACAGAAAAGCTTCGTTTCTCTCCAGTGAAAATTATTCAGAGACCATCAAACCGTCTGTCTAATTGCAAGCGAGCCCCTTCGACTATTTTGTTGCAGTAAAACGATGCCAGCCCTCTGAACGAGCTCCCGAGGAATCGGCTCGCAACGAAATGGCAAAGGGCAGCTCCGTGGAGTGGTAAATAGTGGCAGTGAAAGGCGTATAATTTCGATATCAGTTGTATTAATGATACTACCAACAACAACGAGCAGTGCCGGACTAATAATGCCGGCAACAACAGGATAGAACTCTGGAATTGGTTTATTTCCCGTCGTTCGCCGGATGTTAAAGTGCACTATACAGATTTCCGCGCGGCCAGCCGCAACCGTTTCGCCTCCTCTTCCCAGGGGAGAGGTAAGTTAATATCGTCGACGGGGAAATCGAATTTACGCGGATAAAAGAAAAGCATCGTGCAACCAGCCGGGGTCTGTTTTTCAACCCCGGGAGTTGTATGCAACTTCCATTACTATTACCTTCGTTGGATAAATCAATAGGACGCATTTTTCTGTTCCATCCTGGAATATATATCTCACATCGTGCCTCGGGAAAACGAAATTAATTTCAGCGAAACCACCGATGTGCCGATCGCCCTTCTGCGTTACTGATTGCCGCGCCGAATGCGGATAATCCGTCGAAACTTGAACGCGTCGATTTGAAAATTCGCAGTGCAAACAGACGACCAGATCGCCGCATCGACCAATTGTGCACGCCTGCAACGCATGCTCGCCGAACATCCGTGAAACGCGTGCCATTATATGTGTTACACGCAGTTGTCAGGCCTGCCAACGAATTTAACCCGGGCGCAGTGTGTCGTGAAAATTCACGTGCGTGCCGGCAAACGGGCTCTGCTAACAGGTACACGCGCACGGCCTCGCGGCGCAAAGGAAAATTGCGAATTGAAAATTAAGCGCGATCCAGCATCGAAACGTGGACGTCATTCAATCAAAATTTTATGCTTCCCGGGCGACACCGGCGAAGCCCAAGCGTAGGCGGAATTGCTTCTAACTCGGAAGCAACGCCGATTGGGAAATTCAATTTTAGACACAAAACCGCCTGCCCGGGGCAGCTTTCGCGGAATTTCTTCGGCGTATCGCGTGGTTTCAACGTGGGAAATGAACAGAAAGTCGTATTGTTTACGGGAGAAATATTAACTTAATCTGACATTGTTGCTCTTACATTTATGTATTCGTCAAATTGGTTGATACTTAACATTTTCGACGAACCGAACAAAAAAAATGAACAAAGGCACTATGAATTTTGTGCACGTAGCTGATACATTTATCGAGCGACATTTTTCACGCGATCCCACGACCTCGATATTTGTACTAATTGAATTGAACAACACGTTTTTCGAGTCGTATTTTGACGAATTGCCCGGCACGGACGCGATGCGCAGATAGTGTTGCTTCTTCGCAAAAGCCGGCAGCGTTAGCAGAGTAAATTACACAGAATTCCGCACGATTGTTCGATAAAAAAAATTGGTCACCGATTTATCACCGAATCGCGATCGAAGGTTTCATTGCCGCAGAACTAATGGAAGATGAATTGAACTCGCCCAAACATTTTCCACAGTGTACTCTGTCGTACTACGTTGTTCGTATTTCCATAAAATTTCTACCAGCCATACAATGAAGTGAAAAAATAAATTATTAGCTAATTGTTTCGATGCACCATCCATTTCTATTACGCCCGCAGTACTCCCATTAATCCCCGTTTCGTAAAACCAGAATTATCTGCTGCAGCAGTTAGGCTCTACTCGTAACGTGTCTGAAAACAAACCACCCGGAAACCATCCCTTTAACAGCCGGCCCAAAATAATCGAGTGGTCGAAGTGACTTCGTCCAATCATCCTATTTTCGGTACAGGCAGAACCGGCTTTTACTCTCAGGCATGCTTCGTAGTTTTTGTGAAAAAGAGTTGGCGGAAACGTACGCGAAATTAACGACGCTAATGATCGTCGTCGTCGAGTCGCGGTGAACAGCGAATTAGAGAAACAATTACGCGACTCGATGTCTCGCGAATATTAAATTGCCGAGGTTTTGCAGCCTCCCCGTGGATTAATGCCACGAAAAAACCAATTAATTCGTTTCCGGGTTAACCGGAATTCCTTGACGCAATCGGGGAGTGAGGGAAGAGAGGGAGAAGAAAAAAACGTCGCGGCAGAGGGTGTAACTGAAATAAATTTTCTCCGAGGATCCTGTTCATTTTAAAGGGAAAACAATTTTTCCACGAGATTGACGAGGCTCCCAGGAACGCTAGAATCTCGGCAACGTGTCTTCCGTGGCCGCGGGAAGTCTTTCGAAAATGAAATAGTAGCACGTTGGGTGCACCGTAGAATTGGTTTTCTTCTCACGAGTCAACGAAAACTTTCCGCGGCTTCTGTAAACGCGATACTTTGCCTAGCGGTGAAACAATCTCCGCTTTTAGGACTCTCATCTCCGTTCTCATCTCCGACCGCCCTCTGGACCGCGATAACTTCGCGTTATCATTATCGAGCGCGTTCCTGCCGTTTCGTACACACCGTTGAAAATCCACGAAACTCTCGTGAATGGGAAGCCATGAATCTCATCGGCGCTTGAACATCTCGAGCGTTCCAGAAGAAAGTAACGGTTACGGCAAGCATCGTTCCCTATCCGTCTGACGTTTCAGAAAATTGGATCATTCATACGAACGTATCGTGCAGAATAACGTCGTGATACAATTCACTCTCAGCTGGCTGTTATCATGAAACGGCCGATTAAACTTTATAATATTATAATGCTAGCCGCACGAGTTTCCCCAGGAATAGGTGTATCTTTTAAAAGATCGATGGGCCGTCTGATCCGCGAGAAGCGAGTTTCACGTCAGTTTCTTGGAAATGTGATCGTAAAGGGTGCACGTCGAGTTCAGCCAGCCGTGGTAAAGCCGGGGCGAGATTTTTCTCGAGGCCGCATCCCCCTCGAAATTTCCCAGGGACAGAGAAAAATAATGTGCGAAACGGCATTCCACTGCCGCATCGGATTACGCGTCACGCTTGGACCGTTGCTGTATTCATGTAGAGACAACGAAACTGCAGTTCTCTTATTCCATGCCCCTCCGGCTGCATTATATCATGCAACAACGGCCTCCGCTATTATTCCGCGTTTATCTCGGCCATCTACACGGAGATTACGGTCACCGCCTCCGTCGCAATCGTTACCACCTTTTCCTTCGTTGGTGTAGAAAAAACGACGGCTAACTGAATTGCAACAGGACCGTCGAGGATTACAAGCTGCGTTCTGAGTAGACCTTCAGAATCCAAACGATGTCCATCCGAATGATTTCTCGGTCATTTTTCACCTGATCGCCGAAGTGTCGTCTTCCTTCGTTCCCTCTTGCATTATAAAGGAGTAGCAGATGGCCGCGGTGCCGATGAGAATCCACGACTGTGTCGTTGATCGAAGACCCTTTCCTCTCAGTCCTCCTCTTCCCTTTGGCACCGAGACCTGCCTACTTACACAGGCGCAATGAAACCCGGTACTCCGTTCACGTGCCGTCGTTAAGTCGTTGTAAAACGGGATTGAGCAGAAATTGAGTTTGCCAGATTGCTTTCGAAGCGAAGTCTATTGCCCAGCAATTCAGACCGCGCTCCGCGATATTTCTTTCGCTATTGAAAGTAGAGGATCCATTGATATTATCCATTGATCCATATTAATTCGAAGTAAACGTGGTTACCTTTTAAACTCCAATCTATGCGTAGGAAGTTTCGAATATACAGGGTTGCATATACTCATCGAAGAATGTTCGTCATCACTCGCACTCCCAGCGAGACCGCGGGATCTTCTACATTTCTCATCGCTCGCCAGAAACTTGTAACGAAAGCGAAGATAGAGCACGGAGAAATGATCACCCGCTCGTGTTCGCCTCTTTAAGGGAAGTGTCAGAGATGAGGGAAGGGAGTCTCAGTCATGTTGATCGAGGACGCCTCGTTCTTCCGCTCGTTTGTTTGCCCCACGCGTATCGGAGGATAGTCCGAGCCATCGCGAGCTCTCGTCGATTTTAACAAAGAGTCGAGACAATATCCCGTGGCACACGAAGGATCGCACGGTGTTGTCACGCGACAGCAGCTTCTTCTTTCGCGTTATTAAGGCCAGACACTGTGACCCGTGGTAACTTTGGCCAAGTTTCATCCGCAATATGCTCCGCCATTCTACGCTTCTCCGTACAGTCTTTACTTTCTCTGAAATTCACCGCGGACTTACGAGGGACACACGGGGGTATCTTTTAAACCACGCCCAACAGCCCTATCTTCGCTGGGAGTTCCGGCGAACTTTGCCTTGTGGAATTTTCACCCAAATAACCACTGGGCTAACTTTTATGATTTTTTCACTGCACTGTCTTCTCGATTACGCTCGTTGCAAACAACTGCAGAGCAGGAACATTTATGCAAAAAGTACTGCCTTACAAGGGAGTTTGAATGCAGAACCTGAGCGCGTACGTGTGTGTGGGGGGAGTGTAGCTGCAGTAGAAACATCCTTGGACAGCGCATCCATTGTTGAATCGTGTGGAAGTGGAGTAATTTCGCTGCAGTGTGTTCCGAGAGAAGCAGCTATATTTTTCGAGGAACTTCCATGCCTCGGGTGGAGGGAACAAATTTATTCAACATTCATTTAAGGTCAGAGAATTTTCTTATCGTACATGGCGGGGAAGATTGGGTTTGAGCATCGGGAAGAAATTCGATGATTGTCCATGCAGTCACCGTCGATTTTCAACTTCTCTGTTATTTACAGCGGCAAATGAATGAAATTGCTGCTCGTCCAGCGTAGAAATATTTGTTATTCAGAAAGTGCTTCGAATTCTACCAGTTTTTGTATATTTTTGCTCCGGCGGTATTATATCTATGACAACCTGCATCTTTTCGAATTCACGGCAGCCATGCTTGTGTATTCCACGACCAGAAACCGGCGGAGCGGCTGAAATCCCTGCGCGTTCTCGAACGCGATTACAAATGGCGAACGTTTGAATGGCGCGCAGTCTGAGGACGTAAGGCTAGATGAAATACGAACACGCGTGTCCTCTGTCTCGTTTCTTTCGCCAGAAAGAAAAAAAGGGGGCAGGGGGATGCGCATGGTTACAAAGGTCGGGTAATATTTTAGCCCGTGCATTGTACTGACGGAATTGTAAAGGAAATAAATTATCGCCCCCGAGAGACCAACCCCCTGCCGGTGTTTCCTCGTGGTCAGAACAATTCCACGCAGAGGCCGTCCCTTCCACCCTTTCGCCCCGTCCCTCTTTCCTTCTGCTTCCCCCGGTTTCTTTCGTCCCCGTTGTTTTCCAATGGAGGATAGTTGCGAAAGAAGAGCGATGCTCTCGTAAAATCGTGTTTTCGAGAACCGCGGCGTTATTCACTGCCGAAATATCGCGAGCTGCTTTTTTTCTTATCGCCCGTGCAGCGGTGGTCGTAGTAAGGACCTTTAAAGCGTCTCGCAACGGAGAGATCGTTATTTATGGAAAGATACGGAGCTGAGAGTAAGCAGCCGAGATAACGTAACGAATGTTCGCGAAACCGAAAAGGAAAATGGGAAACAAAATCTGTCCTTGCCCGGGCTAATGGCGTGAACTATAATTCACGAAGCATAGGTCAATTCCATTTATTTTTCGAACCAGAAATTGAGCCGGTCATTATTCAAGCTCTATGGTTGCCAGCTCGACACTAGAAGGCCCTTTCGTCACGCGATTCCATCTGAACGACCGAAAAAGCATCACAAATCATCATCGACTGCTCGTCCTCGTAACTACTCCATTCTCCCGGACTATTTTTTCCTTCTCTTTTTCAGGCTTCCATCGGGCGCGAGTTTTTTATTCGGCTTTTTTTGCGCCACATTTTTTTTCCACGTTCGCGCGATGATATCGCCGAGGTTTGGGAACAAACGGGGCAGAAACGGGGTGGACAGCGGCTAGCCGAATTTCCAATTCCCCGTGTATTATCCGGGATTACCGTGAAGTACGCAGCATTTTTCTAAATATTCGCTGATACCGTGAAATGTAGCGCCGGGAGAGGATTAATTCGTCCACCCTAACCGTATGATGCGTTCATCACATTTTCGACTCGGTGCAAAGCTGGGCACCACCTGTGCCGGCTAAAAAATTGAATAAATAGCACCGGGGGCAGCTCTATTCCGCGTGTCCGCGAAATTTTCCGCCTCCTCTGATCGGCAATATTTCGCTTGAACGCCGTACCCGACTCCACATCGCGTTTCGACCAGACGGGTTTTATTTCGCCGCCTATGTCGACCGCGAAATCCTCGCGAAATTGTATTCAGTGCGCGAACATTTGATTCGTGAGTGGCGATTAAATTTGTGATATCATTGTAGATACACTCCTCCAGAAAATTGAAGGATCACTACACTTTCACCAAAATGTTACTTATTTTCCTTCGAAATTTGTACGGATTCAAACACCTGTGCGGGCCGTGATAAATTTTTGTCGAAACTGAAATCAGCATGGACATGAAGGAAAAGGAAAATAAATGAATCCTGATTCTTTGTTACACTGCCTGGTATACGCAAGGGAGTGTGTTGTATTCCGCACAGCTTGTATTTATTATTATTAATAATGTACAATAACGCTTGACGGAAACTGGACGATTACTCTAGAGCAGCGGCGTACTGTCGATATTCCCGTAACAATTTGCTGAACAATTAGACTACGTCGATGCAGTATCTAGTCTAAAAGAACTCTGATTTGGGATGTGGTTTACTGTATATACATATATT